>JALGBA010000071.1:40000-705000 GCA_023970755.1 Azemiops feae | reverse complement strand
CAAATTATTTAATTCCTAGAACAGCCAATATAATACGATTAAATAACAAGGTTATGAAAGATTTCAAGGCAGAGGCAAATTGTTTAATTCCTGAGGCAGAATCTTTCTAAATGAGTTAAGAGCGAAGAACTGAGATAAGAGCAGAATTTTTTTGATAACACATGATAGATAAGAAGTTCATCTATCTGATGAGAAAAATGGAAAATCCTACATATTTCAGATTTCTCCTTCCATGTAGCTGACACTGCAGTGCATTGAGTAGGATGTATGGTGTTTGTGTGTGTGTGTTTGTGTGTGTGTGTGTGTGTGTTAGAGAGAGAGAGAGAGAGAGTTGAAATATGCATTGCAGCATTGTAATGCTATGTCCAGCATTACAGAATGGATACCTATAATAGCTTAGAAGAGTCAGTAGACACAATCCAAAGAATAATCTTCATATAGGGAAAAAGTACTTATTACAATACAATACAGTTTTATTACATCATGGAGATGTTAGTACTGATTTAGAGCCAAGTCACATTTTAAATGGCACAGGTAGTCAGAAAGCCAATTCGTTGGATCATGGGGGTTAAAGAGATAGCAACTCTTCCTAGATTTGGAAATATGATATGAGAGCATAATGGATGCACTGCTTCTATCCATGGGTGTCATTCTCCACTTCTATATTTACAATCTCTATCTATAAAAATGCCTTGGAAAAAATATTCTAACCAGTTTGCTATTCTTTAACTGTCCTGCTTAGCCAGTGCAACAATAAGCAAGCATGAATCCTTGATCACTAAATATATTAAAATTAAGCTGTTTACACATAGCCTTAGGTAAATACCCCTGATAATTATCCAAAATATAGCTCATTTTATTTATACATACGTATGCATTTGAGTGAATAACAATTCTTCTGAAACTGGTAGAAAATAATGAGCCAAAGTAAAAAGGATAATTGTTCAATTTCAAATAGTTTTTTTATTTTAAAACAATGAAGTAATTTTATTATGCAAAGTGTCCCTATTTACTTATTTATCACAGTAAGCATAAGGTGAATATCAGCAACTTACAATACAAATTGCTAAACATATCACCAAGACAAAATAAAGGCCAAATGAGAAACGGAAAATATCTGCAATAGCAAGATCTTTACTCATAACTACACACAATCCAAAATTTCAAGAGAAAATATGATCCCATATACATTCATACTTCAATTAATATAGATTATTATGAAAGTATGTATATTTATTTGAATGTTAATTAATACATCTCCCTCCTTTGGGAACATTTTGGATGAACCATTGCAGAAAGGTTTATCCTTACTGCATAATGATCTTTACAGAAAATATAGACCTAGCATTTAATCAGCTTCATTACTCAAAAGCATATTTTTAAAAGATAATATTTAAATGTCTGGTTAGTCGGATTATCTTACCAAATTATTATTTGGGGGGATGGGTGTGAAAAGTTATCCTGGAATATATTTCACCTACTGTAACTACTATCAGGAAGTCCATCTGGAACACATCATAAGAACATTGATTTGGGACCTGAGCACATTATTCAAAAGGATACATGATGTTGTTCATCTGTGCCATTTTAAACCGGAGACCCCAAATTGACATGTCAAAGGGAATGATTTTAGCTAGTTTTAACAGTTTCTTTACTGTTTTACTGCTTTACTGTTTCTTTACTGTGCTACTGTGCTATTTTAGACAGGAAATATTA
Source organism: Azemiops feae (assembly GCA_023970755.1). Taxonomy (NCBI): domain Eukaryota; kingdom Metazoa; phylum Chordata; class Lepidosauria; order Squamata; family Viperidae; genus Azemiops; species Azemiops feae. The sequence continues at coordinate 703,284 of JALGBA010000071.1, read as the reverse complement.
CTACTTTATTGTAATGCTACATTAACAGAATCTTGCAAATCTGAAGGCACAACTTCTCACAAACAATTTTAACTGCTTGATCCATTAGGGTGGGTCCTTCATAAGTTTGTCTTTATGACCATTAAGCATTGGGGTGTCCTGCCTCTCTTGTCTGATTGTTTCCTAGGCAGCATCTCTTCCTTCCTTTTCTCAAGTTCCATTTCATCTTTAGACCACAATCTTTCCAATTGCAATATAAAATAGTACAAACCCTTCAAAGTTTGACATGGTAATCATAGAGCTATCACCTATTAAGTAAAATTATGGTGATTTGCATTCCCTGTGGTTCTATTTATCTCAGTCTCAATAGGAAGCACAGACTAAATTTTTTCTATCAAAATCAATGCTTGATTTCATTTAGAAACTAGATTTTTTGCACATGATGGAAAGCCAATTTAGAGTGGGTTTTGTTTTTTTAAAAAAAATCTGGTTTTCTTTCAGTGACCCAAAAATTTAACAAAAGCTGAAAAAGATTGACAGAATCTTTTGATCATATAGTATATGATCAACACATAAAATTTAATCCCAACCCAATACAACATGAGCAACAAGAAGATAACACATTCCAATGGTACAGGATATGACTGTCATGGGGAACCCCAACCTGAAAATTAAGAAAAAAGAAAGAAAAAAAGGAGTCAGCATTTTCTTGTTAACATTCTCATTGAAATTTAGCAATGATTAACCAGTACAATAACAAAGCAATGCCAAGTTAGCATTGTCATTGATTATGTGTTATAATTCTATAGACATAATTTACAAATTTATGTGCCTCTATAATACATCAGACAAAGGAAAGCAAATCTGAAGAAATATCATCATTATAAAATACTAGATTAGAGACTAGTTTCAACCGTGTATTAAAAGGAGACTTAATTGTAATGATTTTTGATGAATTATGCCAATACATTGAGTAACAGTTATTTCAATTTTATTTAAATATCTAGAGTTTCATTCCCCAAGTGCATAAAGGAAGGATACAGTTGGCAGACTGAAGGTGGAAGAAAAAAAATACTTTGCAGGTTATTTTCAGTCATGAACTGGAAATCAGAGAGTAAAATTGAAGCCAGATATACCTAAGCATCTTTAAAACATACTTAACTCCTCTAGAATAGGGTACATTACAACCTATTCTAAGTCTTCTGTATTAGTTACTATCAACATGCTAGTGGTATCTGAAGTTACTTCTAAGTGTTGGCCATAATAATTGAGAGTCTAGGATTTGCCAGCAAAGGACCAAATCAGAATAATCATGGTGTACTCTCACATTATTGACCTAATGTTTCTCAATAACTTTTCTACTATATGGCAAATTTTGTATGATGATCCTTTGCAATATAAATTATGATAATAAAAGCAAGTGTCTGGCTCTAAATTTAGAAAACTCAGTAGTTCAGAAGGTAATTACACATCAGAAGGGAGTTCTCTCCCTAAATGATCAAGGGAATGTACCACAACAGCTGTTTATGTGTCCCTTAAAGCAGGGTTTTTCAACCTTTTCACCGATTGTACCACTTTTAGGATATGGCAATATTCGAGTACCACCTAGCAAGGTGTCAAAAACGTGATGACCAAAAAAAAAACCCTGTTCAAAGTTGCAATTGCACTGAAATGTCTTATGACCATTTTTCACACTTATGACCATTGCAGTATGCCCAGGGTCATGTGATTTATATTTGGATACGTGGCAACTGATTCATATTTATGATGGTCACTGTCCCAGGGTCATGTGATCACCTTTTGCAGCCTTTTGACAAGCAAAGTCAATGGCAGGGCTGCTGGTGGCCAAGTGCTAAGTTCCCTCCCTCCCTCCTTCCCTGCCTCCCTCTTTCTCATGCCCACCTCCTTCTGAAGGAAGAATTTGAACCCCCCCCCCTATTTTCTCTCTTCCATATATTCATCAAACAAGGAAAAGCCTCCAGAAACAGAAAAGACAAACTGCTGAGTGAACTAGCTTAAAAAGGCACATTCCCCTTTAAGAATTAGCTACTGGCTAGAAAGGAAAGTAAGGAGCCAGCAGCCGGCACTTAAGGAAGAAAAAAAATGTAGTAAGTATTGGCTGCCGGCTAAGGCAGCCTCCCCAAATGGCTCCATTCATAAGTAAAGGAATCTACAGGAAAAATCCATTCAGGAGAAAAATACTTCAAAATCCCTTGCAGCAAAACTTACAGCTAACAATAGCAGAGCAATAGAAGCTAACACGAGACATCAGCCATCAACCAAATAGAAATTGCCAAACACTCCTTAAGAACACAAAGCCCACATTGCACAAATCCCAGAACTTTAAAGTCACAAAAGCACATAAGAATCCTTCCATTCTCCATCTCCCTCCCTCCCTGTGCCTCACCTCCAGCCATTGCTGCTTTTCATTCCTCTTGGAGGGCGACCCCTCCCCCACTGCATTTCTTGCCTGTTTGCTGCTGCCAGCACAGGTGGCTGCCACAGCAGTTGCAAATCAGCTAATGGCCGGCCTGCTTGATTTGATCTCCTCTCCTCTCCCCCCCCACCCTCCTCCTCCTTCGGTGCAGCTAGAGCTGACTCCATCTCCTCCCAAGGCTGCTTCTTTTTCTCTCTCTCCCTCTCCCGCCCAAACTGCCTCCTTTTATAGCCTCTGTCTCCGCCCCCCTCCTCCTCCTTTCTCATGGGGGAGGGTGAGCCAGAAGTGAGCCTGGGGCCTTTGTCTCGCCCCACCCACTCTGCAGCTCCAGAGGACTCTCTCACTGTCCTTGCCTGTGCTGGCTCTTTACCTCCCCCACTACACTTGGGTAGGCAGGGCTGCGTACCACCTGCCACTTGTTAATGTACCACAAGTGGTACGCGTACCACAGGTTGAAAAGCCCTGCCTTAAAGTGCTGCAGTTTTATCATGGCAGCCAACCAGCAGGGCATTTTGGAATATTTGTGCCTTCTGATTTGTGGTGGCCTTTTGCTCAGGGGCCACCAAACTCTCAACATGTCTGTTCTGTTCGCAACGCAGACATGAAGACGAGGCAGTTTGATGCAAAAGATGTTCTTTATTGTGCATGTGCACTGAACAGAAGCAAAGGAGAAAATGGCAACATGCCCTTTTATACTTCCCCTGCAAGGGGAGGCTCAACCAATGAATGCAGGCCATTCTCCCGCCTCACGCATGCGCACGAGGCTGGAGACAGCCTGTCTGGGTCCAGGGCAACTTATGGGCTGCGCGGGTCTATACAACCGGTCCCGGGCAAACACGTGGTCTGGCCGGGTCTCTGCAGTTACCCTGCAGGCTGCCTGTGCCTTGCTGATTGACTCAGTAAGGCTCAGGACACAACACCCCTCCCCCCTAGGCTGGGACAATGCCGTCCCGGCCTATATCAGTACCATGTAACATTTAGTCCAAATGTCACCCTGGCTATTTCCCAGATCCCCTTGTACCCTGGTCCCAATGGAATTCAAGTCAATCCACTTCTTTCACTTTTTGACACAATCGCCCCACAGGGACCTCACGTATTCATTCAAATATTTAGGCGGGGCCTTAATCTGCCCCGATCTTCGCAGACCTAAGGTAGGGACGGGTGTGATGACATTTGGGGGAAGTAAGTTGGGTGCCTGGAGTGCTGGCTCCCGGTCTGCGCACAACAAACCAGGACTTTGTCGCCCAGAAGACTCAGGGGTTCCCCCTAACTGCTGACTGGCTGGGTCCGCTAAACCCAAACCAGATTTCCTTGGTGGGGTCGAGTTCCCCGAGTTCCTTGGTGGGGTGGAGTTCCCCAAAAACTCTTGGAACTCCCCTTGGGAGCAATGTCCTTCGGGCCCAAGGCCAGCAGCAGGGGTGCCCTGAGTAGCCGATTTATGGCCATTTGCCCTCAGCCAGGGACCTCTGCCAGAGTCAGGAGCCGCCTCCATGGCAGAACTCCCTGCTTCTATGCCAGAGTCAGGATCCGCCTCCATGGCAAGACCCTCATCTGGAGCATTTGGAGACCCCTCTGCTTGGAGATACTGTGATCCACAATCGTAATTGGGGTCCCCCTCCCCCCCGAGAGCGGAGTCAGGGGAGGAATGCCGGCCTGGCAGCCGCCAATGCAGTTGGTCTATGTGGCGCCGGAGGACACGCCCATCATCCAAGACCACTTCGTATGACAGAGGCCCAGAAACCTTAGAGATTACCGCAGGTACCCAGAGATGCCCCTGCCCATAGTTCCTGGTCCAAACCGGATCAGCCACTTGAAGTCTTCTAGGTGCCCACGGCTGCGACACCTGTGAAGCCACCTGGTCTGGGTGAAGCCTGTCCAGCTTTGTAATAAGTCTGCGACCCCAGCGGAGTTCAGCTGGGCTCTTTCCTGTAGCTGTGCATGGTGTGATGCGATGTGTGAGAAGAAAATCAGCTAACCTGTGATGCCAGGGTCCTTGAGTGATTCTCTTTAATGCGTCTTTCGTGGTGCACACCATGCGTTCAGCCTGACCGTTGGTGGCAGGATGAAAAGGAGCAGACATGGCATGCCGGATCATGTTGGCTTGTAGGAATGCCTGAAACTCAGAAGAGGTAAATTGTGGACCATTGTGTAATCATAAGCTGCTAAGAAGATAGACCATCTCAGCATTCTTGGAGATATAATCTGGGGAGTTTGTTTGTTGGTAGTAAACAGTCCTAGCAAAGGCTTGTGGTCAGTATAGACTGTGAAATGGCATCCATACAAGAAATCATGAAATTTCTTGATGCCTGAAATTATGGCCAAGGCTTCCCTGTCAATCTGCGCGTAGTTCCGCTCTGCAGATGAGAGGGTCCTAGAGTAATAGGCCACAGGGACCTGTGTTCCATCTTCCTTGAGATGGCTTAGCACTGCTCCAACCCCATAAGGGGAAGCATCACATGCGATGCACACTGGCAATTGCTCATTGAAGTGAGCCAGTACAGCATTTGAGGATAATAAGGCTTTGACCTTTGTGAAGGCCTCCTCATGGACTTTTGTCCATGCCCATGGGGCCTGTTTGTCTAAGAGCCTGTGAAGCGGCTCAGCCACAGCAGCTTTGTTTGGGAGAAAGGAATGGTAAAAGTTCAAAAGCCCCCAAATGGCCTGAAGCTCAGTTTTTGATTGGGGACTAGGGGCCAGTTGGATGGCCTTGAATTTGGATTCTGCGGGGTGGATGCCATCTGCATCGATTCGGAACCCCAAGAACTCAGTTGATGACACACCGATTTTACACTTGTCCTGCTGTAGCTTCAGCCCAGCTTGGCGGAAACGCCAAGTTTCGGCTAAGTTTCCTGATGATTTTCCTGCAATGAGGATGTCATCAAAATAGGGGCAGACCCCGGGAATCCCTCTGAGCGTTCGCTCCATCACCCCTTGGAAAATGCCAGGGGCTACATTTACCCCAAACTGCAGCCTCTTTACCTTGAATGCACCTCTGTGCGTGACTATGGTCTGGGCTTCAGCAGTCGCCTCATCAACAGGTAGCTGTTGATATGCTTGGGCCAAATCAAGCTTGGCAAAGTACTTCCCTCCCTTCAGTGAGGCCAGAATGTGGCTCACCACGGGCACAGGATATGCATGTTGTTGTAAAGCCTTATTCAATGTGCACTTATAGTCCACACAGATGCGGACTTCCCCATTGGATTTTAGGGGAGTTACTATGGGGGTCTCCCATGGACTAGAGTCCACAGGTTCCAGAATGCCTTGTTGGAGCAACTTGTCCAACTTGGCATCAATCTTGCTTTTTAAGGCAAAAGGCACCCTCCTAGGCTTGACCCTTATGGGTGTAATGCCTGGATCCAATTTTAATGAAATAGGAGGCCCCTTGTACGATCCAAGTTCTGAGCTGAACACATCTGCAAACTCCTTACATACGCCTGCAAGGCTAGCCGTTTGCAGCTGGTTCAGACCGGTCACCTGGATCCCAAGTGCCTCGAACCAGTCGAGTCCAATGAGACTCGTTCTGTCACCCCCAACAACTACTATATCCAATAAACCATTGAAGCCCTTTCGCTGCACCCTGAGCGTGGCTTCCCCTTTTACGCTTACTCGCGTGTTTTGGAAATCAGTAAGGACAAGGTTGGAAGGCCTGAGCTTTACTCTTGAGCCACTCCGGAAACAAATCTTATTGAACGTGTCCATTGAAATAATAGACAACGCGGAGCCTGTATCCAGCTCCATAGCCAGGGGAACTCCCTGCAACTTTACGTCAATGCGGAGCTTTTTCTTAAGGGGCCTATGTGTTCCTGTCTTGAACACCCCCCTCCTAGACGCGCAAAAACCCACCCTGTTTTGGCTGGGGACCTTGGTACCTTTCAGAGGCAATTCTGGGGACCTGTTCTTTGGACGGCCCATGCAGGCCGATGCTATGTGGCCTTGCCTTCCGCACACTCGACAGACGGCAGATCGAAATCAGCAGTTGGCCCTCCTGTGGCGACCCCCACAGCCAAAATATCGAAGGGGTGCAGGCGGTGGCCCTCTCTGACCCGGCAGTCATCTCTCCGCCGATGGCTGGATCTTGTTCACCTCTTCCTCCTCAGAGTCTTCTCCAGAGGCCTCACGCGCGGCCTCCTGGTGGATCGGGACGGTCATGGAATGGCTCTTTGTAGACCGCAAGGCCTTCACCGCGCCTCCGGCTGCTTCTTCTGCTGTGATTTCTCGAAGGGCGTCTTGAAAGGTGACGTCCGTCCTCGCAAACAGTTTCTGCTGTACTTCGTGGCTTCGCAACCCGCACACCAGTCTATCTCGAAGCCTTTCCTCTAAGTCTTGAAAGGTACATGGGCGTGCGGCCTGCCTTAAGGCCACGACGAAATCTGCAGCTGATTTGCCGGGTCGCTGGTCCCTTTGCTCGAATTGATGCCTCCACGCTATAATCGAGAGCTTGGGCTCAAAGTGTTCTCTCAGCATCTTTTTCAAATCGGCATATGCGATTGTTTCTAATGGTGCTGGTGTGACAAGATTCTCAGCTATTTCAAATGTCTCTTGCCCACAGACACAAAGCAAGGTAGCCACTTTCAGGCCGTCTTCCTGGATTTTATTTACTCTAAAGTAATTTTCAACGCGAGCTGCATACGAGCTCCAGCGTTCAGGATGCGCGATGTTAAATTCGCCCAGATGGCCCAGCTTGGACATCTTCTTACTTGATGGCCTCGTCCACACTTCTCGCCGTAAGGGATTGAGAAGGGGTCCGACGAAGCCAAGTCCGCCTCCAGCGTATGTATGCTGGCCGGCGGCTGCTCCTCCTGGACGCCGCACTTCTCTTCTCTTCCTGGCCTAGGTGAGTAGGCCTACTTCTGTTTCCTCGGGATCCCCAACAGCGAATCCCACCTTCGTCGCCAATGTTCTGTTCGCAATGCAGACATGAAGACGAGGCAGTTTGATGCAAAAGATGTTCTTTATTGTGCATGTGCACTGAACAGAAGCAAAGGAGAAAATGGCAACATGCCCTTTTATACTTCCCCTGCAAGGGGAGGCTCAACCAATGAATGCAGGCCATTCTCCCGCCTTGCGCATGCGCACAAGGCTGGAGACAGCCTGTCTGGGTCCCGGGCAACTTATGGGCTGCCCAGGTCTATACAACCGGTCCCGGGCAAACACGTGGTCTGCCCGGGTCTCTGCAGTTACCCTGCAGGCTGCCTGTGCCTTGCTGATTGACTCAGCAAGGCTCAGGACACAATGTCAAACCTATAATCTTCAAACAGTTCATTTCATCTCCTGTCATGGCCTTCCTTTTGGCCGCAAGAGGTTAGTTAGTCACTTCATTTATCACATATTCGAACCCCCAGACATATCCTGTACCTGATCTCAGATAGAAAGGTTCAAATCACTGCCTAATTTTAGACAGGACTCTTTTAACTCCTGAATGTTATGTATTTTGTCTCTGCTCTCAATATGCTATGTAGAAAACTATATTGAAAATCTTGGCAGATTTTTCTTTTAAGGTGAATGACACCACTTACATTTATCCACCTATTTTCTTAATAAGAAAAATAAAAGAAACCCTAGGAGATTAGTTTCCTTATTAAAACCTATCTGCATGTTCTACTACTTTAAACAAAGCAATTATCCAAGTAACTTTTAAAGCCTCTTTGGACAGTTGTTCCAATACAGCAGAGCTGGAAGTATGGGCAAGATGAGTATATATTACATTTCTATTAATTTAATTGAAATACAGAAGCTCAAACATTTTAAAATTAAAGAACTAATTTATTTTTTAAAAATTCAAATACTTTCACATAGGAAAGCAGCACTTTCTAAAAATTAGCAAATGCACCTAGCAGAAAAATGTCCTAGTTACATATATTATGGTTGGGAGCATTAGCAATGTGTTATTCATATATCTAGAGGGAAGCCTGGGATCAAGGGTCTCGAATCTCCTCTGGAATTCTTAAATTAGTCTTTCATCTGATTTTACTCAAAATATATTTCTCATCACTTTCTTCACCTCTGTGATAAAGTAGTAGATAAATAGTAGATAAGTGGGCTTTTATTTGTACCATGGGCTAGAATCTCAGCTTTTTTCTATAAACAGACATAGAACCCAAAACTACTAAAGTTATTTTGGATCATGAGGCAGAATATCCCACAAGTTCTTTCCCCTTCCTTCTTTTGCAGTAAATGTTCAATAATATTATAAAATAAGCAACCATTTTATATGCATTAATAATGCCCCAAATTTGTTGTCTGACACCCTTTTTACCTAATTTAACTATACATTTGCAGGCAATGATCAGACATTAGTAAGTGTTCCATTCTTTCTACAGACTGGATATTTTTACATCTACTGTAGCTGTTTTCCAAAGCATTGACATCATGTCCCAGAATTTTTGATCATGTGCATGCTACTTGGAGAAGTTGGATGTTGAAATTTGACACATCTGGAAATTTCCCAGGTCAAAAAACACTGATGTAGTCCATTACTGCCAGATTCCCAACAGCCACCCATAGATACAAGCAGGAAAACCTTTACTGGTACTTAACTGAAAAAAGCAGGGAGGATTGAAACTGAGCCCTTACATTGTGCTCTGATCCCTTCAACACACTGTATGTGTATTACAGCCTAAAAGTGACAAGCTGCTGCAATTGTGTTTTTCAGTTAAGCATCATCTATAATTCTTCACAACTCAGTTAGTCTCCTAAAAACAGTCTGAAATAACATGGAATTCTTCAATTACTTTTAATTATCTCATAGGTCACCTAAATGTTAAGGGGAGAAAAGACAATGTAATCTCAGTCTATTGCTATTGCATCTGCTGTTTATACCTTCTGTCCTCGTGTTCTTTTGGCTTCATGGATTCTTCTAATGATTTATAAGTAACTGACAAAAGAGGCTTTTCATTCTAATGAACTTTAAATTGTCCCCACCACTGAGTAGATTTTTGTTTAACCCATCTGCCTTTGATTCAGCAGAAAACAATAACATCATGAAATGTTTGTCCATTGGTTAGTTTAGTTTAGTTTAGTTTAGTTTAGTTTAGTTTAGTTTAGTTTAGTTTAGTTTAGTTTAGTTTAGTTTAGTTTAGGTTAGGTTAGGTTAGGTTAGGTTAGGTTAGGTTAGGTTAGTTTAGTTTAGTTTAGTTTAGTTTAGTTTAGGTTAGGTTAGGTTAGGTTAGGTTAGGTTAGGTTAGGTTAGGTTAGGTTAGGTTAGGTTAGGTTAGGTTAGGTTAGGTTAGAGAAAGTGAAGGGCCCTGCATGTATTTGAATCTACATCTCAAAGAGAATGCCAATTTGTGCTCACTTTTTCTCATCCATTGCAGAACTTCAGACAAACCTTTGTCCTAGTAATAATTGGGGCAGGTGTGGAATTTAAATTCACATTTAACTGAGAGATGGAAATTGTAACAAAAAGAAGCAAATAAATCTCTTTACACAGAGGACAAGCATTGGATCGTGACAACTGTCTTCTTGAATCCCCTAAAGAACATATTCATTTGTACCATTACATCTGTTTGTTTGCATCAACATATGTTCACTTCACAGAAAGGTATGGCAATGTGTCAACTATCGTATTAAATAAATTATTCTAAAATTAAATCTCCCAAACTCATTTCCTTATCATAGTTATATGCATTCCTAACTTCATGGACTTTAGAAAAATAATAAAGGTAGTTTCTTTTAGATGGCATTGAGGAATGAAGATTTCACCTAATGGCTCAAACAGCTGTTTATGAGCAGTATTTAATCATTGTATTCATTATTATTTGCTTGTATAAATTGTTTTTATATGTATATTAGTCTTGTATATTGCAAGCTGTCTAGAATTTCTGGCATCCCCATCATACAAATGCAGGCAAAAAAGTAAAAAGTTCAACTGTATCAGCCTGCAGTCACCCATGGCTCTCTAATAATCTGTCATATACAACCTTTAAACATTAAGTGGACTCTGAGTTCAGAAATGACAACATGGGATCTTATAATTTTTTCATAGGAAATTGGAGCTCCTACTAAACTAGCAAGAAAAAGGAGAAAGACAGAGACTTTAAAAGAACTCTACGAAGAAAAAAAAAAGGAAAGACAAAGATGTAAGGACTGAATTGTCCAACACAAGATTGGCTCTTAAGGCTTGGTTGTTCCCAGGAGATCCTGGGCCAAGTGGGGGAAGTCTGAAGACCCATTAAAGAATAAATGGACTGCCATGGGACAAACCTATCCTTTTGAGGGCTGAAGAGAACGAAGCCACTAAGAGAGAACTAGAATGCTAACTAACATAATTATCAGTGAATTGGAAAAAATAGTTGCAGCCAGACACAAACATTTCTTTTTTTTTGTTTACTAGTTTTATTCATTTATAACAGGGGTGTCAAATTGCCGGCCCGTGGGCCGGATGCGTCACGTGGAAGCCACGCCCACCCCATTGCCGGCAATGGCAAAACCGGCCCGATACATTGCGCGACATCACTTGATGTCGCGAGTTTGACATGTCTGATTTATAACATAAAATGTGAAAATACAAAAGCAAATAGTAAGGGACAACAGTAGAGAAAGGGAAAACAAAAAAGGTGTGAAGAAAGGGAGGGGAAGAAACAAAAGACATTGACTTCCAACTCTGTTGCAGTAAAATCAGATCTCAACTTTTTACATTTCTTTTTTTTATATAAATGTTTTATTAATTTTCTATTTTCACAAACAAGCGCTCAATAGACAACGTGATGACTGAGTCCATTAGTGATTCTGTGGTGTATATATAAGCTTCTTCCAACGAAGTCCAATATTACACCCGCCAGTACATCCTCTCTTCTTCTGGTAATAACCATTTTTCCGCACAAAGCAAATACAATTCTTTTTTTTTCTTTCCCCAACACTGGAAGTTTTCTTTTATATATATATATATATATATATATATATATATATATATGATTTTATTAGTTTTTTCCATACATACAATAACAATTTTTCAACCAATGTGCTGTCTGAGTTTAACACTAATACATATTTAAATCCTAATCCTTTATGCTTTCCTCTAACCATCGGTAAAAATAAGTCCCAAGTTTGATAATATACTGTTTCTTCTTTTTCTTTCAATCTCATAGTCAGTTTGTCCATCTCTGCACATTCTAGTATTTTTTTTATTATTTCTTCATCTGGTGGTAATCTGGGGGGCGGAGCTAGCTTGAATGGGTGACGGACGCTGAATTTCTGCCTCCTCCGGACCATCACAGAGAATTGATTAAGAAATATAACACCCAATTAAGGACTTTGAAAATTTAAGAGATTTAGGCAAGAAAAACCAAATGTACAGGTATAGTATAGGGGGTATCTTGCTCAATAGTAGTAACTGTGAGAGGGATCTCAGAGTCCTAGTGGACAATCACTTAAATATGAGCCAGCAGTGTGCTGCAGCTGCCAAAAAAGCCAACACAGTGCTGGGCTGCATTAACAGAGGGATAGAATCAAGATCACGTGAAGTATTAATACCACTTTACAATGCCTTGGTAAGGCCACACTTGGAATACTGCATCCAGTTTTGGTCACCACGATGTAAAAAAGATGTTGAGACTCTAGAAAGAGTTCAGAGAAGAGCAACAAAGATGATTAGGGGACTGGAGGTTAAAACATATAAGGAAAGGTTGATGGAATTGGGTATGTCTAGTTTAACGAAGAGAAGGACGAGGGGGGACATGATAGCAGTGTTCCAATATCTCAGGGGCTGCCACAGAGAAGAGGGAGTCAAGCTATTTTCCAAAGCGCCTGAAGGCAGGACAAGAAGCAACAGATGGAAACTAATCAAGGAGAGAAGCAACCTAGAACTAAGGAGAAACTTCTTGACAGTTAGAACAATTAACCAATGGAACAACCTGCCTCCAGAAGCGGTGAATGCTCCAACACTGGAGGTTTTTAAGAATAGACTGGACAGCCATTTGTCCGAAATGGTATAGGGTTTCCTGCCTGAGCAGGGGGTTGGGCTAGATGACCTCTAAGGTCCCTTCCAACTTTTTTATTATTATTATTATTATTATTATTATTATTATTATTATTATTATTATTATTATTATTATTATTATTATTATTATTATTATTATTATTATTATTGTTGTTGTTGTTGTTGTTGTTGTTGTTGTTGTTGTTGTTGTTGTTGTTGCTGTTGCTGTTGCTGTTGTTGTTGTTGTTGTTGTTGTTGTTGTGATGATGATGAAACATGAGTTACTTCCCTTGCTTTCCTCCTGAAGTTTGGATTGTATTCGATTCAGTTTTGGACATTCTCCCAGAGAAGCTCTGAATTTGGATGTTTGACTAAGAGACTTGAGAGGCCTTTGAAGGCTGATGGGGAGAGGAGGGGCCCTATGATTGAAGACTGATTGGAGAAAGAATTTGGAGAGAGTTTAAAGAAATACAGCTGAAAAGATAATAGCTGGTTTATAAGTGTACAGTGTGAAGGCCCGTTACTCCCTCCTTCCAGTCGAAGTGTTGAGATCTGGAGAAAGTGAAAATATTAAACAACTTTAAGACAGAGCCTTGATAAGGCGTGTGTAATAAAGATACTTGCTGCTTTTGGATTTTTTTATTTCCATCATATTGCTTTCACAGAGATAAGTTGATAAGGACAAGACAAAGGGAAGAAGTGACATGTATGGACTATAGACTGAGTAAAAATTCTTAGAAGGTTAAGAGCTCTTTTTGGTGGTTGGATGTCAAAACGCAGCCAAAGTGCAGAAAATGTTTGGCAAAGACCCAAAGCAGGCCTTAGACCTTCAGATTTATGTCTGATTCGAGTGGAAAAAGCTTTAGAAATGGATGTGAGGAAAAAATTGCCTGAGAAATCACTGACTCAACCAGATAAACCTGATATTCTTTTACAAGAGTTAAGAGAAATGAAGATAAATATAAAAGAAAAGAAGACAAATATAAAGGAGGATTTGAAGCAAGTAAAAGATAAAATGGATAATATGGATGTAAGAATAACAGATCTGGTGAAACAAAGTCAGGATATGACACGAAATATTACAGAAGTGAAGACTCAGATGGGAGAACATAATAAGGTGTTAAAAAGTCAGACAAATATGATGCATCAGGTGAAAAAGGATTTGATTGAGATATGTGATCATCAGCGCCGATCAAATTTATGTATACGTGGATATCCGGAGAAAAGTGAAGAAAATGAAGCAAAATTGATTCAAGCAGTATTGAATTGGGCTACCTCGATCCTCCCAGATGTCCCTTTTACAAGATATGATATTGATGCAATACATAAGAGTCGGCCCAAAAAGGTTGGGAAGAAAATTGCCGAGAGATATTGTGATGCGACTCTGGTCATACGCAAAAAAAGAGCAATTGATGTGCAAATTGCAAAACATGTCGTCTATAATGTTTGGGGGCATCAGATACAAGTTTTTCCAGATTTATGCAATGAGACTTTACAATGGAGGAAAGAGATGCATCAAGTTTGTCAAATATTGAAGAAAAATAACATTAACTACAGCTGGGGATATCCGGGTTTTTTTAGATTTTCTTACGGTGGAAGGTTTTACAGAGTTGAAACAAAGGAGGAGGCGATGGAGAAATTAAGGGAAGACGGAATCATCAATAAAGAAGATCTACAGGAGAAAGGGAAGCTGGATGAAGCAACAGGAGTTACAAGTTCGTTGTAGAGATAGTATATAAGTATTTGTAATTTTACAATATATGTTTGGGTGTAGAAATTAAGGGTAAAGATGGTCAAGGGAGGTGGAGTGGGCGACCAAAGTCCGTGCAGGGATGGCTCCTCTTCCCCACCCCTGGAGGCCCGAAGCGGCGAAGAGGAGGAAGATCTCCTGAAGAAGGGAAGGGGGACAATATATATGTATATGGGTGGGTAAGAGGTTATTTATGTTTTGGGATAATATGCTTACTTTGTAGTTTTAGTTTTGTAAGATTTATGTTAGAGCACATATGGAGACCAAAAGAAATATGTAATATAAAGAATAGATGGGGAAAACGTTGAAGGTAGCTACACGGAATGTACATGGCTTGGGGGGGAAATATAAATGAGCAAGAATTGAAAAATCAATTAATAAAGAAAAAATAGATATTGTATTTTTACAAGAAACCCATCAAAAGAAAGAAGGGGTGAATGAACTTAGGTTATATTGGGCTGATGTATACGAAAAGGCATTTGGTACATCAAAAGCAAGAGGGGTAGCAATCATAGTAGCTAAAAGATGTGAATTTAAAATAAAAGCCATAAAAAGGGATGATATGGGAAGATTTCTTATAATTCAAGGCTTGATTTATGGACAAGAGGTCACTTTAGCAAATTTGTGTGCAACTAATACAAATCAAAGAGAGTTTTATAATAGGGTATATAAAGAAATAGAAGAAATTAAAAAAGGTTATGTGATAATGGCAGGTGATTATAATATGGTTATGGATACAGGAATTGATAAATCTAATCCATCAAAAGCGGAAATAAAGTATAATAATACAGATTTAAGAAAATTTATTAATAGAAATAGATTAAAAGATGTTTGGAGAGAATTACATGGCAATCAAAAGAGTTATACATATTTTTCTAGTAGACATAAAAAATTTACAAGAATAGATTACATATTTGTAACATCGGAAATATTATCTAAAATAATGAAAGCAGAGATAAAAATAATTAAAATATCAGATCATGCAATGGTAACTATGGAAATGGAAATAGATTGTGATTATAAACAGGCAAGTAGATGCAGAATGGATTTGAGGATTTTTAAAAATAAAGAGATTTTAGAGAAAATTGAAAGAGAATTAAAAGACATATGGACTATAAATGAAGAAGGAGGTAGTAATATAGGTGTAATATGGGATGCAATGAAAGCAGTGGTAAGAGGTTTAGGGATAAAATATTATAATATAAAAAAACAAAAAGAGAAATATATAAAAAGGTTGGAAGAGGAAATTAAAGAACTAGAGAGTAAATATATAGAAAGTAGAGAGAATAGGATTATGTTAGAATTATCAGCTAAAAGAAAAGAGTTGCAAAATATTGAGTTAGAACAGGTTCAAAGAAATCTAATTCATTTAAATAGGGAATTTTATGAAAATAGTAATAAAAATTCTAGAATGTTGGCTAGAGCCACACAAGTTAAAAAGGCAAAAAGCCTGATTGGAGTAATAAAGAACAAAAAGGGAGAAAGATGTAACATGATGAGAGAAAAATTGTTGATATTTCAGAAGTTTTTTGAAAAGTTATATAAGGGAAAGGAAATAAATGTGAATGAAAGTCAGGCATATATAGAAAAGAATTTAAGCTGTAAAATTCGAGAATATGATAAAGAAATAATGAAATCACAAATAGAAGAGGAGGAGATTACTGGAAGTTATTAATAAATTGAAAATAGGTAAAGTTAGATGGACTAGGCGCAGAATATTATAAAAATTTTAAAGGATTATTGGTGCCGAAAATGAGATTAATGTTTAATAAAATAATGGAAGGGAAGCAATCTCTGATAGTATTGATAGCGAAACCGAATAAAGATCTTACAAATCCAGGATCATATAGACCAATATCCCTTATTAATCAGGATGCTAAGATTTTTACAGCAATATTGACAAATAGATTGAATACATTTATAGAGAATTATATTAAAAATGATCAGTGTGGATTTATAAGAGGCCGACAAATGTCAGATGTAGTAAGAAGGGTATTAAATTTAGACTATTACATAAAGAATCAAAAATTAAAGGCTTGTTTATTAGCATTAGACGTTTTCAAGGCCTTTGATTGTGTGGAATGGCCTACATTGAAAATATTAATAGAGAAGTTAGGCTTTGGAAAAAAATTTTAGAAAGGTGATAAATCAACTATACTCAGAGAATAAGGCAAGAATAGTCATAAATGATGGTGTTACAGAGACAATAACCTTAAGCTGGGGAACGAGACAGGGTTGCCCCTTATCCCCAGTTCTATTTGTATTATTGATGGAGGTTTTGGCAAATGCAATCAGGAAAGATTTATTGATTGAAGGAATTGGTGTATATAAGAAAACTAAAATAAATTTATTTGCAGATGATACATTATTAACATTTCAAAATCCCATAGCTACTATAGAGAGGATATATTTACATTTGAATGAATTTGGGAAATATAGTGGATTGCAAATAAACTGGGAAAAATCAGAAATGATGTTATATAACCATAGTAAAGAAGAAATGGATGTATTGAAAGAAAAATATAAATTAAAAATAGTAGATAGTATCAAATATTTAGGTATTGATATCCCAAAAATTAAAGAAGATAAATTATGAGAAGTTAAAGAAATATAAAAGATAAAATGGATAAATATGGAAAAGTAAAATTATCATGGTTCAGAAGAATTGCAGCAATAAAAATGAAAGTTTTACCAAAAATTATTTTTTTGTTTTGGATGATCCCAATTAAGTTTTTGGATCAAGAATTAAAGGAAATACAGAGATTGCTGGAGGTGTATTGTGATGGAGGTAAGTAAAGCATTATGGTATGAACCATTAAAAAAGGGTGGGCTGGGTCTTCCAAATGTTAGAAATTATTGGGTAGCTAATCAATTAAGGGTGGTCCCAGATATTATAGCAGTACACAGAGATTTATTATGGAGTCTTTTCTGGCATTATACCTAATTTAAAAAGTTCAGGTTTAAAACCTACATATTCTCCTAACATCTTTTCTAACCAGGTATGTGTCAGGATCCAGCTATATTTCCTTTCTATCTATCTCCTCTGATCTAAAAAACCAATTCTTACCCTCTCCTGAATCCTGCCATAATCCTAAGGGGGAGGGGGAGTATGCATGAGGGTTTTATTACTTTCACTTCCTCTATTCACTACAAAGTAACCTTTTGTTTATTCGCCTCTGGTCTGCTAACCATCACAATGTAATCATTAGTCTTTTATCCTATGCCCCTCTGAACTTCTCCTCCTTACCGGCCAGCTAGGAAGGGGGGGGGGGTGAAAAGATGCAGCCTCCGGAATCTGGTTTATTTATCCGTCATCAAAATAAGGTGTGAGGAGCTGTTGAATGATCATGTACAATGGAGCCAAATTGATGTTATCTTTCCTGGATTTAACACCTAGAACTCTGCCGGTCTGAATCACCCGGAAGAACTGTGGGGTGGGGGCTGCTTATGGACACTTTAAAACATCGATTTGTAATGAAATCCCTCAGATCCTGTCTATCATGCCTGCTATCAATTTCTTTTAATAAAAGTTCCTGTTGGAAGAAACCGTTTCCAAGAGTTCTGCTTTCTTAAGATGTGGATTGAAGTGGTTCCTTACAGTATGTATCTTTTTCCAATAATTCTTTACTTTATCACATGTCCACCAAACATGATAATACATGCCTGAGTTATGTTTACATTTCCAACATCTATCTGACATATTTTTGAACATTTTTGCTAATCTTGTTGGTGGCAAGTGCCATCTATAAAACATTTTATATAAATTTTCTTTATAAGAAGCTGACATTATCAGTTTATAATTTCTTTCCCATAAATTTTGCCATTTTTCTAATTCTATATTGTATCCAAAATTTTTCACCCATCTTATCATTGTTTCTTTAACTTGTTCGCTTTCCATTTCCAAAATTAATAAAAAGTTATACATTTGCTTAATTAGTTTCTCATCTGAAGTTAACAAAGTCTTATCAAATGCCGTTTGTTCTTTATAAAATCCATACAATTTAACATCTTTTTCATATCTAGTTTGCATTTGTAAATGTGCCCACCACGACAAGTTGATACCCTGATTTTCCATTTCTTGTTTAGATTTTAAATTCCCTTCAGAATTTAGAATTTAGAATATCTCTATATGTCCAGATTTTTTCAAAGTCCACCAAATTTGGGTGTACAAATGCTTCCATAGTTGACAACCACCCTGGAATTTTCAAATATATTTTACTTTTTATTTTTTCCCATACTGTTAACAATGCATTTCTTATATAGTGGTTTTGGAAATATTTATGAATTTTATTTTTCCCATACCATAAAAAAGCATACCACCCCAGTTGTAGGTCATGCCCCTCCAGATATAACAACTTTTTATTTCTAAAAGTTATCCATTCTTTTACCCATGTTAATACAGATGCTTGATAGTACAAAACCCACTCCGGTAAATCAAATCCTCCATTTTCCTTAGCATCTTATAACGTTTTCATCTTAATTCTAGCTTTCTTTCCTTGCCAAACAAATTTCAAAATTAATGAATTTAAATCTTGGGGGGGGGGAAATTCTCAAGTTTTATGGGTATTGTTTGAAATAAAAACAAGATTTTGGGCAATACGTTCATTTTCACTGTAGCAATTCTCCCTAGTATTGATAATTGCAATTTTTTCCATTTTTCCAAATCCAGTTTTATTTGATTCAATAATTTTGTGTAATTGTCTTCTTTTACTGTTGAATATCTTGCTATTAGATGTATACCCAAATATTTAACCTTTTTAACTATCTGTAATTCTGTTTTTTCTGACATTTGTTTTGTTTTTTTTGTCTGTAAGATTTTTAACTATTACTGTTCTGTTTTCTGCTTGGTTCAACATTGAAGAGGCAGCAATAGAAACAAGTACTTCTTTATTGAAGGTCAAAACAGAAACTAACAAACATTGCTCCACCCCTATTTATACATTCAGCTCTGGGTGGCATCAGCCAATGAGAGCACAGTATTCTCCCGCTCAAATGCATACTAAACAGTCTTGTAGACAGCAAGTCTGGTTGGCAGGCCACGTGGTCTGCTAACCGTTCCTACACAATCCCAGCAACCTGCTTCATAAAATTAACTCAATACATTACACCCCTCCCCCCTGGCTCTTTGACACTTACAAAGCATTGTTTGTTGTCAAAGATTATACACATTCAAAAGGCACACTGGCACTCAGTGGTACATAAGCCTGACATTACTCTGTTCAGTATCAAGAATACTTAAGCATTTCAGTTTGTAAGAAAACACATAAGCATTCACATTTCAAGAACCATACATGAGCATTTAAGTTTGCACTAAAAATACATAAGCATTTTAAGTTTGCAATGACAAAAACCTCACGTAGTCCTTTAAATATTTCAGTGGGCCTTTCACCTGCTCCAAATGTCTCAGAGCTACTGCTAGCTCCCGATCTGTAAGCTCACCTGCCAGGCTCGGCAGACTGGGGCTGTGTGACCCGTCCAACACGGGTAGAGCCAATTCGTGAAGGCTGGCCTGTTCCGGTAGACCCAAGCCTGTGTCCATTTCCCTTTGGCTGGCCTGTTCCAGTAGGCCTGAACCAGAGTTCCGTGGTGGCGTAGAATTCACCGGATCGGCATGAAAAGCCGATTGAGAGCAATGTCCCATGGGCGCAGTGTCTGAGTTAGGAGCAGCCTCATTGGCAAAACCCCTGCTCGGCAATCGCAAGGTCCTGCTTTCGCTGAGAGACTCCGAAGCACAATCACAATCATGTTCCTCCTCCAGAGCCAGGAGCGGAAGAGTGGCATGGTAACCTCCAACACAGCTGGTCAATGTGCCTGTGGAGCACACGACCGTCTTCCAGGGCCACTTCGTATGAGAGTGGCCCTGACACCTTGCAAACCACAGCTACCACCCACAGTGCCCCTTGTCCATAGTTGCGCACCCAAACTGGATCGCCCACTTGCAAGTGCCTTGGTGCCTTAGGCTGCGGCACTTGTGAAGCAACCCTGTCTGGATGTAAGCGATCCAGCTGTGTGATCAGACGGCGTCCCCATCTTAATTCAGCTGGGCTCTTGCCCGTAGAAGTGCAGGGTGTTGTGCGTTGGCAGAGTAGGAAATCTGCCAACCTGTGATGCCAATTGCCAGTGGTGATCCTCTTCAAGGATTCCTTGGTTGTTCTAACCATGAGTTCTGCTTGGCCGTTAGAGGCCGGATGAAAAGGAGCCGAAGTGGCATGCCTAATCATATTTGCCCTTAAAAAGGACTGAAACTCTGCAGAAGTAAATTGGGCCCCATTGTCTGAGACTATGACATCTGGGAGTCCATGCATTGCAAAGATGCTGTGCAGGTCCTGGCAGTAGTCATAGTGGACACTGGAATGACCTCTAGCCACTTGGAGTGACTGTCCACAACAATGAGGAAGAGTTGCCCATGAAAGGAGCCTGCGAAATCAATATGAATCCGCCACCATGGGGCTTGCGTTGTTTCCCATCTGTGGACCAGGGCATGTGGCATCTCTGGCCTTGACTGCTGGCAAATGAGGCACCTGTGGACCTGGGCCTCGATATCTTTATTGAGCCCAGGCCACCAAAGGTAACAGTGGGTGAGTGTATTCATCCGGACTATTCCCAGATGTCCCTCATGCAGAGAATCAAGGATTCTAGTCCTCAGTGAGGTTGGGATTACTACTCTACTGCCCCACAGAATACAACCCTTAAAGGTGGATAACTCATGCTTCCTTTTCCAAAAACTCTGGAAGTTAGGGCCAGGACACGTTTCTGGCCATCCTGTGAGCACACAGTTCAACACGTGGCTCAACGTGTTGTCAGAAGCTGTTTCTGCAGCAACATCCTCTGCATTAAGGGGAGACTCCGGCAAACCCTGGATAGCCAGGATGTGGTTGGCTGGAGCAGGATCTGACTCTAATAGCTGTAGAGGCAACCTACTAAGGCCGTCTGCATCGCCCATTTCTTTACCTGGTTTTGAACCAGACAATAGTCATAAGCAGATAGGAATATTGACCACCTCAACATTCTAGGAGAGATGATCTGGGGTGTCTGCTTGTTCGTAGTGAAAACCCCAAAAGTGGCTTATGGTCAGTGAAGACCGTGAAATGGCGGCCATACAAAAAGTCATGAAACTTTTTTATGCCAGCCACAATGGCCAATGCCTCCCTATCTATTTGTGTGTAATTCCATTCCGCTGCAGAAAGAGTCCTAGAGTAATAGACTATAGGGACTTGTGTCCCATTAGCTCTAAGATGGCTTAACACAGCTCCGATCCCGTACGGGGATGCATCACACGCGATGCAGACTGGCAACTGCTCATTGAAATGAGCCAACACCGCATTAGATGACAGCAATGCTTTAACTGCTGCAAAACTCCTCTCGTGGACACTCGTCCACTTCCATGGGGCCTTCTTGTCCAAGAGCCAGTGTAACAGATCTGCCACTGCAGCCTTGTGGGGGAAGAAAGCATGATAGAAATTAAGGAGTCCCAGGAAGGCCTGAAGCTCTCCCTTCGTCTTGGGACTGGGTGCCTGCTGAATTGCTTTAAGCTTGGATTCAGCAGGATGAATGCCTTCAGCATCTATATGAAACCCCAGGAATTCTGTGGAAGTGACTCCAATTTTGCATTTCTCCTGTTTGAGCTTCAGCCCCGCTTTGCGGAAACACAGCAAGACGGCCCGGATCCTGTCAGTGAGGTTTTTGACTGATTCCCCAGCTATGAGGACATCATCGAAATATGGGCATACATCTGGAATGTTGTGGAGCGTGCGCTCCATTACACTCTGAAAAATGCCAGGGGCTATATTAACCCCAAACTGTAACTGTCGCACCTTGAAGGCTCCCTGGTGAGTCACAATGATTTGGGCCTCCGCCATGGCATCGTCCACCGGCAGCTGCTGATAGGCCTGGGCCAAATCTAATTTGGCGAAAATGTGACCTCCCTGTAGAGATGCCAAAATGTGGCTGACTATAGGAGTGCTGCTGGAGAGCTTTGTTTAACGTGCATTTATAGTCGGCACAAATGCGGACTTCTCCGTTGGCCTTAAGTGGCATGACAATGGGAGTTTCCCATGGACTGCTATCTACTGGCTCTAGAATGCCTTGTTGCAACAGCTTGTCCAGCTCTGCATTGATTCTCTGCTTTAGGGCAAAAGGCACCCAACGAGGCTTAATCCTTATCGGTTCTATTGAAGGATCTAACTGTAGTGCAATTGGAGGCTCTTTGTATGCCCCTAACTCTGAGTTGAAGACATCAGCAAACTCTTTACACACTGCCAAGAGGCTCGATGTTTGCAGTCACTCGAATTCCCAAAGCATCAAACCAATCGAGTCCAATTAGGCTAGTGCGGTTGCCCTCAACAACTATGACTTCCAAGGGACCCTCAAAATTCCTGAACTGCACTCCGAGTGTGGCCTCCCCCTTGACGTTTACCCAGGAATTTTGGAAATCGGTTAAAACGAGGTTCGACGGCCTGAGCTTAACTCATTTGCTGCTTCGACTACAAATCTGCTGAAGTGTCCTTTGGGAGATTATCGATAGAGCTGAACCCATGTCCAACTCCATGTCAGAAGGAACTCCTTGCAGCTTGACTTTGAGGTGTAACTTCTCCTTGAGTGGGCGATGGGCACCTGTCCTAAACACACTCCTTCTACTCGCGCAAAAGCCCACCCTGTTTTGACTGGGGACCCTGGTACCTTTCCGAGGCAACTCTTCTGAGGAATGTTCTTTCCTGTGACCCAAACAAACGGCGGCAATGTGCCTTGCTTGCCACACGCCCAGCAAGTTGCTGTGCAGAACCGACAATCAGCCCGTTTGTGACGGCCTCCACACCCGATGCATCGAGAGAAGGAAACCGCCTTGTCAACTTGTCGTTGAGGCCTTCTTTCTGGAGGTTGCTGTAACCGATCGACTTTGTGGTCCGATTCGGAGTCTTCAACTCGCTCGGCGTCCTCTTGGTGGACGGTCTCTGTGCAAGGAGGGTTCTTGAAGAGCCACAAGGCCTTAACAGCTCTGCCCGCTGCTTCTTCGCCCGTGATCTCCCTCAACGCGTCTTGAAATGAAATAGTCTCTTTTGCAAAGATCTTCTGTTGCAGCTCCCGACTCCTTAGACCACAAACTAAATGGTCCCGCAGTCTTTCCTCAAGGTCTTTGAATTCGCATAGCCAGGCCACTTGACGAAGGGCAGCTACGAATTCAGCGGCGGACTCGCCAGGGCGTTGGTCTCACCGTTCGAAGGCGTGGCACCAAGCGATGACCGAGAGCTTGGGCTCAAAATGTTCTTTGAGCATCTTCTTCAGTTCTGAGTACGCAATGGACTCAAGCGGCACTGGTGCAACCAAGTTCTCTGCGATATCGAAAGTTTCTTGACCACAAACACACAGGAGCGTCGCGGACTTCAATCCATCATCTCGAACTTGGTTTACCCGCAGGTAATTTTCAACTCTCGCGATGTAGGAGCTCCACCTCTCCAGATGAGCAACGTCGAATTCGGAGAGTTTCCCAATCTTCGCCCTGGTGAGTTCTTCGCGGCCTTTTCAATGCCTCGTGCTGTGCAGGCTTCCATGGGACTTCCAGGGCGAAGCCTTGGAAGCACTCTCCTCCAGCGTTTCCGTACTGGCAGGATAGAGTGAGGGGGTGGAACGCCGTTCCAACCAAGCGCTCGTTAGAGCTGACCCCCGTAGTGACTCAGCTCTTCGAATTGCGGCAGCACGATCCCACCCTCGTCACCAATGTTCTGTTTTCTGCTTGGTTCAGCATTGAAGAGGCAGCAATAGAAACAAGTACTTTTTTATTGAAGCTCAAAACAGAAACTAACAAACATTGCTCCACCCCTATTTATACATTCAGCTCTGGGTGGCATCAGCCAATGAGAGCACAGTAATCTCCCACTCAAATGCATACTAAACAGTCTTGTAGACAGCAAGTCTGGCTGGCAGGCCACGTGGTGTGCTAACCGTTCCTACACAATCCCAGCAACCTGCTTCATAAAATTAACTCAATACATTACAATTACTTTAGTTTTTTCTCTATTTATTTTCAGTCCTGCAATTTCTCCATACTGTTCTACCTTTCCCAATAATTTAGGAATCATCTCCAAAGGTTCTTCTAAGATAAATACCAAGTCATCATCAAATGCTTGTAATTTATATGTTTCCAGTCCTTTAATTTCTGTATCTTGTCTAATATTTCTATTTAAGACTTCCAGAGTGAAAATTAATAATAATGAAGATAGTGGACATCCTTGTCTTGTACCTTTTCTTATCTCAAAGTTCTCGGTATAACCTCCATTCACGATCACTTTCGCTGTTTGTTTGTTATATATTGTTTTTATTATATTTGTAAAGTTCTGTCCAATGTCCATTATTTGTAGTTGCTGAGTCATAAATTGCCAGGAAACGTTATCAAATGCCTTTTGAGCATCTAGAAATATTAGTGCCAGTTGTTTCCCTGTATGTAGTTCATAGTATTCTAATAAGTCCATTATCACTCTTAAGTTGTTTTTAATTTGTCTCTTTGGTAAAAAGCCATTTTTTGGATGTATAAATTCAATTAAATATTTTTTCAGTCTCTCTGCCATTATTGAAGTAAAAATTTTATAATCCACATTGAGCAGCGATATCGGTCTGTAGTTTTTAATCTGTGTCAAATCTGATTCTTCTTTTGGTATTAAAGTAATATTTGCTTCCGTCCATGTGGCTGGGAGTTTAGCCTCCAATAGAATTCCATTACAAACGTCTTTCAACGGTTCACTTAGTGTATCTTATAGGGTTTTATATAACTCCGCCGGTAATCCATCTGGACGCGGTGTTTTTTCGTTTTTTTACCTTCTTATGGCCTCTGTTATTTCCATCATTGTGATTTTTTCCTCTAACATGGTCTTAAATGTCTCTGGATTTTTTGGAAGATTATTTTCTTCTAAATATTGAATCATTCTCTCTCTAGGAGTTTCTTCTATGTCATATAGTTTCTTATAATATTCCTTAATTATCTTTTTTATTTCTTCATTTTTAAATTGTAGACAGCCTTTTTCATCTACTAAGTTGTATATCATTTTCTTCTTCTGTTTTTTAAGTTTATAAGCTAACCATCTTCCTGGTTTATTTGCATTTTCAAAAAAAAATTGTTTTGCTCTTTTTATCTGCTGTGCCAATTTTTCTGAATCTAACAAATTTAGTTTATGTTTTATTGTTTCCATTTCTCTTTTCAAAGTCTTTTTCTGCGGATTTTTTGTAGTTCTGATTCTAACTTTCCAAATTTTTCTTTTAATAGTACATATTGCTGTCTTTATTTTTTTTTGCCATGTATGTTATAGCTATACCTCTAAAATATGCTTTGGCTGTATGTATCCCATACATTTTGTAATGTTGTGTCTTCTTTTTTGTTTTCTCTAAAGAAAAACTCCAGTTCTTTTTTTGCTAATTCTACAAATTCTCTTTTAGAATAGATTGATTTAAAGTCCATCTTGGTCTTTTTTGTATTCCTCTCCATGTCACTTTTAAAGGGTTATGGTCTGCCCATGTACCTAGTTCTATCTCAATTTCCTGTATATTCATCCTCAATTCAGACGTCATCCAAATCATGTCAGTTCTTGACCAGGATTTTTGACTATTTGAATAAAAAGTATATTGTAGTTTTTCTGAATTAATTTCCCTCCAAACATCTTGTATTCCAATTTCATCTGTCATATTAAAGAATGTCTTAGGTAGTCTTCTTCTTCCAGTTTTTCCTGTTTTACTGCTTTTATAGTCGATTGTCCCATCTACTATCGCATTAAAGTCTCCTACTAAACATATATTTTGGTACTCCATTTCTATTATTTTTCTATGGAGGCTTTGGTAAAATTCTTCCTGGTTATTGTTTGGTGCATAAATTACTACTAACAATGTTTGTTTTTGGTGTAGATATATTTCTACCATCACAATTCTTCTTTCTTCATCTGAGTAGACCATTTTAGAATCTATTATCTCTTTAATATATACAGCAACACCTCTTTTTTTCTGATGCACTGATGCATAATAAAGTTTCCCAATTTTTGGGTATTCCAACAGTTTATGATGTTGTTTTTTTATATGTGTCTCTTGCAAACAAATTATGTCTATATTTAATTTCTGTAGTTTCCTAAAGATTTTGTTTCTTTTTGATGGGGAGTTTAGTCCATTTATATTCACTGAAAAAATTCCATTTTCTTTCTCCATTTACGTTATTTATATTTAGGTCTAGTCCATCTCGTAGTCCTCTGTTCTCTGGCAGTTCCTTCACTCTCTTATTCAAATTTCTCTTTCTGTTCTCCTGTTTGTGTAGTTACTTCTTCAATTGTCTCCTTTGTTTGTTTCCGTTCCTTGCTCTCCTCTTGTCGTTGTTGCACTCCTTCATCTAAGACTGCTCGATTTCTTACTTCAAAGTCTTCTGCTTTCCATATTGAATCCAATCGATATCTTGTATTATTCCAGTTGATTAAAATGCCTTCTGGCATTAACCATCTAAAATTTATGCCTTTTGCAATCAGCTTTGTAGTTAAAAAGTGGTAATGTCTTTGAGTATCTCTTACTCTCTTAGGCAGTGCTTTTTTTGTAAAAAAAAAAAAAAAAAAGGTGCCGGAACTCACACATCTCATACAACTCACTTTGCCTACCCTACAAGGTTCCATCCAAAAAAGGTGCCGGAACTCCGTTCTGAGCGTTCTATGAGAAAAAAAGCCCTGCTCTTAGGTATCTGCTTTAAGACCACAATTTCTTTATTTTTGTATTGTAATGGCTCATCTCTCACTTTTCTCAATACTTCATCTCTTGTTGTTTTCTTTATGAATCTCACATGTACTTCTCTAGGCAATTTATATTTCATTGCATAGCTTGAATTCATTCAAAATATTTCATCTCCATTTGCATCTCTGCTCTATCTGCTTTCAAAGCCTCTACCAGAAGCTCAATGATCACAACTGCAATATTTTCTTCTCTGTCTTCAGGGATATTTTGAAATCTGAAGTAGTGTTCCGCCTTCTCAATTTCAAAAATCGCCACTGCTTCTTCAAGATTTTGATTTGCTTGTTCTAATTTTTCATTTTCTTGTAGTAGTATTTCCATTTTTTATCAATATCCTCTGATTTATTTTCCACTTTCTGGATTCTTTGTTCATTTTTGGTGATCATTTGATGGTGAACTTCAAACTGTGCCTTTATATCCAAAATTTCTTAATAATAATAATAATAATAATAAAGTTGGAAGGGACCTTGGAGGTCATCAAGTCCAACCCCCTGCTCAGGCAGGTAACCCTATACCATTTCGGACAAATGGCTGTCCAGTTTCTTCTTAAAAACTTCCAGTTTTGGAGCATTCACCGCTTCTGGAGGCAGGTTGTTCCACTGGTTAATTGTTCTAACTGTCAGGAAGTTTCTCCTTAGTTCTAGGTTGCTTCTCTCCTTGATTAGTTTCCATCCGTTGCTTCTTATCCTGCCTTCAGGCGCTTTGGAAAATAGCTTGACTCCCTCTTCTCTGTGGCAGCCCCTGAGATATTGGAACACTGCTAGCATGTCCCCCCTCGTCCTTCTCTTCATTAAACTAGACATACCCAATTCCATCAACCTTTCCTTATATGTTTTAACCTCCAGTCCCCTAATCATCTTTGTTGCTCTTCTCTGCACTCTTTCTAGAGTCTCAACATCTTTTTTACATCGTGGTGACCAAAACTGGATGCAGTATTCCAAGTGTGGCCTTACCAAGGCATTGTAGAGTGGTATTAATACTTTGCGTGATCTTGATTCTATCCCTCTGTTAATGCAGCCTAGCACTGTGTTGGCTTTTTTGGCAGCTGCAGTACACTGCTGGCTCATATTTAAATGATTGTCCACTAGGACTCCAAGATCCCTCTCACAGTTACTACTATTGAGCAAGGTACCAACATACTATACCTATACATTTGGTTTTTCTTGCCTAAATGTAGAACCTTACTTTTTTCACCATTGAATTTCATTTTGTTAGATAGTGCCCAGTGTTCAAATCTGTCCAGATCCTCCTGTATCCTAAGCCTGTCTTCTGGAGTGTTGGCTATTCCTGCCAGCTTGGTGTCGTCTGCAAATTTGATGAGTTCCCCATCTATCCCCTCATCCAAATCATTGATGAAGATGTTGAAGAGCCCTGGGCCCAGAACAGAGCCCTGGGGCACCCCACTACACACTTCCCTCCATGTAGATGTGGTTCCATTGAGGACCACACGCTGAGTACGGCCGGTCAGCCAGCTACAGATCTATCTGGTGGTGATGCTGTCTAACCCACATTTTTCTATCTTATCAAGTAGTAGGTTGTGATCTACTTTGTCAAATGCCTTACTGAAGTCCAAGTAAATTATATCCACAGCATTCCTCTGGTCCACTAATTTTGTCACTTGGTCAAAGAATGCAATAAGGTTTGTCTGACATGATCTGTTTTTGACAAACCCGTGTTGGCTTTTAGTAATGACTTTGTTTGCCTCTAGGTGTTCGCTGATTCGTTGTTTGATTATCTTTTCCAGAATCTTCCCAGGTATTGAGGTCAGGCTGATAGGTCTGTAATTTCCTGGATCCATTTTTTCCCTTTTTTGAAGATGGGAACTACATCAGCTCTTTTCCAGTCCTCTGGTAGTTCCCCAGTGCTCCAGGATCTTTGAAAAATATAGTTCAGTGGTTCTGAGATCACATCTGCCAGTTCCTTGAGAACCTTGGGATGTAATCCATCTGGTCCTGGTGATCTGAACTCGTC
Organism: Azemiops feae; assembly: GCA_023970755.1. Classification (NCBI taxonomy): domain Eukaryota; kingdom Metazoa; phylum Chordata; class Lepidosauria; order Squamata; family Viperidae; genus Azemiops; species Azemiops feae. The sequence goes on along the minus strand of JALGBA010000071.1, from coordinate 674,487 downwards.
TAGGCTGGACAGGTGCTCACTTACCATTTTCTTGCCTATCTTAACTTGTGTTTCTATTCTGTTTTTTACGGCACTATTTTTGATAGGTTGGTCTGTTTTTTCCCTTTGTGTAAAGACAGATGCGAAAAACGAGTTAAATAGTTCTGCTTCTCCCTGTTGCTTGTCACCTTCTTGCCACTTTCACCCACTAATGGACCAATCGTTTCCTTCACTTTTTTCTTGTTTTTACATGTTGAAAGAAGCTTTTTTTTTGTTATTTTTGACTTGGTCGCAAGCCTTCGTTCATTTTGAGCCTTAGCTTTCCTCACTTCATCTTTGCAGGCTCGGGCTATTGCTGATATTCTGACTTAGTTATGTGATTTGCTGATATTCTGACTTTTATGCTTAATTTGCTTAATTTTCAAAATTGCTTTTGTCTCATCATGATTTTTTTTGCATTAACTCTTGAATCATTTTTAGTGTAGTTGCATTCATTTTGGGCAGTGCTTATTTCTCATGCTGTAACATTGTTTCAATAGATCTGAGTTGTTGGGCTAGGTGTTCCAACAGAGGGTGCAGAGGAGTCTTCTTCATTAGTCTGGTGATGTTTGATGTACTCATTTTCAGCCAACAATCTTAGATTAAAATCCAAAATGTAAAAAGGAGCCAACTACTTTAGGCTAAGTCCAATATCTCAAGGGAAAAAAAAAAAAAAAAAAAAATAGAGCAGGCAAAAAGAAAAAGCCAGCTATCTTAGGCTAAAGTCCAGTCAAAAAGAACAAGCCAAGTACTTTAGGCCAAATCCAACTCCTCCAGTCGGGTCTCAGATGTAAAGCGTTCACTGTCTCCAGATAGTTCCTGTTTTAGTTATATCCAGAGTCAACAAATATAGTTATGAGAAGTCTTTTCCATTGTAGACTCACACCAAGGCACTTTGTTTACACCAGGTGTCTCTCAAGGTCGAATATTTCCAGATTCTTTTAGTATTTAATAATACTGTAATTTCTTCTTTCGCCACTAGATGTCCTCATACACTCATTTATCCATGTCTGATTTTAGAAAGTTTTTACAAAGTTTACAAAATTTTAAAAATTCTTTATAGGTTATTTATCCTTGAGATTATATCTAGAAGATTTTTCACCTCTGTAGATTAAATAGTCCTTCTTTGAATCAATCTGAGTAATTTTTAAATATCTTCCCCTTTTATAATTGCTCGCCGCCTTTATCTCAATCCTGCTGGGGTCTTTACTTTTTAGCTCTTCCCAATCAGGGGCTCAACGTTGTTTTAATCCAAAAGGAAAAGGAAAAATCACTGGCTCACCCAGCTTCAGCACGCTGTTGACAAGCAGCTGTTTGGCGGAGCGCCGCGGCTCCTCGCTTTTCTTCCAGCTGGCGACGACTTGGGCTGCCTGGGCTCTCCCGGCAGCCTTTCCTCCATCCTTTCAGAGGATTTCTTCAGTCCGCTCCGATCAACCGCCATCTGATCTGGGCTCCTGAAGTGCCCCTCCTTCTTCGTTGCCCCTTCAGGGCAACTTTCCGACTCTATTTAGGGTTGCTGGGCAAAGCGAAATCGGGCTGGGAAGCCGGAGCCCCGGCTTCTTCCACCCGTCTCATCGGCTGCCAAAACCAGAAGTCCCCAGCAAATACAATTCTTATTATTAGTAGTAAACATACAATTGCATATCAACATTTGTTACATTTTTCTAATAATATCAATAATATCAGTTTAAAATATCTTTTCTAATCAAAGCATATCTTAATTGCATTTGTACTCAATTTCCACTTATTTAATCCATATCCTATTTTCACTTTTTTCAATTTTAATTTCCCATCCATGTTCAAAGTATCCCAATCATTTATAATTTCAAAACAAGTTATATTTGGGCAAACAAAAGCATCCCTTATTCAAAGTTCTTAGCATATTCTTATTTCATTTTTCATACCAAGATATATTCTGATTACAAATCCTAACTATCTAGTTATAATAATACTTCTATTTCTAACAATCTTAACCATATTCAAACCTCTAATTAGTAATATAGCATCTCCTCTAATAGGTCAAAGCTTCTGTTTCCTTCAGTCTTACTCTAGCTTGCTTTCTTTGCCAACTAACTTTCCAAGTCAATGCATTTGGATCATCAAATAATTCTTCCTCTATATATTCCTCTATATATTATTTGAAACAAGAGAAACAATTTGGTTAAAGTGTTTTTGGAAGAGCTAGCCCATTGATATTCATTAATATCCCTCCTTCTCCAGTTCCCCACAATTCTGTTAACGACTTTATCTTCCATTCCATCAGCTCTTCTTCCTTGTCATCCAGTATGTTCTGAAACCTTGGTTTGTAAAATGTCTTCTCCATTTCCAATATTATCGTTGTGTCTTCTGAGTTTTCATTTATCTGAGTCTGGTCATTAGTTTCTTCCTTTACATCGTCAATGTTTGTATCAGCATTCTCTAGTTTTCCTTCTATTTTCTGGATTTCTGGTTCCTTCTCTGTAGTTGTTTTCTGAGTTTGTAGATTTAAATTAGAAAATTGTTCTTTTATATCCTCTATGTTATTTTTAACCTGATCACAAGCTAAAATAATTGGTTTTTGTATTAATTTCAACATGGAGAGAATTTCTTTCTGTGGCTTGTCAATATTTTCTTGGTGATATGGCAAGTTAAGGCTACTGGGAACAGATGTTAAAGATGGTGTTTTACTATTTAAAGCTGAGTATGAAACATCCATTTTATTTTTTTTGTAAGTAGCCTTTATAAATTTATCCAACCAACTGTCCATTCCTGAATCTCCCCTAAGCATATATAAGTAAAATTCATTTTTTTTTCTATCCAGTAAGAAATATATCCTTTCTGTCCAGGGAGAAAAAAGAACCATTGAAGGTTGTTTAATAATCAAGATTTATAATCCAAAGTGTTCCATATGTTTCTTCTACAAGAATATAAATCCACAATACAGTTCTGAAAGTCAGTACTTATGTTTAAAATTCAGACAGGCCAAATTTAGAATATTTGTTATCATCTCTGCCACACAGATAAGCAGTCCCCAAGTTACTTTTTTCTCAGCTGCAATTCTCAATAGTAAAATCTTCCAAGACCAGCCAAAGTCTTATCTAGTTCTGGGCTTTGAGCCAGGTTTCTTTTAGGCATAAATAAGTTGTACTGCTGTAATTCACCACTAGATGTCATCAATGCCATTTTCCAGTTTTTAGATCCAAAACTTATATTGTAAACTTTTCAAGTCTTTTTTTTTAACTTTCCAAGTCAGTGCATTTGGATCATCTTAAAAACACTTTTAGTCCCCAAATTTTGAAGCTGTATGTATATATTAATTCCAAATAAATCTTATAGGTTTTGCCATTTTCCCCAGGTAATTAATTCGCTGCTTTTCTTTTCTGAGGGAATGGGGCGGAAATTCCCTTTCCCTATTTCATCGGGGGGCGTGCTTTGGGCAGATTTTCAGGAAAAGGTCTTAAAATCATAGAGAGAGGATCAGGTCTCACCCAGTTTCATCTACGTTGCTGTAAAGTTGTTTGGTAGTGCTTGTTGTCTTCCATTGTCAGCAGCTTCGGACTGGCTACACAAATGCAGCCAGTCTTTCCCCCGCTGGTTTGGAGGGCTTCCTTGGATTAAATGGGAGGGCTGCTGCCCCCCCCCATGATCAACAAGAGTCCCCTCCTTGCTTGCCGCCTCTATGGGGTGACTTTCGACCCTTTCCAGGGTCCCCCAGCAGGGAAAAACCAAGCACAAAAGACAGAGCCCTGTCTTCCTGCATCTGCATCAATGCAACGCCAAAACCAGAAGCCAACTTTTTACATTTCTATAGTAGTATGCACTAGCCATTTCTGTATCGGCAAATCAGTCTAATCAGTAAAACCCAAAATCATAATATTTTTTCCACCTCAAGCACAAAGTCGAGAAGCGGTTTCCACAAACGCTTCTCACCCCATTTCCCTCATGCATTCATACATTCACTCACAACTTTACTCACAAGCAACCAAGCTGTTGATGCTACTGCCTGGATAATTGAGCCAGACCCTGGTATTTTCAAGAATATGTTAATGTCCAGAAGCAGCCTCACCCTACCCAGGCTCTCTACTGACAAAGGTAAATGCTAGGACAGAGTGGGGAGGTGTATGAAGAGGGTACATGATGAGCAAGCCACAGACAGGGAAGTAGAGGCAATATCTGGAGATTGGTTGCTGTTAAAAGCAAGCAGGAGGACTATCATTAAACTGCCAGGATCACAGCAAGCCACATATCCTGGTGGAACACCTGCTTGGAGCTTTGCCAAGAGGTTGGTAGCAACTAGAAAATCAACCACACTGAAGCAGCTCCTTATCCCAATAATTGTAAGAATCTTTGGAAGGAGGCAAAGATTGTATGCTACTTTACAGACTTATAATTACTATTAAAGACATATTTACATGAAATCACCTTGCAAGTCCTAGAAGTGTGGAGGCAATAGTCTATTGTTGGACAAAGTGTGTGCTGCAATAAAGCATTGTGCACAGATTTGCTACACTGTGTGGTGTGTCCTGTGAAAGCAAAGAACCCTCACCCCCCATACTCATCTCTAAATAGGAAGTAGGAATAAAACACAAGTATAACAATAGTTCTATTTAGCCTATACACTAGGAGACTATACACATAACATGGTACACTTCACCAAAATGTTTTAATTTAGTACTAGAGAAGTAATTTGTTTTATAATGCCTGAGCAGCTGCTCCTAACTCAAGCTACAATAAAAGAATGCTGCCTAGAATCAAAGCTAAAGGATTGTGCTGCTTTGTTTGGTGACACAATTAGTCTTTCATAGGCTGTGTCTTAAATTAAGAGCCTAAACACCCACAAATCCCAGTGGCATTTCCCCTTCAAAATCACAAAACCTGCCCCTCCCATTGTGAAAGCATACAATTATTACATCTTTTTAACACATGCATAAGAATAGACATGCTTCCTTTCTCTCAAATCTACCAAACCGTTGTCCCTCCTCTCTATTTCCCTTGATTAGTTTCTTCTGCCCATCCGTCTGACTTTGTAAATCCTCACAAATGAAGGCAAATAGACACGTCCCAGGATAATATTGCAGGATGCAATCTGGGTCAGTCACCGGGACCAGAGGTTTCAGACTTTGTAAATCCACCCTATCCCCAGCTTCTCCCAAATCTTATCCTCCCCACTTCTTTACAACACTCTCCCCCACTCACCATTTCCCCCATCTGTTCCTCAGTTTTCCTCCCATTGGCTTTCTCAATAGTTTTTGAAGGTTTCCTCTTGCTGGCTTTCCTGCTCCCCTACCCAAATCACCCAGCCTGCTATTAAACAGCTTCCCAGGTTTGAATTTCTTTGCTTTCAGATTTAACTAAGGGCTTGGCTGGAAAGCAGAAAGACTCTGAGAAAACAGAATACAAGCAAGGAATGGCTGCTGTAAGTATTCACTATGTCAACTGTTTTTACATTATGAAGAGGGATATGTAACAAGGTGAGTTTTAGTTCCAGTTTAAAAGGTGTTAATTTCCCAACACCACCCATCTTTATTAATTATATAGCCTTTTAATAAAACACCAAATATAAACATCCCCGAAATCTTCATCTAAAGCATATATACAAATATGCTTTCAGACCACCATTTTTTCTATGTTAGAAGATCCTGCATTCCCTCTAATTATGTGTGATACCATATATTGCTAAAGCATCTGGGAAATCCCTCTGATGTAACATGAAAATAGCTATGAATATCCTATATTTGCATAAAGATCCCTATGCCCTTACTTTTTAGTTACCATACTAGCTAGTGAGGAATTGAAATCACAGAATGAAACCTATAATCCTGTTTTGTTCTGAATGCTAAAATTATAAGAATCACTTCTTATTTTTCTTTCCCTTGAACCTCTGCCCAGTTTCTTCATGCAGCTGCTCTCAATTAAAAACTCTTAGACTAGTAGGAAATGGTGAGAACAGTTCTCAAGGCAGACAAATTAAAAGCTTAGTTAATTTATTTCTGTATGAAATCTGGACCTCCCCCTCCCCCCCAACAAAATGTGCACTAAACATTTTTCTTGACCTTCTAGAGAAAGCACAATAAGCATCTCCCCTGACAGCCATTGCCCTTGGGGCATGATAGCTTCATTAGTATCTTTTCTGCTGATGAAAAGGCCTTTTTTTTCCAGTGCCAAAACTTGACATTTCAAGGTGACAATGTTTGAAAAGCCTTTTTTTCATTAGATATTTCTATTACCTGAGTGATCTGGCAATCTCATTTCACCCCATATCCCCATGCTTTTCTCCTGGTCCATGATTTATACAGCCATTTCCTATACCACAAAACACTTGAATCTTTCACACAGAATGGCAGATTTGAGACACTTTTTGGTTAGCAACTTGTTCAGTCGCTACAGGAAGGAATGGATTCCACTGTCACTGGGCAGGGAAAGCACAACGTTCCTTTAAAACTGTCGTGGGTTCCTAGTTTCTAGCATCGCAAATCGGAAAAGAAGACAATTTGACCATAGGAACAATGCATTGCTACTTTGTAACTATGTATTCTTCATAGGGCTGCCTATGAAACATGCTCAAAAGCTATCAAGGTGTGCATGGCAAAAACAAGACACCCTTTAAGGAGATTTAAGAGACCTTAGAATCATAAAAAGAACAATGTTTTTGAATTTTGACAATTTGGGTTGCCAACTGGTGGTATAAAACAAAATCTAACCAGGGCAATAGAAAAGGATGCTAGAGGAGATGCAATTCTATTTCAGTCTTCCTATTTTAGGAAGCATTGTAAGAATCAAACTGTAATGAAAAGTTAACTATGTTCTATTTAATATGCATAGTTTAAAAAAACAGAAAAAACAGGTACTCCTTTTTTAGTGACCACATTTGGGACTGACAACCGTGTTATGAAGCAAAGTGGTCACTAGAAGGTAAATCAGATGATCATTGTTATGTATTGAATATATATGAAGTTGTGTTAATCCCTGCTAAAGTGAAACTAACTTAACTCCAACTGCTTGTGAAGTTAAAATGAAACTAACCTTTAGTTGACCCTGACTGTTAACTCCAACTGTTTTGGAGGGAAACTTTGAACATTCATATGTGGGTGAGTTTTTCAAGTATTGTGATTGGTTAAGGCCCTGTGGGCTTAGAGTATAAATTACAGGCAATTGCCTGCAGTTCTCCAGTTCTAGTTTGAGTCAATAAATAACATTGTAACTATGCTGGTCTGCCTCTTGCCTACTGAAGCCCACTACACAATAGTGGCGACGAAAGTGGGATGCTGCAGAGGAGAGAGCTGCTGCTAACCAAGAGACTGAAATTACTGGGTGATAGGCTGGGTAAAGAACCCCGGCAGGCCTAGTTCTCACCCCCCGCCTACCAGTAAGCCACACTGGAGGCACGCTGAAATCACTGGGTGTCCAACCAGGTAAACAGCCCTGGTGGGACCACGCTCCCCGCCCTGCCTGCCAGTAAGACACACTGGAGGCACAGATATACCTGAGGGATCTGTCCCCAGGATTCCAAAGTGCAGCTCAGCTCCAACCGCAGCAGTACAGGCATTAACCAGCACCACAGGGGCCTCCCCAAAATGGCTAAATTGGGAAGGCTCAACGAGTTCGATATTACTCATCCGGAACAGTGGAGCTCATACTCTCCCGAGTAGACAACTATCTCCGGGCTAACCAGATCACAGATGATGGCCTGAAGGCGGCAACCTTACTATGTGTCTGCGGACAAGCCACGTTTGATATCGCTGAAAACCTGATAGCACCGGGAAGTATAGAGACTGTGGCCTATGCAGACCTCAAGAAAAAATTAAGGGAACATTTTGAGCCGAAACTCTCAGTAATCGCCTGGTGCCATGCATTCGAGCAACATGAGCAGAGATCCGGGGAATCTGCAGCAGAATTTGTGGCAGCCCTTCACCAAGCTTCGCACCAATGTGAGTTCCCTGACCTGGAAGACCGTCTTAGAGACAGGCTCGTTTGCAGCCTGCATAATAGAGAATTACAACAGCGCCTATTCGCCATGAAGAAACTGACCTTCCAAAATGCATTGAAGGAAGTCATGGCGGAAGAGGCTGCCAGAGGAGCAATGAAGACTCTCCGGCCACCTAAAACACACACCAGCCCCACAGCAATCCACCAAGAGACCGCAGAAGGCTCGGGGGAGCCAGTGAGAGTGAATAAATCAATCGTTTGCGGAGAGAGCAACCCAGACAGCCACGCTCCATGGAGCAAGCAACTTCCCCACAAAGCTGCGCAAGTTGCAGGGGACAGCATGAAAGAGCAGAGTGCAGATTCCGCACAGCAGTATGCCATGCCTGTGGAAAGCAAGGGCACCTTGCCAGAGTTTACAGAGGTCATCAGCGGGAAACAAAACCTGCAACACATCAGCACAAGGGGAAATGGCCCCCAGGACAGAACAGAGTTGAATACTGCTCAGGAAGGCATAGCATCCAACGCACAGGGGCCCAATGTTCCATCAAAGAAAAGATAAGATTCCAACTAAGACTGCAATGGGTCCCATGCTCCATGGAGCTAGATACTGGATTGGCCCTGTCCATTATCTCCTCCAGGACTTTCGACCACATTTGCAAACATAGCCGATGGTGGGTCCCGCTCAAATGATCGAGCTTAGTGCTAATGGACTTCCAGAATTGCCACGTTTCCATAAGGGGGGAAGCTACCATTAGAGTACAATTCAGAGAGTTTGAGGGTCCCCTCAGCATAGTGGTGATAGAGGGACCATGCACCAACCTCATAGGACTGGACTGGTTCGAGGCCCTGGGCATCAGGGTGACGGGCATCCATCAAACACAAATAGCTGATCTAGCAGCAGTATGCCAACAATATGCTGATGTATTCAGCACAGAGTTGGGACAATACAAAGGGGCACCTATTTCACTCAACCTCAATCCAGTAGTAACTCCAATCCGATTAAAACCGCGCAGGGTTCCTTTTGCATTGAAGCCAAAAATTGATGTGGAACTAGACAAGCTGGTACAGCAGGGAGTGCTCCAACCGGTGGACTGTAGCCAGTGGGAGACTCCAATAGTGACCCCAGTTAAGCCTAATGGGGACGTCCGCATCTGCGCAGACTACAAGTGCACCATAAACAAGGCACTACAGCAACATGCTTACCCTGTACCAGTAGTGAGCCACATCCTCGCTTCGCTCCAGGGAGACCGAATCTTTGCTAAGTTAGCCCTCGCCCAGGCTTACCAGTTGCTACCAGTAGAAGCACAATCGTCACACACAGAGGTGCATTCCGAGTATGCCGCTTGCAGTTTGGGGTAAGCGTAGCACCAGGGTTGTTCCAAAGTATTATGGAATGAACACTGAAGAACATTCCTGGCGTCTGCCCCTATTTTGATGACATCCTGATCATGGGGGAATCAGCGGCAGTCCTGGTGGAATGTCTCCATGTAGTACTACAATGTTTCCGTGAGGCAGATCTAAAACTCAAGAAGGAAAAGTGCCAGATTGGTGTGGAATCCACAGAATTCTTTGGTTTCCGCATCGATGCTGCCGGAATCCACCCATCTGATGCAAAGCTAAAGGCAATTCAGCAAGCCCCCACACCAAAATCCAAGGGGGAGCTACAAGCATTCCTGGGCTTGCTCAATTTTTACCACTCCTTCTTACCGCATAAGGCTGCCCTGGCAGAACCACTACACTGCCTACTGGACAAAAAAATGCCCTGGGTCTGGTTGCGCATCCAAGACAAAGTGTTCAAGGTGGTAAAATCATTGTTATCATCGGACTCCGTCCTAGCTCATTTCAATGAAAACCTACCAGTAACACTAGCCTGTGACACTTCGCCATACGGCATTGGGGCAGTACTAAGCCACAGGATGCCAGATGGTAGAGAGGCCCCCATCGCATACTATTCTAGAACATTATCATCGGCTGAAAGTGTTGTGAGTCCGTGCCAGCCAGTGGACCTGACAGCTGAGTCTGGGGAATCAGAGGAGGAGGAGGAGGCATTTGGAGAGCCATCAGAGTCAGAGGGAGGCTCTGATGAGTTACAAGACTCACAATCTGATGAAGAGCATGGCCCCTCCAATCGTGCTCTGGATGAGTCTCAGCTGTGTGGGGAGGATGAGTCAGACTCTGAGGACTCACAGCTGGTAGACATTATTTTTTTATATATATAATAAGTTTTATTGATTTTTTTTGTTTTACAACCAAGTGCTTAAGACTCATTGTGGAGATAGGGCACTCCATAAAACAAAGTAAAAAATATAATCATACATGAACAATTTAAATTACTTCTTTAAAGGTTCCCTCTCTATTTTATCAATCAGGAAAAAACAAACAAAAAACTATCAATAATATTTCAACCTGTTTTCAGGCTTAACTAACTTACAATTAACATATTCCAATTTGGCCTTACATAAACATATGGTATACAATTCAGGTATCCAATTTCCCTTATAATATAAATTGTTTCTAACATATACATATTATTCCAATTATTCTATTTATACTTCTCAATTAAATTCTATCTCTTATTCTATTCTATTTCACATACATATTTTATAAATGAACATGACTTTAAGTATTTTAAAACCATTTTACATTTTAGCCTAAACTAATAAAACAATAATTATTTCTAAAATAGACAAATAGTATAACTATTATATTTTAATAATTCTCAACTATATTCTATTTCCTATACTCTATCAAATATAAGTAAAAATATCAGTAATATTTCACCAATCTCAATCCAACTCCTTTAATTTTAAATTTTCCAATTTTCCATATTGCCATTCCAGACCATAATCAAATCAATAATTTACATCAATATTGACTCAAACCAAAATCTTAGACCTTAGAAATCTCAAAAGTATTAATTCAGTCAAAGTCTCTAAAAGCCATTTTTACCCGTCAGATAAAGTTTTAACTCTCATTTTTAAACCTAATTCTAGCTTTCTTTTTGTGCCAAACAGGTTTCCACAATAGGGCCTCTAGCTCCTCCCATCTTAATATTTGGCTGTACACATTTTTCCACAATTGGGTCTGATCGTAGTCTTCTTCTCTTTTTTCCAGTGTTGTCTGGACTATGTAATCAGTCTTAATCAGTATGGTGATTGTTCGTTGTTTGTTCATATTGTCAGCCTTTTTAATGTCTCGTATTTGAGAGTCCATTCCTGTTGCTTTTAAGATTTTAGATGTTTTAGTTGAATTCTGCCTTTGGTCATCAGAAATCTCCATCATTTGCATATGAGGTGTAGCATCTTCCTCTTCAATAGATTGTAAATATATTTCCTCCATCTCGTTAAGTTGTAAATCTGGTTGTGTATCATAATCGGTCAAAATTTGAGATTCAGTTTTTAACTCTGGAACATCCTTTTTCCTGAGCATTCTAAAATGTTCTTTTAATTCTTCTTTCATTTCCAAATTTTTTTCTAGTATAAGTCCATAGTTAAGCTGTGGGTAGGATTCCATTCTTCATTTTTTTTAATGAAAGTTCAGCTTAAAAGGTAGATTGCAATATTATAAAATATAAGATCCAAACAGAAATAGGAAAAAACAAATGATCAAGCCCAACACAAAGCTAGAGATAGCAATAGTCCAAGTCAGTATTGTAAATATCTAATTTATAATCCAAAGTAATAATAGAAGAGGATGCCTTGGAAATCAATTATTATATTGTAATCCTAAAGCAAGAGAGAATCCATTTTTCTGGGAAGTATATTTTGTATTATAAAGTCAAACGAACTACAAATAGAAAATTGAGCAAGTTCCAAAAGAGATACAAATGTCTGGGCATCACGCCAAGTTCAGGGAATGAAAATTCAGCTGAAAGTAGTTACTTTGTTGCAATAGGGATGTCTGGGCTTCACGCCAAGTTCATAGATACATTGTAACCATTCAATCCACATGAATCCGCCCAGAGAACCGAAGGATTTTTATTTTTTTTCTAAAGTAGACAATAATGTTCAGAAGGGGGGGAGGAAGAAAAACACTCCACCCCCCTCCCTAAGAACTTCCACTTGAGCTAACAACAAGCCAGCAGAAAGAGAGAGTCACAATAGGAATTTTTTTTTTCCAGGATCCCTGAATTCCAACAGCTCAAATAGACAGTAAAAATGAATTATTATTTTTTTTCAAAGCCCGTTTCCCCAAGTATCCGAACGCTGCTTTCTCAAGGTAGGGAAATAGTTTCTAAAAGCTTTTCACAGGGAGGTAAATAAGGTATCAAGAGGGAAGGAAAGGTCTCACCCGGATCTTCCATGGTGGTTCTTTTTGCTTAGATATTGCTGTGACTTTCGGCTGGAGCAGCTAAGTGATCGGCCATGTTACTGGCCGATCTTTTCCCCGTCGGCCCAAAGGTGATTTCTCGGACCGCAGAGGGAGCTGCTGCTCCCTCCGCGATCAACGAGTGTCCTCCTCCACGGTGGTTGCCTCTCCAGGGCGACTTTCGACCCTGTCCAGGGTCTACCGGCAGGGGGAAATCGGTCGGCAAAGAGAACATACTCTTTGCGCGACCGCAGGCGCTGTGACCGGAACCGGAAGTCAGCTGGTAGACATTATTGATGCTCATAAATGAAGGCAATTAACTAGAGCAGGTCAGAGAGAGTCAATACGACAACTCCAAGAGAGGAGGAGAAGGCATTGAGAAGCCACGCCTTGGAGCTGCTTTATAAAAAGGGAAGGTGTGGGCGGTGCTGGTTGCTGAAGGCAACCGTTTACAAATAACTTCAAGGGATCATGGTCTGTTTGTTTTACCAGTGAATTTCTTGTTTAACTCCTGCTCTGTTTGCTTTTTTAACCAATTATCTGTTGGAAAAGTATTCTGTTGTTTTTGTTTTGGAGAAAACTTATCAGGACTGTTTATGAAATAAAAAGGGTTGGTTTTTCCAGCCTACTGATAAAAAAGGGGTTGTTCTTGTGATGCAACAAGGACGGACATAGGCTGGGACAGAACAGAAAGAAACTATGCCCAGATAGACAAGGAAGCCCTCGCCATAGTGGCTGGCATTAAGAAGTTCCACGACTTCTTATATGGACGAATCTTCACCATCTTTACAGACCACAAACTTCTGCTTGGTCTCTTCACAGCAGACAAACAGACACCGCAGATCCTGTCACCACAAATGCTACGATGGTCCATTTTCATGGCTGCATACTCGTTCACAAGCCGGGTAAGGAAATGGGCCATGCCGATGCTCTCAGCCGACTGCCTCTACCGCAGACTGATCCAGACCCAGACCCAGCTTGTCCTATCCTGGCAATCCAGGACCTGCTTGAAGTACCCCTACATGCAGGGGACGTTGCAGCTGAAACCACCATGGACAGAACGCTTAGCTGCGTTCTCAACTGGGTGTTAAGGGGATGGCCAGAGACCTGGCCAGGCCCTGAGTTCCATCACTATGCTTTGCGGAAAAATGAACTGTCGGCCCACAAGGGATGTGTGCTGTGGGGCAGCAGGGTCATCATTCCACCCAGTCTTCACTCCAGGGTGCTGGATTCCTTACACGAGGGGCACCCAGGAATTGTTCGAATGAAGGCTCTAGCCAGGAACTTCTTGTGGTGGCCAGGCCTGTACAAGGACATTAAGAATCAAGTAAGGAGTTGCCAGGCCTGCCAAGAAACCCGACCAGAGATGCCACAAGCATCAGTGCACCGCTGGGAGACCACGCACGACCCATGGTCTCGCGTGCACATTGACTTTGCGGGGCCCTTCCAAGGGCAGGTGTTCCTAATTGTAGTAGACAGTTATTCCAAGTGGTTGGAAGTGGCACCGGTCTCATCGATGACAACAACCAGGGTCATTCAAGAGTTGTGCCGGCTGTTCGCCACACATGGACTGCCAGATGTAATCGTGTCTGACAACGGGGCACAATTCATGCCAGGAGAGTTTCAATCTTTCCTCAACGCCAACAAGATTCAGTACATAACATCCGCTCCATTCCACCCCGCAACCAATGGTCAGGCCGAACGAATGGTCAGGCCACAAAGGAAGCACTCAAACGGATGATGACTGGGGACTGGAATCACTGCCTGGCAAACGTCTTCCTGTGTCAACACACAACTCCCAGTACAGCAACAGGTCACAGCCCAGCGGAGCTGAGGTGGGGCTGCCGGCTCACTACGAAGCTCGACCGACTTCACCCAGACAGAGTAGTGGCAGAGATGGCTCAACCAAAGCCCCCCAGGAATGTACAACTGGGTGAATTGGTCTGGGCCAGGAACTATGGAAGTGGGGCACCTTGGGTGGCAGCTAGGGTAACTAAGAGAACGGGGCCCTTGTCATATGAGGTTATTCTGGAAAATGATCATATGGTCAGACGCCACATTGATCAGTTACGGCATCGGCAGGCCGGGCCAGTCCCGGGTGAGAATCTCGAGGTTTAATCAGACACACAAGAGAACTGTTTTCCTCTGAGTTTGCCTACATCACCTGTGGCCGCCTCCGGGAAATGGAGGTACGAAGGGCCGTAGAGCCGCAGCCACTCACGGGCGACCTAAACAGCCATCACAACTCTGTCCATCTGGAGATGGACAATACTCCACTTGAACAGGACTCTCCAATAACATTGTGGTGGTCCACCAGGATCCATGGGCCCCTGGCCTATCTCAAAGACTATGAATATTGAACAGACTGAGGATGATAACTATCCTAGGGGAAAGGGGTGTTATGTATTGAATATATATGAAGTTGTGTTAATTCCTGCTAAAGTGAAACTAACTTAACTCCAACTGCTTGTGAAGCTAAAATGAAACTAACCTTATATGACTCTGACTGTTAACTCCAACTGTTTTGGAGGGAAACTTTGAACATTCATATTTGGGCGGGTTTTTCAAGTATTGTGATTGGTTAAGGCCCTGTGGGCTTAGAGTATAAATTACAGGCAATTGCCTGCAGTTCTCCAGTTCTAGTTTGAGTCAATAAATAACGTTGTAACTATGCTGATCTGCTCCTTGCCTACTGAAGCCCACTACACAATAATCATGACTGTGCTTTCCTTTTTCCCACTCCTCCATCCTTTGAAATGCTAACCCTGGAACTGGGTTAGCCAGCTTGCAGCTACTATCTGTAACTGACAAGTTACATACCTCTTGCTTTTGTTTTTCTCTAATGATTTTACTTCAGTTTCTCTTTTTCTCCACTCCACCACTCTTTGAAACTGTCTCCAATCACTGGGATAATATTAAGAAGCAAATTAATATTAATATTTACATTCACAGACATGCTCAGAGATGAGAGAGCCGTGAGCACACTACACTAATAGTCTCATGAATTTCCCACTGCGTGTCTGCTTACTCTCTTGTAATCCCTTCCTCTCCAGTCTCTCCAGTCAATGAGGGAGGGAGAAAAAAGCAGATCTGCATAAGAGATTGCCTAGAGATTGCTTGGGTTCTGTTTTTTCCTCCTTGCTGAGTGGACAGATTGTTTAAACAAGTGAAGCGAGAAAAAAATTACACCAGGATGTTTCCATAGCACTCTCAGGGCTGCTGATACCACCACATTCCTTTCAATGTGTTCCCCATTGTTTGCCTGCTTGTTCTGTTGTAATTCATTTCTCTCCAATCTCTTCACTTTGCAAGAGAGGAAAAAAAGAAAAACAACAGGTTAGGCACAGGATAACATATATTCACTATAATGGTGTTCATGTGACTGTGAATTAATGTTTGTATTTACATTCATCAAGAAGCCGAGGCCAAAATCACCAACAAGCACTTTGAAAGCACAGCGAAGGAATTGGGTGAGATCTTACCTTCTCTGTACCCCAAGTATTTTCCTGTAAAAAGCTTCTTGAAATTTCTTCCCCCGGTGAGGAGAGAGGGAAGGGAACTTTTTTCTCCCACCCTCTAAAATGGCAGCATCTGACTACCTAGGGGAAATAAAGCTGTGAAAAGAACAACTAAATAATTGGATTTGCATCTTCTTGACATTTGGGGACCCAAAAGTTCCTGCTCTTATGGGGACCTGCTATTTTATTTACTTGTAAAAAAGACGAAAAAGAACTTAATTTGGATAAAAACCTAGCCTGGGATTTGAAAAAGACTTTAAATGCTATCGGGGACATCTTGTGGTGAAGCTTGGTACAGCAAGTGAATATTCCTGACAAAGAGACTTGCTCATAGCCCAGATCTGTTCTTGGTATTATCTAAGAGAGATTAAAAGCTGAGAGAGCAGCTGGGCAGTGAAATTGGTCTCTAGAACTGTGGAGGTGAACAGTTACTGATTCTTGTTTAACAAATAGCCTCCACTAGAAGATCAGCTATAACCATGTCAGAAATGGAGGAAGAGCAGCAGCAAAAAAAATTGGTTATGTATAAACTTATACTTGAAAAAATTCTTGAAGCCACCGAGATAATCAAATCTAGACTGAAAGGCCAAGGCGCCAGCTTAAATTTACAAAGCGAAACCCTGATTCTAACTAAAGAATCTACAATCTAAAAAACAACAGAAGCGGAAGAAATTAATACCAAGATCAATCTAAAGATCAACAAGTACAGCTTACTGAAAACTTAGACAATCAAATAACAACTATAAAACTGGACATGACTTTCTACACAAACCAGAAGAAACTTGAGGAAGAAGAAGACCAGATTGAATTGAAGACAATTATGTTAGAACAAATTTGGGGAGATGGGCCACCAGGGCGACAACTTAATGATTATAAATGGGCCAGTTCTTTTAGAAAACTGACAACTAGATGGTCTCCTTTACTTCAAGTAACATGTACAAGAATGAAGGGAGATCTATCTGATGAGTTAAAAGCGTTGATATGGAAGCCTGGTTGGCATAAAAAGAAAGCTAGAGTTAGATTGAAAAAAGGGGGTCTTTTGGTCTACTAGAGAGGATCCTAAACTGCTAACTATTGGGCTAAAGGGAAATTTTGAGATAGTGGGAAATTTGATTATTAGATTTAAAATAGTTGGAAGATAGTAAAAAATAATGGGATTAATCTGTTTAATATTGAGAATTTAGATTTATATGGGAAATGAAAACTAACTATTAGGAAATAGGTTTGAACTATTGTTTAGCCCAGATAATATAGATGTTGGACTTGAGAAAACAAAGGACATTCCATTATTAAGGTGGTGATGTATTAGGGCGAGAAATAGAAAATGTTATGAAATAAAATTAGAATATATCTAAGTAAGTAATATGTGCATTTTAGACATTATAATTGTGATGTAGTGAGACAAAGGAAATTTGGGTTACCCGAAACTTAAATACTTTGGATTTTAAAGGTTAAACTGGAGTACTGTAATTAAAAACTAAAAATTAGGTAAAACTTAAAAACAGGATATGGATATGTATAAGCAAAAATGTATTGATAAATGTGACAATGAAGTTTTAACTGAGTTTGATACAATTAGAAACCTACCAGCTTAAATATGATATAGCAAATGTTAAGGGAAACAGAGAAGAAATATTTGATGATGTAACCTGAGATATGTACTAAAGATTTTGTTATTGAACTTTTGACTAACCCAATCACCACGTTGCTTTCCAAATACTTAAATGTAAAACTGGAAAACCAATAAAATATTATATTAAAAAAAAGAAGATGGTTTCTTAATTCTACAGTATTTTATACTAACAATGTATGTACATCTATAGACATTACAGAAAAGATTGTTCATTTGCTAATTCTTAGGACCCTGCTTTGCAATTCGAAAATCTTAAACAAACATACAGGGCTCTCAAACTTAAAATGGGTTTACAGTAATTGTTTTTAAGCTATTCAAAAGTTGAACAAAGGATAAAGGTATAATTCCTTAAATTATATTATGCATAACATAATATATAAATATAATATAAATATAGCATAAGGCAAGCAAGCTAAAGTTTAATAAATTTCACTTTGAGATATAACTTTAAAAGCAAAGCAAAACATTGATTATAATATTGGTGAATCGAATGATCTTGCTATGAAATTAAAATTTGTAGAGCCCATCCAAAGTGAATATATCCAGCATATATCTGTGAAGTTAAAAATTAAGGTACAGAAAACTGTGATTCAAACATGTTTGCAGAACACAAATTGGATAGTATAACAAATAATCTGATGGAAGTACATTGTAAATTTTCTGAATTAATTTTATAATATATTAGCTGGAAATTGCACTACTTGGGAAAAAATATATCACCCATCCATTAATATCAATCATCTACATTTTCAAACACTAAAATAGCAATTTCATGCCTTAAGTCAGCATGTATGAGTGTTTCGTTTGTTTTAACTACATCTATCTGAATTGTATAGTTGTTCGCAAAATGAAACTCCCGTTAGACCAAATCTCATCAAAAATATCAGTTGAAGCCAAGATTGCCAAACCAACGTTATCATACTTTGGTCATGTCATGAGAGTTGACTCACTCGAAAAGTCAACCACGCTAGGAATGATCAGCTGAAAATGGAGAAGGAGCTGCCCTAGAACCACTGGCTGGACACTATAAAGGATGACACCGGGATGACTATGGTGATTCTGGAGGAGGCAATGCAAGACAGAGGGGCATGCAGAGTGCTAGTCCATAGAGTGGCCGAGCATTGGACATAACTGAAAGATTGACAATGACAACATTATGATAGAACCATTCTCACTAAATAATTTCAGATAGATCTAACATATTCATAATATATTTGCCTTAATGCAAATGTCTCTCTTCTGTATCAGCCCTGGAATCTTGCCTTGATTAATACACTTTGGAGATTCACTTCCTTAACAAACCAATAAACAGAACAGATGATGGTAACAGATGTTCACATTTTTTTCCTCAGTCAAATCATTGGATTTTTTAAAATCTCTCTTTGTTCTTATGAAACAAAATATTGCTGGAGGAAGAAAATATGAAAAGTGATATCATCACATAATTCATTCACTGCATATCAACATGATATTCATAGCTTAGATTTTTCAGCATACATACACATGGTTTTAGCTCTATGGCTTCAAGGATCCTTCAAACAACTTTTGTACGGTAAGTAACTCTCATATTTTGCAAGCAACATCTAACCTTTTTAAAAGGTTAGCAATCTACAAACCTTGGATTTTGTGTGCCACTCCAGCACTTCAACACCCAGCATATTTAAAGACAAATCTTCTCACCCTTTTAAAAAAGTTATTATTTTAGGACTGGAGAATTCAGTGGGCAAACCAGATGCCTAAAACAAGTTGTTAAAATACCTCAAAGGTGCTTTTTTCAAAAGGCAACTGGACTTTGTTTTTCCTTGAAAACATTTCGCTTCTCATCCAAGAACTTCTTTAGTTGAACAGTGAACTGAAGAAGCTTCTTGGATGAGAAGCAAAATGTCTTAAGGAAAAACAAAATCCAGTTGCCTTTTGAAAAAGCACCTTTGATACAACTATGACCTGGATGACTGAGATTCTCCATAGACACCTCAAACTCCACAATAGATTTTACTAAAAACTCCAATTCCCACAGCATTCTTTGTATGAAGGTACAGTCTAACAGAAATAAGAACACAATGTAAGTTAATAATTTCTACATATGCAAATTGTAAGTTTAAGCTACTGTATAACTATGATGGAATCATACTTTTGAATAAAAGAACGACATTGAGATAAAATAGAAGATTTCTGTATAGAATATATATATGTCTCTGCATGGCATACATATGTCTATGCACATATACAGACCACCCACTTAGATAAATCTTTATTTTATACATTTGTGCATGTTTAATTTGCATACCATCAAAATTTAATATTTTTTAAAATAAGATTTTATTGATTTTTTCTTACATACATATAATAATTTTTCAACCAACGTGCTATCTGGGTTTAAAAAACACTAATACATATTTAATTCCTAATCCTTCATTCTTTCCTCTAGCCATTGATAAAATAAGTCCCAAGTTTGATAATATTCTGTTTCTTCTTTTTCTTTCAATCTCATAGTCAATCTGTCCATCTCTGCACATTCCAGTATTTTTTTTTAATTATTTCTTCCTCTGGTGGTATTCCTTCATTTTTCCAATATTGCGCAAATATTATTCTTGCAGCTGTTGTGACGTGTAAAATCAAATATAGGCTTTGTTTGTTAATCTTTTCTGGCATTATATCTAGTAAGAAAAGTTCAGGTTTAAAATCTACATGTTTTCCCAATATCTTTTCTAACCAAGTATGTATCATTTTCCAATAACTCTTTGCTTTATCACATGTCCACCAAACATGATAATACGTGCCTGAATTATTTTTACATTTCCAACATCTATCTGACATATTTTTAAACATTTTTGCTAGTCTTGCTGGTAGCAGGTGCCATCTATAAACATTTTATATAAATTTTACTTGTACGAAGTTGACATTATCAATTTATAATTTCTGTCCCATAACTTTTGCCATTTTTCTAGTTCTATATTATACCCAAAAATTTTCGCCCATCTTATCATTGTTTCTTTAACTTGTTCACTTTCCATTTCCAGAATTAACAAAAAGTTATACATTTTCTTAATTAGTTTCTCATCTGAAGTTAACAAAATCTTATCAAATACAGTTTGTTCTTTATAAAAGCCAAATAGTTTAACGTCTTTTTCATATCTACTTTGCATTTGTAAATGTGCCCACCACGACAAGTTGATACCCTGATTTTCCAATTCTTGTTTAGATTTTAGATTCCCTTCAGAATTTAGAATATTTCTATATGTCCAAATTTTTTCAACATTCACCAAGTTTGGATGTACAAATGCTTCCATAGTTGACAACCACCCTGGAATTTTCAGGTATATTTTTTAATTTTTTCCCATACTGTTAACAATGCATTCCTTATATAGTGATTTTGGAAATACTTATGAACTCTGTTTTTCCTATACCATAAGAAAGCGTGCCACCCCAATTGTAGATCATGACCCTCCAAATATAACAACCTTTTGTTTCTGAGAGTTATCCATTCTTTCACCCATGTTAAAACAGATGCTTGATAATACAGAGCCCACTCCGGTAACCCAAAACCTCCATTTTCCTTAGCATCTTGTAATGTTTTCATCTTGATTCTAGCTTTCTTTCCTTGCCAAACAAATTTCAAAATTAATGAATTTAAGTCTTGAAAGAATTTTTTTTCAAGTTTTATCGGAATTATTTGAAATAAAAATAGAATTTTGGGCAATACATTCATTTTCACTGTAGCGATTCTTCCTAATATTGACAATTGCAAATTTCTCCATCTTTCCAAGTCCAGTTTTATTTGATTCAATACCTTTATATAGTTATCTTCTTTTATTGTTGAACATTTTGCCGATAGATGTATGCCCAAATATTTGACCTTTTTCACTATCTGTAACTCTGTCTTTTCTGACATTTTTTTTTGTTTATCTGTGAGGTTCTTGACTATTACTTTAGTTTTTTCTTTATTTATTTTTAAACCTGCCATTTCTCCATACTGTTCTATTTTTCCCAGTAGTTTAGGGATCATCTCCAGAGGTTCTTCTAAAATAAATACTAAATCATCAGCAAATGCTTGTAATTTATATTTTTCGCCTTTAATCTCCAGTCCTTTAATTTCTATATCTTGCCTAATATTTCTATTTAAAACTTCCAGAGTGAAAATGAATAACAATGGGGATAATGGACATCCTTGCCTTGTGCCTTTTCTTATCTCAAAGCTCTCCGTACAATCTCCATTCACGATCACTTTGGCTGTCTGTTTATTATATATTGTTTTTATCATATTTATAAAGTCCTATCCAAAGTCCATTATTTGTAGCTGCTGAATCATAAATTGCCAAGAAATGTTATCAAATGCCTTTTGGGCATCTAGAAATATTAGTGCCAATTGTTTCCCTGGATGTAATTCATAATATTCTAATACGTCCATTATCACTCTTAAGTTATTTTTAATTTGTCTCTTTGGTAAAAAGCCATTTTGGTCTGGATGTATGAATTCAACTAAGTATTTTTTCAGTCTCTCTGCCATTATTGAAGTAAAAAGTTTGTAATCCACATTAAGCAGCGAAATCGGTCTGTAGTTTTTAATCTGTGTCAAATCTGAATCTTCTTTTGGTATTAGAGTAATATTTGCTTCCGTCCACGTGGCTGGGAGTTTAGCCTCTAACAAAAGTCCATTACAAACATCTTTCAATGGTTCACTTAGTATATCTTGTAAGTGTTTATATAGCTCCGCCGGTAACCCATCTGGACCCGGTGTTTTCCCATTTTTTTGTCTTTTTATGGCCTCTAATATTTCCATCATTGTAATTCTTTCCTCTAACATGGTTTTAAATGTCTCTGGGATTTTTGGAAGTTTATTTCCTTCTAAGTATTGAACAATTCTCTCTCTTGAAGTTTCCTCTTTATCATACAATTCCTTGTAGTATTCCTTAATTATCTTTTTTATTTCTTCATTTTTAAACTGTAGAGAGCCTTTTCCATCTACCAAGTTGTATATCATTTTCTTCTCTTTCTGTTTTTTAACTTTGTAAGTGAGCCATCTTCCTGGTTTGTTTGCATTTTCAAAAAAATTCTGTTTTGCTCTCTTTATCTGCTCTGCCACTTTTTCTGAGTCCAACAAATTTAGTTTATGTTTTATTATTTCCATTTCTCTCTTCAAAGTCTTTTTCTGTGGATTTTTCTGTAGTTCTGATTCTAATTTTCCAAATTTTTCTTTTAATAATACATATTGCTGTCTTCTCTTTTATTTTTCTTTGCCGTATATGTTATAGCTATGCCTCTAAAGTATGCTTTAGCTGTATCCCATACATTTTGTAATGTTGTGTCTTCCTGTTAGTTTTCTTTAAAGAAGAACTCCATTTCTTTTTTCGCTAATTCTATAAATTCTTTTTCTTTTAATATAGATTGATTTAAAGTCCATCTTAGTCTTTTTTGTATTCCTTTCCATATCACTTTTAACGGTTATGATCTGCCCATGTACCTATTTCTATCTCAATTTCCTGTATATTCATCCTCAATTCAGACATCATCCAAATCATGTCAATTCTTGACCAGGATTTTTGGCTGTTTGAATAAAAGGTATATTGCAGTTTTTCTGGATTAATTTGCCTCCAGATGTCTTGTAATCCAATTTCGTCTGTCATCTCAAAAAATGTCCTAGGTAATCTTCTTCCAGTTTTCCCTGTTTTGCTGCTTTTATAATCAATTGTTCCATCTACTATCGCATTAAAGTCTCCTACTAGACAAATATTTTGATACTCCATTTCTATTACTTTTCTGTGTAGGCTTTGATAGAATTCTTCTTGGTTATTATTTGGTGCATAGATTGCTACTAACAGTGTTTGTTTTTGGTGTAAATATTTTTCTACCATTACAATTCTTCCTTCTTCATCTGAATACACCATTTTAGAATCTATTGTCTCTTTAATATATACAGCAACACCTCTTTTTTTCTGATGTGCTGATGCATAGTAAAGTTTTCCAATTTTTGGATGTTCCAATAATTTATGATGTTGTTTCTTTATATGTGTCTCTTGCAAACAAATTATATCTATATTTAATTTCTTTAGTTTCCTGAAAATTTTGTTTCTTTTTGATGGGGAATTTAGTCCATTTACATCCACTGAAAAGATTCCATTTTCTTTCTCCATTTCCATTTCCATTATTTATATTTAGGTCTAGTCGCTCTCGTAATCCTCTGTTCTCTGGCCATTCCTTCACCTTCACCCTCTTGCTCATCTTTCTCTTTCTGTTCTCCTACTTGTATAGTTGTTCCTTGGGCTGTCTCTTCCATTTGCTTTTGTTCCTTGCTCTCCTCTTGTCGTTGATGCACTCCTTCAACTAGAATTGCTTGATTTCTTACTTCAAAGTCCTCCACCTTCCAGATTGAATCCAATCGGTACCTTGTATTATTCCAGTTTATTAAGATGCCTTCCGGCATTAACCATCTAACGTTTATGCGTTTTGCAATCAGCTCTGTAGTTAAGCAACGGTAGTGTCTTCGAGTATCTCTTACTCTCTTAGGTATCTGCTTTAAAACTACAATTTCTTTATTTTTATATTGTAAAGGCTCATCTCTCACTTTTCTCAGTACTTCATCTCGTGTTGTTTTCTTTATGAATCTTACATGTACTTCTCTTGGCAGCTTATTCTTCCTTGCATAGCTTAAATTCATTCGAAATGTTTCGTCTATTTCCATTTGCATCTCTGCTTTATCTGCCTTCAGAGCTTCTGCCAAAAGCTCAATAATCACATCTGCTATGTTTTCTTCTCTGTCCTCAGGGATATTTTGAAATCTCAAATAGTGTTCCGTCTTTTCCATTTCTAGAATTGCTACTGCCTCCTCTAGATTTTGATTGGCTTGTTCTAATTTTTCATTTTCTTGTGATAACATTTCCATTTTTTTGTCAATATCCTCTGATTTATTTTCCATTTTCTGAATTCTTTGTTCATTTTTAATAATCATTTGATGTTGAGCTTCAAATTGTGCCTTTATATCCAAGATTTCTTCTCTTAATTTCTCAAAATTACTTTGTGTTTCTTCATGATTTTTTTGTGTCACTTCTTGATTTTTTTCCATCATCTCTTGAATCAATTTTAATGAAGCCTGCATTTCATTTTGGATAGTGCTTATTTTATCACGCTGCAACATTGTTTCAATAGATCCCTGGGTTGTTGGGCTGGATTGTCCAACAGAGGGTGCAGAAGAGGTCTTCTTCATAAGTCTAGTAATGTTGGATGTACTCATTTTACAGCCAACAATGTTAAAATAGAGTCCTGAATGTAGGAAGAAGCCAGCTGTTTTAGAACAAATCCACCTCCTCCAGTCAAGTCTCTGAAGCAAAGCATTCACTTTCTCCAAATAATTTCTGTTTAATTATAGCCAAAGTCAACAAATGTAACTATAAAGAGTCTTTTCCCTTGTAATCTCACACCAAGGCACTTTGTTTTCTGCAGGTGCTGTTTTTCAAGGTCAAAAGAGTTTTTCCAGTATTTATTTATGCTATCATTTCTTCTTTCGCCACTAGATGTCCTCATACACTCATTTATCAATGTCTGATATTCTTTAAGGGTTTTTCCCCTTTGTAGTTACTCACCGTTTTAATTAATTCTTCTGGGGGTCTTTGCTTTTAGCTCTTCCCCATCAGGGGCTCAACGTTTTATAATCCACAACGAGAAGGAATAAAGCACTGGCTCACCCGTCTCAGCATGCTGTTGACAGTCAGATGTTTGGCAGAGCACTTAAACTTCAGCTCCTCGCTTCCCCTCTGGCTGGGGATGACTTGGGCTGCATCGGCTCATCAGGCAGCCTTTCCTCTGCTTTTTCAGAGGACTTCTTCCGTTTGCTCCAATCGGCCTCCACCTGATCCAAGCTCCTGGAGTTTCCCTCTTTCTTCATTGCCCCTCCAGGGCAACTTTCCGACCCTTTAAAGGTCTCTAGGCAAAGCAAAATCGGACTGGGAAGCCGGTGTGCCGGCTTCTTCCATCCATCCCGTCCTCCACCAAAACCGGAAGTCCAAAATTTAATATTATTACCATATTAAAATCTATTGTATGATTTTATAGAAAAATACACATGTATTATTTATGTTCAGTCTTTATCCACAAAGTTATATGTGACATATTGTTTCCAGGCACTTATTTCAACATAAATATTTTTGCTGAGTTTTTAATGAGTCTTGATTTTAACTAATTTTTCTAGGAATAACAATTTTTGCAGTATTCCTGCCTATCAGGCAGATGGTCCAGTTGCTTTTTTTAAAAGTATCATCATCTTACTGCAAAATATATTTAAACATTTTAACAGAGATTTTTGTCAACATTTAATTATTGCAGTCTTAATTTTAGATCAGTATCTGAAATGATCTGCTTAGACTGATGGCCTTTCATCACATGCATGTAAGCATGGTATGAAGGTGTACTGACTACCTCTTTATTTTGTCACATTCCTCTGACATTCTCCACCTCAGCTATGAGATTTAAATTACCCATCCTGCTTCCACTTTCCATTGAGGATAATCTGCCACACTTCCCATTCCATATTGGTGATGGCACAATCCTGTACATAATGCTGTACAAAGACCTGCATTGGGATGGGATGAGCCAGTCACATATTGATCAGATTAGGCCATCTCTCTTGTTTTCTGAGAAGTCCTTGACACCTCACAAAAGACACCTTATCTTTGGGGTGCTTCACTGTGCATCCACACCCCACTTAGTTGTCTCAAGACCATCCCTGTGTCTAACCATCTGTTGAAATCATCCACAAATCACAACATTTCTGGGATTGGTTGATGGTTTGTTTGTTTGTTTGTTTGTTTACAGATGATTAACACAGGTGTTTAGCTGTCTGTTTTCCACTTATTAGTGATACTGAGAAAATAGAAAGGCAGCTTAACCCAGTGCTCTGCTTAATGTGCCCCAAACATCCTGTGTCAGTACCAATTCAGAACCCGTGATATCGGGCAGAATGGGACTGGTAGAGGAGACTGCAAATATCATGCTGTCACCAGCTGCCTCAAGGAAGCCTAATGACTGCTTTAACTAAGTAGGGAAAAGCTCTTAGTAAAGAAATATTACCAAAACTTGTTTTATAATTAACTTAGATACATTTAAATCTCAAGACTGCAGCTCTTCTTAAAGCTTGATATAATTAATATAATAAACTAACCATATATTCATCTTCTGAGAAGAATCCCACACAAGGGCTGTGATGTTCAAGAATTATGCCCCCAAAAATTGGAACTTTCTTTCTGATCCTATTTGCTCCTGAATCTTTTCCCAAAATACACTAATTACTTTTAACAAACAGAAGAAGCTGCATAAATTTAGCTTTGAGAAAAGCCAACTGTTGGGGGAGTTGATAATGCTCTCCTAATATATATAGGAGAATATATATATTGTTCATCCTGCTTCTCCTCCCCATGGGTCATGTCGTTCTCCTCCTTAGCTGGTCATGCATGGATGAGGCAAGGGGGGAGAACACCACAACACATGTGCGGAGAGCAACCTGCTGAGCGTGGATGATGGAGCGGAACTGAGAACGATCCAATAGCCACTCTGAACGACCGGGCATGGATGAGGCAGGGGGAGAGGATATTGCAACACGCGCGCTCGCACATGTGCAAAGAGAGCGGGGGAGAGGGGACTGACAGGAGTAAACAACAGAAGGCAGGAACAATGGGTGGATGCACTGGAGGAGGAGGGGGGGAATGACGATGGAAAGGCACTTAGAATACCAGATCAAGGTTAAACTACAAGCCTTCGCAGATGATTTGGTTTTTATTTTGGAGGAGCCACTAAAAACATCTACTAAATTGTTGCACAAAATAGAAAAATTTGGAGAAGTGGCTGGTTTGAAAATAAATAGAGAAAAGACTAAGATATTAACAAAGAACTTAACAGATAAACAGAAAACCTACTTTACAAAAAAGACTAATTTACAAATAGTGAAAAAAGTGAAATATCTAGGTATCTATTTAACACCAAGATGTACAACATTAAAAGAAGATAATTATGAAAGACTGTTGAAACAAATAAAATTAGATTTGGAAAAATGGAAAAACCTCCAACTTCCATTGCTAGGAAGAATAGCAACAGTGAAGATGAGTATTCTACTGAAACTACTCTTTCTATTCCAAACAATCCCTGTAAAACTGGGGAAGATTTTCTTTGATGACTTAAATGCAACAATATTAAGATTTATATGGCAAGGGAAGAAAGCACGAATTAAAGCTAAAATGTTACAAGAAGCTAAAGATAGTGGAGGATTTGGACTTCCAGATTGGAGACTTTATTATCAAGCAGCGATCTTACTGTGGATTAAAGAATGGATAACACTGAGAAATAAAAGACTTTTCTACCTAGAGGGGCATGACCTGCAATTGGGTTGGCATGCCTTTCTGTGGTATGGGAAAAATAAAATACACAGATATTTTCAATGCCATGCTATAAGGAATGTACTCCTTTTAGAATGGGAGAGAATAAAAGAAAAAATCTATATTAAAATACCAGAGTGGCTCTCAACAATGAAAGCTTTTGCTTACCCAAGTTTAATTAATTATGATAAACTTGTCACCTATAAAGACATTTTGGATAATGACAGAAAACTCAAAGATGGAAGAAGAACAAGTAAAAGAGACAATGATAGTTTGGGCAAAAAACATTGGTTATTCTATAGACTTAGAAGCTTGGCAAAAGCTATGGGACAGAAATATTAAACTGACTAAAACAACTTCATATAAAGAAAACCTGTACAAAATGTTTTATAGATGGCACATGACACCAGTAAGATTAGCGAAAATGTTTTAAAATGTTTCGAATAACTGTTGGAAATGTAAACAAAAACCAGGTACCTATTATCATATCTGGTGGGTATGTCCTAGAGCAAAGAAATATTGGTTTAAGATTCATAGATGGCTGGAAAAGATAACTAAAATACAGATAGAATTTAGGCCAGAATTCTTTTTGTTAGGAATACTAGGATCTAATTATGGGAAAGGGAATGAGTATCTAATATTACATATATTGACAGCTGCGAGAATAGCATTTGCTCAATACTGGAAAAATGAAACTGTACCATCTGATGAGATCATAATTACAAAAATCCTAGAATGTGCAGAAATGGATAGATTAACGCTAGAGATTAAAGAGAAAGAAGACTCAGTTTATTTTAAAATATGGGAAAAATTTTTATCAATGGTTAGCAAAATAAGTTAACGAAAATTGCTTGTGAAACTTATTAAGATGACCGACTTTCTTTTTTGATTGATACGTTTTATAATTTTTGCTATTTTTGTTGACTACAGTTACTTATTATTATATTAATTAACCCTATTGAATACTTGTATCCGGACGATAGTTTGCTTGCTAAAGCATGGAATGTTATTGGGGGCAACCCCATTGTTGTACCCATCCCCACCCCAATCCCCTCCCAACCCTATCCCGAACCCCATTACCTATAATGATCCTTGTTTTCCCTCACCCTGTTAAAACTTAATAAAACATTGAAGAAGAAAAAAGAATACCAGATCAAGGTGCGCAGCCCACAATGACTGCGGGAGGGGGGTGATTGGAGGATAGAACAGCAATAATAACATCAGATGGCCGAGTGCAAGAAAGACGGGCAGGGAAGACGGATATGTCAGGAGGGGAGGCACAGCAAGGAAAGGCGGGACTGATAGGAGTGGGAAGGACAAAGAAAGGAACAACAGGAGGAAAGAAGGTTGCAAGTTTGGAATGCAAGCGAGGAGAGGCGGGACAACTGAAGTAAGTACGGGTAGTAAGGATGGACGGCCCTATCACACGATCAATGGGAAGAACATTAAGCCAACAGGGTTTATAAGGAAAGCTCCCCACCCCAAACACTCACTCTGATGACGCTGGCAGTGGACCAGCGAAAGCTAAGGTTGTTTTTAGGTTTGTAAATAGTTGTTTTTATTGTTTTTATTGTTTTAACAATAAACAGCTGTTTTGTATTCATCCCAGAGTTGGAGGATTTTATACTACTGTACATATATATACCTATATATATATATATGTGTAGGTCTTTGGTAATTCGGGTTTTCTCCTGCGTAAAATTGGAAGTGTCTTGGCGACGTTTCGACGAAGTCTCATTCGTCATCTTCAGGCTGGTGTCTCTTCGGCCTCGTGCTCCTAGAAGCACGAGGCCGAAGAGACACCAGCCTGAAGATGACTAATGAGACTTCGTCGAAACGTCGCCAAGACACTTCCAATTTTACGCGGGAGAAAACCCGAATTACCAAAGAATATATATATATATATATGCAGGTCTTGGCATATTCGGGTCTTTTCCCGTGTAAGATTGAGTGTCTTGGCGACGTTTCGACGAGGTCCCACTCGCCATCTTCAGGCTTGTGTCTTCGGCTTCGTGCTTGTGCGAGCAAAGCGTGATCAGAGCTGCCGTCCTTCTATAAATACTGGAGGGGGGGTGTGGCATGTTGGCTTTGTAGCTGTAAGCGGGTTGGTTGGCTGTGTTGTTACATCTTGATTGGAAGATGGAATTGATGTAAGCAAATTAGCTGATGTAGCTGTAAGCGGGTTGGTTGGCTGTGTTGTTGCATCTTGATTGGAAGATGGAATTGATGTAAGCAAATTAGCAAATTACCTGATGTAGCTGTAAGCGGGTTGGTTGGCTGTGTTGTTGCATCTTGATTGGAAGATGGAATTGATGTAAGCAAATTAGCTGATGTAGCTGTGAGCGGGTTGGTTGGCTGTGTTGTTACATCTTGATTGGAAGATGGAATTGACTTAAGCAAATCAGTCAGTTGTTTGGTAACATCCTGTGTGGCTGAGGTGCTGGCTGTGTGCCCATTGTTCTTTTGTACCTGGGTAATAGGCTGTGTGGTAACATTCTGAGCTCTATTGTAGTGATATCCTGAGTCCTGTGCTGCCACATCATGGGAGGTAGGCTGCGTTGTAACATACTGAGCCTTTGCGGTGTAACCTCTTGAGTTCTGTGATGTAATGTCCTGAGTAGATGGCTGTGATGTAGCATCACGGGCTTTGGTTTGGCTCCGAGTTTGCGGTCTGGCCATGTGTTTATGGCGTGTGTCAGTTTGCTTTGTGTGGGGGTCGGCGGGGGGTGCAGCAGTTGGTGATGTCGCTGTGGTATGGATCTTGTCTTTGGGGTTTCTTAAGATGTTGGCTATTTTTTGGTCAGTGCCGAAGGCTGTCTTGATATTGTGTTTGTGGAGAATTTTGTGGAGAATTTTGTGGAGAATCAAGATGTAACAACACAGCCAACCAACCTGCTTACAGCAACAAAGCCAACACGCCACACCCCCCTCCAATATTTATAGAAGGACGGCAGCTCCGATCACGCTTTGCTTGCACAAGCACAAAGCCGAAGACACCAGCCTGAAGATGGCGAGTGGGACCTCATCAAAACGTCGCCAAGATACTCTCAATCTTACATGGGAAAAGACCCGAATACGCCAAGACCTGCATACCTGTACCCGTGAAAATCTACAAAAACAAATATCTTACCTCTATGGGGAGGAAACCTTCCGGCTGACCAGGACCTACGAGAAACTCGAAGTCCGAAGAGCCACCATCTTATGTGACCTCACATTCCTACAAAACTGCCGAGACAAAAATGTGATCCCCACATGCTTCCAATTAAAATTCCATTCCAAAACCTCAACCGCCGAAAGGATCCTAAAAAGAACTGAATTAGCCCTAATCAGAAACAAACTCCACAGGAAAAGATTCCTACTAGACCAAACCAACAGGGACCTACTCACTCTTCACCTCAAAGTCAGTAATAAAATCCACCCAGCACTCTGGAACAAATCCAAACAACTAGCCCTCTGGAGAGCCAAAACAGAAACCTCCCACAAGACAGACACACACACCAACAAACTCCATAAACTAGAAAAACACCAGAAGCCCAACCCCCCACCACAGCAACTCATGAAACAAACAGTACATAACATATCAGACAGGACCCTCACCATAGCAGAAACCAATGTCCTTTCCAAAGGATTCAACTTTGCAGTCGCCCCCAAACGCATCCCCACTGAAAACATCATATGCGGAGTTGAAGCTACCCTAACCAAAATCAGATGAAGCCAATAAAATCAGAGTTGAAGTCACCAACATCCTCTGCTCCAGCAATCCACCCAGAAGCAACTTACATAAAGAACAAAAAGCACTCACCAACTTGAGGAAAGACAACAACATAATCATTCTCCCAGCAGACAAAGGCAATGCCACTGTGGTGATGAACACATCCGACTACCAAGCCAAACTATCCAACCTACTCCAAGACCCCGCTTACAAACCTCTAAACACAGACCCCACCACCTACCTGGAAAAAACCACCACATCCAAAATAAAAGCCTCTCCCATCAGTGAAGAGATCCAGTAAAGAATCATCCCCAGAGAGAAATCTTCCAGATGCCCCAAGCTCTACAGCCTCCCCAAGATACACAAAGAAGGAACACCACTAAGACCCATAGTCAGCTCCATAGGCTCACCTCTACAGAATCTTGCCAAATTTCTTGCCAAACAACTTCAGCCCTACGCAGAATCCATCACCTCACACGTACAGAACTCACTCCACTTCATAGAAACAATAAAGAAACAAAACCTACAACCCAGTGACCTACTCGTGAGCTTCGATGTCATATCCCTCTTCACCCAAGTGCCTATTAAAGAAGCCTTGACAGCTATCCAAAACAAATACAACCCCCCCCCAAACACATCCTAGATCTGACCAACAACTGCCTAACCAACACATACTTCATCCACAATGGACAAAGATACAAACAGATAGAAGGAGCACCTATGGGATCACCCCTCTCACCCGTCATCGCAAACCTATACATGGAACATTTTTAAACCAAAGCCTTAGATAAATCTGAACACAAACCCAAACTCTGGCTTAGATATGTAGATGACACTTTCGTAATTTGGCCACACGGGAAGGAAAAACTGGACAACTTCCTCACACATCTCAACAGCCTACACCCCAAAATACAATTTACTATGGAAACAGAAGCTAACAACCAACTTCCCTTTCTGGATGTCCTAATCTACAAAAAACCCAATGGCTCCCTAGGACACACCATCTACCGAAAAAAACACACACACCAACCGCTACTTAAACGCACAATCCCATCACCATCCTGCACAGATCAATTCCGTAGCCAAGACCCTCATCTCCAGAACCAAACACCTAGCTGACAAAGACCACCTGAAAACTGAATTACACACTCTCACAAACGTATTAATTTCCAACGGATTCCAAAGAAACACTATTACCAACCTAATCCAAAAAAAGACATCCCCCAAGAACCAAGACACAGAACAGGACAACGGCATCACCCTCCTCCCTTACATCAAAGGCACCACAGATAAAATCAGCAAAATTCTCCACAAACACAATATCAAGACAGCCTTCGGCACTGACCAAAAAATAGCCAACATCTTAAGAAACCCCAAAGACAAGATCCAGCTAGAAAACCAAGGAGTCTATGAAATACCATGCAAAATCTGCCCAGCCACATACATTGGACAAACTAATAGGAGAATAAATGCACGCATTGCAGAACACAAGAACGCAATCAGAAAAGAAGAAAAAACTTCCTCCCTTTTCCAGCACCTTAAAGCAACAGGACATGAAATTGATTTTGAAGGTACCAAATTAATCTCCAAAACTGAACACTTCAACAAGAAAATAATTATGGAAGCCATCGAAATAGAGAAACACCCCCACAACATGAATAAACGTGATGATACCTCCTGCCTACCAGACATCTGGAAACTAGCCCTAGTCAACAAACGAGTCCCAGCCACGAAAACCGACACTGGACCCAGAACAACACAGGACACCACCACCAATCACCCTCACCAGACTCCAACCCAAACCCATCCCATAGACGAAATGCAACCATCATCCAGAATCCACACCACAGCGGCATCACCAACTGCTGCACCTGCCACCGACCCGCACACAAAGCAAACTGACACACGCCATGAACACATGGCCAGACCGCAAACTCGGAGCCAAACCAAAGCCCGTGATGTTACATCACAGCCATCTACTCAGGACATTACATCACAGAACTCAGGAGGTTACATCGCAAAGGCTCAGTATGTTACAATGCAGCCTACCTCCCATGATGTGGCAGCACAGGACTCAGGATATCACTACAATAGAGCTCAGAATGTTACCACACAGCCCATTACCCAGGTACAAAATAACAATGGGCACACAGCCAGCACCTCAGCCACACAGGATGTTACCAAACAACTGACTAATTTGCTTACATCAATTCCATCTTCCAATCAAGATGTAACAACACAGCCAACCAACCCGCTTACAGCAACAAAGCCAACACTCCACACACACCCTCCAATATTTATAGAAGGACAGCAGCTCCGATCACGCTTTGCTCGCACAAGCACGAAGCCGAAGACACCAGCCTGAAGATGGCGAGTGGGACCTCATCAAAACGTCGCCAAGATACTCTCAATCTTACACGGGAAAAGACCCGAATACGCCAAGACCTGCATATATATATATAAACATACACACACACACACACACACACACACACATTCTCGATATATATGAAATAATATCATATAAAAATATCAAGACTGTTTCTTTTCACAGGGAAAATATGAAATAGTGGGTTTCGGTTACGGAAGACACATTGCAATTGACTCTTAAAACACATATTCCTAAGACTAAGAGCAATTCAACAATGGACATGGTTAATAAATTGCTGGGCTTTCCTTCAATATATGTATTCAGATTGTGGCCAGGCAGTCACCTGTTTGTGATACTTTATATTCCTGCATTGAGCAGGGATTGAACTCAATTGTCTCAATATCCTCTTTCAGTAATTCTGTAAGTCCATCCTATGATTCTACAACAAAATCATTGTCTTTAACAAGCAATTCAAATACATACTGTCAAAGATGAGAGCCAAATATTGCTAGAGAATAATAGACTGTTGAAGAAACAAACAGTCAGATAGAAGCAGATGCAGGGACCTAATATACATTTGAATGTGGGATACTGTAGTTTAGGAGCATATCTGCATACAAATCTCTCCAGAAGGAAAAGATTTCACAGGAAGAAGCAATAAATCAATGGACCTAAATACTGACATTATAATTTGTTGAGCTAGTCAATAATACTTGGACAAAAGCCCAGGAAGATAGTGTTTAAACTTTAAGCAACTCAGCCAATTTACTACTAAATTCAGCTGGATCCAGCATATATTTCCTCTTATCTGTCATACATCACCTTGTGGACTGGGGCACAGCTAGAAGTCAAGAGAAAGTCACTTGCAAATTTTCAACCTACCAGAAAGCAAAAAAATGCAAGTCCCTGTAATAAAGGAGGAGACTGGACATTAATAAGCTTAGAATGCTTTTGTTGATTGTGATGATGTTCTTATGGTTGACCTTAAAAAAAAGTATCCAGGACATTAAAAATGTTTATACAACAAAAAGTCCAGAATTTCTGCCATACAAAATTATTAAATAAGCTTTAAAAATGTATGTTAAACTGAAGCAATTTCTCTTATTATTTCAGAGCTCATCCTACCCCAGTGTTGTTTGGGGGGAAGCTTTAGTTCAGGTTCTTGTTTATTTGATCAAATAGTCTTTTTTTTCCAGATCAAAGAATTGTTGTTATTTGCATTTCCCTAGTGCAGAATTTAAAAAAAGTCATAAATTATTAGTTTTATGATGCAAAATAATTAAAGAGAGAAGCAACCTAGAACAAAGGAGAAATTTCCTGACAGAACAATTAATCAGTGGAACAACCTGCTTACAGAAGTTGTGAATGCTCCAACACTGGAGGTTTCTAAGAAGAGACTGGACAGCCATTTGTCTGAAATGGTATAGGGTTGGACTAGAAGATGACCTCCAAGGTCAATTCCAACATCATCATCATCATCATCATCATCATCATCATCATCATCATCATCATTATTATTATTATTATTATTATTATTATTATTATTATTATTATTATTATTATTATTATTATTATTATTATTATTATTATCATCATCATCATCATCATCATCATCATCATCATCATCATCATCATCATCATCATCATCATCATCATCATCATCATCATCATCATCATCATCATCATCATTATCAATCTTATTATTCTCAAGTTTCCAAATCTTTCCTGAATGGCCTGGGTGACAAATTCTGTCAGCTGGAGACAATATATTAAGATGCAGAATGGCAAGTTAAAGGAAAGCACATTTCATTTGTAGCAACATTAATCATCTATTAGATCTTTTGAAGTGCACTTTCCTTCAAAGCCAGCTTTGTTAACAAGATGAATTAGCAATGTCAATGAATTAAGAAATAAGATCTCTTCCTTGCCAGTGGAGCAGGCCATGCAGAGAAGCTTGAAAAGTTGGTACCACCTGAACTGCCACTTTTGGAGCCAAGAATGAAAGGTGCTTAAGCACCTGCAAGACTGAACAAACCTATTTCATCCTTTGAAGCCTGTAAGACAGGGGTCCCCAACCCTGGGCTGTGGACCAATACCAGTTGCAGCCTGTTGGGAACTAAGCTGTGCAAGCGGTGGGTGAGTCCGTGGAGCTTTATTTGCGCAGATTTAGGTTGCACACACAAATCCATTTCTCCCCACCAACACTACCACTGGTCCATGGAGCCAAAAAGGTTGGGGACTGTTGCTCTAAGATCAATGGGAGGAAAGAGGTGGGGGGGGAGTGACGATGTGGCACATACTTTGTCCCACCCACCAAAAGGGATATCTGGGAAAAGGTGAATTAATTCAGAGGTGCAAAAAATGCAGCTGAGAGATGCAAAAAGTGAACTTCTCTGCATTTTTTAATGCTTAGATTTGTCCACTTTTTCCATCACTCCCATGGAATTGGAATGCTGACTATGTTTTAATGGGATAATCTTTACTGTATCAAAGTGCAATCTTTCTGGATTATTTGGATTATTAGAGTTTTCTTTGGCCCTTTCACTCTTGCTGAACCTGAGACAATTCTTGGAAATGATGGGTCAGTTTTCTGTTTTCATAATTCTCAAATACTCCCCTTTGTGTTTGAACTATTGGTTCTGCTGATATAGTGAAAATAGGGGATTTATTATCTAAGAGAAACATAAAAGTGTTCTATTTATGTTCTTCTGTAGAAGAGGTGTCTTAGAAACAAATCCTATGAAATGCACCCATGGCCTTGAATAACTATACAGCCCTGGATGGAAGGGGATGTTAAAGAGAAGAAGAGAACCAGGAACTACAGGTCCAAATGTTATAGTTTCATAATAATCAAAAGAACTCACAATGATTTATCTTTAGGTTTTGTAAGTTCCCAGCTCTGCAGAGACCTAAACAGAATATTAGATGTTTTGAAGTTTTGAATCAGGTGGAATAAGGAACAGCCAATAGAAAATTAGTGAGTAAGAAAGCTTAAGCATTCTTTTCTGTGCTTTCTTCAATAAAATTCATCTTTTTATAAAAGTACTTTACAAGGAACAAAAGTTCATCAGTGTGCTGCTCTTAGATTTCAATATTATTTGCAAGGTAAAAACTGTAACAGACCTGTAAATATAGCTCTGTTGTCAAACTACTGGATAACAAGTACTAAACTGAGTATATAAGAAGCCAAATCAACTGATTGTCAGTGAGACCTGGAAAAAAACTTTGCTTTCATGTATCCCACGTGACGACTTCTAACACTTTCACTTTAATCTTGTTTAACTTTTTTTTTTCCTCTTATGATTACACTGAAATTTACAACTGAAAGGATACTCTTGTCTCAAGAAAATTACTGCCATGTTATAAACCCAAGCAACTAGCCAGATACAGAAATTGATCTTTCTGGTTTTCTCTTTAATCTCAGTTTAGGAACTTCTCAGTCATCTTGAAACATTTGTGCTGTACTAAATTTAGAAAATGGCTTAGCTAAAAGAAAAGGCTTAAAATTCACAGGGAGAGTATCTTTTAACAAAACATCCGTCTGAAGCATTATTCCTGGGCATCAAGGGAGGTTTTGATGCATCTCCTACTACATGGCAATGTAATTTATCAAATGTATGACAGATTTTCAGATCTGTATGAACACATAGCTGTATGTAGATGAAAACAGATACTCTGTTTTGTGCAAGTTCTATATGCCCTGCAAGTTCATACAGATATTGGCATATTTACAATACAGATTTAGTTTGTTTTCAAATAGATTTCCCGAGCCCCACCAACAGTTTTCAATTATTCTTAGTAGCTGCAGCTTCTACTAAAATATTTATTGCTTAAGAAATATACAAGAGCATCAGCTGTCAACAGATAAATCACACTTCTTCCTGCAACCCTACAGGTACCCCATCCCTCCTCAATGGAAGATAAGAATAGAGAAAGACATGCTGACAGAGAACTTAATAAAACATATGCAAAGTGCTTCTTCTAAGACTCATTTGTGGCATGTCATTATGGTTAAACAGATTATTAAAGCCAGTTGGGTACAGTTACAACAGGCTGAGTCATATCTCAAGCTTTAATAGGCAGGCAAAATAGTAAACAAATAAAATGTATAAAATCATAAGAATCGTGTATAGTAAAGTTAAAATAAAGACAATAGGTGAAACATTCTAGACATTCAGTCAACACTGATCCTTATATAAAGAATGTCAGCCCATCAAGGCTGCGAAGATGAGGAAGCACCATATGATGACTAGAACTATACTTTATTGAGACAAGCTAGAATCTTAACAGAATAACAGAGTAACAGATTTGCAAACCCGTTTTTTCTCTTCCCTCCCTCTTTTACCTCAAGGAATCAGATATTTTCCCAGTTTCCTGAGCTCGAAGTATGTTTTTGCACATGTTGCTGTTATAACAATTTCTGAATTGTTTCTCCAAGATCATGTCCATAAGTTTGCCCTTTAGCATTATTTGATAAGTAGATTCTTTTGCAGCAAGAGCTTAATGGTTTTGTGCTCAAGCACATATAAAACACAGAAAGATTATGCAATTAAATCATAGATAAAATTGCTCATAGTGTATTATATGAACCGTGGTGGCGCAGTATTGCAGGCTACTTCTGTTCACTGCTGGCTGCCGGCAGTTCGATTATCACCAGCTCAAGGTTGACTCAGCCTTCTGATGTCAGTAAAATGAGGACCCAGATTGTTGGGGGCAATATGTTGACTCTGTAAACTGCTTAGAGAGGGCTGTAAAGCACTATAAAGCAGTATGTAAGTCTAAGTGCTATTGTATTGCTATATTAATTCCAATCTTAGAAGGCTATAGAACAATGTTCACATTCTTTCTTCCCATATATTTAAATACCAATGTCATGGTTCCGATAGATGAAACCAGTAAAAGAACTTCAAGGCAAGAATTCTTCCTTAAAGAACATTTTATTAGGAAACAAAGTATCGGCACTTAGTTGAACCCAAAACTGAGATTCCCTCCCCCCAGATACAAAGTAACAAGTTGAAATTCCCACCCCACAAACGCTGTCATAAATCACATTCCCCAATTAACGCAAGACGCCGGCTTTTCTCACCGGCCCCTCAGCCTGCCAAAACCTTATCAGTCCATGTCCTTGAGTTCCCACACTTCTACATTGTTATGGCTAGCTAAACCCTCAAGCATTTACCCCATCCCCCCTTCTACATCTGAACTCTAAATCTGAACTCTAAAATAATAGGAAAGGCACGCTAGAAGCAAAAGTAAAAATGGTTGCTGATTCTCAGTTGTCAGAGTGACGATATCCATTGTCACAGCATTGACATCCAGCCCCCCTTAACAGAAAGGTGTAATCCTGCAATTTAAACAGAAGCATAGGTTAAGGTTTGCCCCTTGGCTTGTTGGGGTGTTTGTCATAGAATTTATGGATGAGCCTATTAGCTTTCACATCGTTGGATTTCACCCATGTGGCCTCTGATAATGGATATCCCTTCCACTGAACTAGATATTGCAATTTTCCTTTAAAAATCCTAGAATCAAGAATACGTTTTACTTCATAATGTGTTTGTCCATCTATCACTAGGGGACCAGGTGCTTTCTTGGGAGGAGGTCGTAAAGTAGAATACCTGAATGGTTTTAATAAACTGCAATGAAATACAGGGTGAATCTTCCCTAAAAGTTGTGGGAGTTTCAACTCCACCGTAACTGGATGTATGATTCTGACAATAGGGAAGGGACCTAGGTATTTCGGTCCCAACTTCTTACTAGGCAACTTAACTCGTAGATATTTTGTGGATAAATAAACCTTTTCCCCAACATGGAAGGATCTCTGGGGAGATCGCTTTTTATCAGCTTGTTTTTTATATGTCTCTGAGGCTTTTTTCAGTGCTGTTTTTGTTTTGTCCCAAACCTCCCCCCATTTTGACATCCATTGGTCAACAGTCTGGGAGGTAGAGGGTCCTTGAGGATACTCAGGTATTGGATTGAATTCTTTTCCTGTAGCAATCTTAAAAGGAGTGAAACCAGTACTGCTATGAACGGTATTGTTGTAGACCACCTCAGCAAAAGGGAGGAGGTCAGTCCAGTTCATTTGTTGGTAGTCCACATAGCACCTAAGGTACTGCTCCACCATTGAGTTCGCTTTTTCCCCACCCCATTCGTAGACGGGTGAAAAGCCAATGACGGTCCTTGTGATGAGCTGATTATTTTCAGGAAATCCCTCCAAAACCTGGCTGTGAATTGCACCCCCCCATCAGAGATTATCCGTTTTGGTGCACCGTGCAGCCTGTAAATATGCTTAAGGAACATTTTGGCTAGTTTCTGGGCTGATGGGAGTCCCTTACAGGCGATGAAAAGAGCCTGCTTCGAAAAAAAGATTAATTACAGTCCATATTACCATATTTCCTCTGCTTTCGGGTAACTCAACTATAAAATCCATAGCAATCTCTTCCCATGGCTGGGAAGGGTACGCAATGGGCTGTAATAGTCCAGGGGGCTTCCCCGGAATTCTTTTCATAGTGGCACACACCGCACAGCTTTTGACATAGTTTTCCATGTCCTTCTTCAAACACGGCCACCAGAACTGCCAGTGAATTAAATGTAGCATTTTCAAATAGCCAAAGTGTCCGGCTTGTTTTACATCATGGCTGTGTTGAAGCGCATAGAGGCGGAAGGTTTCGGGCAAATATAATTTTCCCCCTTGTAAGCTAGTCCATCTCTGCAAGTTAGGGTGGTTTGATGGTCTTTAAACCATTGATCATGGAGGAGTTTGTGCTTCAGCTTTCTCATCACGGGGTCATCTGGGTTCAGATCTGCCGTAGACAGGGTTTTCTGTGGTGTTAATTAAGAAACAATCTGTGCCATAGGCATGATCGAATCATTGACTTGTTCACGCTGGCTTTTATACTGGGGCAATCTGGACAGAGCATCAGCCAAAACGTTCTTCCCCCCAGTATGTACTTTAGGGTGAAGTTGAATCAATTGAAGTATTGTGCCCATTGTACTTGTTTGGGGGAAAGTTTGTGAGGAGTTTTCAGTGCCTCTAGGTTTTTGTGATCAGTCCATACTTCAAAAGGCACCTTGCTCCCTTCCAGGTAGTGCCGCCAAGTTAACAGAGCCCAACGAATTGCAAAAGCTTCTTTCTCCCAAACAGCCCACCTCATCCCACAATCGGTGAATTTTTTTGATGTGTAGGTGCAGGGTTGTAAGAGCCCTGTATTATTCTTTTGCAAAAGTACTGCTCCGACTGCTACATCGCTAGCATTGGCTTGAATTACAAATGGTTCCCCCGGGCAGGGGTGCTTTAAGCTCGGCTCAGCCGCAAAAAGTCTTTTTAAATTTTCAAAAGCGGTTTGACAGCTCATAGTCCATGTTAGCGGTTGGCCCGGTCGTGGCTTTCCCCCATCTTTACCTGTTTTTAATAAGTCTGTTAGAGGTAAAGCAATTTCAGCAAAAGAAGGAATGAATTGACGATAGAAGTTTGCAAATCCCAGAAAGCTTTGAAGCTGCTTTCAAGTCGTTGGGGGTTGCCATTCAATTACGGCTTTCACTTTGCCAGGATCCATCTCTATGCCCTCACTGGAGATCTGGTAGCCCAAATAATCTAGTCAGGTTTGGTGGAATTCATACTTTGATAATTTAACATATAGTTTAGCATCTAGTAGTCTCTTTAGCACCTCTTGCATTAAATTCACATGGTCAGTCATATTCTTGCTACAGATTAAGATGTCATCAAGATACACCAAGACCCCTTTGTATAGATGGTCCTGCAGCACCTGGTTAATCAGCTGCATGAAAACAGCTGGAGCTCCTTGTAGCCCAAATGGCATAACTTTGAATTGATAGCTGCCCATAGGACAGTTAAAAGCAGTTTTCCATTTATCTCCTTCTTTTATCCTTACTCGGTAGTACGCTTCTCTTAGATCTAACTTGGTGAAGATATGACCCTGTGCTAGATGGGTTAGTAGGTCCTTCACAAGGGGGAGGGGTACTTATTCTCCACACTCACAGCATTTAACCCCTTATAATCCATGCAGAGCCTCAGCGACCCATCTTTTTTTCCTTGAATAACACTGGGGCCCCCACCTGGGATGTAGCCGGCACAATGAAGACTCTGGCTAAGTTTCTATTCACATACTGCTGCAGCTCCTCCATCTCGAGGGGAGACATAGCATACATTTTTGGTTTAGGCAGGTTGGCTCCTGATAATATTTCAATGGCGCAGTCATTTGGCTGGTGCGGTGGTAGGATTTCACATTCCTTCTCACTAAATGCTTCTGCTAAATCTTGGTATTCCCTGGGGATGAGTGGCTCAAAAGAATCACGAGGGGGGTTGGGTCCTACCAGTAATCTCACAGTCCTCATCCCCTTTCCCCACCAAATAAAAGGTTTCCACTTGTCTAGCCATGCTAGACCTAAAATTACAGCTTCATTCATTTTCAGGGCCACCACAAAACAGATGAGCTCCCAATGTTTGCCTATTTCTAAACATACAGGTTCAGTTAAGTGGATAACTAAGGTCCCTCCCATTAAAGATCCATCCACTTGTTCAAATCTCATAGGTTTGGAGAGTAACCTTGCTCGTCTGCCCAGTTTAATGGCAATTGGCAAGCTGATAATGCATCAGGAGCACCCTGAGTCCACTAGCACCTTCAAATCCATTTGTACCCCTGTCTTAGGGACTATGAGCTTGGCAGCAAGGAAAAAAGGTGGAATGGGTCTACTCACCATCAGGTCATTTCCCCCCTCATCATCACTGTCGTATGAAGCCAGAGTGGTGGTGGATCTGGCTGGAGTTTCCACTCTCTCCTGCGTAGGCGATGCGACCTGGGTGACGGGCTCCTGTGCGACCCAATTTGTCTTTTCTTTGGTCAGCTGCTGAGCGGGTTTCTTTCTTTCTGGCATCCCGATTTACCTCTCTGCTGGGGATATGGGACTGGACAATTCGCTGCTTGATGCCCCTGCTGGCCACACCTGAAGCACTTAATCAGAGGTGTTGGTGGGGGCTGGGAGATTCAGCTGCTTTTATCACTGGAAGCTGATGGGGAGGCGGTCATCTGACAGGTTCTGGTCTTGGAGCCGGTCTGGGAGCTGCCGACATTTTTCGACGGGTAATCTCGATGTCTATCTTTACTGCTATCTGGTACCATTCTTGTAAGCGGTCAGGAACCCCCTGGTAGATGCAGGCCTGGAATAAGTCATCGTCCAATCCCTCTTTAAAATGGTGCACCAGGGATTGTTCTGGCCACCGTTCAATAAGGCCTGCGACTCTTCTGAACTCATGCACATAATCCATCGCCAGTCTGCCAGCTTGCTTTACTTCATGAATGTCTTTCTCTGCTCTTAGGGCTATGGAGTTGTCTTCAAATCGGGTTCTCAACCCTCGGACGAATAGATTGAAATTCCATAGCTCAGGTGCTTGTTCATTGTACAGAAATAGCCACTTGGAGGCCTCTCCTTCTAGGTTAGCTGTGACAACATCAACCATTGCCACCGGATCTGGGTAGACATCGACATTGTGGTTCATATAGGAACACACTTGATTCAAAAAGAAAGTCAACTTTTCAGGATCCCCATCAAATGTGGCTTTTAGGGGGGGAAC
The DNA here is from genome assembly GCA_023970755.1 of Azemiops feae. NCBI lineage: Eukaryota > Metazoa > Chordata > Lepidosauria > Squamata > Viperidae > Azemiops > Azemiops feae. The sequence continues at coordinate 631,075 of JALGBA010000071.1, read as the reverse complement.
AGCCATGCGTTGTTGTCGGTCTAGCAGATCATGCATTCGCCCATAATGCTGCATCAGGTCATGCTGGAGGTCTCTCCCTTGTTCAGCCCTGGGACTGGCATGGCGATAAGGGTATGGATCAGGGCTGTGACATCGGCGATGAGGCTCAGGGCTCTGTCGATATTGGCAATGGTCAGGGCTGTCCCTATCCCGGTACTGGTCAGGGTTGCCCCGGTCTCTGTAACGGCCAGGACTCTCCCTGCGCCAGGGATAGTCAGGGGTGCGGTGATTCAGGTAGCGATTGGGGCTCTCAGAGGGGCGACACTGCTCAGGGCTAACATACCATTCTCGGCGCCCAGGGCTGTCAAGTCGACGGTGGTGGACTGGACTCGATGACTGTCGGCGACGATCAGGACTGGCTCGCATTCGCTGACGGTCCAGACTTCTCTCCCGCATGGGGCTCGAGGCTAATGCCGATGATCACAAAAGCAGGGAGGAAGCCCTGGCCCCTAGCACGGGGCTAGGACTTCTTCTGGTCGAGGAACTGCCTCTGCCTTGATCATCTTTTTTGCCAGTGGGCAGCGGATGGGTGGCACGCTCCTTGGCTCCCACCTCCAGCCCTTCAAATATCTCCCTAAAGTGCTCGACCGGCTTGCTCCATACTGCAGTCAGGTACTTCCAATCACCTGAGTCATCCAACAGTGCCGTTCTCTTCGCCCCTCACCTATCAGGAGAGCTTGTTCTTCGGGGAGCTGGCAGCAAGTATTCGGTCTCCATTGCTTTCGAAGAATCCGTCTTCAGCTGGCTTGTTTCTGATCACTTAAGGTCTCCACTAGGCAGGGGCCACTCAGGTGACCAGATGAGTTTTTTAGCCTTTGGTCTTGTCCCCATCGCCAAAGCATCCAAGGCCGTGCTTTCACCTGGCATGATGGCCTGCACTCCATCCGCCAATGTACCAGCTGTGGCTACAGTGCTGGTGACAGAGTTCTCCTTCTTCTCCATATTGGGATCTTCTCCAAGTCTTTGTCAGCCTCCCTTCTACTTTGGGTAGGTGACTGGAGCTCAGGACCCCGTAATTTTGAAGAAAAAGGTGGTTTGGGGTTCCAATAGATGAAATCAGTAAAAGAACCAAGGCAAGAAGTCTTCCTTAAAGAACATTTTATTAGGAAACAAAGTATCGGCACTTACATAGTTGAACCCAAAACTGAGATTCCCTCCCCCCAGATACAAAGTAACAAGTTAAAATTCCCACCCCACAACACTGTCATAAATCACATTCCCCAATTAATGCAAGACGCAGGCTTTTCTCACCAGCCCCTCAGCCTGCCAAGACCATGTCTTTGAATTCCCACACTTCTACATTGTTATGGCTAGCTAAACCCTCAAGCATTTATCCCATCCCCCCTTCTACATCTGAACTCTAAAAGAATAGGAAAGGCATGCTAGAAGCAAAAGTAAAAATGGCTGCTGATTCTCAGTTGTCAGAGCGACGACATCCATTGTCACAGCGTTGACAACCAAATCTGAAGGATACATATGTAACATGGCATGGTGGATGACACCAAACAACATAATTAAAGGTGGAAGAGACTTCATTCCAAACAAAACATGAATCAGCAGTTGGATACAATCCAAATCATAAAATGTAATGGCACTATTATATATTCTGCTTAATTTGGAACTTATGTTTATTTAATACAGATATGAGGATCTTAATTTTTCACACTGCTTTAGAGGAACTTTTTTTTTGTACCTGGCATTTGCTTTTAAAGTTATTTTGTAAACCAAAGAAAAAATGACAAGATTAGACATTGATGGGTGGTAATACTTTTCAAAATTCTATGCAGTAGTCATGGAAACATTCTCCAATTATGCTTAGTATTTTAAAAGCCTGATACACTTACTAACAGAAATATGTGGCTTTTTGTAGAGAAAGACTTTTCTCTTCTCTTGTGCTTTTGGGACATAATACGTGACAAGGTGACAAATGGATTCACATGAGATCCAGTCAAATAGTACAAAATCCTGTGATTAGGTCACTATATGAACAATGTGACTAGACCAGCCTCTCCATAATTGGGCTGCGAAAACAGAGACATGTGCAGAGAAATTATCTGCATGGTAGATAAATTTAATCTGAATATTTAGGTGAGCCTGATATGACAAACCATTTGACAGGAGAAAGTAAGGGTTTTGTTTTATATAAGTTTCATTAGTAGAAGTTGGATATCATTTATCAAAATAATATAGTACAGGTAGTCCTCGTTTAATGACCAGTCACTTAATGATTGTTCAAAGTTACAACAGACCCCCCCAAAACATGACACATCCTTGAAGTTACAACTGCTCCCTCCCCCGAACAATTGCATTTGGCAACAGGCTCCTACTTATGACCAGTTATGCTCCACAGTCACGTGATCACAATTTACAACATTTTTGACATTTTTCTGACAGAAAACAGCAAAAATTCCCAATGGATATGATGAACTGCTTAATGACCACACAGTTCGATTACTGACTACATGGTTCACTCAACAATCATGGTAACTCACTATACAGCTATTGTAAAAATATTCATAAAATCAATATGTGTCACATGATAACCAGCTTAGTGGCCACAATGATTTACAACCAAAATTTCAGGCCCATTTGTGGTCATCAAGTGACGATTATCTCTAATGTATTTCTCCATTACCAAGTGATTGAAATATCCATGTCAATTTATTTCATATATTGCATTATGCCCATCTTTTAGATTAGTATTTCTCAAACTTGGCAACTTTAAGACATGTGGACTTAAACTTCCAAAATTCCCTATGTTAGATAGGGGATTATGCTAGTGTTAGTTGCCAAGGTTGAGAAACACTGCTTTAGCCAAAAGATGTCCAAGGCTGGGAATTTTCAAGCAACTATGGCCTCTCTCCTTGCATTCCCTTCCACAAACCACAAACCACAAAGAAATAGGGAATTCATCTAGAACAATGTTTCTCAACCCACGACACTTGAAGAAGTATGGACTTCAACTTCTAGAATTCCACAACTAGCCAATTCTGGGAGTTGAACTCCATGTATCTTCAAGTGGCCGAGATTGAGAAACACTGCTCTAAAAAGAGAACTACATGGAGAACTACAATAGATTATAGAAAGAAACCAAATAATTAAACATTGCCCTCATCCTATAAATTATTTAAAGGTAATTGTGCTTTGCAATTATCTTTAATATTTTATAACCTGCAATAAGAGATATAAAAGAAACATAAGGAAAGTGAAAATGCTGCTGTTGCTGACCTAAATTCAATATATAAAAAATTATTAGCCTGAGATAGTGAAGATGTCAAGAGGAATTCTTATGAAATGTAGATACTAAGAATTGTAAATGGCACTCCAAAATTACTAGCTTCTGGAGTTAGGAATAAAAATAACTTGGAATATGTAATTAATAAGTACCCTTTGTCTAAGTAAAATTAGATGCAAAATGCACTTATAGAATGGTCTTTATACATCTAACAATTCTGAGGATAATGTGATCAGAAACACATCAGATGAAATAAGAAATAATAGAAATCACTTTAAATTGGCAATGCTGTAGATATAAATAGTTTTAAATCTGAATACAACAAAGCTTTTTTTTTAATCTACATAATATTATGGTATTATTAAGTTCCTTCCTCTTGCTAACACATCCAACTTCTGCTTTATTCCTAAACCCAATAAACATCTTCAACATGTCATCGTTATCAGTCTATATTACTGTAAATCAGTTTAAACCTTACTGCCTTATTGGTTAATAGATTAAATACATTTTAACTGATTACATATATTTTGGTTACAATGTAAATATAATAGATTCAGTCAGAAAGTATTAACTATAGTGCATTATAGTAAAGATGAATTATCCCATGACTTCTCTGCTATCTTCAAATATTTTATAGAATGTAAAGTTGTTGTTTTTTTAATTAGAAATGGGATTTGAACACTTCATCAGCATAGTTAATCAGTTATATTCAACAGCACCAGCAGTAATTAGCACTAATGGATTAAACGAGGATGTCTTTCAAATAAATGGAGCCAAAAAAAGATGCCCGCTCTCATTATGCATTTGATTTCATTATATATATTTTAGCCCAGAAGATTAGGAAGAATATGAATACTGAAGGAGTTAATATAAAACAAAACATCAGTAATAAATATATTTGCAGATGATATGCTCATTTCCTTAAACATCCAAATACAAATATATCTTAATTGCAATTTTAATTAAATTCCATGAAGTAATATATTTACAAGTTAGCTTTGATGTATCTTCCACTGTGTTAATTAACATCCATAAACTATCATGGAAAGTACCATCTTCAAAAGTAACATAGCTCCATATTGATTCATATGTATGGAGGTATTTAAAAATAACTATTTCAAAGCATAGGCCAAGTACAAATATAATTTTGACTTTGTCCTGAAAGTCTCTTATTATTCTTGCTGAGTACAATAACTGCAGGTATAATAATTACATTTCTTATAATTTTCTGTTTTTGATATAACTTTATATTGCACACTTCTTGGTTTCATATATGGCAAAAATGTTTTGATTTGATTACTTGGGGAACCATCTTACCCCACATCTCTGCTGTGGCTCCTGCCCTTTGGAACATCTGACTCCCTGAGATGAGATTGGCTTCCACCCTCCTGACCTTCCACAAGCATCTGAAGACCTGGCTCTGCCAGATGACTTGGGGACCCAACAGGGAAGCATCACACTGAAGGAGATTGATGAATTAAGACGCAATCCCACCTCCAGCCTTCTGCATCCTGTTCTCTCCCTCTCCATCTTTTAACTATAATTTTATTTCGATTGTAATTTCCATTTTTATTGTTTTAGAAATATTTATGTTAGGATTATAATGTTTTAAACCACCCATTTTGATACAAGATAGGTGGCAAATAAATTTAATAAATAAAAATAAATAAAAAATAAATAAATTAATACACAAGTATTTAAAAAAAAAACCTCTAGGTTTAAATACAATGGACATTCAGAAAAACTGAAACAATTTAAGCTTCTCAACTAAGACAACTTAAAACATCAGCAAATCAAATAATGTTCAGTGGCTACATATTGAATAAATATTGAATTTCCTACTGGCTAGGACAGTACAGAGTATCTATTGTCTCAAATCCATATTTAAAACTGGAAAATATGGAAGCAAGGTGTCTATGAAGATTCTCAGTCATCCAGGTCATAGTTATCCCAAAGGTGCTTTTTCACGAGGCAACTGGACTTTGTTTTTCTTTGAAGATGTTTCGCTTTTCATCCGAGAAGCTTCTTCAGCTCTGACTGGATGGTGGGGAATGGAAGGATTTATATTCCTTGCAGACAGATGGTCATTTGCATTCTTTTAGAGAGTAATTGAGGCCACCTGGAAGTTTATCTGTGTCAGCAGGGTCACCTGAGTAGTGCAAATGGTGTGGAGCCTTCTTGGAACTGCTGAAAGGACTGTGTTGTAGGAGAACAAACCCATCAGGACAAGATTCAGCAGTTCATCTGCATTTAAATGACAAAGGCCACTATTTCAAAGACAGCAAAGTCCACATTTTGGACAGAGAGGACCCGCTAGTTTGAAAGGAGGGTCAAAGAGGCCATCTATGTCAAAATTGAACAGCCCTCTCTCAACAGAGGGGGAGGGATACCATATCATCTATCTCTACTCTACAACACAGTTCTTTGAGCAGTTCCAAAAATGTTCCACACCCATTTGCACTACTCAGGTAACCCTAACAACACAGATAAACCTCCATGTGGCCTCAGCGACTCTCTAAAAAAATGCAAGTGACTAGCTGTCTGCAAGGAGTATAAATCATTCCATTTCCCCAACATCCAGGCAGAGCTGAAGAAGCTTCTTGGATGAGAAGCAAAATATCTTCAAAAAAAAAACAAGAAAGTCCAGTTGCCTTGTGAAAAAGCACCTTTGAGATATGGAAACAACCCTTCATTCCCGATCTGTTCCTATTCTTTGATCTTTTCCTTTTTAAGCAAAAGGACATATTTGTTCAATATAAGAAATGAGAAGATAAATGATCTTATAGAATTACAGATTTATTTAAATAGAAGCTCAGTATTGAATATTTAGCAAAAGATATCAGATATCAGATAATCAGATATTAACCTAGTTTCAAATGGATCAAGTCAACCATCGCTTCTCTATTTACATAGATTATTTTGAATTTTATAGAAACATTTTCCTTTTTAGTTTGTACATAATAGAAAGATCAATCATTCCTTTATAAAAATAATTGATCTTGTCAATTAAAAGTATCAAGAAAAATAGAATACTGTACAATTACATTATTTAATTAAAATACACCTTATTAATATTATATTATATTACATTATTTTATAATATACTATATTCATTCTATATTACACATCACATATTATCCTGCAACAAATATAGGATCATGGTCTGAAATTTGATTTTGACTAATCTTCAAATTCGCTGCAACACAAAAATGTAAATATCAGCAAGATGTTAGGGATTAATCATTACAATATTCCATTGGCAATATTACACTTCATTCAAATTATAACATTTTATTGTTCTTTCTAATGGGTTGACAGGTTGACAGATACAATTCTAGCCAGATATATATCCATTTAATTGTAATTAGTCCATACTTTTAATCATAATGTCATGGAGTACTTTATCAAATGCTTTACTGAAATCAAGATATATGATGTCTACAGCATTCCAATTATTTGCTAATGGTTTCCCGTTTTTGTTTTTTTTAACTGCTGATCTGATAAAACTATTCTTCACAAACCTTTGCAAAATTTTATTGGTCCTCACATTGTTCTTAAGGTGCTTACAGATTGATCTATCCTAAAAAATTTCCAGAGTTCAGAGACAGAAAGTCCATCTTTGTATGAATCCATAGCACATGAAGGTGTCTGAATGGACCTGGAGTTTCTTTATTCCGTTTGACAGCCCTTTTGTGTATAAGCAGGACCCACTAGCTGCTGAAACCAGCAGGATTGCTAGGAAAGTATGTTGGGTAGTCAGAAGTTCTCTCTTATGTTGGGATGTGGGGGTGGGGACAACATGCCCAGGTTCTACATAAGGCTTGCAATCAAGTTAATATGCCATATGCCAACCTGTAGGAACTTCTATTACCTAGATAGCAAGTAATGTGCAGGAAATCCATTTTTTCTTTTCTTGTTCTCTCATAGGAATGTGCTTTATAGAAAAGCAATGCATCTCCCTGAATAGCCAACATCCTTTTGCATTTAAAATCCAAGAATTTGAAAACTTTAGATAAATAGCCCAGGACCTGAATAGCAACTCTGTGTTGCCCTGAGGTCCATAGTCCTTCATTCATGTAGCAATTTAAAAGGATGATCCAGCCATGCATATACTGAATAGTTGGGGAATAGCATCATTTACAGAACCTCCTTTTAGGTTTGATAAATGATGACTTAATTTGAATTTGAATAGAACCTATTTTCTAAAACTGGTGTATTAATTGTTTACTATATTAATTTCCAAGTTTAGGTCCTTCAAATTAGCATAATGCCTGCAGTAGTTAGAAAAAGAAGACTTTTCTATTTGTATTACAATTTCTCTTTGCCTTTGTGCAGAGATTGAATTTAAATAACATGTCATCCTGTTATCTGCCTCATTTCTAAAGTCCTACCAATGTTATCAAGATATGTTACAACATTTTTGCTTCCCAGTTCAAATCCGAATGGACACACAAATTGAGTTACATAAAGGTAGCCAAATTTTGTGTAGTGGTTTATAGTTCAGAAAAAAAAACTTAATTGCTGTTTCTTGGTATAAAAGTACTACTTTCTTTTTAACTGTGAAACTAAGATCAATCTGCTTTGTGATTTAGGTCTGGGGGTTATGTTAATTTGAAACACATTCTCAATGTGATCATACAGTACAGCATGTATCTGAATTATAATTGACCAAAATAAATAGAACCATCTGGCAGGGAGGGGAGTCATATAATGAAAGCAGGATTGTGCCCTCGGAAAGCAAATATCTTTTCTTACATGCATAATTTGTCAGGTTTAATGTATTATGTTTATTTATGAAACTTGCATCACAAAGATATGATACCATTTTGGACCTTTTGATCCTGCACATACCTCTGAATATCAAATGACTAATCAACTAGAATTTGACTAGGGTCTGTTGAGGAGTGGCCACAGGAAGAATACTCTCAAATTAAATAGGGATAGAAACATGGATGGTTCTGCCATCCTTACAAAAACATGTTCTTCTTCTGACTTTTCTGCTACTAATTTTTAATCGTATACATTGGAAGGCATGAATGATTCTGTGCAGAATATTTGAAAACCAGTTGTAAATCCCCTATTTCAGATAAGACTTTCTACTTGATAGGGTAGAATTCTAGCATTAGTTTGAAGAGTGTGAGATGCAAGCAAGTTCATTTGATCATCAGTGTTCAAATCCCACAGCTGGCAGCTAGCTGGGTTAGGGTGTCAGTTGCATCTTCTTTTCTTATTGATTATTGCCAATGCAATAAGAGTATCTTTGTCCACTTGTGACAATCCTGGTCATCCTTGCATAACTCTCTCTCCAAACTCCACATCTTCAGCATCCAGAGCTTGGTGAGGAGAAAATTGCAATGACCAGCAATAAAGCCAGTTTGAGGTTAACAGATTAAGGCACTAGACTAGAAAACAGGAGGCCATGAGTTCAAGTCCCACCTTAGCCATGAAAACCAGCTGGGTGACTTTGGGCCTAACCCATCTCACAGGATAGTTATTGTAACTATCTGCCTTGAGTTATTTGTAAACATAATAAAGGTGGAATATAAATAAATAATTAATAAATAAAAATATATCTAGTACACTATGCTGCTTCCGATAAATGCTATGAATGATTAGCTCTAGTTTCTGATTCCTTCTAAATATACCTACTGGTTCTTGATATACCATGATCTTGCTTTTCTTCTTGCAGAAGTTTCATTAGCAGACAAGATAACATCGTCAGTATATGAGGAAGTGTAATTTGTTGGCTGTATATATGAGGTAAACTTGTCTTGCCAACTGTGATTGTTTTTTATTTTTGTTTTTTATTGCTCTTTGAATAGGTTATTATTTCTTCCTTGACTGTTTCATTTCTCTGAATGTTAGTTAACAGGTGTGTAATGAGAAAGTATTGTTTAGGGCTATTTGCCCTTTATCTTCACCTTAAAATACTTTTTTTTGGAACTTATAGCAATGTGCCTGTTAATGGCTGATTTGTGGGGTCCTTGATGCTCTTTCTTACAGATGTTTCTAGGAAACATCATCTGTACGAGAAGGGAGTGGGTTTTGCACTCATTTTATATACTACAGTAGTGGCTTACCGTATCAGTGTTAGTGGGAGTGGTCTTGGTGATTGCTTGATTAGACTGTTGTTTACTGTTTGCTTATTTACCTGCATTGGTAGTTCCTTGATCTGGGTATTGCTTACTTCTTGATTGTTGGTCTGATGTTAATCTTGGTGTTAATCTCTGCTCATCTGGGTATTAATTGCCAGTGAGGAGGTATTTTAGTCTTTTTATTTCCTTTTGGACATTTTGATTGTTTCTTTTGGGTATTATGTAGATGTTGTTTATATCTATGCACCTGTTGGTGGCTGATTTGTCAGAGTACCAGGCTTCTAGGAATTCTCTAGCATTTTTGGACTTGACTTGGTCTAGGATGTTCAGTTTCCCAATTGAAACAATGGTTAAGTCTGTCTATATGCTGTAAAATTAAGGAGTTTTCATTATGTCTTCTGACTGGTAGTTGGTGCTCATGGATGCAATCTGCTAGTCTTCTACTTGTTTATCCTACATAGTGGAGACAATAGCCCTTACATTATTTGTTGTAGATTATTTCTGTTTTTTCTCCTGGGGCTGCTGGGTCTTTTGGTTTACTTAGGATGTTTTGGAGTGCTTTAGCTGGTTTGTGTGTTACATGATGCCATATGGTTGTAATAGTCTGTTAGGAGGTTTTGGCTGATTTGTCAGAGTGTCAAGCCTCTAGGAATTTACAAATCCCATTTTAGATATAAGACTTCCTACTGGACAGGATAGTATCCACTGTTACATGAATAGGTGTAAATTACTCTCAAGGCAATCCTAAATAACACAAAAATATCATATTAAGTCTATATGTTTCCATCAAGAAATTAGAAATAATACAGCAATTGCAGTACTAATTAAATGCAAAATGTCATTAAGTCAATTACATTTTCTCCTACAAAATAAGGAATAAACATCAATGGAAAATAACCCAGTTCTCTTCAGTGTACTCCCTAGTCTAAAATAAAATGTCATTGTTCAGTTTAGAGGGGGAAAAGGCTATACCTTTAATTCAAGAAAAAGACAGCATATAACAGCAAATTAGGTCACCATAATCTAATCAAGAGGCATAAAGTGGTGAGTTTTTGTGAATAGAGGCGATTTCTCCAGGATAGGGGCTATGTCTGTTTTTTACAACATTCCCTTGTGTGTCTTCAAAATTGGTTTTGGGGAAGATTTTAAGGATATGTGAAGGACTGAAGGATTTTGAGAACATGTAAAGGAAGAGAACAAGTCTGTCCCTACAGTTTATTTGCATCATATTAGATTCAACCCTTTGTTATTAAAGTCTAGCACAATATTATGTAAAATATTTCTTCTTCTTTGAGGGGGAGATGGTGGGGATGTTATTAGGATTATTTTTTACTTACTTAACAAGTAATTAAAGAATGAAATACTGGAAAGGTGATTTAGTACACTATACACTAAAGTATAACTTACAGAAAATGAATATCTACATAAGGAGATAGATAGATAGATAGATAGATAGATAGATAGATAGATAGATAGATAGATAGATAGATAGATAGATAGATAGATAGATAGATAGATAGATAGATAGATAGATAGATAGATAGATAGATAGATAGATAGATAGATAGATAGATAGATAGATAGATAGATAGATAGATAGATAGATAGATAGATAGATAGATAGTATGGAATTGATACCTGACTCAATAGTAGTAAATGTGCGAGGGATCTTGGAGTCCTAGTGGACAATCACTTAAATATGAGCCAGCTGTGTGCTGGAGCCACCAAAAAAAACAATGCAATCCTAGGTTGCATTAACAGAAGGATAGAATCAAAATCATATGAGGTATTAGCACCACTTTATGACGCCTTGGTAAGACCACACTTGGAATATTGTATCCAATTCTGGTCATCACAATATAAAAAAAATGTTGACACTCTAGAAAAAGTGCAGAAAAGAGCAACAACGATGATTAGGGGGCTGGAGACTAAAACATATAAAGAATGGTTGCTGGAATTGGGTATGCCTAGTTTAATGCAGAGAAGGACTAGGGGTGACATGATAGCAGTGTTCCAAGATCTAAGGGGTTGCCACAAAGAAGGAGTCAAGCTATTCTCCAGAACAGAAGAAGCAGTGGATGGAAAGTAATCAAGGATAGAACCAACCTAAAAATAAGGAGAAATTTCCCGAAGAACAATTAACCAGTGGAATGGCTTGCCTTCAGAAGTTGTAGGTGTTGCATCACTGGAAGTTTTTAAGAAGAGATTGGACAACCACTTGTCTGAAATGGTGTAGGGTCTCTTACGTGAGCAGGGGGTTGGATTAGAAGACCTCTAAGATCATTTCCAACTCTCTTTCTGTTATGCTACATAATACATTAAACCTGATAAATAAATACCTTGATTTTGTTTTTGTTTTAAAATCTGATGTTTGTTATAGCAACAAGAGTTTGAGGGGGAAACTATTGTTAACCACAAAAAGATTTTCATAATGATTAGTACATTTCAATAGTCTTTACATAAAATGACATCAAATATTCCTAGGTAATGGTTTCCCATATGAGGATTTTTTAGTAGTGCTAAAAATATGCTATAACAGTATGTGCATTAGATCAATATTTAAAACAACTTTATAACAACTTTCACTGATTATTCTTGAATATGAACAGATGAATGAAATGCTATTTCAGTCATCAATCACTAAGAAAATAATTTGAAATTTGTGCTTCTTATAACTCATGGTGTATCTTGAATGTTAGGCCAAACTCAGTATAGTAGAATCTAACATTTATCTGTGGTTGAGTGAAAATTGCCCTTTGTAAGATTTCCCCCCCCCTCTACTTTATGTAGTTAATCAAATCAATTTATTATTACAGCCGAAGGCCAACACATAAATTAAACATTCAAATAAAACAAAACAGAACAGAACCAACACAAGAAGACATAGCAATATATTACCATTAATGATGTAATCAATGGGTGACCAAGGTCTGCCTAGTTTTACAGACAGTATAAAAAAAAACTACCTAGCTTCAGAAAAACTGAATCATACTGACCTGACAATAAAAATACATTGACTATAGTCTAATGCTGGATAAAAACAAGTAATAAAATTGATTATAAAAGATTATTAAAAAGATCTAAAATGTTTATTTATGTTTCTGGCGAATCCCCAGTGCTGCTGCACAGAATCTAGCCACCTGCGCCGTGATCACTGCCTGCTCGTCCTTAAGCAACCACTGGAGACAAATACTTTCCGAACGACCAGGATACCTATCAATTATGGGGAGGATATGGTTTTTCCGAATAGCTTTATAGAAGGAACATCAAAGGAGTATGTAGTTAATCAATTTTTATAACACTTTGAAATCTGTTCCTTGTGGTATGTGCTGTTAAGAAAATCTCATTGCAATTATGAGCATATTTATTAAGCATATAGATTATGACATTAAGTATTAAATTTTGCTAAGCATTATCAGTTACATCTCAATGAAAGTTAATTAACATTGTGAAGAGAATAGGCTGAGTTAGGATTGGTCAAATTTATTATCTTCTCCTTTTATATATATGCAAGAATGTCAACATTTTTTAAAGGCTGGTTGGATTCAGATAGTGTTCCCCACCCACCCTCAAATTGCCTGTAAATTATAGTAGCATAAAATGTGCTGACATTGCCAAAACCCTATCCTGCCACCATTTTAATGTTCCAGCTGTTGGTGAATAGATTGTATCTGGATGTATTGAGTTATTGTTTACAGCTAAAGCTATTGGTGGATCCCTCTGAATTTGTTTTCATTCTTCTCATCTCCAGTCACCACCAATCAGCAAGAAAAGATCCACCACCCAACAATGCAAGGATGAGGCAGGCATTTCACTCTAGCTCTTGTTTTTTTTCTTCCCAGTGTTTTCCCACAAATTCAGAGTCCGCTTTTTTCAGATCAACCAAGTGATGATTTTACTCTAGCTCACATCACTAAATCAATATAAACCAGGTATTCTGCTTAATACATAGGCAATCATTTTGTTGATAAGAATGGGATGATTAAGGGAGCCTACCAGGAAACAAAAATCAACCAGGAATTTCAGAACAGGGGATCTTTTTGATTATTTTTGTAACATTAAATCATTTGGAATAAAAAAGAGATAAAAAGAAAAATAATAGGCAAAAGTCTATTGCTTGTCCTAGTGATGGGGAAAATTAAGATAGGAAGAAGGGACAAATAATGTGTTCAGCTGGCTTCGGTCCTGCTTCAGACTGTAGGCCCTCTAAGTTCTTTCTATTTAATGTCATATTTGTGAAATGAATTAAGCAAGTCATTCTTCCCCAACAAGCAAGTGACAAACAGAACTGTGTCTTAGGGTTGGCAGGATAGACAGATGCTTAGTCCTATCTTTCAACTGCAGCCTTAGGAAGTGATTAAACAGGAAGGTACCCAGGAGTTGGAGAGATATGGAGATTTGCTCAGTGTGTTGTCCAGCTGGACTTGGATGCTCAGACAGATGTCTTCAGTCTAAGGCTAAATCCAGCCATCTCTTCACCACATCACGCACACATAAACTCAGGGGCAGACTTGATGGACCACTAGGTCTTTTTCTGCTGTCAGTTTTCTATGTTTCTATATACAAACTTGTTAAAGCATTATCACATTGTTTTTGCTATTGAAATGGAAATCCACTTAATGAACTCTGTTTGTTATGCTGTTAATTATGTAGACTTTGTTCTTCATCATTTTGATTTTTTTAATTAGTGAATGATCTCTAAAATTCAAAACCAGAGGAGTGTCGGGTCTAAAACCTACCTGAAAAATTCCATGAAAGAAAAGCCATAGCCATGCTGTTCCGCAATGCCTGCACAAACAACATTTGCAGAGGCTCCAATCAATGTCCCATTACCTGCAATTCAATAAATAACAAGTAACAAATCCAGCAGATATTTGGGGTCTTTAGATCAACTTGTAGACTAAATGTAAATGAGGAAAGGAGTCACCATTTCACATTCACCTGAAAAGAAATTGACAAAAAAATAACTTCTCTGCCTATAAACAGTTGCACCTTTTCAAAGGCAGCCTGTCTTTGGCACTGTGTTGTTAAGATGACACATTCAAAGCAATTTGCTGATTATTTCTTTCAAATTCAGAAAAGTAACATTAAGATAAAATAAAAAGCATCAGAAAAAGACATCACTATTTGACTATTGACAGATGGAACAATGGAAACAGAGGGGGTCCTTCATTTCCCCAGAAAGTTATGTAACAGTAGCACAATAAGTATCTTTAAAATATAAGATACCCATTGTATCTTATACAATGACTTTTAAATCTACAAACACACACACACGTGTGGGTACACATATGAGTGGAAATCAGGAATTTCTCCTTCTGCCACAAAACAGAAGAATACTGAAAATTTAACATGTTGCAGTATTTATCTCTATAGTTTCCTTCCTTTCTTGGGTTAAGGACCTTCTCTTGAGAAAAATGCATACATGTAAAATCATGGAATTTCTAAAGGAGTGTTTAAAAATATATGCATATGCAATATACTAATGAAAGATACATTTCTAAATTAGTGAAAAGTAACAGTTTTCCATCTCTAAACTTCTGATGAGTTATATCTAGATATTATTTCATTTTTTATAATAGATTGCAGTAGACTGAGCAAAATGTAATCTGTATTAAGGGGCATGCCAGGATTTTGAGAAAAACAGAAAAGATAATAAAGTCGCAGGGGTATCTGTTGTGATGCATGCAAAAAGGGTGAGGCTTCATGGTTGTGGCCATCATTTTGACTTTTAGACACCCTCCCTGTAGACAACCCTGAAAACATGGGAATTGTGGCATAAAAGAAAAGCCTAGAAAGGTAAGCTGCGGCTACGTTTTCTAAAATGGAGAAACAGAGTCTGAACATAGAGATAAGCAATGGATTATCCATGGCAAACTATAACAGTGATAACTCTGACAGTTTCAGAATGGGATTAGTCCCAACAGTAACTGAAAATCAATTACTATACATCCAATTTGGTTTGGATTTTCCATCCTGTTGTCACTGAGCAGAATTTGAGTGTTCTTCCTCTACAAAATGAAAAAAAAGACACCTTAGCATTCTCTCCATTGTTTACTTAAAAAATCGAGAGACTCGTTGAAGTAGAAAAACATGTGTTAAGTGTTTTGCATAAGGAAAGCCTGTACAGTTCAGAATATCAAAATGGATTTTGTGTGCATGTGTGATTAAGTCATTGACTTCCTACAATATTATAGTGCTGAAGCTGTCAAAATCTATTTAAAAAATGAAGCAGAAGACCATGTTCTTCAAATGTTAATTTCATCCCAGTTTTCACACTCAGCATAGCTATATCTGAACAGAAGGAAAAGGTACTTATTTTGGATCATCCTTAAATCCTAGATTGAACCCTATTACATCCAAATAATCACAAACTAACTTCTTTTTAATATGTGCAGGCTTCAATCACCCATTCACACACTCCATTTTGAAATCTTTGGATGTCTCTTCCAGCGTTATGAAGCTATTCTCTAATTTATTTCTCTGAGATCATTTGCTAAAGTCACTAACTGATCTAATGGACTTTACTTGACTGGGGATGGGGGCTACTGCTGCGGATTTTGCTGTATTAACTACTCAAAGGCAGGAAAACACCCTTATACACTATTTCTTATATTTGGCTTCAGATAAGAACCACAACTTTCCAGGCACGGAGACACACACTATTCTGCTCCAAACTTCAGTAATATTTCTTGTTACAGTGTTTTTCCAGTAAATAGTTTATACTGATTTCTATGCAGTGGCCTTAGTTTAACAAACCATACAATCATATACTCTTGTATGCAACTTCATAAAAGTCTGCTTCCCTTATTCAAAGAGGCATTAATAATAATAATAAAGTTGGAAGGGACCTTGGAGGTCATCGAGTCCAACCCCCTGCTCAGGCAGGAAACCCTATACCATTTCAGACAAATGGCTGTGTTCTAACTGTCGGAAGTAATCCTCAGTTCCAGGTTGATTTTTCCTTGACTAGTTTCCATCCATTACTTCTTGTCCTGCCCTCAGGCGCCTTGGAGAATAGCTTGACTCCCTCTTCTTTGTGGCAACCCCTGAGATATTGGAATACTGCTATCATGTCACCCTAGTCCTTCTTTTCATTAAACTAGACATACCCAATTCCAGCAAACGTTCTTGATATGCTTTAGCCTCCAGTCACCTAATCATCTTTGTTGCCCTTCTCTGCACTCTTTCTAGAGTCTCAACATCTTTTTTACATCGTGGTGACCAAAACTGGATGCAGTATTCCAAGTGTGGCCCTTACCAGGCATGTAAAGTGGTATTACCTACTTCACGTGATCTTGAATTTATCCACTCGTTAAATGCAGCCCAGAACTGTGTGGCTTTTTGGCAGCTGCAGCAACGCTGGCTAATTATTTAAGTGATGGGCATAGGACTCCGGATCCCTCTCACAGTTACTACTATTGAGCAAGGTACCCCTATACTATACCTGTACATTTGGTTTTTCTTGCCTAAATGTAGAACCTTACTTTTTTCACCATTGAATTTCATTTTGTTAGATAGCGCCCAATCTTCAAGTCTGTCCAGGTCCTCCTGTATCTTAAGCCTGTCTTCTGGAGTGTTGGCTATTCCTGCCAGCTTGGTGTCATCCGCAAATTTGATGAGTTCCCCATCTATCCCCTCGTCCAAATCGTTGATGAAGATGTTGAAGAGCACTGGCCCCAGGACAGAGCCCTGGGGCACCCCACTGCACACTTCCCTCCATGTAGATGCGGTTCCCTTGAGGACCAACCACGCTGAGTACGGCCGGCCAGCCAGCTACGATCCATTGGTGGGATGCTGTCTAACCCACATTTTCTATTTTATCAAGTAGTAGGTTGTTGGATTACTTTCTCAAAGCCCTTACTGAAGTCCAAGTAAATTATATCAAACAGCATTCCTCATGATCCTGCTTTAATTTTGTGAATTGGGGTCAAAGAATGCAAAAGGTTTGTCTGGCATGATCTGTTTTTGACAAACCCATGTTGGCTTTTAGTAGTGATTTTGTTTGCCTCTAGGTGTTCGCTGATTCGTTGTTTGATTATCTTTTCCAGATAATTTTCCTTATCACTACTTGCTCACTCTGTTAGTCAGCTAATTTCACTTTAAAGTTTGCTTTTAGACTAGAGAGGAGGAGTGAAAGAGGAGGAAACTATTATTCCTGAGCATATTAGAATTCTAGAACTTTGATCAATCTTGTCTGACTGGCTCCTGTCCCTTCCAAATGCTTCAATGGTTTCCAGCAAGTTCCCACATTCTGCAGATCTTTCTTCCTGACCTTGCCTGCTCTTCCTATTATATATATCACTACAAGGCAGATGTGCCTGGTCACAGGTGTCTTAATTAGACAATAAGATTATCAATGTCTACATGATTCCATGTATGAATGTAGCAAATGAACAAAAAAAATTAACTATAACATTAATTTGCTACATTCATGTGCACCAGGGTATCAAATCCTAGTTATAATGCTGAGTTTATGATAGCTTTCTTTGGTTTCTTTGATATTTAAGATACTGCACATTTCTTGACAGTTTATTAATACTATTGTATCTGTTTAGGTACTAGTAAAAAGAATACCAATCAGGGTAAAGCATAACACAATTCAATGATTAAGGACAATAAAGTACAATGGGAACAGTTTGATGTAAAAGAATAGGTTTCTATACAGACGCATGTATCTTTAACCCTAAGTTAGCTGGTCCCCATCAAGTATAATAGAAGCAGTTCTCCAATTGTTGGTAGTTGCCTTAAGACTGAATTACCAGTCCAAACAATGTTTGCCCAGGGAATTGGGGAGAAATATTCACTTGTATACCATTCTATTCCAAATGACTTGTGCTAACAATGATAATAGTTCAAAACCAATTCAATACAAGCTTGTTTTTTTAAAAAAAATAATCATATCCTTCTGCTTCACAAGGAAGATGTAAACAGTCAAGCAAATGCAAATTCCCTCTGAAACAAAACAGTTTTCAAAGCTTTCTGAAGAATAACGAAGTGGGGGTAGTCTGAACATCAGAAGAGACTATTCCAAAAGGTTGGAATCATGACCAAGAAGACCTGTTCCTCCCATAGACCTCTCAGAGGGAAGAAATCCAAAGTACCCTCTATCAAGTAGAATACACAAGATGGACAAATTCACTTTGTGACAGATGTCCCCTGTTGGATTAATTTGCACCAGTTCTACAGATTTATCATAACACAAACAATGTTGCCTTCATCTTTTGTCTCATGGGCACCATGTATGGAGACACTTGATCCTTCTGATTTCATTTCTTGGTCAAGGTACGTTAACAAATGGCAACTATTCTTTGCTGAAATTGAACATCGTTAGAAAATACAGCAAATGCTCGTTTTTATTGAGGCCAAAACAGAAACAAGAAAGTTTTTTATAGGAAATCCATTTGGATGACAAAAAGTAATATTAATGGCCATCATTTTGAATTCTTTGATATCTCTCTCTAAATCCCCTTCTTTGTTAGGTTTAGTCTAGCAAGTTGTCACTGTTACAGCTTCTGTATAACCACTATTTGTAGAACAGCATACAGATACATTAAAGAACTAACCGTTATAAGTTCAATATTGTTTTTATAAATTTCAGATAAGCCCTAGACCTTGGTAGAATTGCTTGCTTCACTAGTAACATTTGATGAAATATAAATCTACAAACTGAAATCTCACCAGTTAAACACTGAGATACAACCTATCCAACAGAACACATTTTCAGACGGATTAAATTTAATTATAAACTTGCCAATTCTGAAAAATAATTTTTATTGAAGTTTTAAAATATAAAGATAAAAACTAATGCAGACTTCCAGTTTTGCGCCCATAGCACACGGTCACGGGAGAGCAAAGCTCCGCTCCCCGCAGCTGGTTTCGTCCTGCCAGGGGGATCCTAGATGGGTCCGAAGTTGCCCCAAAGAGGTGACCATGAAGGAGGGTGCTCCGTTGATCACGAAGCAATGGCAGTCACTTTGTTTGATCTGGGGTAAGCCCTCTGACCTGACAGGAGAAAGGCTAGATCAGCGTCTAGCCCAAGCTACTTGCAACCGAAGTCCAAGAGCACGAACCCGAACATCGGTGAACAGCGTGCTTGGAATTGGTGAGAGCATTGATCTTCTTTCTTCAATCTATTAATTGAATCCTTGAGAAAGATCCCCAAAGCAAGAAAACTTCCAGAAGGGAAGGGAGGGGATTATATCCCCATTCTCTTATAGACAGAAGCGGCGAATTAATATTAAGGAGGAAAGAGATATACTAAAATTCAATTTAAAATACTACAGTCTGGATAAATTGAGGAACTGAAGAACTGTCAAGATTATACCCTAAAGTGGAATTATTGATGGAATTATAAAAAAAATACATAACAAAAAATAACTTTTTGATTGAAAAAAAAACTGAAAAAAGAAATAACTGCTGACACCTAGTGGAGAATCAGAGCATAAAACACTAACAATAAGGTCTCAGAAATTGGCAGAATGCTCAGAGATAAAGAATAATCTGTTCCTTTGAATTGCAAATAACCTTGAAGACAACTGGGAACAAAGGAAGAGCTAGGCCAGCTATAAGATTAAAAAGTGTCTGAAAGGAAAAAAACACCTGGACTGTTGTTTAAATTTAAGAACTGTTTATGGAAAAGAAAAACCTCGGCTCTTGGCTTAAAGGAGAATCTACAGGAAGGCTTAACATACTGAACTGTAATTTTGAACTGACTGATAACTGACCCTTGAACTAAAACATTGATGAAAGATTATTTGAAGGGGGGAGACAACATGGATATTGTATACGTATCAAAAAATGACAGAATGCCACATTCAATATTTTCTCCTAAAGGATTTAGCCTGGAAAATCAAAGACTTCCAGAAGTAATATTTCAAGGCAAGACAAATACTTTCCAGGAGGAAATAAATTCAATGTTAGGACAAATACAAATGACAATAGATTCAAACCACAAGGAAATTTGAAACAACTTTGATGATTTAAATAAACATATTTCTAATTTAAATCTACAATTAAAAAACATCCAGGAAATAACAACGAATGAACACACAAATCAGATAACAGACCACAAATTAGAAGAATATGACCACATTGATGAAACAACAAATGAAAAGAATTACAATCTAATACAAACATGAAAAAATCTACAAGATTCTGATACAACAATAAAAATGGAATGGACTATAGAATTTTTAGGAGAACTATCAGAGTTTGGGAGACAGAAAGTATACATCTTACTTACTTCATCTTTTGTATTCCCAACAACATTTGCAAAAATACAGGAACTGCCGGGTAAGCGGATTATATCAACTTGGAACATTAACCGGCAAAAGAAGAAGACCAGAGACAGATTGAAGAGATTTGACTCGCCCTACCAGATGGACTATTATATGAACAAACGCTTGTTTGAATATGGTTAAAAGAATAGAGAACCTTGAACATAAAGGGGCCCTATAACAAGAGGGATAAGAGATTTAAGTAATATAGTATGTTCTACAATATATGAAATGTAAAAATAGTGGGTTGATGTAACTTTTATTAATATAAGTGAAATATAAGCTGATTTAAAAGGATGTTATACCTAGATACTATAAAATAGATAATAAGTACAGGATTTCTATATAGGAAAAAATGGACATTTAGATGACTAACATATGAAGAAATTATGACTGATAAGAATTGGATTGAATATAAGGGAAATTAAGCTTAAATAAAAATTACGAAAATAGGATGCATGGTGAATTAATGAGATGATGGTTATAAGAATAATATAAGCTACAAAATGCTATACATAGAGATTATTATTATTTGTATAAATATAAAAAATGTGTTTATATTTAACCATTTATATATGGAAATTATAAAGAATTACATTTTGTTTAAGGTTGAAGAAGGAGAATATAAACAAGAGAAGGTAAGATCAAAGAAATATATTATTAATTAATATACTAATTATGGAATTATCAAATTTAATCATTACTGATTGTTAATTGATTATTATTGTCTTTTTTTTCTTTTATTAAAACATAAACCAAGACAACACTAGGCACTGGAGCTTGTTATAGTTAAAACCAATAAAATATGTATGAAAAAAAACTAATGCAAAGTAGGTAAAAATAAAAAAATAAAAACATTAAAAATGCAAGAAGAAAATAGAAATGAGGGGAAATGAAAAAATATGGGGAAAGGATCAATGTGTGTGTGTGTGTATGTGTATATATGCATGTGTATACACACACACACACATATATATATACATATATACATATATATATACATATATACATATATATACACACACATTGATCCTTTTTCCATATTTTTTCTTCATTTCCCCTCATTTCTCTATATATATATACTATACTTATACACACTATTCACACACACACACATAAATATGATTTGTCCCTTCTATTTTTAATTTCAATAACATATCACCTTCTCTAAAATTCAAACTATAATTTCTTCATCCCATATTTCATCTTTTATATATTAATAATAAAGCCTTATTGTTCTGTTCTCAACACAGGCATGGAGACGAGACAGTCTATGCAAAAAGATGTTCTTTATGTGGTACTTGCACTGAACAGAAGCAAAGGAGAAAATGGCAACATGCCCTTTAATACTTCCCCTGCAAGGGGAGGCTCAACGAAGGAATACAGGCCATTCTCCCACCTCGCACATGGGCACGAGGCTGGAGACAGCCTGTCTGGGTCCCGGGCAACTTATGGGCTGCCCGGGTCTATACAACCGGTCCTGGGCAAACACGTGGTCTGCCCGGGCCTCTGCAGTTATCCTGCAGGTTGCCTGTGCCTTGCTGATTGACTCAGCAAGGCTCAGGACACAACACCCCTCCCCCCTAAGTTGGGACAACACTGACGCAGCTATACCAGTACCATGTAATATTCGGCACATGCAGCTATATCAGTACCATGTAACATTCAGCAAATGTCATCCTGGGTGTTCCCGGTACCCTCGGGTAACCTGGTCCCCCGTGGATTCAAATCAACCCACGGTCTTTTAATTTTTGGTAACAAGTTCCCTCTAGGGACCGCACATACTCTTGCAAGTATTTAGGCGGGGCCTTAATCCACCCCGATCTTCGCGGATCAAGGTTAGGGCCAGGTGTGCTGACCTGTGGGGGATTTGTTTTTGGTGCCTGGAGTGCTGACTCGCGGTCTGCATACAACAAACCAGGACTTTGTTGCCCAGATGACTCAGGGATTCCCCCTAACTGCTGACTGGCTGGGTCCGCTAAACCCAAACCAGAGTTCCTTGGTGGGGTGGAGTTCCCCAAAAACCCTTGGAACTCCCCTTGGGAGCAATGTCCGTCGGGCCCAAGGCCAGCAGTAGGGGTGCCCTGAGTAGCCGATTTACGGCCATTTACCCTTAACCAGGGACCTCTGCCAGAGTCAGGAGCCGCCTCCATGGCAGAACTCCCTGCTTCTATGCCAGAGTCAGGATCTGCCTGCATTGCCAGACCCTCATCTGGGACATTTGGAGACCCCTCTGCTTGGGGAGACTGTGATCCACAATCGTAATTGGGGTCCCCCTCCCCCCCGAGAGCGGAGTCAGGGGAGTGATGCCGGCCCAGCAGCCGCCAACGCAGCTGGTCAATGTGGCGCCGGAGGACACGCCCATCATCCAAGACCACTTCGTAGGACAATGGCCCCGAAACCTTAGAGATGACAGCAGGTACCCAGAGATGCCCTTGTCCATAGTTCCTAGTCCAGACCGGGTCACCCAGTTGAAGTCTCCTAGGTGCCCGCGGCTGTGCATGGTGTGGTGCGGTGTGTGAGAAGAAAATCAGCTAACCTGTGATGCCAGGGTCCTTGAGTGATTCTCTTTAATGTGTCTTTAGTGGTGCGCACCATGCGTTCAGCATGACCATTGGTGGCAGGATAGAAAGGAGCAGATGTGGCATGCCGGATCATGTTGGCTTGTAGAAATGCCTGAAACTCAGAAGAGATAAATTGTGGACCATTGTCTGACACTAAAACATCAGGAAGTCCATGGGCAGCGAAGATTCCTCTGAGCACCTGGATGGTCCTGGCAGTAGTAGTAGAGGCCACAGGAACGACCTCAAGCCATTTGGAATGGCTATCCACGAGGAGGAGGAAGAATTGCCCCTGAAAGGGCCCAGCATAATCAATATGAACGCGTGACCAAGGAGTGAGTGTCTCCTCCCACCTATATACAGGGGCCTGGGGCATTTCTGGCCGTGATTGCTGGCACACTTGACATCCCTGAACCTGGGCCTCAATGTCCTTATCGAGACCAGGCCACCATAGATGGCTGCGCGCAAGCGCCTTCATCCTCACTATTCCCGGATGTCCCTCATGCAGAGAGAGCAAGACTCTAGTCCTCAATGAGGCCGGAATGAGTACTCTGTTGCCCCACAGGACACACCCTTTAAATGTGGACAATTCGTGCTTCCTGCGCCAGAAGCTCTGGAATTCAGCACCAGGACACGTGTCAGGCCATCCTGACAACACACATGTCAGCACGCGTGCAAGCGTGTGATCAGTGGCAGTTTCTGCAGCCACATCCCTAGCATTTAGGGGAGATTCTGGTAAGTCCTGAATGGACAGAATATGTACAGCTCTGGAATTCAGCACCAGGACACATGTCAGGCCATCCTGACATGGAGCAGGGTCTGCCTCTATTTGCTTAAGAGGTAACCTGCTTAGGCCATCTGCGTGGCCCATCTCAGTACCTGGTTTGTGAACCAGTGTGTAATCATATGCTGCTAAGAATATGGACCACCTCAGCATCCTAGGAGATATTATCTGGGGAGTTTGTTTGTTGGCTGTGAACAACCCTAGCAAAGGCTTGTGGTCTGTATAGACTGTGAATTTGCGTCCATACAAGAAATCATGGAATTTCTTTATGCCTGAAATTATTGCCAAGGCCTCCCTGTCAATCTGGGCATAATTTCGCTCTGCAGATGAGAGGATCCTGGAATAATAGGCCACAGGGACCTGTGTTCCATCTTCCTTGAGATGGCTTAGTACTGCTCCTACTCCATAAGGGGATGCATCACATGCGATGCACACTGGCAATTGCTCATTGAAGTGAGCCAGTACAGCATTTGAAGATAATAAGGCTTTGACCTTTGAGAAGGCTTCCTCATGTATGCTTGTCCATGTCCACGGAGCCTGTTTGTCTAAGAGCCTGTGAAGCAGCTCGGCCACAGCAGCTTTGTTTGGAAGAAAGGAATGGTAAAAGTTCAAGAGGCCCAAAAAAGCCTGAAGCTCAGTTTTTGACTGGGGACTAGGGGCCAATTGGATGGCCTTGAATTTGGATTCTGCAGGGTGGATGCCATCTGCATCGATGCGAACCCCAAAAACTCGGTGGATGGCACACCGATCTGACACTTGTCCTGCTGAAGCTTCAGCCCAGCTTGGTGGAACCTCAACAAGACAGCCCTCAGCCTTTCGGCTAAGTTTCCTGATGATTCTCCTGCAATTAGGATATCATCATAATAGGGGCAGACCCCAGGAATCCCTCGGAGCGTTCGCTCCATCACCCCCTGGAATATGCCAGGGGCTACATTTACCCCAAACTGCAGCCTCTTTACTTTGAACGCACCTCTGTGCGTGACTATGGTCTGGGCTTCAGCAGTCGCCTCGTCAACCGGCAATTGTTGATATACTTGAGCCAAATTAAGCTTAGCGAAGTACTTCCCTCCCTTCAGGGAGGCCAGAATGTGGCTCACCACGGGCACAGGGTAAGCATGCTGCTGTAAGGCCTTATTCAGCGTGCACTTGTAGTCCGCGCAGATACGGACTTCCCCATTGGATTTTAAGGGAGTTACTATGGGGGTTTCCCATGGACTAGAATCCACCGGTTCCAGGATGCCCTGTTGGAGCAGTTTGTCCAACTCGGAATCAATCTTACTTTTTAATGCAAAAGGCACCCTCCTAGGCTTGACCCTTATGGGTGTAATGCTTGGATCCAATTTTAATGTAATTGGAGGCCCCTTGTACGATCCAAGTTCCGAGCTGAACACATCTGCAAACTCCTTGCAGACGCCCTCAAGACTAACCGTTTGCAGCTGATTCAGACCGGTCACCTGGATCCCAAGTGCCTCGAGCCAGTCGAGTCCGATGAGACTCGTTCTGTCCCCCTCGACAACAACCACATCCAATGCACCCGTGAAACCCTTTCGCTGTACTCTGACCGTGGCTTCCCCTTTTACTCTTACTCTCACGTTTTGAAAATCAGTAAGGACAAGGTTGGAAGGCCTGAGCTTTACTCGAGAGCCACTCCGGAAGCAAATCTTATTGAAGGTGTCCATTGAAATAATGGACAACACGGAGCCTGTATCCAGCTCCATAGCCAGGGGAACTCCCTGCAACTTCACATCAAGACGGAGCTTCTTCTTGAGGGGCCTATGCGTTCCTGTCTTGAACACCCCCCTCCTAGATGCGCAAAAACCCACCCTGTTTTGGCTGGGGAACTTGGTACCTTTCAGAGGCAATTCTGGGCACCTGTTCTTTGGGCGGCCCATGCAAGCCGATGCAATGTGGCCTTGCCTTCTGCATGCTCGACAGACGGCGGATCGAAACCGGCAGTCGACCCTCCTGTTGCGTCCTCCACAGCCGAAACATCGAGGGGATGCAGGCGGTGGCCCCCTCCGCTCCGGTCGCCGTCTCTCCGTCGCTGGCTGGATCTTGTCCACCTCGTCCTCCTCGGACTCTTCCCCTGAAGCCTCACGGGTGGCCTCCTGGTGGATCGGGACGGTCACTGGATGACTCTTCGACGACCACAAGGCCTTCACGGCACCTCCGGCTGCTTCTTCTGCTGCGATCTCTCTGAGAGCGTCTTGGAAAGTGACATCCGTCCTCGCAAACAGTTTCTGCTGTACTTCGTGGCTTTGCAACCCGCACAGCAGTCTGTCTCGGAGCCTTTCCTCCAAGTCTTGAAATGCGCAAGGGCGTGTGGCCTGTCTCAGGGCCGCGATGAAATCTGCAGCCGATTCGCCTGGCCGTTGGTCCCTCTGTTCGAATTGATGCCTCCACGCAATGATCGAGAGCTTGGGCTCGAAATGCTCTCGCAGCATCTTTTTTAAGTCGGCATATGCGATTGAATCTAAGGCTGCTGGTGTGACAAGATTCTCTGCTATTTCAAATGTCTCTTGTCTGCACACACAAAGCAAGGTAGCCGCTTTTAGGCCATCTTCCTGGATCTTGTTTACTTGACAGTAATTTTCAACGCGAGCTGCATACGAGCTCCAGCGTTCAGGATGCGCGATGTCAAATTCGCCCAGACGGCCCAGCTTGGACATCTTCAATTCGATGGCCTCGTCCACGCCTCTCGCCATCAGGAATCAAGAAGGGGTCCGACGAAGCCAAGCCTGCCTCCAGCGTATGTATGTTGGCAGGCGGCTGCTCCTCCTGGATGCCGCGCTTCTTCCTGGCTTGGGTGAGTAGGCCTACTTCAGTTCTTCGGGATTCCCCACGACGAATCCCACCTTCGTCGCCAATGTTCTGTTCTCAACACAGGCATGGAGACGAGACAGTCTATGCAAAAAGATGTTCTTTATTTGGTACTTGCACTGAACAGAAGCAAAGGAGAAAATGGCAACATGCCCTTTTATACTTCCCCTGCAAGGGGAGGCTCAACCAATGAATGCAGGCCATTCTCCCGCACGAGGCTGGAGACAGCCTGTCTGGGTCCCGGGCAACTTATGGGCTGCCCGAGTCTATACAACCGGTCCCGGGCAAACACGTGGTCTGCCCGGGCCTCTGCAGTTATCCTGCAGGTTGCCTGTGCCTTGCTGATTGACTCAGCAAGGCTCAGGACACAACACTTATTATTGAGTCTTAATCAGCAAAACTCCATTAAGAGCCTCCAGAAATATATATAAATATTAACATTAAACAAGTATATCAGTTTCTTATTACTTTCATTTACTTTACACAATAACTTATTTTCTCTAAAAATACAAAAAAAATATTCTTTCCATGACCCAAAGGTGCTTTTTCAGGAGGCAACTGGACTTTCTTGTTTTTCTTTGAAGACGTTTCACTTCTCATCCAAGAAGCTTCTTCAGCTCTGACTAGATGGTGGGGAGTGGAAGGATTTATATTGGTTGTAGACAGCTGGTCATTTGCATTCTTTTAGAGAGTTGTTGGGGCCATTTGGAGGTTTACTTGTGTCCTTAGGGTCACCTGAGTAGGGCAAATGTGTGTGGAGCCTTCTTGGCAGCAGGATGTTTTCTGCCCTGTGTCCCTTCACTGTTGAAGACAGGCACAGGCTGTTGGGGATGAGTCTGTGTTGTCTGCATGTCAACTGAAGCACAAATAGTTCCTGTAGTCTGCAATGTTTTCTGGAAATCTGTTCATACTCTCTGACCATTCAAAGGGTGTTCATCCTAAAGTGCATAGCTAAATGTCTATGGAGATTCTCAGTCATCGGGGTGATGGTTGTCCCAAAGCTGTTTTCAGGAGGCAACTGGACTTACTTGTTTTTCTTTGAAAGATGTTTTGCTTCTCATCCAAGAAGCAATGTTTTCTGAAAAGAAGCTTCTTGGATGAGAATTTGGCTATTTACTTTTGGCTATGCACTTTGGGATAAACACCCTTCAAATGGTGCAAGAGTATGAATACTCGTGCTGGTGGGGGGAAGGCGGGATCTGGCATGCGCCCACCCTTTGCTGCTGCTGCCCCACATCGTCCCGCATGCGCCTCCAGGCCGTGCATACGGGATGATGTGGGGTGGCAGCAGGGAGGGGTGGGCGTGCTCTACAGCTCACCTTCCCCCACTGCTGCCTCCACCAGCGCGAGTATGGACGGCACAGCTTCGCTTCCAGATCTGCTGCCGGCTGGACTTGGCGATGCAGGGATCACCACCGCCGCCTCCTGCTTCTCTGTGTGGTTGGCCAGTCTAGGGGCTCGGAGCAGCAGGAGGAGCAGCAGCCACCGCCCCCGTCAGAGCTACCATGTAGACAGGGACCACATCATGTGAGGGCTCCTTTCCGGCCGTCCTGGGGCCATCTCCGCCCACGCCGATGGGGCTGCCATGATGCAGGACAGCCAGCAGGCTGTGGTTGCTGATGGATATCATCGGCCCCCATGCGCTCGCTGGCCTTTGTGTGTGGGGGCCAATGGTGTCAGGTAGCAGCTGCTCTGGCCCCTGCCTCGCCTTGCCCCGTGGCAATTGGGACACCCGCCCTCCCTCACCTCGCCTCACCCCGCAGGACGAGCCTCCGGCCCACCACCCCACCCACCTGACACCCCCTGGATCTCCCCCAACCCTGCCCAGCCTCCACAGGCATCCTTCCCCACAAGCATCATTGAGTTGGCCACACCCACCATGGCCACGCCCACCCAGTCGGCCGTGACCACTGCGGCCACGCCCACCCAGTCGGCCACACCCACCCAGCACCCGGCGATAAATAAATGGGTTTTGGGTTGCAGTTTGGGCACTCGGTCTCTAAAAGGTTCGCCATCACTGCCATAGCTTATCACTTTCTTGGTTTATTTTAAAATAAATAAATCCGTTTATTTAAATTATTTAAATCTGTTGATTTAACAGAAACTGGTAGCTTCTTCTCATATCTTATCTATAAACAAATTTTTAAAGCCTCAACATTCAGTCCTAGTCAAGAAAATCCTATTTAAAGATGCTGGGTGGGAAAAAACATTGTATACATTATAATCTTGATTGAGTAAGCAAACTTCATAGATCTTGTTTTTACTTTTGCAAGTTTCTTCCTTTTAAGTAGTGTCTCAAAAGCTGGTTTCTTTTCATTCTGTCTTTATCATTCTCCATTTTTTCACAATGAAATAAGATCAGATTGCCATTTCAGGACTTTGAGAATGAGTGAAAGGGTGGACTCTTCCCCAAAATTGCAGAATCAATACTTCTCATCAGATACTAAACATATCAAGGGATGTTTTGGGGTCTATAAATGCAGAAAGAACTAATTTCTGCTACAAATGAAATAGAGATAAAATAACTCCATATAGAATTTTCCTATCCCCTTGCAATTTTCAACTTTGGAACTTTCCAGCATAAAAGATTAGATTTGGTGCATGTCTAATGACAAATCAGAGATTGGAAAGGCAGTCTTTCAGAACACTAAAATGGAAAATGTAAATTGACATTTCAAGATCAGTACAATAGTAGACCAAAGAAAGAAAAAGAGGGGACTAGGGAGAAAACCAATTTAGTAAGCCTTTCTTGTAAATCATTTTTTTATTATGGTCATTGACCAATCCCAAGTAACATAGCAAAGTAAGTGAAATGGTAAAAAAAAAATGGAAAATCTTAATAAAGCTTAGAGCTTGAATAATTTGCCATTAACCCATTTTCAGAAATGTAATTTTCTAGACTTGACCAGAAAAAAATGGTTAGGTTAAGAGAAATAACAAAAAGGAAATATAAAACATGTCAGAGCTACCTGGTCTGTGAGTCAAAAATAGAAGAATAAGAATCAATCAAATATCTTAACAAAATGGTCAACATAATAAGATATGTGTCAGAGCTTCAGCTTTTCCTGAACCACAAAGGCAGAGGCAGTCTCCCATAGGGATATTATTAATTTTACCTTCCAAGAGTAAAATATAAGGAAGCCAGAATAAAGACCTTATGTTTCCTTGAAGTGGTTGGGTTATGTAAGATAGCAGGCTAGTTGAAAAAGGTTCAAAACTTCTCTAGAGTACTGGTCACTTAGCCAGATCATGTTGATGCTCACAATCTAAACTTGTTAGTCAAGTTTAACACATTTGGCTTTTTAAAAAACCTATAGATAATAAGGCAGGGCTTTTCAACCGGTGGTACACATACCACCTGTGGTACATTAGCACATGGCAGGTGGTACGCAGCCCTGCCCAGCCAAGTGTAGTGGGGGAGGGAATGAGCCAGCACAGGCAAGGACTTACTGTGAGAGAGTCCTCCAGAGCTGCAGAGTGGCTGGGGCAAGGCAAAGGCCCCAGGCTCACTTCCAGCTAATCCCCCCATGAGAAAGGAGGAGGAGGGGGGCGGAGACAGGAGAGGTTATAAAAGGAAGAGTTTGGGCGGGAGAGGGAGAGAGAGAAAAAGCAGCAGCCTTGGGAGGAGGCAGAGTCAGCTCTAGCTGCACCGAAGGGAAAGAAGAAGGAGGAGGAGGGTAGGGGGAGAGGAGAGGAGATAAAGCAGGCTGGCCATGAGCCGATCTACAACTGCTGTGGCAACCACCTGTGCTGGCAGCAGCAAACAGGCAAGAAATGCAGCGGGGAGGGGTCGCCCTCCACGAGGAATGAAAAAAGGCAGCCATGAAGAAAGGCAGCATCGGCTGGAGGTGAGGCATGGAGGGAGGGAGGGAGATGGAGAGTGGAAGGATTCTTATGTGCTTTTGTGACTTTGAAGTTCTAGGATTTGTGCAATGTGGGCTTTGTGTTCTTAATGAGTGTTTGGCAATTTCTATTTGGCTGATGGCTGATGTCTCCTGTTAGCTTCTATTGCTCTGCTCTTGTTAGCTGTAAGTTTTGCTGCAAGGGATTTTGAAGTATTTTTCTCCTGAATGGATTTTGCCTGTAGCATTCTTTTACTTATGAATGGAGCCATTTGGGGAGGCTGCTTTAGCCGGCAGCCAGTACTTATTTACATTTTTTTTTCTTCCTTAAATGCCGGCTGCACTCCTTAACTTTCCTTTCTACCAGTAGCTAATTCTTAAGGGGAATGCACCTTTTAAGCTAGTTCCCTCAATGGCTTCTCTTTTCTGTCTCTGGAGGCTTTTCCTTGTTTGATGAATATATGGAAGAGGGAAAATATGGGGGGGGTCAAATTCTTCCTTCAGAAGGAGATGGGAATGAGAAAGAGGGAGGCAGGGAGGGAGGGAAGGAAGTCCCGGCTTAGCACTTAGCCACCAGCAGCCCTGCCATTGACTTTGCTTGTCAAAAGGTTGCAAAAGGGGATCACATGACCCTGGGACACTGTGACCATCATAAATATGAATCAGTTGCCAAGCATCCAAATATAAATCACATGACCCTGGGCATGCTGCAATGGTCATAAGTGTGAAAAATGGTCATAAGTTATTTCAGTGCAATTGCAACTTTGAACAGGTTTTTTTTTTTTTGGTCATCAAGTTTTTGATACCTTGCTAGGTGGTACTCGAATATTGCCATATCCTAAAAGTGGTACAGTCAGTGAAAAGGTTGAAAAGCCCTGTACTAGAATATCTAAATTCACACTGATAATGTTGAAAATAGCTACTTATCAGGGTGCTATTTCTTTTGCCCCTAGGCCAAGTTGCTGAAACAACCTTCCTCCATATTTATAACATAATATCTGGTCTATAATGTTGCCATCTGTTCATCTTTTTATCTTTTGATAAACACCATTTTGGTCTTGATGTATCTTTCTAAAATTACTCCCAACAGGATGCAAGAAAACAGGAAAAAATATTAACTACCTCAAAATATGAAGATAGCAGCTAGATAAATTCTTAAAGAAGCAACTGGAAATCTTTCAGACTCAAATCCCAAAAGGAAACTTTAATTCTTTAGAAATTATGCATGCAGAAGGAGCAATCTCCAAGTAATCAGGAAAAAATAGGATCTATTCCATTCCACTACAAGGTCCTCTGCGTGAATGATTTTTAGATACTTACAAAATTTAAGATTATTTTGCAAAATAAAAAAAAAGAGCCAATCTATCTTCTGCAAGAAATTGACAAACCTGAGTGCTACCCTATGCATGGCAAAGCAGACTCAATGAGCCAACATCAACCAATAGGTCCCTTCCTGGAAACTGGCCACTTTAACAGCCTAACAAATTCCTGGAATTAAATTAAAAGAGATACCATAAAATCAATTCACTTATGATCAAAATTGTAGACATATCCATAATCTTTTATCAAGGTGTCAAGCATCCCGCAAAAATAGCAAGTTCCAATAAAAAGTTTTGTATCAAAGTAACAGAGATAAAAAAATAAGCCTTCCTTGAGGTAGATGAGTGGTCTAGAAACATGAAATATAAATAAACAGTTCCAAATGTCTAGGTTCGCATAATAGCAGTAGCAATAGCACTTAGACTTATATACTGCTTCACGGTGCTTTCCAGCAGTCTCTAAGCAGTTTACTGAGCTAGCCTATTGCCCACAATAATATGGCTCCTCATTTTACCAACCTTGGAAGGATGGAATGCTGAATCAACCTTGAGCTGGTCAGGATCAAACTCCAGGCAGTCGGCAGAATTAGCCTGCAATACTGCATTCTAACCACTGCGCCACCACAGCCATAAGAGATTATCAATATCAAGGATAGGCTATTAAGCTCATTGTTTCATCAAGGCTTCAATCTGCTTAAATACTTAAGTTCTCTGTACTTCCCACCAACTGCAGCTTAGGTTCTGTAGCCATGATTTTGTTGAATTCTGATGCTGCAAAGCTTCAGGATCATCATCAGTTTCCTTTGATAAGCACTCAATTGTTGAGCTAACTTCTGGCTCTCTACAAGTTGGTTTTTGTCTGCTTAGGCTGGGAATTCTTTACTTTTGTTCAGATCAAAATTCTCAAAGTAAAAAAGTACTAGTAAAGAAACATAAATCTTCGTCTGAAATACTAGATTCCATGGTCTGGTTTCCTTGGGTGAAGATGTCTAACTGAGTTCTGATTAGTTCCTATTTGAGAGATCAATGAAAATGGAGGAATATTGAATAAGAAGGAATTACTGTCATGAGCATCCGCAGGAGGAGCACGGAGCACAGAGGCCAAATGATGACACATGCATCGTCATCATGCATGTCCCACAATTTAGATATTTGTATTAAATATTATAATGCAATATGCGATTGCAGCATCACACATCATCACCATTTTTGTCCTTGTGGTTTGTTACAGATGTCAATGATCTCTGGGACCAGTCAGCTTGGAAAGCATCTTCCTCATTCTCACAACAAAGTTCCTTTCTCTTCCCAAAAAGAGATCTAAAACACATTGGTGAAATTATGAGAATGGGGGGGGAAATCTAAGTATCCACTGAGATATTGTTTCAGCATGCAAGATGCATAATCAGTGGTCTCACAATGCACTAGTCCAGTTTTGCAAGAATGAGGTGTAGAGTTGGCTTGGTTCCACTTTATGACACTGAACCATAAATATCATAATCATAAGACCAATGTACTGGTTAATTAAAACTATAACCATATCTATAATCACCTCAAATGTGGACAGATTGGTTGCAAAATGAACAGTGCTGAAAAAGACACTATAGATGACTGTTCCAATGATGGTGAAGTAATGATAAGTGATACATGGTTAAAACCACTTTACTACATATAACTATGAATTCAGTTAGCTAAAGTATGGTACCATGTTTCCCCGAAAATAAGACCTGGTCTTATTTTTATTTTTTTTTGCCTCCAAAAGAGGCACCAGGTTTTATTTTTAGGGTAAGTCTTAATTTTTTTTCCCCACACCTGTCTCATCTCACCATGGCAGCCCACATGGCTGCCACCCCACTTCTTCTGCAGCTGCTTTTGCCCACTCACAGCAGGATGGTGCCACTGCCATGAGGCTTGGCAGGTGAGGGTGGATCTGCCCCACATGCCCCACTTACAACGCCGCAGACTCCCATAGCCAGGCCTCCCAGGCTGCCTCACTTGTTCTGCGGCCACTTTCGACCGCTCGCAGCAGGGTGTAGCATTGTGCATTGCGCACACCAATGCCACTGCCATGAGGCTTGGCATATCCCCCCCCCGATCTGCCCCACATGCCACCTGCTTTCCAGCTCTGCCACATTTCTCTGCCGCCGCAGAGCTGGAGAGCTTGCCGCACCACCACCCAGATGCTCTTGCTTCCCCCAAGCATTTCTTCACTAACCTGATTTCCAGCTCCGTCGTGTTTCTCCATCGCATTTCTCCATCACGTTTCACCACCCCCGCATGCAGGGAAACAAAAGAAGTTTGTGGGACCCAAAAATAAAAAGTTCGATCAGACCTTCCAACTTCGCAAGATCTCGCTTTTTTTGCAAGAAGTTGGAAGGTTTGATTGAACTTTTTTTTAAGCCGCACAAACTAGAGAAACACGATGGAGCTGGAAATCAGGTTAGTGAAGAAATGCTTGGGGTAGCAAGGGTATCTAGGCGGTGGTGCGGTAAGTTCTCCAGTTCCACGGTGGCGGAGAAATGCGATGGAGCTGGAAAGCAGGTGGCAAGGCAAACCCCCCAATGGTGCCAGGTACTGAAATGGGCCCATCTCTCTCCAGCAGCTGCCCAGGCCCGCCAGAGGGAAGGCCAGAATCTACTGAAATGCGGTGGCATTCTGGCTCTGGTGGGGAAGGGGCAGCCAGCATGAGCGTTCCGCCTGCCACTTTGGTGGCTGTATGGGCAGAGCTGTGAAGGGGGCCAGGGGGCCAAAAGACCAGCAGTCTGGCTCAGAAGGGGAATGAAAGGGAAGAGGCAGGGGTCTTAACTAGGGCTTATTTTGTGGGTAGGGCTTATATTAGGCCCACCCCCCAAAATCAAGCTAGATCTTATTTTCAGGGAAACACGGTATTTGAATGAGGGCAGTGCTAGTGATGATGTCTACCAGTTCCTAGTAGACAAGAACATTCATTTATGTTGTGTCATAAGATGACTGAGAAATAACTTTGTACTACAGTGAGGAGTGCAAGGAAGAAAAGCATTGTGAATATCCAGCCATTTGGGCCCCAGACAATTTTGAGCAGAAAAAGGATTTTGCTGATGACAATTATACCCAGTTAAGAATACTGAAAATTGTTGCTTGTAATAACTGCTGTGTTGCATCTGAGAAAGACAAGGCAGATGAGATTGAAATAGGAGAAGACAACCATAGGTTAGCAGACACTGCCTAAGGGACTATCTGCATTCAAGAGGCAAATGTTCTGGATTATACTCTTCAGAAACAGAACTAATGAGATGGCTTGCAACACTTGAGAATATTGTCTACAACATCAGGTTGACAGTGGCCAATACAGATAGAAATTGTAAAATAATACTATCACTAATACCATTATTGACCAGACCAGCAAAATCAAGCACGAAGTCAATTTCAGTCCCACTTTCTAAAGAGTTACTATCTCTTTGAGGATATAAAAATACTGATTACATGTGCTAAAAGGTTATATTTTTAAAAAATGAATATTTTTAAATGTGCAATTTGATTATTTATGGATCACATTTTAGTTAACTACAAAAGTGTTTAATCTGACTGAGAAATTAACACCCTAAATTTAGTGTATTGCTTTAGCTCTCATTGGTAATGTACATTTTTTCAAACTATCATCATTACAGCTTACCTCCAAGACAGGCACCTATGGCTAATGCAAAGATCAGTGGTTTTACAGGTAAGTTAACCTCAGGATCTTGACTTAGATTGAGAAGTACAGGAATCTACAAAAGGTATATTAAAATAATAAATAGTAAGAGAAACAATAAGATTAAGATTAAAGATGATAACCAGTTAAAGTGAAAACAAGAAACTTGATTTCTAACTTCTTTTAAAAGTGCTTGATACAATTGTCCTGGGATGAGATGAGTGCTCATGTAAGTGCCCTTCATCTAAGTACTTTTATGTATGGAAATTAGCATAAAGAGAAAGGCTACTCTAGATTTTCCCTTGAGAACTGCAGGGGATTTTAAAAACAATCCCACCAAAACCACAAAAACACAAAAAATATTAGATCCAAAAAGGCAGTTAAGGGGCAATGTGAGAACTATTTTGAATGTCATTGAGTATTTACAATACCACCAAGAAAAACAAACAAAGCTGATATTTTTGCACAAAGAGCAAGTTTGACAGCTTAAATTGGGACATTATGTTTAAAGTTTTGGAAAATATGGACTTTGGGAAGAAATTTATTCAAGGGATTAAGTCTGTTTCTACAACTCAGCAAACTGATATCATTGTCAATGGAGATTTCATTAAATCATTATATATATATATGTACAAGGGTGCCTTTTATATTCCCTTTACTTTTTATTTTAGTCAAAGTTTTGACTAAATATATTAGACAAGATGAGAAAAGATCACATCTGAAGATTTTTTAAAAGAAA
This sequence comes from Azemiops feae, assembly GCA_023970755.1. Lineage (NCBI taxonomy): Eukaryota > Metazoa > Chordata > Lepidosauria > Squamata > Viperidae > Azemiops > Azemiops feae. The sequence goes on along the minus strand of JALGBA010000071.1, from coordinate 594,695 downwards.
TGTATAAATTGAGCCTTTGCTGATGAATGTGTGTGTGTGCCTATGTGTTATAGTTTTCTTCAGTAACAGATGATGACTGAATGACCTGAAGATGTTCTACAGCATATTTTGCATTCTAGATAACCCTCCCTATTTATCCCTTTTGACTTTTATCTCCTATTTCTGTCCAATAAAAGAAAGAATGGATGGAGAGGGTACATTGTACAGTATTGGCAATAACAATTTTAACTCTTTTTAAAAAATATTCTTTAACATTCTGGTTAGGAGTACACATACAAGAAATTTCATAATTATTGTTAGTTGATTTAATATAACATTTAGGTCATAGTAATAAAACTGAAAAATCTTGACAGATGGCTCAAAGTTGCAGCATATACTGTAATAGCAGTTTATTCAAAAAAATGTGTACAAAATAAGGTTTTCACGAATAACACTCTGAAGATAGAATCTCTCAAATATTCTGTCTTTTTTTAAAAAGAGAGAGTCAAAGTGTTCCATAATGTAAAGGTCACCACTGGGATGACATGTGTCCACTCCCCTGCCTTCACCTCCTATGTGATGGGGACCCTCAGCAAGGACCCTTCCCTTCAAGAATGCACATGCCAATTCTATGGCCATCTTCAAAAAAGGAAAATAGAAGAACCAAAAGGGCTGCAGAGGGTTATCAATATCTGAAAAGATTCTAGATCAAATAAAAATAACTTCATCTCTAAGCACTTGAAAATCACACAGTGATGGATTTATTAGCACGGATTTGTCAAAAAGAAATCTTGTCAGACTAATTTCATTTTATTTATTTCTTAATGAAGTATGGGAATTGCTATGGTAACTTTAACATATCAGAGCATTAACGTAAGAGCCCCCTTGGCAATAAAGTAGCTGGAGATGTGGAAATTACTGTAATAAATTAATATCTGAAAGTGCCAAAGAAAAACGTATAGTGACCTAAACATCTAGTGATGTGCAGATACTCTATGTTATATACCTAACAGAAGGCTGCAAAGACAAAGGACTTACCATTGTAGCAGTGAATGGAATATTGTCAATTAGAGATGATGCCAATGCAGAGACCCACAGAATTAAAATAATAGCAACTGTCAAGCGTTGCTCTTCAGGGACCACCTGGAAGGCAGGCAGGACAGAAAGGAAGGATTAAATAGATGGCCTTTTTCATGAAAGCAATTATTTTGCAAATAAGAATGTCATTGATTTATCCTTCTATAACTCATGTTAAAATTCTGCAGATTTGTATATAACTCAATGTTAGATAGGTCAACTTTATTATGTCTTTGAACAGCATAGTAGAAGTTATTGTTTTAAAATGTTTTGTTTTAAAACTCAAATTCAAATATGTACATAAAAAATAGCACAACCATCTGATTCAGTAGAAATAAGAAAATAAGAAATAGATAGAAAAAATTCTATCTATAAAATTAGATAGAAATTATATTCTGTGTTCCAGCTGTACTCCAAATAGTTTGGGGGGGAATTAGTCCGAAATTTATATTTATTTCCAAAAACAATTGATCTGAGATTCCAAATAAGCCGCATAGATGTTCTTGGAACATCAAAATCTTGGGGGGCTGTGACCAAGGGCTTAATTTGTGACTATCTGCCACCTCCCTCAAAAAACAAAAATCTTCTTACTCTTCAAGGGAATCGTTATGATTGGTAAAGAAGCAAAATTACCATCTTTTTTTCTTATAAACTGCTATTCTGCAACTGTTCTTCTACATTGTTGCAGCTACTTTGGAATTATTTTTCATAAGTTTTTAAATGCTCATTATGTGTTTCCACATTAAATATATTCACAGGTCCAGAGGATTGGAAGACGCTCTCCTACAATCAACAGTTTAACTTTGATTCCCTTTCCTGAGAGTAACAGTAGCTTGAGAAAAATAACATCCAAATCAAGTATTCGGGCTTTTTTAAAAAAAAATTCCCTTATTCCCAAGTTCCATCTTCTAATAATTAATCTAAGAGAAAAACCCCAGGATTTCACTGCATGGCTTGCCTTTGAATCTAGGACTGTATTTCTGACAGCAGAACATAATCATTAATTTAATAACATAAATATGAAAAAATATAATTTATCCTTTTTAAATTTAAAAAAAATGTATTGTAAACTATACCTTTATCAACAAAGCTGTTTGTTCTCCTATGTATTCTATTAAATGAAGATGAGCCAAAGCCTAATTTTAAAAAAAAAGAAAGAAAGAAAGAAAGAAAGAAAGAAAGAAAGAAAGAAAGAAAGAAAGAAAGAAAGAAAGAAAGAAAGAAAGAAAGAAAGAAAGAAAGAAAGAAAAAATGAAATAAATTCAGCAAATAAAATATGCATTCTAAATTATTAGACAAAATTGCCCACTTGCAATAAATTACTAATCCAACAGGTTTTTAAAAACACTGGTTACACATCTAACAAAAGTTAGTAAAATAGAACCTGGGTTCTCTCTCTCTTCCCAGTAACTAAAACAAACAAATTTGTTTTTCCCTCAAGAAAGACTGATTTAAATTTTCATTTAATATTGATTCTCAAGCAGATGTTTAATGAATAGAATAGAATAGAGCTTGAAGGGACCTTGGAGGTCTTCTAGTCCAGCCCCCTGCTCAAGCAGGAGAACCTATACCATCTCAGACAAGTGACTATCTAGCCTCTTTTTAAAAATCTCCAGTGATGGAGCGCCCACAATTTCTGAGGGCAAGCTATTGCACTAGTTAATTGTCCTCACTGTCAGGAAGTTTCTCCTTAATATCAGGTTGCTTCTCTCTTTGATCAGTTTCCAACCATTGTTTCTTGTCCTGCCCTCTGGTGCTTTGGTGAATAATGTGACCCCCTCTTCTTTGTGGCAGCCCCTCAAATACTGGAATATTGCTATCATGTCTCCCCTATTTCTTTTTTTCTTTAGACTAGCCAAACCCAAGTCCTGCAGTTGTTCTTCGTATGTTTTAGTCTCCAGGCCTTTGATCATCTTAGTTGCTGTTCTCTGAATTTTTCCCAAACTCTCAACATCTTTTTTGTGATATGGTGACCAAAATTGGCTGCAGTATTCCAGGTGTGGTCTTACTAGGGTTTTATAAAACGGTACTAATACCTCGTGTGATCTTGATTCTATGCCTCTGTTTATACAACCCAGGATTGTATTAGCTTTTTTGGCTGCTGCTGCACACTGCTGGCTCATGGTTAAGTGATTGTCCACTAGGACTCCAAGGTCCCTCTCACAGTTACTGTTGTTAAGCCAAGTCTTCCCCAATCTGTACTTGTACCTTTGATTTTTCCTGTCTAAATGTAAAACTTTGCTTTTCTCCACATTGAAACTCATTTTGTTGGATAGGGCCCATTGTTCAAGTTTGTCAAGATCTTTTTGGATCCTGAGTTTGTCTTCTGGAGTGTTGGCTACTCCTGCCAGTTTGGTGTCATCTGCAAATTTGATGAGTTCCCCTTCAATTCCTTCACCTAAGTCACTGATGAAGATATTGAAGAGTACTGGGCCTAAGACGGAACCTTATGGTACCCCACTGCTTACTTCTCTCCATGTGGATGTAGTGCCGTTTAGGACTACTCGAGTACGGTTTGCCAGCCAGCCATCTGGTGGTGATATTGTCTATTCCACCTTTTTCTAGCTTACCAAGGAGTAGGTTGTGGTCTACTTTATCAAATGCCTTACTGAAGTCTAAGTATACTACGTCTACAGTATTTCGCTGGTCTATTAGTTTAGTCACTTTGTCAAAGAATGAAATAAGATTGGTTTGGCATGATCTGTTTTTAACAAACCCATGCTGGCTATTAGTTATAACTTTGTTTGCTTCTAGTTGTTCGCAGATCTGTTTTTTTTATTATCTTTTCTAGAATCTTCCCAGATATTGATGTTAAACTGATTGGCTTGTATTTTCCTGGGTCCGTTTTTTTTTTCCTTTCTTGAAGATGGGAACCACATCAGCCCTTTTCCAAACCTCAGGTACTTCCCCGGTGCTCCAGGATTTTTGAAAGATGTGGTGCAATGGCTGTCAGGCCCCGGTGATTTATATTCATCAAGGTTGGATAGGTCTTCTCTTACCATTTTCCTGCATATTTTAATTTTTGTTTCTAATTTGTTTTTTGCAGTGGTTTTTTTGGTATATTGGGCTATTGTTTCTTTTTGTGTGAAGACTGATGCAAAGTATGAGTTAAGCAGCTCTTCTTGTTGTTAGTTGCGAAGTCGTGTCCGACCCATCGTGACCCCATGGACAACGTTCCTCCAGGCCTTCCTGTCCTCTACCATCTTCTGGAGTCCATTTAAGCTCACGCCTACTGCTTCAGTGACTCCATCCAGCCACCTCATTCTCTGCCGTCCCCTTCTACTGCCCTCAATCTTTCCCAGCATTAGGCTCTTCTCCAGTGAGTCCTTCCTTCTCATTAGGTGGCCAAAGTACTTGAGTTTCAACTCAGGATCTGGCCTTCTAAGGAGCAGTCAGGGTTGATCTCCTCTAGGACTGACCGGTTTGATCGCCCTTGCAGTCCAGGGGACTCGCAGGAGTCTTCTCCAGCACCATAGTTCAAAGGCCTCAATTCTTTGTGCTCAGCCTTTCTTATGGTCCAACTTTCACAGCCATACATTGCAAACTGGGAAAACCATGGCCTTGACTATACGTACTTTGTTGGCAGGGTGATGTCTCTGCTTTTTAGTATGCTGTCTAAATTTGCCATAGCTTTCCTCCCCAGGAGCAAGCGTCTTTTAATTTCTTGGCTGCAGTCCCCATCTGTGGTGATCTTAGAACCCAGGAAGATAAAATCTGTCACTACCTCCATTTCTTCCCCATCTATTTGCCAGGAATTGAGAGGGCCGGATGCCATGATTTTGGTTTTCTTAATGTTGAGTTTCAAGCCAACTCTGCTTTATCCCTATTGCCTGTTATTTCCTTGCCATCTTCTTCTTTAGTGGACCTATGGTTTCCTTGGCTTTTTTCTTGTTGTTAATATGTTGGAAGAAACTTTTTTTATTATCCATGATTTCTGTTGCAAGTCTTTCTTCGTTCTGAGCCTATGCTTTCCTGACTTCATCTTTGCATGTTCTGGCTGTCTGCTGATAATCGGCCTTAATTATGTGCCCCTCTTTCCATTTTTTGTATTTGTCCTTTTTGTCTTTCAGTTTGTCAGAGAGATCTTTGTGCAGCCATGCTGGTTTCTTCTTGAATTTCTTGGTTTTTTTTATCAGTGGTATTTTGCTGGATTGGGCTTTTATGATTGCATTTTTCAGAGTTTCCCACGCTTCTTGGGTTGTTTTCCCCTTTAGGATTTTCATCCATGGGATCTTTCCTAGATTCTCTCTGAGTTTGTTAAAGTCAGCTCTTTTAAAGTTCAAGACACCGGTTGATTTGTTTTCTGTTGCTAGTGTTTGCGTTATATTAAATTCCAGTATGACGTGGTCACTTTCGCCCAAGGTTCCAGCAACTTCAACTCCCTCTATCACTTCTTCTCTATTAGTTAGAATTAAGTCCAGTATAGTTTAACATCTAGTTCCCTCCTCCACCTTTTGGATGACAAAGTTGTCAACTAGGTTGGTTAGGAATCTGTTTAATCTCCAACTCACTGCAGAGTTTGTCTCCCAGTTGATATCTGGATAGTTGAAGTCTCCCATTACTACTGTGGTATGCTTCCTACATACATTTGTTAACTGGTTGGCCAAGAGTTCATCTATTTCTTCTGATTGGTTGGGTGGCCAGAGCATGCACAGTCTTATTGCGCTGAGGTAACCCAGGAGTAAATACAGTAAACAGTGGTTTGTATTAAATGTTGTTTATATTACACACTATCTACAAATATACACTAGGAACAAAATACATACACGTGGTGATACTTCAGCAAACTCCAATACACCACAATTACAGCAGAAAACGGACGAGAGAGAGAGAGAGAGACTCCAGCAGAGCCTTCCTTTTTATATTCAGGCTCTTAAAGGGATACACACACCTGCTGAGTCATTCCTATGATTGCATCATCCACCTTACATTACATTGCATCATTACATAAGCTGTTTAGCCTTTAAATAAGTATCCTGACACTCCTCCCATTTAAAAGTAAACAGCGGTTAAACCAAATGCTTTTACATTGATGCCTGCTTGCATTTAAACACTTAGTTAGCATATCGACTTGAACAATTGAACAATTTGTCTCTGTATACATTCCTGCCTTTTACTGCAATTCATTATTTTGTCCTTCCATTTACTCTTTTCTACTTTAGGTAATGATAACATTTCTTGATAATCATGGGGTCCATACCTTACACTATATGCTCTAGCCCCACTTGCTGTGAACCAATCAGGAGGTACACCTTTATTGCTACATTCAGACCTCTTTGAGATCATCTGTTCCTGTGTTTCTATGACTTCTCTTTTTATCTCAGGTCTATCCTCATCTATCCCTGCTATTTCTGACCTGCTATTCTGTTCTTCCTTCATTGGGTTCTGTGTAGCCTCTCCTTCCTGAGAACCAACACTACTTGTTGGCATGAACACTTCAGTGTTAGAATGCACACTGTCCCAATTATTTTGCTCTGAGAAACTAGCAGATTTTGATATCACAACCTTCCTATTTCCATCTGAAAATCTATATCCCTTGGAACCTCGCTCATTTCCCACAAACCTAAGTTTCCTGGCCTTTTTCTGTCCTTTCCTTCTGGTGCCTTTGGGGATATGCACCCAGGCATAACTGCCAAATGTCCTTAGGTGAGCTAATGAAGGTTTCCTTCCATACAACATGTAATATGGAGTTTCATTGATAGCTACACTCCATACCCTGTTCACTAAATAATTGGCTGTTTTTATGGCTTCTCCCCAGTACGTGTTACTCATTCCTACATCTGCCAGCAGTGAGTCCTTCATGGTCTGCAATATACCATTTCTCCATTCAGCCACCCCATTTTCTGCTGGTGTGTATGGATTTGTACGTCTATGCTTTATGCCTAAATTTCTCAGCCACCTTTGAAAATTATCAGACATGAACTCTGTTCCCCTGTCTGTTTGCAGCTGGCATACCTTATGACCATAACTTCTCTCTACAAAGTTCACCCATTGCTTAAACTGTTGTAGAACTTCAGTTTTGTTCTTTAATAAGTAGGAAAACCCAAACTTGGTGTAGTCATCTACTAAGACTAGTACGTGCCTAGCTCCTCCAAGAGAGGGCAACATAGGACCAATTAAATCAGTGTGCACTAGCTGCAAAACTCTGTTAGTTTGCCTCGTACTTTTCTTATTTACAGGATACACACTAGACTTTGACTCCTTGCAAATAGCGCATTTGTGTGTTGCATTTTTTAATTTGTATGTGTTGCATTTTTTAATTCGTAGTCCCTAGCTAGGTCTGGCATCCTCTGTAGCACTTTAAAACGTGCATGTCTTAACCTTCTGTGTAATAAATGTACACAGTTATCATGCTTGGGAGTGTTCGTGAGTGTTCGTGCACAACCTTCCTGCTGCTTTCTTAGTACATACAAATTATCCTGTTTAACACCTTGTGTACAAATCCTCCCACCTTTTCTTATGGTGTATTGATCCTTTGCAAATATTACTTCATACCCCAGTTTATCCAAGCTTGAAATACTCAGTAAATTATGGTCTAACTCTGGCACATATAATACATTATCCATTTCTCCTATACCAAGTACATAAATTTTACCTTCCCCTTTTACAGCAGACTATTGTCCATTAGCCAAGCTAACAAATGCTTGCTTAGCTGGTCTCAAATTGGAAAATATTTGTGGGTCATTTGCAATATGCTGACTGGCCCCACTGTCCAACAACCAAATGTTTTTCTCCATTAACGTCACTGCCAAGGAAAATGTTGGTTGTGTGGCTCTATGATCTTGTCTTGCTGCTACTCTGTTTCTCCTCTCAGGGCAGTGTCTCTGGAGATGCTCTGTAGAACCACACTTGAAACAGCGTTTCACCATGCAAACTTTCTCAGCTACTCTGCCGGCACCCTGGGACGTAGCAGCTTTAAGCTTGGGCTGTGCATTGTTGCCCCCTCTCTGCTGTCTTTCCAGACATTTTTGTTCCTCCTCCAGAAACCAGCCAGTCAAATAACTCGTGGTTAAGTCCTTCTCCTGCATGGACTCTAAACTGGTCACTAGGATGTCCCATGAAGTGTTCAATGAACTGAGCACCACATACACCTTATGTGACTCAGTAAAAGTCATCCCTCTTTCCTCTAATTCTAGGAATGTCTTTCTCATGGACTGCAAATGCATAGACATGCTTTCTCCCGGCTTCAGCTATGCTTTATATAGCTTTCTTGTCAGCATTACTTTGCTGCTCACAGTCTCTCTCACATACACACTGCGCAAAGCCTCCCAGCACTGTTTAACAGACTGGAGACCCCTCACGTGTATCAGCTGGCTATCCTCCAAACTCAGGATTATATTGGCCAATGGCTTCTCATTCTTTCTCTGGTCCCCATCATCCAGAGCTTCAGGTGGATCAGCAACTATCATCCACAACTCCTCCCTTCGCAGGTACATCTCCATTTTGAGACTCCAGGAGAGGTAGTTTGTCTCATTCAAACGAGATACTATGAAACCTCCTCCCATTACGCTGATGGAAGCCATGTTGCCTGCTTATTTAAACCACCACAAACCACAAGCCTCAACTCCTCCGGCTCTGGTTCAAACTCTCACTGGGTTTCTCCTCACTCTGGGCCCATAACCTGTCAGAGCATGCACAGTCTTATTGCGCTGAGGTAACCCAAAAGTAAATACAGTAAACAGTGGTTTGTATTAAATGTGGTTTATATTACACACTATCTACAAATATACACTAGGAACAAAATACATACACATGGTGATACTTCAGCACACCATCGCCTTGCCTGCAGTTTGCTTTGGGCTCCTCAGCGCCTTTGGCCGGCAGAGGCTGGAGGATCAAGCTAGAGACCGGTCCTGTCAGATTTGGGCCAAGCTCGGAAAGGACCCTTCTTGTCACTGAGGCTGCCGCTCACCTTCCTCCTCCACCAACTTCGCCTTCTTGCTAGGCACCAGGCCAGCTTTGGCAGTGCCAATCTTGCCTAGACTGCCCTGCTGACTGGCAGTGGCTCCAAGGTGCCCTGGCTCCAAGACATCTGGATCAAGGAATGCACAGGCAAGCTGCTACCAGGCTTCTCCTGGGTTTCTATAGGTTCCAGATCCAGGCTGCCACAGGACTGTGGCGTGGGTGGAAGCGCCTCCTGTTGGGCTGGGGGGAAGAGGATTGCTGGAGGACCTTCCAGATGCTGTGGGCTGGGCGCTGTTCCTCATAGGTCTAGGTGCAGCTGCGGCCCAGGAAAATTTTCCACACTTCCTCCACCCATCTCATCCTCTTCCTCCAGCTGCAGGCCTTGAGGCTCATCACACCGATTGTGCCACTGCTGCTGCTCGAGGCAAGATGCCGCATGGCTCTTCATGCCACTCATACCTCCTGCCGCAAGCAGCGGCACCCAAATCCTGCAGGACTGGTCTCTAGCTTGATCCTCCATGTCCGCCAGGCAAATGTGCCAAGGAGCCCAAAGCAAACTGCAGGCAAGTCGACGGCATGCTGAGCATAATGGTGAGGGCCATGCAAGCTTTTTAAAGTGCCCCCGCCAGGGATTCATAGTGGCAAACTTCTCCCTGCAGAGAAGCAGAGCCTGCAGAAGCCCCTCGCTTGGCAGAGGAGCTCAGTACTGCCTGTCTCCTCGATGGTGGGACTTTGGCAGTTAGGACAGTGCAATGAGCCATGAGGCCTGCAGCCATGAGCAATAGCAGCAGTGCAATCGGAGCGACAAGCCTCGAGGCCTACAGCCGTGAGCAGCGGCAGTGGCGTGATGCTCCATGTGGCGTGTGGCCACAAGCAGCTGCAGTAGAACTTGGGCAGCGGCACGACAGGTGTTGGGGTGTGGGAGGTCTGGGTGCAGCGGTCCTAAGGTAAGTGGGTGTGGGGGCGCCTGGGGCAGCTCCACCCCCCCACTCCCGCTCTAGCTTGATGTTTACACATGTGTCAGGTATTATTTAATATTTTTCATTAATATTTTAAAACTCTTTCTTATAATATAATCTAGTTTTGTGTACCTCTTTTATTGTTTTTATTTAAGTATTAAATGCATGAAATAATAAACTACCTTTCAGTATGTCGTTTTTTTATACTTAAAACAGTCATTAGGGCAGAGAACTAGTTGTTAAATTATTTGAATCCCACCATTGCCTCCAGCCAACTTTCCTTGGCTGAGCTGGCCCACAGCATCCCCATTCTATTGCAACAAACATAGATGAAAGACTAATAAATGCACACTGTCACCTAGATGTGCATTGACAAGTGTAAAGCCCACAATGAGTTTCTTAGAATGTGTGGTCCAAATTCAACTATCTCTCAGGCTCAGATACAAAGAGAATAAGCCAACAATAATTGTCAAATTTTCAATGATCAAACCATGATGGAAGTACTGTATGCAAAGAACTGTGCATCCATTCAGATGTGAAGGGGAAAAGCATTTTCTCTTTAAATCATATGTGTCTACCGCTAAACCAATAATCATCTAAAAATAACCTCTGCTTCTAGTAGTTCCAATTTGTTAAAGTTCATTTCTCTGTTTCCATGTTATGGAAAGAGATGAACACGGAGTGAGGCATGACACTAAAAACAACAGAACAGTTGGAGCTATGATAAGTTCTGCAGAGAAACAATTTGGCTAAAAGTCATTAGTGTAGCTCAACTACACTAGAGAGGTTGAGTGTGGCATAGTCAAAATTTCAGAAGAAAATTAGGCTTGAAGATCCAATACACTTGCAAGGTTTACTCAACTATGATTGGGGGCTACATTCTGAGTTTATTTTTTCATGCTGTTATCCCGCCTGAAAAAAAAACCTTATGTGTATCTCTACCTGAATAGTTAAATTTAGCTTGATTAACTTAGTTGGATGTGCATATGGAGTCCTTCCTTGTAGGTAAGATTTCTGACTTGGCACTGTGTAAAAATCATTACTGCATCCTAAAATTATTGCTAGTTATTCTGCTGTTATTCTGTTAATTATTCTGCTTTATTTCAGAAGTTTGCCCTTTCCTATGATTTTTGATCGAACTGAAGACAAATGATATCTAGAATTGCACCTGTTTTACTGTAAGCATACCTGAATTAAAAGAAATAATTTCAGCACTCCAATTCTACTAACTTTGTGAGTTTATAGAGATCTGGAGTGTCTTTAAAATTAACATAGTATCTTCATTCTTCATTAATTTCATAAAAGTGCCTTTACCCTGAATGTTGTAATCCTATCAGTTCAGGAGTTTAATCCATTTAGCAGGAAAACAAGTTGGGAGATTTACCATATACAATGTACATACACTGTAAAAACTCACATTGTGTTTATCTATTTGTCTGTTTGTACCCCCAGGTTAGGCCAAACACTGCATTATACCACAGGTAGCTAAATTTGGCTAATTTATAGAATGCGTAAAAAAATCCAGGCTCAGTTCTCCTTGCCAGAAAGCAAAGTCAGTGGGGAAGCTGTCAAGAAGTCAGAAGTCGCTCATATTCCCACTGCGTTTTGCCCCACCCATGGTCAGTCTGTTTGGGTAAGTAAATATAATTTATTATTGAGGTATTTATAATATATACTCTTCTTAGATTATCATAGGACTGTCCAGCATTGGGTAAGAAATTATGGTCATCTTAAAATTTAATGTTCATTCTGTTCACATTAGACTGTATTATTTTTCTCTCAAAGAATGACAGAATGAGTCAAAGAGTTGTCTACTTACTATCTAAAGAGTTGTACAAAGTACAATAATCAAAACATTGTGTCATGGCTTGTACTAATTACACCCCATAGGAAAGCATAGGGCACACAATGTATTTTTCCTTGTAGTTATTCTACTCTATCCATCAGCAGAAGAATTTTCTAGGCTGGATGATATAACAACTGGATGAAAGTATTCATTCTTTCTCTTTCTAAGATTCTTAAACCTAGCTAAATTCTATATCTCATTTGCCTCTCCATAAGCCTCACTGAATTTGCTTTTGATTACATAGATAAAACACTGAAATGGAAAACATGGCACCCGGGAGAAATGCAGATGAAGATTTGCTTAATTCACTGAACTCAAAGTAAAAAAGCTTGCTATTTGGGAAACATCTGAAAGACAAATCTTAGCACTGATCTAGAATTTATCAGATCTTCTCTTGCATAAAATTACTTTCTGTAATATGAATAAATAGTCAGTCTTCACTTCTGTCAAGGAGTAAAGCGCTGTCCTTAAGGATCCCATTGCTCTGTATATCAGGATTTCCTCTTCAGTCCTGATAGTAGACAGTAATAATTACAAGTATCTGGAGAATAATTTCCAAATGTCCTTTTAACTGACACAATTTTTGGAATGAAGGGATAGACCTCTTTGCTTCAGGCTGAGGGCTACACAATTTTGGGGTAGCATTCTGGGGTCTATGCTCTAAAACATAGCAAGCCAAAGAAAAAGTGGTTGGGGCCAGAGCAAAAATGAAATTAATTTTATTACCTTAATTAAATATAATTAATATGTTTATTTCCCATACATTTCATATATTCCTCCTTCATCACATTCAGTCACATTTGATGACAATTTTTGCAGGGGGCCCACAGGCTGCATCTAAAATATACTGAGGCCACATAAAAGATTACATATCTCGAGTATTACAGAATCTCAAACCAAATCAGAACTAATCTTGAAAAATTAATGTGGATAGTCTCCAGTTTAATTTGCACCCAGCACACAACCAAGGCACTCAAACCCTATATCCTGATTAGATCAAACACACAAGCCACTCAGTATAGTTAGCAAAATTATAGCTCTATTTAACTCAAAATATTGAACACACAAAATGAAAGAGAAGGCACGAACAACAGACAAGCATTTACATCAACTGTTTATCAAAAGATATCGTACTATCATTGGATATTCCCAAAAGGAATGGCCCTTGGTTGTGCCAGCCTTAACCTTTTTATGTATGTAACAGAGGAAAAGCAGGACATAGGGTGATCCTTCCTCTATGCTGCACCATATAGAAAACAAATAGGATGAGGATGGTAATAGATTTCATCTCTCTGTATTTGCAAAGAAATAGTTTTTTACACTCCTTTATACAAAGAGCTCCTAACTCATATGTCTTGATCCAGAAATTCCAGCCGCAGAATAAATATCAGAACACAGAAGTTGTGCAGTAATAAAGCTGCCTTTTCTACAAGACTAACTTCACATGATAACTGCAAATTAATCATCCTGCATGAAAAGAGCAATCTATATTTCTCTTGGTTGAAAACAATTCAAGAAAGTAAAAATGAAAAGTTTCTTCTTTGTTGACCCCAAGATTTTAAACTTTCTTTAAAATGTCTTCATCTTACCTCCATTAAAACAAACAATGCTGCAAAGAAAAGGAGGGTTGCCCATTCCACTCTGTTCAGAATCATTTCAAAATCATGAATGTTGGCTAGCACAAGAAGCCATATAGCTCCGAACATAGCAATCCATCCTGCATAAAAAGAGAAGTTAGCATGAATATAACTGAGTCCATTTTAACCAGCTATGTCAAATCTACAGTATGCATACCCTTTGGGTTTAGGAATATTGAAAACATATTTATACTGTGGAATAGCACATAATCACGGTTAAGCTTACAACTTTTTTCCCCCCAGGGTATAGCTTGTGTGCCTTTAATATCTCAAGTAATTCAGAAGATGAATCTTCTCTAATATCATTATTTCCATATTCCACTATTTTCATGCCCTATAAAGGATAATATCTAGGATTTTAAAAAAACTCCAGTTATAAAATAGTTCTAAACTTGCAATGTAACTCAATGGCTAGTTTCTCCCTGATATGAATCCAACACTAAGAATTCAAAACAAGGCCATACTAAAAAAAGAAAATCAGGCTTAACTATGACTATTAATCTGGTGTTCTCATTTTTTTTAAAAAAAATGTCTTCACCCAGAAATATTTAGTCCATACTAAAAATTCCAGCCGTGCAAAATAAATATCAGAACATAGTTATGCATATAGCTGCCTTTACTACAAGACTAACTTCACATAATTGTAAATTAATCATCCCGCCTGAGAAGACCAATTGATATTTCACTCCCATTTTAACCATATGAATTTAGAAAAAAAATCTAAAATGTAATGCGGAGACTAAGTTTTTCTACATTTCTTTCAAAGGGGGCAAGGCATCATGTTTCCAAAAGGATTCCATCCTGAGCTGAATAATAGAATATCTATCCACAGCTATTGGCAGTGTTTTTTCAGTGGATCATATCTATTTCTGTGTTCTTCAGTTACAGTTCTGAGTTAGAAAAAGAGTCTATAAACAAAATATTATGCCATGGGAATATGTATATACTGAACTTATTCAAAGGACAATGTTACATGTTATAAAAATGGTTCCTATGTTTTTGATTCTTGTTTGTGTTAAGGCACTGCAGATTCTTTATTTATACATTGGGGAAATGTTAATGGGATATTTCTTCAAATATTATGTGAATGACTAAAAGCTGAATTTCTCAAAGAAAATATTCAGAAGTAGACTACAAAAGAATAAAATTCAGATGCAAAGAAAAAAGAATATAACAACAGCTGCAGTCTTTCAAGGATAACCTTTAAGCCTCCTTAGTGTATTCATTCCTCTTTGAATTTAATCAAGACTTGAGTTTAAAAATCCAACTAAAACTGAAATAATTATCTATAATATGATATAAACATTTAAATGAAAATATTCAATACACGCTCAAAGTAATCTATTAAAAGCAATGATACTTTCCACAAAGTCATAATGTACTTGGCATACAACAAATATAAATTAAAATAACATAGTTGCTAGCAGGGACAATTTGGATATTTTCAAAGGGACTCCAATGCAATGGGACAGAAAAGTCCCAATAACTGACATAAAAATTAAGAAATATGCACAAAATCCAGAGAAAAGTCCTAAAATGGACATTTTTTCCAAATGTACTGGACTTCCATCATTCAACAATGACAGATGACATGCTGACTGGAAGGTTTGTGTATTGAAGTCCAACTCATTTGCAAAGTAGCAAGTTGTGGAAGGTTGTCCTAGAAAGAGGTGCAGTCCATATATTGTAGTGACTGAAATGTTACAAGGATGAGTATTTTGAGGAAACTGCTAAAAAGGATAACCCAGAAACTTGGAGTAAGCACCACCACCTACAGATACTGTAAATCCAACACATTTGGTTAATAACATCTTCTGAACCTACTGACCCAAAGTCTAGCAGTATTTTTTGGATTGGACAAATGATGTCACTTCTTTGGAGATATTATTTATCTAGACCCTAACTACACCAGTGTAGGAAGTCAGCACCCCACCCCCACCCCCAGAGAAGGAAATATTTTGGGGGATATTAAAAGGGGAAAAATATTATAATTCCCCAAAGGAATAATAGAAAAATCTTAGGCAGAAACCAGTCCCAAGTCTCCTTCCCCCAAGCAGAGACCAGCTTTTAAAAATGCAGATTTGGGGCCACCTATTCATAAGCAAAATGCCTTCAGCCACAGCCACAGAGAAGGTGCTACTAATGGGATTAGACAAACAAAGACTCCCAAGGACAGAAACATGACCTTTAGGGTATAATAGGATATAATAGGATTAACCCACCACCATTAGAATACCAAAAGGGCACACTCAAGCTCAGGTCAAATTCATTGCACAGGAACAGAAAGAATCTAAATACAAAGCCATAGGAACAGGAAGAACCTCAAATACAAAGCCCAAAGAAGGTATAAAAACCCACCTATCCCAACTCCATTTTGTCAGCTGTCCCAGAACCACATGCTGTTGGTTCTGTTGTTCAATAAACAGAACCTTCTTTCCAAACAGCCTCCATTTTATTTATTCCCAGCTTGGACTGGACCTGATGATTTTTTTCTTTCCACAATTTGGCACCCAGGATGGGACTCCAAGTTAACCTGACCAATGGACTGGGACTGGGTAAGCCTCCATCTTGCTGGCAGCAGACTCTTGTGTCTGTGGGTGAGTTTCCCAGACCCTGCCCATCTGGAGCAAGGGTAGTGAAGGGAGTTTTGAGTTTGAGCTCAAGGACTGTTTTGGAAAGAAGGTGAGTAACTCTAAATTTTAACTTTAAAGCCCAGGGGAACGAGGGAAATGTGTGTATGTCTGTGTGTGTGAGTGAGAGGACCCTCCTCCCAATCACAGCTGGATCCTCCCTCATCTGGCCTTTCCTAACTGCAAAAAGGATCTATTCAAGTCACAGACCCTGGAAAGCATGGGGGTTTGGCCAGAGCGCAGGACCTTTTGTTAGGGAAAAGGGAGAAGTTGTGAAAATGGAATGGAAAAATGAGTGAGAGAGTCAGACCTGGGCAAACAGCTGGGAAGTCAGTGAGCAAAGCCCTGTCAAGGAGGTACACTTACTCACTGCTAGGGAAGAGCAGCAAGTCCTCCCAGATTTTTCTGAGTCTGAAAATCGTGGATAGGAAAGGCCGTTGGAAGGAGGTTCCCATACTCACTGTGTAGGGGTGAGCAGCAGGTCCTCCCAGATCCCTTTTTGGTCTGAAAACAATTGGCGGAGTTTCCTTGAAAAGAGGTATCCTTACTCTGCTAGGGAACCAGTGTCTTCCTGGACCCCTTTTTTTCTGGTCTGAAAACTGATAAGCAGGGCGGCACGTTTGGCCATGGGGGAAGACCCGGCTAAGCCATTTGAACCCCACTTCAGAAGGCGAACATAGGAGGCTGTACCTCGAGGGTCGTGACAGGATTCCCCTCTAGGAGACTTGCTCATGGGTTGGGATGAGAGGCAAGTGTCCGTCCTAGCCTGTATGAAGGAGATACGAGCAAGAGAGATATGTAGGGAATGAGCTTTGCTCAGGGACAAAGCTGGGAAACCAATTTGGCTAAAGGTACTTAAAAAGAAAAGGATGTGTGTGTGTGTGTGTGTGTGTGTGTATGTGTGTACTGTATATACTGTATATATAGGAATAGTGATTCTCTCTCCATCTATCCATCTATCCATCTATCCATCTATCTATCTATATATATCTATATATCATCTATCTATCTATCTATCTATCTATCTTCTATGCAACCATGTGATATGTTTGCTAAGATTTGTGCCTTCCCTAATTTGAGTTGCCTGAGAGTTATGGTGGGAATGATTCTCAAGGTGTGAAAACATGAGAATTCCTTTTCTGTTCTCTTTCTCTTGTCTTTCTGTGTATGTGTCAAAGTCTTTGTGTGTGAGGTAAATGTAACTGTTAAATGTCTCTAACCCCTAGAGAAAAGAATTTTAAATTCTGCTAGGGAAAAAAAATAAAGTAAGCAAAGCAAAGAAAAATACCTTCACCCTAGTTTGCCTGGCCAGCAAAACAGAGTGAAGAGAACTGTGTTCCCTTCTTTTTTTCCTTCCCTCTCTGAGCTTTTAAGAACAGTCCAAAATTGTTAGAAGGGAATGTTTTAAGTTTAAAGTTTCATTCTTGCATTTACTGCATGTTTTTAAGTGGGTCTTATCTGTCTATTTAACAGCTGTAAAGTTAACTTTAATGTCTTTTCAAACCTTCAAGCTATCCATCACCCCCCATTCCACTTCTCCAATTCTTATTCTCTGTTCTCCATTCCTCATGTCTGACCAGCAATGTCTCTTCTGGGAGAGTCACCCACAAAGGGGGAAGGGGACCCTGTTCTCATATCTTTCAGCCCTGCATAGACAACTCCACAACCTTTGGAATTAGAGCACACTGGCCCAGATGCTGTCTCCATTCATTTTAGCCAGGGAATTGGGTTTGGATCCAGCCATCCACTAGAAAGTCACCATGCAACCAGAGTGGAACAGATCTCCCCAGGTCCTACATCACCCAGATGCCTGTGAAAGCTGCAGAAAAAGGAAGGACTCCTGGAGCCATTGGCCCCCACGTAAAGTCTCAGAAGACAACTGGAAAGACTATGGGGGGAGGGCGGAAACTCATTGTAAGGTTTTCATTCTTGCATCATTTGTATTGTAATTAGCCAGTTGAATGGATTTATGGAGGGATGGCATGCGGGAATGGTTGGCACAGCAAGTCCTGAACACCTTGGACTTCTGTCTGGTGGGAGGGAAAATTTGTCCAGGATGTTTGTATTGCATGTCTTGTAGAAGTAGCTGCATGAACACACACACACACACACACACCATTCGGAATTACACTGAGGCTATCCCCTTCACCTACTTCCACGTAAAGCTCCCCAGGCTGTTTCTTCCTCTGTGTCACTAAGGCCTTTGCATGCATACCTTCCTGCAAATTCCATGGGGGATGGAACCATGTCCTCTCAGGTGATTTACAATTCATATGCCCTCACTGAGGAGGTAGCAGGAAAGAGATCTCCAAACCCAAGACCTGAATATGTTGCACTGGTGGTCTCATAGTGGGAGTCCTAGGGCTCACTGTGTGCAATTTAAGAAATATCAATAGCCTGGCTTGCACACTGGCTAACCTCAATTTGACATCACAATCCCGGAAGCACTAAACTAAGAACTAAGGCAGGTTCAGGAAGCAACCCTTGAAAATGGGCAGCCAGTAATTATTTACTAAGGCAAAACATGGCTGTGAAGAATTTTGGAGGCATGTGCTTCAAAAACCTAACTGGAAACTCACAGGAAATGACATCAAACATCTAAAAGAATTGGCACAGAATATTGGACACTATAAATTTCTTTTCCACCTAACAGAACTTTTGCCCTGACTTTTAGACCTTTATGGGTTGTAAGCTCCTCTTTTGGGAGCCACTGTAGTGATCCTTTTCTGTTGCCTCTGTCAGTGCCTTCCCCTTTGCATTAACAGTTTAAAAGCTTGTTTCCCCACATCCTGGAACCGCCATCCTGGTCACATCTCCCTGACCAGATCAATTCTTAATCTTGTACCAGTAAAAGTGTGTCACCCACACTTATATGGCACAAAGGGAGGATTGTAGGAAGTCATCACCACCACTCCTCCCAGAGAAGGAAATATTTTGGGGGATATTAAAAAGGGCAGAATATTATATTTTCCCAAAGGAATAATAGAAAAATCTTAGGCAGAAACCAGCCCTCAATCTCCTTCCCCCAAGCAGAGACCAGCTTTTACAAATGCAGATTTGGGGACACCTATTCATAAGCAAAATGCCTTCAGCCACAGCCCCAGAGAAGGTTTGATCTGATGGGATTAGAAAAACAAAGACTCCCAAGGACAGGAACATGACCTCTAGGACATAATAGGATTAACCCACCACCATTAGAAAAGGGCACACTCAGGCTTCTAGTTTGACGTCACGGTGGAACAGGTGCAAGAAGATGGGGCTCCGTCTTTCACATTCGATTTCGTCCCACTGGGGATCCTGGAAAGGGTTGAAAGTCATCCCATAGAGGCGACAAGCAAGTAGGGGACCCTTGTTGATTGTGGGAGGGTGGTGGCCCTTCTGTTTGATCTGAGGAAGCCCTCCAAACTGGCAGGAGAAAGACTGGCTACATTCGTGAAGCCAGTCAGTAGCTGCTGACAATGGAAGACAATAAGCACTAACAAGCAACCTTACAGCAACGTGGATGAAACTGGGTTAGACTCTATCCTCTCTTTATGACTTTAAGACTTCTTCCTGAAAAAATTGCCCAAAACACCGTCCCCAATGAGAGAGGGAAGGGGAATTTCCACCCCATTCCCTCAGGAAAAGAAAAGCGGCGAACTAATTACTTGGGGGAAACAGAAAAAATTACAAGATTAATTTGGAACTAATACACATATATGGCTTTGAAATTTGGGGACTAAAAGTGCTTTTGAGACTTTCTTTTTAAAAAAAGATTTGAAAAGCTTGTAATATAAGTTTGGATTTAAAAAGCTGGAAAATGGCACTAATGACATCTAGTGGCAAGTTATGGCACTACAATTTGTTATGCCTAAAGGAAACTTGGCTTGAAGCCCAGATTTAGATAAGACTCTTGCTGGCCTTGGAAACTTTCACTTATGAAGACTGCAGCTGGGAAAGGGGGAAAAAACTTTGGGGCTGCTTATTAGTGTGGCAGAGACAATGAACTATTTTGAAACTGGCCTGCCTGAACTACGAATATAAATATTAACTGACTTTCAGAACTGTGTTGTGGAACTATTTCCCTGCAGGACTTGAGATGATGGAATATTTTGGATTACAAATTTTTGATTGATGAACAATTTTTATTATAAAGACCACCTACAAAAAATGAAATGGATGTTCTATACTCAGCTTTAAATGGTAAAAACCATCTCTAACACCTGTCCCCAAAGTCTTCAGTTTGATATGCCACCAAGAAAATATGGATAAAGATCAGAAAGAAATTCTCTCCATGTTGAAATCAATACAAGAGACTATTGCTTTAGCTCGTGATGAGATTAGAAAAGGAGATAAAAGAACAATTTTCTAATCTAAATTTACAAAACCAGAACATGACTACAAAGAAGGAACTAGCAACCCAGAAAATAGAAGGAAAACTAGAGAAAGCAGATCCAAAGATTGAGGCCCTAAAGGAAGGAACTAACCAATCGACAGACAACTGAAGAACTAGAAGTTGGAGCAATAATATCAGAAATGGAAAAGACATCTTACCAATCAAGAATTCAGAACACATTTGAGAAAAAGGAAGAAGAACTGATTTTTTTAATGATATTTTATTGGTTTTCCACTTTTTACATTTAAGTATTTGAAAAGCAACGTGGTGGCAGGGTTAAACAATAATTCAATAACATAAAGTTTAGTACCAATCTCAGGTTACATCATCAAATATTTCTTCTCTTTTTCCCTTAATCAAGTTAGTACATTTCTGATTAAATCAACTCAATAAAAACATCTTTGCTACATTTATCAATACATTTTAGCTTATACAAATTTTTAATTGATCTGGGTATACCAATCCATGTCCTGTTATTAATTTTTATTTAATTTTAAAATTCTCAGCAATATTCCAATCAACCTTTAAAATCCATGATTTTCAAGCTCTAGGTAACCAAGGTTTCCCTTATCTCACTTCATAAAAAACTATAATATCCAAAATACATGTTTTACCTGTTTAAATGTAATCTTGTTCTATTTCCTAAAGATTTTCTATTTCCCACCATACTAAATTTTCTGGTTAATAATAAAATATCCCCTTTTAGTAGATCATAGCCATTATACATATTGCCTGGGTTAATCAATAAGTCAAACATATTCCTGATAGTTAATTTTTATTTCCCTTTCAATCCTAATTTTTCAATATTATACAGATCAGAGCCTTATTTCCCACTAATTTCCAACTATTTTAAATCTAATAACCCAGATTCCCCTTATCTCAGCCTCTCCTTTTAACCCTCTAATTGACAAGGTAGATTCCCCTCTAATAAATCAAATCCCCAATCTTCAATCTTATTCTAGCTTTCTTCCTTTGTCAATTAGGAAAAAGAACTGATTGAATGGAAGACATAGCTGTTAGGAGAACTGTGGGGAATTGGAGAAGGAGGGAGGCTGTTTAATGAATATCAATGGATTCATTCTTCCAAAAATACTTTAACCAAATGGTCTTTCTTAGTCCAAACAATATACACAAAAACAGAGGAAAAATTACTTGATGATTCAAATACATTGACTTGGAAAGTTAGTTGGCAAAGGAAAAAAGCTAGAGTAAGACTGAAGAAAATAGAACTTTTGATCCATTAGATGGGATATTATATTATTAACTAGATGTTTGAATATGGTGGAGAATAGATAATTGCTAGAAACAGAAATAGAAGTATTATCATAACAAGAAAGATAAGATTTGTAATTAGAATATTAGATTTTGGTATGAGAAGGGACACAGGAAAATGCTAAGAAGTTTGAATAAGGGAAGCTTTTGGTTACCCAAATATAACTTACTTTGAAATTTTAAACAATAGAGACATTTTGAACACTGATGGGAAATTAAAAAAATTTTAAAAGTGAAAACAGGATACTGATTGAACAAATGGATATTAAGTGCAAATGCAATTAAGATATGTTTTGGTTAGAAAAGTTATCTAAAATTGGCATTATTGATATTATGAGAAAAATGTAACAAAGATGTTGATATTCAATTGTATATTTATTTGTAACAATAAGAATTGTATTTGCCTAGTGTGGGAAAACAGGTACTACCGGAAGAAGAGAGGAAACATTTGATGGGGTAATATTGGCTCTAGACTGAAGAAGTTAATATATACCACTGAATTACTAATGGACCCAGACAACACGTTGTCTATTAAGTATTTGACTGTAAAACTAGAAAATTAATAATATATTTATAAAAAGAAAAAAAGAAAAGGACACACTCAACCTCAGGTCAAAGTACATTGCACAGGAACAGGAAGAAACTGAAATACAAAGCCACAGGAACAGGAAGAACCTCAAATACAAAGCCCAAAGAAGGTATAAAAGCCCACCTATCCCAACTCCATTTTGTCAACTGTCCCAGAACCACATGCTGTTGGTTGTGTTGTTCAATAAACAGAACCTTCTTTCCAACAGCCTCCGTTTTATTTATTCCCAGCTTGGACTGGACCTGATTTTTTTTCTTTCAACACAAGAATATCAAATTCTTATTGAATAAGACATAGCTACACATATGTGTGCATGCACACCAGGCAAACAGCCCACCCTAAAGGGCCTGTATTATACATAGTTGGATTAAACTATTTTTCACAGGAGGGATACAAAGATAATTGTAGTGATCATCAGTCCTTCATTTGTAGTCTACCTTTAAAGATTACTACAGAACAGAATCAGGTAATTGTCAGTGTCTGCAAAAGAAAAAGAAAAAGTTTTCCAAAATATAATAGAGAAGGTCCAGGTAGATATTCCAGCCTGAAATGATCAGTCTACATGCCAAGGAATCTATAAAGAGGATCAAGTAGTTCACAGAGATCTTGCCTTAAGGTACTCACCAATTAATGAAAATTATTTATCCAGTTTCTAAGTCTTTGTAATCTAACTCCACTTTCTTGCATTAACCTGATTAATAAGAAAATGAATTTAGCTTCTACAGTCATACAAACCCTCCCCTCCTCATTTATACCTGAATCAAAGTCCCATGTAAGTTCAAAAGGGGCAAGTAGAAATATGATATTTCATTCATCAGCTGAGTTTGGAGTGTTCCTTGTCATAGATGCCACTGCCAGAATCAATTCTCTAGGATATTAAACAAGGATACACTGCTGATAAAACACTTAGTATTGAGCACCTTTATTTAAGCAGCATTTTTAAATAATGCCATAAATTATCTTTTGGACTCCATGTGTTGTTTCCATGGCATTGCCCTTTTAAATGTAAATGTCCTTTCTTGGATGAAGTTTGAAAATGATTTTGGTAATAAATCAAAAATAAAAAGATTATGTAAGTCAATCTTGTCTGTTCAAAATATTGGGGGATAGGATTGAAATAAACCCTTCAAAGTTATGATAGTTGTATACTTGAAATCTTCATCAAATATTCTGTAGAAGCTTCTTCTGATTCTGCCTTTGATCCTTATTAAAAGGAGACAGGGCTTTTTGCCAAAGCAAAACATTTCTGAGGTACATTCAGTATCCATACACAACATTATACAAAAAGTGATACACTTTTTTAATATTTGTGGGCTGTGGCTCTATATATCCATGCTTATTCTTGGATTGAACAATCATCTGATCTAGCAGAAGTGGATATGTAGGGTTCAGCTATAAAATACAGGTAGTCCTCAAGTTACAATTATAATTGAGCCCAAAATTTCTGTAGTTAAATGAGGCATTTGTTAAGTGAGTTTTGCCTCATTTTATGACCTTTCTTGCCACAGTCAAGTGAATCACTGCAGTTGTTTAGTTAATAACACAGTTAAGTGAAACTGGCTTCCTCATTGACTTTGCTGATTAGAAGGTCACAAAAGGGGACCACATGACCCCAGGACACTGCAACCATCATAAATATGAAACAGCTGCCAAGTGTCTGAATTTGGATCATGTGATCATGGGGATGCTGCAGTGGTCTTAAGTGTGAAAAACAGTCTTAAGTCATTTTTTCAGTGCTGTTGTAACTTTGAACAGTCACTAAATGAACTTTTGTAACTGAATGATCAATGTGATATTTAGTAAAGGGAAGTAGATCAGTTTTTACATGAGGTGTAGAAAAAAAATGCAACAATACTTAACTTTGTTTTCCTGTGACTACCAATTTTGCTACATTGTCCTTTCAGTAATTAGGACCTTCACTGTAAAATATAATTGCTTCAGCTTGCAGGCACAGTTAAAAAAAACATTATGCTGTCAACAGGTTGTAAGGTTATTGTTGTGTCCTGAGCCTTGCTGAGTCAATCAGCAAGGCACAGGCAACCTGCAGGATAACTGCAGAGGCCCGGTCAGACCACGTGTTTGCCCGGGACCGGTTGTATAGACCAAGGCAGCCCATAAGTTGCCCGGAACCCAGACAGGCTGTCTCCCGCCTCGTGCGCATGCGCAAGGCGGGAGAATGGCCTGCATTCATTGGTTGAGCCTCCTCTTGCAGGGGAAGTATAAAAGGGCATGTTGCCATTTTCTCCTTTGCTTCTGTTCAGTGCAAGTACCAAATAAAGAACATCTTTTTGCACAAACTGCCTCGTCTCCATGCCTGTGTTGAGAACAGAACATTGGCAATGAAGGTGGGATTCGTCGTGGGGAATCCCAAAGAACTGAAGTAGGCCTACTCACCCAGGCCAGGAAGAAGCGCGGCGTCCAGGAGGAGCAGCCGCCTGCCAGCATACATACGCTGGAGGCGGGCTTGGCTTCGTCGGACCCCTTCTTGATTCCTGACGGCGAGAGGCGTGGACGAGGCCATCGAGTTGAAGATGTCCAAGCTGGGCCGTCTGGGCGAATTTGACATGCATCCTGAACGCTGGAGCTCGTATGCAGCTCGCGTTGAAAATTACTGTCAAGTAAACAAGATCCAGGAAGATGGCCTAAAAGCGGCTACCTTGCTTTGTGTGTGCGGACAAGAGACATTTGAAATAGCAGAGAATCTTGTCGCAGCAGCTGCCTTAGATTCAATCGCATATGCCGATTTAAAAAAGATGCTGCGAGAGCATTTCGAGCCTAAGCTCTCGATCATTGCGTGGAGGCATCAATTCGAACAGAGGGACCAACGGCCAGGCAAATCGGCTGCAGATTTCGTCGCGGCCCTGAGACAGGCCGCACGCCCTTGCACATTTCAAGACTTGGAGGAAAGGCTCCGAGACAGACTGGTGTGCGGGTTGCGAAGCCGCGAAGTACAGCAGAAACTGTTTGCGAGGACGGACGTCACTTTCCAAGACGCTCTCAGAGAGATCGCAGCAGAAGAAGCAGCCGGAGGCGCCGTGAAGGCCTTGCGGTCGTCAAAGAGTCATCCAGTGACCGTCCCGATCCACCAGGAGGCCACCCGCGAGGCTTCGGGGGAAGAGTCCGAGGAGGACGAGGTGGACAAGATCCAGCCAGCGACGGAGAGACTGCAACCGGAGTGGAGGGGGCCTCCGCCTGCATCCCCTCGATGTTTCGGCTGTGGAGGACGCCACAGGAGGATCGACTGCCGGTTCCGATCTGCCGTCTGTCGAGCATGCGGAAGGCAAGGCCACATTGCATCGGCCTGCATGGGCCGCCCTAAGAACAGGTCCCCAGAATTGCCTCTGAAAGGTACCAAGGTCCCCAGCCAAAACAGGGTGGGTTTTTGCGCATCTAGAAGGGGGGTGTTCAAGACAGGAACGCATAGGCCCCTCAAGAAGAAGCTCCGTCTTGATGTGAAGTTGCAGGGAGTTCCCCTGGCTATGGAGCTGGATACAGGCTCCGCGCTGTCCATTATTTCAATGGACACCTTCAATAAGATTTGCTTCCGGAGTGGCTCTCGAGTAAAGCTCAGGCCTTCCAACCTTGTCCTTACTGATTTTCAAAACATGAGAGTAAGAGTAAAAGGGGAAGCCACGGTCAGAGTACAGCGAAAGGGTTTCACGGGTGCATTGGATGTGGTTGTTTTCGAGGGGGACAGAACGAGTCTTATCGGACTCGACTGGTTCGAGGCACTTGGAATCCAGGTGACCGGTCTGAACCAGCTGCAAACGGCTAGTCTTGCGGGCGTCTGCAAGGAGTTTGCAGATGTGTTTAGCTCGGAGCTTGGATTGTACAAGGGGCCTCCCATTACATTAAAATTGGATCCAGGCATTACACCCATAAGGGTCAAGCCTAGGAGGGTGCCTTTTGCATTAAAAAGTAAGATTGATGCCAAGTTGGACAAACAGCTCCAACAGGGCATCCTGGAACCTATGGACTCTAGTCCATGGGAAACCCCCATCGTAACTCCCTTAAAATCCAATGGGGAAGTCCGTATCTGCGCGGACTACAAGTGCACGCTGAATAAGGCCTTACAGCAGCATGCTTATCCTGTGCCCGTGGTGAGCCACATTCTGGCCTCCCTGAAGGGAGGGAAGTACTTCGCTAAGCTTGATTTGGCTCAAGCATATCAACAATTGCCGGTTGACGAGGCGACTGCTGAAGCCCAGACCATAGTCACGCACAGAGGTGCGTTCAAAGTAAAGAGGCTGCAGTTTGGGGTAAATGTAGCCCCTGGTATATTCCAGGGGGTGATGGAGCGAACGCTCCGAGGGATTCCCGGGGTCTGCCCCTATTTTGATGATATCCTAATTGCAGGAGAATCATCAGGAAACTTAGCCGAAAGGCTGAGGGCTGTCTTGTTGAGGTTCCACCAAGCTGGGCTGAAGCTTCAGCAGGACAAGTGTCAGATCGGTGTGCCATCCACCGAGTTTTTGGGGTTCGCATCGATGCAGATGGCATCCACCCTGCAGAATCCAAATTCAAGGCCATCCAATTGGCCCCTAGTCCCCAGTCAAAAACTGAGCTTCAGGCTTTTTTGGGCCTCTTGAACTTTTACCATTCCTTTCTTCCAAACAAAGCTGCTGTGGCCGAGCTGCTTCACAGGCTCTTAGACAAACAGGCTCCGTGGACATGGACAAGCATACATGAGGAAGCCTTCTCAAAGGTCAAAGCCTTATTATCTTCAAATGCTGTACTGGCTCACTTCAATGAGCAATTGCCAGTGTGCATCGCATGTGATGCATCCCCTTATGGAGTAGGAGCAGTACTAAGCCATCTCAAGGAAGATGGAACACAGGTCCCTGTGGCCTATTATTCCAGGATCCTCTCATCTGCAGAGCGAAATTATGCCCAGATTGACAGGGAGGCCTTGGCAATAATTTCAGGCATAAAGAAATTCCATGATTTCTTGTATGGACGCAAATTCACAGTCTATACAGACCACAAGCCTTTGCTAGGGTTGTTCACAGCCAACAAACAAACTCCCCAGATAATATCTCCTAGGATGCTGAGGTGGTCCATATTCTTAGCAGCATATGATTACACACTGGTTCACAAACCAGGTACTGAGATGGGTCACGCAGATGGCCTAAGCAGGTTACCTCTTAAGCAAATAGAGGCAGACCCTGCTCCATGTCAGGATGGCCTGACATGTGTCCTGGTGCTGAATTCCAGAGCTTCTGGCGCAGGAAGCACGAATTGTCCACATTTAAAGGGTGTGTCCTGTGGGGCAACAGAGTACTCATCCCGGCCTCATTGAGGACTAGAGTCTTGCTCTCTCTGCATGAGGGACATCCGGGAACAGTGAGGATGAAGGCGCTTGCGCGCAGCCATCTATGGTGGCCTGGTCTCGATAAGGACATTGAGGCCCAGGTTCAGGGATGTCAAGTGTGCCAGCAATCACGGCCAGAAATGCCCCAGGCCCCTGTACATAGGTGGGAGGAGACACTCACTCCTTGGTCACGCGTTCATATTGATTATGCTGGGCCCTTTCAGGGGCAATTCTTCCTCCTCCTCGTGGATAGCCATTCCAAATGGCTAGAGGTCGTTCCTGTGGCCTCTACTACTACTGCCAGGACCATCCAGGTGCTCAGAGGAATCATCGCTACCCATGGGCTTCCTGATGTTTTAGTGTCAGACAATGGTCCACAATTTACCTCTTCTGAGTTTCAGGCATTTCTACAAGCCAACATGATCCGGCACGCCACATCTGCTCCTTTCCATCCTGCCACCAACGGTCAGGCTGAACGCATGGTGCGCACCACTAAAGACACATTAAAGAGAATCACTCAAGGACCCTGGCATCACAGGTTAGCTGATTTTCTTCTCACATACCGCACCACACCATGCACAGCCACTGGAAAGAGCCCAGCTGAACTCCGCTGGGGTCGCAGACTCATCACAAAGCTGGACAGGCTTCACCCAGACCCGGTGGCTTCACAGGTGTCGCAGCCGCGGGCACCTAGGAGACTTCAACTGGGTGACCCGGTCTGGACTAGGAACTATGGACAAGGGCATCTCTGGGTACCTGGTGTCATCTCTAAGGTTTCGGGGCCATTGTCCTACGAAGTGGTCTTGGATGATGGGCGTGTCCTCCGGCGCCACATTGACCAGCTGCGTTGGCGGCTGCTGGGCCGGCATCACTCCCCTGGCTCCGCTCTCAGGGGGGAGGGGGACCCCAATTACGATTGTGGATCACAGTCTCCCCAAGCAGAGGGGTCTCCAAATGTCCCAGATGAGGGTCTGGCAATGCAGGCAGATCCTGACTCTGGCATAGAAGCAGGGAGTTCTGCCATGGAGGCGGCTCCTGACTCTGGCAGAGGTCCCTGGTTGAGGGCAAATGGCCGTAAATCGGCTACTCAGGGCACCCCTACTGCTGGCCTTGGGCCTGACGGACATTGCTCCCAAGGGGAGTTCCAAGGGTTTTTGGGGAACTCCACCCCACCAAGGAACTCGGGGAACTCCACCCCACCAAGGAAATCTGGTTTGGGTTTAGCGGACCCAGCCAGTCAGCAGTTAGGGGGAATCCCTGAGTCTTCTGGGCAACAAAGTCCTGGTTTGTTGTACGCAGACCGCGAGTCAGCACTCCAGGCACCAAAAACAAATCCCCCACAGGTCAGCACCCTGGCCCTAACCTTGATCCGCGAAGATCGGGGTGGATTAAGGCCCCGCCTAAATACTTGCAAGAGTATGTGCGGTCCCTAGAGGGAACTTGTTACCAAAAATTAAAAGACCGTGGGTTGATTTGAATCCACGGGGGACCAGGTTACCCGAGGGTACCGGGAACAGCCAGGGTGACAATTGCTGAATGTTACATGGTACTGATATAGCTGCATGTGCCGAATATTACATGGTACTGGTATAGCTGCGTCAGTGTTGTCCCAACTTAGGGGGGAGGGGTGTTGTGTCCTGAGCCTTGCTGAGTCAATCAGCAAGGCACAGGTAACCTGCAGGATAACTGCAGAGGCCCGGGCAGACCACATGTTTGCCCGGGACCGGTTGTATAGACCCGGGCAGCCCATAAGTTGCCCGGGACCCAGATAGGCTGTCTCCAGCCTCATGCGCATGCGCTAGGCGGGAGAATGGCCTGCATTCATTGGTTGAGCCTCCCCTTGCAGGGGAAGTATAAAAGGGCATGTTGCCATTTTCTCCTTTGCTTCTGTTCAGTGCAAGTACCAAATAAAGAACATCTTTTTGCACAAACTGCCTCGTCTCCATGCCTGTGTTGAGAACAGAACAGTTATACTGCTACACAACAAACTATGTTTACCCATGAGATCATTGAAAAGTGCAACACAAGATTTTCCTATGCAGACTTTGCACTTTGAAATCTTCTAAAATATTTTTCCCTATAGGGGGAAAGGACTAAATTAGCTTTAGAAAGGCAAAATGAGGGGGGAAACATTCTCATACTAAGCTGTGGGCGGAATTCAAATTTCAGCAGCCTAATTCAAGCAAGATTTTCAAGAAGAATAACACATTTCAGATAACATATAGATTTGTTTCCCAATTAAATATCTATCCCCTTCCAATTCCTACACATCTCTTTGAACCTGCTGAACTGAAATCCTCCCTGATTCCCAATTTTCTTTTGCCTATTCATCCAGAAACAAAGAAAACCCTTATTAATGAAAAAATAGAAAACAAGGACAGTAAGAGTTAGCACCTGAAGCAACTAATTGCCCAGATCTTTACCTGTTTATTTATCATTATTAAGTATAATACAATGTAATCATATTAAGTAAGGATGCACAGAATCTCTGCTGCATATCTATCTTGTTGGGGAATAAACAGCTTACTTGGAAACTAACATCCTAATCAAACTTACATGAGAGAACCAGTATGGTTAAGAGCAGAAGAGCAGAAGGACACAAATTCCAGTTATCCTTTGGGCATGTAAGCCAGCTGGGTGACTTTCATTCAGCCCTAGTCTGGGAAATTGAAAAACATCCCAGAAACAAGACCTAGTATATCTCTTCTGCAGTATTGCCAAGAAAATTATGTGGACTTCTCCATGAAGTCGCCAGAAGTTAAGACTAATTCCCCCCCCCAAAAAAAAACCATTAAGCATAATGGTACTGACTTCATAATGCAGAGTAGGTAACAAGATAAAATATAGACCCTAGCAGTGAAGTCATTTTAATAAAGACAAGTTAATACAGCTTTCACTATTCCTCATTTTGAAATTTCAGAAGTAATTTCTAGTTGAGCACATGAGACACCCAAGAGTAATGTAAACATTTTATCATTGCTAGACAGGGCTTCAGGAAAAGGTCACACACGGCTACTTTGCAATCAGTCTATTATGTTCATTCATTTAACTGTGGGAAATTACTACAAAATCAAACTAACCTGCATGGCTGTTCAAGCAGCAACAAAACTGAAAAATAAAAAGCACTTACATGTGCAAATCCTGCCATTTTGTAGTTGTTTGCTTATTAACATACAATATCCCCTGTGCTCTGAATAATGCATTCAGTGTCATTCATTTAAGGCAGGAAGTATGCCAAAGGGGCTCAATTGTTGCTCTTTCCAAATGGAGTGCTTAATTTCTCCAGCTTTTTTTTTAGTTCTTATGTAAATAAATCAATAAATATGCCAACCGCTTTCTGAAAAAATAACAATAAAGCCGGAATCTACTAATCTGAGTAATTCAACCTAATGCTTACTGAATGTCCTGGCAATAATATCCTTTTGTAAAGAAATTAAATGTCAGACTGAATAAAGTAAGATATTTTAAAGTGTTCAGGGGATAAACTTAAAGCATAGGCTACAAGAATTGATGCCCTCTAATATGATAAATTATAATAAGCACTTACATGTACAGTATAATATTCATAATTGTTGGGAAGAATCACAAATTGTTGCTTTGGGCATGTCAAGATTGTGTTTGACCAAGCAGTTATCCACACAGTTGTCATGGGGGATTGAAGACCAGATATGCCTATCTTTGTATATCTCAAACAATGCAAGATCTGAGCGATTCACATAAATTACTGCAAATAATCTTATTCTCCTTTTCTCAGACTCCTTCAACATAAAGTCCTATAGTGTTTTTACCAAGGGCAAACCTTGTTTATAACTTTTCTCCAGTATGGAAATATTTTTCTGGTAATTTGCTGCATTACAGGGGGTAAATCTACAAATTCTGTTTTCTCTTTACAGTGGTATCTCGGCACTCATTGTTAACAGAGTTAAGGACAAAGTTAAAATTATAATATTACAAGTTTTAGAAGGCAAAGGGAGCAGCCTCACTTCACCAGCCATTCCAAGGGTCTCATATCAGTCTTCAATCCCCATGCCAATTGGCAGAGCCTGGTCTTAACACTTTTTTGGAAGGCCAGAAGAAGGGGGCTTGCTTCACCTTGGGGGGGGGGGTAACAAAGAAGGCTCTCTTCTGGATCCCACCAATCAAACTTCTTGAACTGGTTTCACAGTTTCTTTAGCATAACACATTTTCATTGAATATATGCGTTTTGTGCAGACCATAAACATTCATGAGAGACATGATGAAACATACATCCTAGCCTTATGACACAAACCAATGTCACCTTTAAAAGTTCACTATAAATGGCAGGGTTTATTTTATTATACACAACTCATATTTCATCCTTCTTTCCTTACTGAGATTTATACCAAATGCCTATTATATAGACTTTTCCCTAACATATATTTTTTTAATTGACAAAGGGCTTAGCAAAATTTGAAGATCTGCACTTTTCAAAAGTAATTAAGTTTTGATCCATGTATTGATTTGAAAATACGCAATTAGATAAGATGGTGCTCAAATCTAAAATGAATTCTTTTTTCTCCCATTCCTGTGCTACAAATTATCACTAAAATTCTATTTCATTTTTAAAATATGCATCAGGAAAAGACAATTAACATTTTCATGACACTGTCCTCTCTGTTGTCACTATCAATAGAACAAGAATATTTTGGCAGCACATACATAAAGAAACTCATTTCCAACATGCAAGCATTGTGTTTCAGTCTCAAAGATATAATTCCACTGATTTCTCCTAAATATCCTTTGCATTTACAGGTTTGTAAGAAGTCCCTGTTCTTCTCAAAAAAAATCTAGCTAACATAGTTCTTTGCAGGAAGAGAATGACTTTTAAATCAAATTAAAACTAGGATGTTGATAAGAGAAGAAATCAGATGGATAACAGTGGTAATCAGCTGCAGAGATGTAGGCCTTGATATTGAAAGAACGGCAAGCTTTGTAGAGTTTTAAAGTATATTTAGTTTAATACCTAGGACATAGTGCTAATCTAGTACCTTTCCATAGGTAGAAGTAATTCTCTTCGAAACACTGAATTCAGTGATAACACTGTGAATCTCTTAGCATAAATTTATTGAAAATTAATTAACTAAAATATTTCAGTCTTGCTTTTCTAATAAAAGTATTCAAAGCTGCTAACAAAAATAATTAAAAACAAAATAAACTTAAAACCTCTCCTCTTCAACCTCTTCAAATGTATACCTCTATACTTAAAATATTTTTGCTAGCCCTGACAAACCATACTCTAGAATTGAAACATTTAACATATCCTATTGATCAGCAGATATTAGAACAATTGTATCTCATTAAAAAATAAAGACAGCACTTCTTTTGTAGCACTAAATATTGTAGGTGCTACTAAACTGGCAAACAATATAAAAAGAAGCACACTTCCATGTTCCTAGGTCCTGAGTTTGAATTTCCCTTTGTAATTTTCTTCTTCTAAAAGCAGTCTCTAACTACAACTGAAATTGCAGTAGAACAAAAGCTCATTTTCAATAATTGTGGGGAGGGATTCCACTAATCTGGCATTGAATAGGTGACTGTGCACTGCAATCTGCATTATTTGCCTAATGACATCATTGTGCAAATGATACGAATCACCCAATTTCTGTTAATTTGCATTATTTGTATATTGGAATTTGCATCACTTGTTTAATTCTGTAATTAAATAAATCAAGTTAATTGATGATGAAAACTGGTACATTCCATGCAATGCCCATTACATCCGGTCTACTAACTTGAGATTTCACTGCATAGAGAAAGGCCTCTAAACCTTTTAGCTATGATTAGGAGGGACAATAAGGTTCCTACTAAGTCCTCTTTCTTATTCAGGGTTCTACTTCTGCAGCTAACACCAGTTTGGAAGATAACTGGGACACTGCTCTAAAATGCAGAGAAATGATTAGGCTGTCTTTTACATGCATTCATAGAAAATTAAAATTATACACACAAAAATGTATTACTGAATGTCCTCTGCAATCCAAGTATATAGAGTACTTTAAATTGTGTTCTAAAGTATCATATAAAATGTCTTCAGTCCAACCTATGGTACATTTCTTTAAAAGATCACTGAACAAAATCTACCTCAATTAAGAATCCATACAAGTCCAGAAAAAACTTTAGAAAAGGAATCTTATTTTCCATTTTTTTAAAAAAGTATAGCAGTTGTGGCACTAGTAGCAGCAGGAAAGTATATTTCAATTACATTTTATATGATTAATTGTCAAGAACCCAGCAACTGGAAAAATCAGAGAGAATATAGTTAAATCATTTACAGTGCAATATAAGAAATGTACCATCAAGCCTTCAACAAATGAGACAGAATTACACAGTCTTGAAGTATATAGGAATGATGCCTAAGAATATATATACCCATAAGCACACACAGACACAACCCTGCATGGAACATTGTACTTAAAGTTGTCAGGCCAAAGAATCAGGACCAAAAATGGACCCAGGAAATTACAGACCTATCAGCCTGACCTCAATACCTGGGAAGATTCTGGAAAAGATAATCAAACAACGAATCAGCGAACACCTAGAGGCAAACAAAATCACTACTAAAAGCCAACATGGGTTTGTCAACAACAGATCATGCCAGACAAACCTTATTGCATTCTTTGACCAAGTGACAAAATTAGTGGATCAGAGAATGCTGTGGATATTAATTTACTTGGACTTCAGTAAGGCATTTGATAAAGTAGATCACAACCTAACTACTTGATAAGATAGAAAAATGTGGGTTAGACAGCATCACCACCAGATGGATTCGTAGCTGGCTGACCGGCCGTACTCAGCGTGTGGTCCTCAATGGAACCGCATCTACATGGAAAGTGTGCAGTAGGGTGCTCCAGGGCTCTGTTCTGGGGCCAGTGCTCTTCAACATCTTCATCAACGATTTGGACGAGGGGATAGATGGGGAACATCAAATTTGCGGATGACACCAAGCTGGCAGGAATAGCCAACACTCCAGAAGACAGGCTTAAGATACAGGAGGACCTGGACAGACTTGAACATTGGGCGCTATCTAACAAAATGAAATTCAATGGTGAAAAAGTAAGGTTCTACATTTAGGCAAGAAAACCAAATGTACAGGTATAGTATAGGGGGTACCTTGCTCAATAGTAGTAACTGTGAGAGGGATCTCGGAGTCCTAGTGGACAATCACTTAAATATGAGCCAGCAGTGTGCTGCAGCTGCCAAAAAAGCCAACACAGTGCTGGGCTGCATTAACAGAGGGATAGAATCAAGATCACGTGAAGTATTAATACCACTTTACAATGCCTTGGTAAGGCCACACTTGGAATACTGCATCCAGTTTTGGTCACCACGATGTAAAAAAGATGTTGAGACTCTAGAAAGAGTGCAGAGAAGGGCAACAAAGATGATTAGGGGACTGGAGGCTAAAGCATATCAGAACGTTTGCTGGAATTGGGTATGTGTCTAGTTTAACGAAAAGAAGGACTAGGGGTGACATGATAGCAGTATTCCAATATCTCAGGGGTTGCCACAAAGAAGAGGGAGTCAAGCTATTCTCCAAGGCGCCTGAGGCAGGACAAGAAATGGATGGAAACTAGTCAAGGAAAGAAGCAACCTGGAACTGAGGAGAAACTTCCTGACGTTAGAACAATTAACCAGTGGAACAACCTGCCTCCAGAAGCGGTGAATGCTCCAACACTGGAAGTTTTTAAGAAGAGACTGGACAGCCATTTGTCTGAAATGGTATAGGGTTTCCTGCCTGAGCAGGGGGTTGGACTCGATGACCTCCAAGGTCCCTTCCAACTTTATTACTATTATTATTATTATTATTATTATTATTATTATTATTATTATTATTATTATTATTATTATTATTATTATTATTATTATTATTATTATTATTATTATTATTATTATTATTATTATTATTTGTAAGGCTGCAGCACAGAAAATTCATTCAAGCCTATATATATGAGAATCTGGTCAATTCTAAACTTCAACACCAAATTGGCACCAGATAAGCATCAATAGAATTCAGAAGGGGTAAGACTAGGAGCGCTTGTGGGAACACGACTCTAAACTGATGATGCCCTTAACTGTTCTGTCCCAGCCTACGTGAGTCCTTGTTAAGCTCACAAGGAGAAACCCCTCTTCCAACAAGCAGACTGGAACCGCAGGAAAAAACCAATCCCCTTTTATTATTTACAGACCTGAATAAATGTCCAAAGGCAAACAAAACACAGTTCACTGAAACTTGATTCCTTAACACAAACGGTTGCCTTCAGCAACCAGCACCTCCCACACCTTCCCTTTTATTATGCAGCCAAGGCGTGGCTTCCTAATGCCTTCTCCTTTGCCTTTGGAACCGCCCCATTGCATTCCTCTGTCTGACTCTCTTGGCTTGCCGGCGTTTATGTGCATCCTGGATATCTTCCAGCTGTGAGTTATCACTGTCCAACTCAGACTCCCAGCACAGCTGTGTCTCAGCCTGAGCGCGAGTAGAGGGGCCAGGCTCCTCATCAGACTGTAAGTCTTGGAGCTCATCAGAGCCTTCCTCTGACTCTGATGTCCCTCCAGGCCCCTCCTCCTCCACCTTGGATTCCCCAGACTCAGCTGCCGGGTCCACTGGCTGACGAGGAATCACAACATTAACTCCACCCCCAACCCTGCCTGCTCTTGTCCTACAAAAGTAGAATATATTTAAATACCAATAAATAATCCAAATGGAGCTTACCAAGATCTAAATGAATTCCTGGAACGAACGAATTGAGAAAGTACATGAGAATAACAATTCCTAAAACCATCAGGCATTTGATGAGAAGCAACTTGTCTGTTATTCTGTGCTGTTCAAAAGATAAAATATATGAATCAAGTAGAAATAGACTTCAAATATCCAGTTTCATACTAGCATCTTTCCCAAGTCAGAACCAAATATGATTATAATGTAGACATGTTTTCATTAAAATGACAGAGGAAACACCTAAAATGTGAAAACAATATTTTAAACTTAGAATGAAACACATTTGGATTTTAGAGACTTGTATTATATTTCCAATAGAACCCTGTTGACAATCTTGGGAATTGGCAACAAGTCTTTCATCTCAATTGAAAAAGTTTTCATTTTCATTATACATATAAAATCAGATCTCATGCTTTTTTATTATTATTATAGCAGAAACAGAAAGACCGGAATGAAAGTCCCTTAATAACTTAATGTTTAACTACCAGGATTCACACATTCCAGGACTAAACAGCCTCTCAAGAGTTATTATGTCAAGTTATTGACAAATGGCGTTAATTATGGTTCAGGTAGAACACTGTATTTTTCTTCTACTTTTACTGATTTATTATTATATATAGTATTTACTTTGATTTTTCCCATGTACAAACATACATTAGAAACAAATGAAATAAATAATTTGACATAGATCTCCACTTTAGGAAACTATCTGTATTCAAGATCCATAAACTCTCCTCTGGGTAACTTAAGAATGAGATAATTTTTTTTTGCAGTGGAATCTTTATCTCTAACTTTCCATTGCAGGGAAGATCTGCAAGGAATTGATAACAGCATTAAACTAAAATGTACAGTTAGGAATGCTGTCCATCAAATCCCAGATTAGAAAGAGGGTTTGCCACATATCTATATCCAATCTCTAGGCATTCTTTTCCAGAAACTCTGAAGAAGCTACCGTGTTCTCATTATACAAAACTAATGCATAAAGCAGTTTTGAGGACTTCTTTAAGATTGGATTCTCTCTCTATTTACATAATAAAATCAGATGTTATTAAAACATTTTCAAATAAATACTAGCTAATGGATATATAAAATGGCTCACAGACTAGGATGAATAATGTTTTAGCATCCTGCAGTGTCTTAGAGGCAGTTCAGAAGTAGTGCTTCAGAACATGTGGATGGATTTTTGTACAGATAAGCAATTCTGGAAATAGATGCAGCTGCTCTAATGAGTCATAACCATGCAGCAAGCAGAGTTCCCATTTGAATTACAGTATATATTGCATAAGAAATTGCCATCAGTCATTAAATCTCATCATTAACTATATTATTTTACCTCTACAAACTACAGTACAATTTTTACTACCAACCCAAGCGTGACAATTCAAGCATTGCTCATCTAACTGTAGTAGGTTGGCAATTCTACATCACCAGAATTGGTACAAATTTTCTTAAGAAAATTTTTCAAATGGCCTAATGTGGACTCAATGTAGCTCTACAAAAAGCTGCTAGTGTTACCAAAGTGGATCTGCAGACATGGATCTTTGACTATTGGTTAAGTATATCCTTTTTCTTTTTAGGACTATCCACAATGACATCACCTGATAATTTCTTCACAAGATAGAAAAGATCTATATAGCAGAAAATATAGCAGTATTATAGTATCTTTCAGGAAAATGTTTTAGCATTACATTTTCATCCATCTAACTTGGCAGGAAGGCAATACATTATATCCATGGACAAAGCTTCTAAGAGATGTACTTTTAGAAGGCCAATCAGTTACTTAATATCATGCCAGCCAGATATTTAGATCAACTAAAGTATCAAAAATTAGAAAAACCTTATTACTAACATATTTCAAAGTACTGAAATTCTAAATGAGCAATTTTAAGGAAAGCTTAAGGGAATGCCATGTGTGGCCCAGCTTTGTCCATGTAAAGTGAGAGTCACTTTCTTTTAATTGTGCTTTTTATAAAGGTATTCATGCTTGATTTTCAACTTGTTTTTTAATCAAATTCCCAAGAAACTCAGTTTTCTCACTAGGTATTGTCTGCTGAAAAGTGTTAATGTTTCTTATCATTATTATATTGTGTTTTTATATTGTTGTTAGCCACCCAGAGTTGCTTGACAATGAGAAATGGTATAGGGTTTCCTGCCTGAGCAGGGGGTTGGTCTAGATGACCTCCAAGGTCCCTTCCAATTTTATTATTATTGTTGTTGTTATTATTATAAGATGGCATATAAGATAAGATTATAAGATAAGCATATAAATATAATAAAAAATAGAATCATCCTGAGGCAGATAGCTTTGCAGAGAGAAGGGTGGGGAGCTAACTAGCAAGTAACAGAAAGCAAATACTGCATACTCCAAAGATCTAAAGAACTTGCTGAAGTTTATTCCCCCTCAGTTCCTTGAGAGTTCAAGGACAATGGTTGAAACCATAAACAGACACTTTGGAGCCTCAGCAGTCCAAACCTAGAGCTTGAAGTAATGTTCAATATCAAATGTCTAATCAAGGGGGTAAACTGATCTGGCAGCAACAGTTTGAGGCTTGTTCTCCTGTCTAAGTAAGACTTCCAGTCTTAGCTGTCAGCATATAAGCAACTTCTTAGTGTGTAATTTTTGACCTCTTCCTTCCCTCTGGAGAACACTTTCCATAAGAGAGGAACCAGCTCTCTTTGCCTGGGCAATGTGCTGAGTTTCAGCCAGGCAGCATAAAAGGGGTGGAGTGTTTGGTTAAGCAGATCTGATAAGTGGTTTCTATTCGTTATCCTCTGGCACCTGCTGTCTCCCTCAACATTTTTCTCCAAACCCCCGCATCTGTTCCTATTAGGAACAAAAGACCAGATCCACATGTGAGGGTCCAATTAAACTGATTTATTGCTACTTATGCGTATGTACAGGAATATTCTGAACTAATGGTTAGCTTGGAGTTAGATAACGGTCAACAGAATTCAAGGGAGGTTGGACTTTCTTGTGGCTATGTAGGGATTCTAGACTAATCCCTCTTTTAATTCTGACCCCAGGTTCTGCCAGTCCTTCTCCTACAGTTGCTTCATCAGAATAGCATTTATACTCAACAGGCACTATGTCCACAGATGCTCTTCTGCTGTGGTTTAGTTAAATGGAAAGTGGTATTTTTCCTCCACCACACACTTCATCCCTTAAATATTACTCAATTTTTGTTTTATTACTTGTATTCTCAGAAGTGGATTTCTGCAATATAATTGTATTGTTTTATTGTAGTCTGTTTTGTTTCTTATACCTGTCTTACCAGCTTTTGCTTTTAATATTTTACTATTTTAGTTTTATTTTATTCTTTATTGAGATTTTACTGAGATTGAGCATAATAAAGAATTGTGTTACAATTGCATAATGGTACTGGTTCTTCTGAAATGCAAAGCAACAGACCACTTTCTATTTCAGACAAAGATAGTCTTGTGAAGTAAAACAAAGTGTTCTAAAATACCTTTAGTTATTTATATATGACTAAGGGAGAGTACCCACATGCACAGTTCAGGCTCAAAATAATTTTTTCCCAATTTTTTTTTGAATCTTTGGCAGATTTCAAAAGAGAAGATTTTGTGCACTGGCATTGTTCTCAATATTAAGAAAAGTAAAACATTATAAATGTAGGTGAACATTTTTCAGAATTGTTTACCTTTTTTTGGAGCTCTTGGATATTTGTTTCCCAGTTTTTATCTTTTTGTGAGATTTGTCTGAAATAAAATATATAGAAAACCATACAGATAAAAAAAGAACTTAGATTACTATTTGTTACTGGTAATTATACAGTGCTTAATATTTATGTTCCATATCCACTTACCATTAAATGACACAACACATATCTATCTTAAATAATACATGGTACTATTATACTGAATTTCTACACATTTCCAAGGAATTTTAAATACAAATGCTAGGTGTGATGAACAGTGCCTATGAATTACAATAAGATCCATCAAAAGCTTAGAAGAATTTGTGGTGTGCCCCATGAAATTTTGGATCAGTATTTTCAAATATAACACATCTGTGACATATTCAGTTATCGTGTTTAGTTAATTTATCCAAAAGCAACAAGGTTGAAACATCAGCTATATTTTATATGTGTTTTTGTGTCTGACGTATCCAGTCAAAATCTTCATACAATACCTCAAGAAATTGACATTATCACACTATTGTTTGTAAGTTTACTATAGTCTAATGCCAGTATGCTTCAAAAAATCTGGAATTTGTGAATACTTTTTGCTCCAGTGCTTTCTCCTTTCTCCTTAAAAACAAGAGAAGGAATGCATAGAGAGTATAACTTACATAATTCATTAAACCATTTTATCAACAGTGGCTATAGAAAGCATCTGGGTTTTCTTCTCCATTCAACGTAATGTGTTGCATTTCTGTGTGTATTTCTGCTCTCCCCTCTTATTCAGTCTGGGTATGTTTGTGTGTTACTGAGAAATAGAGGAAAGTTTCCAAATATTTTGCACTGGGTCAGATGATCTCGAGGGAAGATAAAAGGTCCTAGAATAGAGCGATTGCAATTGCCTATTCTCTAGGGATGGACCAGGAAAAAAAAATGAAATCTTTGGGCTCATTTTTAATGAATCTTTCTTTTGCCAGCTCCTCTGACTATACCAAGTGTAAAAGAAACAATGTTAATCTGGAGCAAAAATTTTGGTTATAATATTGACTTAGATAATTGGCAATTATTATGGGACAGAAATAGGAGGTTAACGCTAGCCACCTCTTATAAAGAAAATCTATACAAGATGTTTTATAGATGGCACCTTCCCCCTACAAGGCTAGCAAAAATAGATTAAAAAATCTCACCGACATGCTGGAAATGTAGAAGGTTTCCAGGGACTTATTATCACATGTGGTGGGAATGTTCAAAAGCGAAAATTTTTTGGCACCAGATAAAAAATTGGCTGGAAGAAATACTACTACAAAAAATTGATTTAAAACCAGAAATCTTCTTATTAGGGATTATTAATGATAAATTTAGCAAAGCATCTTTCTACTTACTATTGCATATTTTAACTGCAGCAAGATTGGCATATGCCCAAAAATGGGAAAGAAAGGAAGCCCCCACTGAAGAAGAAATAATAAATAAAATTTTGTCCTGCGCTGAAATGGACAGGTTAACTCTAGAGATCAAAAATAAAACTGAAACAGAGTATTATGAAATTTGGAAAAATTTGTACGAGTGGTTAGAGATAAGGAGGATCACTGAGATGATTATTGATTATTGATTGATTAGTAGATAACGCAAGGATTTCCTATTAGCATCTATATCAGGACACAACGGAAAGATATGTAAATACAGAAGTTTTTTTACAGAAGTTATATGTACAGCTTGTTATACTCTGTCCTGTTATAGAAGGTATTTTAAGTTTCTGTTTTTCTTTCTGTAATAGCAGTGTTATACCCAGGGAGGTTGAATTATGTCCGCTTTTGTTTTTAAATGTACATTTAATAAATATTTAAAAAATAATAATAAAAATAAAAATAAAGGTACTCTAGGTATTGAGATTTCCATAACTTTATCCAGTATTTCTCAAGCTCAGCAAGATGTATCAATTTCAAGCCCCTGGTACGAGAATTCTGGGAAATGAAATCCACATATCTTAAAGTTGCTACACCTGGAAACCTTGAGTCCTAACACTTTCCTTTATGATAAAGCTAAAGAAGATTCAGTGTAGATCTTGCTTTCAAGAGCCTGACATTACCTGTGGAAAGTTTTGAGCTTTTTCGTTAGCAAGAACTCTAGAGTTCTAACTTTTTGCATTAAGAGGCACTTCACAGCTGTTTCTTCTCTGCTTGCAGGGTTAATTCTCTGGGCTGTCAGTTTCCAAACATGGATTTCATGTTTCAGTTCTAAGAAGAAATAAAATTATTTAGCTGAGAGCGACAATATGGCACATTTCAATTTTCCTAGTCACAACGTAGAGATATATGATGTCTCTGGCCAAAAATTTGCAATACTACAACCAAGTCAGGCACTGTCATTCTTGGATTTATACAAAAAAACAAAAAAACCTAATTTCTTTCTCACTGTAAATGC
Organism: Azemiops feae; assembly: GCA_023970755.1. NCBI lineage: Eukaryota > Metazoa > Chordata > Lepidosauria > Squamata > Viperidae > Azemiops > Azemiops feae. The sequence continues at coordinate 552,322 of JALGBA010000071.1, read as the reverse complement.
CTGAGAGGTAGGGGGCATCAATGCAAAGTCTTTGTACCATCTTGTTATGTCATAGTTTCTTGTTTAGTGTGAATTCAGCCTAAATCAGAAATTGGTCAAGGAATTGTAAAAAAAGGAGCGCTAGTTGACGTAATCCTGCATCTCCAAGTGGCATTGAATAATAACTGCTAAGAGATGGATACAAAGTAACTTAAGATAATATTTTATAGATGCTAAATATTATTAGATCCAGGAGGTAATAATGTGGTCTGGAGATCTCTATTGACCCAATATTATTGTGTTTCTTTTCTAGAAATCCATTAAGGAAAAAACAATAGTGAATGAAATGATGAAAATGGAACTTGGTTCCAAAACAATCATCAGTCATTTTATGTATTCATTAGAAGTTTACTTTACAAATATTAAAGTTTACTGCAAAAATTACAAATGCAGTCATTCAAGTGAACCATTCTAAATATGTTTGAAACTGAAAGAGATTTGGTGTAGATAAAACTGCACAACAGATTAGAGTGTTTTTAGTATTTATGTACTATGATTGGCTTTTTGTTCATTTATATACTTAAATCTTATTCTTAGATATGTTAAATATTCATAAAATGTTATTCATAGCTATGCCAATTTATGCAGAGAGTATTGAGAATGTGAAATCTTATTCAATATTTAAATCATTTTCTTTCTCTGGCACCAGATCTTTTTGATATATAAAAGATTAACGTACAGTTAAGTTGAATCTTGAACTGTTTTGGCTAAGCATTAAATATAATACACTGTCAATATAACATGTTGGTGTTTAAGCTTTTGATTTGAACCATGAGTTCTTTTTAAGAAATTACTTGTACTACACCATTTTGAACCTTTAAACTTATTTAACATATAAATGATCATTTCTATTTTTTGAAATTGAGTTTTTCAATCAGAAGCTAAGCTAGAATATAGCTTAACATGAATTGTTGTGATGGACTATGGCACTATAGGCCTTTAAAAGATCCTGGGCAGAATACCTTGCCATTTTTTCCTACCAGTCAAATCATACAAAATGCATTCTGCTTTTCAGAAATCTAAGATGGGGATAATCACATGAAAAAAAGCTGAACAGCTGCTCCTATTAGAAAAGCCACTGCCTACAGCAGGGGTGTCAAACTGCCGGCCTGCGGGCCGGACACGTCACGCAGAAGCCGCGCCCACCCCATTGCAGGCAATGGCAAAACAGTCCCGATACGTTGCGCAATGTCACATGACGTCGCGAGTTTGACATGTCTGGCCTACAGGATCAGCATGTGTTATCAATTCAGCAAATGGTCCACATTGATTAAATGAATGCAACAGTAATTGGATCGTAGTAATGATGGTGATAGTGAGATCATGGTTTGTTACTTTTCATCTTGCCTTGTCTCATTTCAGTTTCATTTCAGTTTTTATAAACACAAAGCCCAGAATTTAAAAAAATGACTGAATTATTCCCCTATTGAATTTCCATGGTTGTACTAAGCAAGGGAGATATGTCTCATGGCCTAAATGGCCCTTTCCAACTCTATCATTCTATAATATTTATAATATGAAGATTTAAGCCTTTTGAAAATCGTGGCTTAGAATGCAATGGTTCAAAATTGTGCATTAGATTTTTTTTATCATAGTAATTATTATGGGCATAATTTCTATATTTTTGCAATATATAAAATACTTTTTACTTTTGCAATTTCACAACAGCCCTAGAAGATGATTAGGATGAGAGACAGTGACTCAATGAAAATTATCTAGTGAAGCCTCATTAGTTGACTGAAGATCTGAACCTGGATTTCTACAGCTACAATTAGCATTATGCAACTGTAGTTTCAGTTAACACAAATATTCAATCAAAGAAAAGACATTTTGACAAAGAATTATAATTCAGCTGCCAGCTTTTTCACGCAATCTGCCATCTAAGTGTGGGCAATGCATCAAAGTCTTACACTTCACTATTCTTCAATTTATAAAAATGTCTAAAATGGAAACAGAAATACAATATTCTTTTACTACTGAGATTTGCAGGACTGTCTTCCCATCATCCATCTGACCCTATAGTTACTGAATTTTGACCTGAGTGGGTCATATGCCATAAGGTATATTTTTCATTACCTGTTTACTTATTTATCTGCACAATACCAATTTTAGATCATTTTCATCTGCAGTAGATCAAATGCAAAATCACAAATTACTGCTCTTCACTAAACTAAAAACCTTGACAATGTAGTTTGTTGCCAAGAAGATTGCGTTCAGTCTTGAAAATGAACAAAACAATTGCCATTTATTCTGTATAAAGACACTGCCTGTCGAAGTGTTAGGTTTCTAGGTTACATCATTTCCAAAATCAAGCTGATAACATTTTTCAAAAGGTTACTCTTTGGCAACTATCTGGAGAAAAAAGTCTTTCTGCAATTCATTCTATTGTTTTCAGACAAGGATTGTACCTTACAGTCAGTGCATCTATATGCTGTGGTATACTGTATATTTCTGCACAATTAAACAACTGCTGGGGTCAAGAAGAAATCGATTGTTACAATCATCCTCTAAGTCTGATATACTCAGTAGTCTATTAACTGGTATGGGAATAGTTTGAAAATGAATCATTAGGCTCTATGTGTGTATATGTATATGTGTGTGTATGTGTGTGTATATGTATATGTGTGTACATATACATATATATACATACATATATATATATATTTATATACATACACACACACACACACACACACACACACACACACACACACACACACACACACACATATATATATATATATATATATATATATATATATAATATATATATGTCTTTGGTAATTCGGGTTTTCTCCCGCGTAAAATTGAAAGTGTCTTGGCAACGTTTCGACGAAGTCCCATTCGTCATCTTCAGGCTGGTGTCTTCGGCTTCGTGCTTCTAGGAGCAATGTGTGATCGCAGCTGTTTCTTCCTTTTAACTGCCAGTGGAGGTATGAACTGATTGGATGGGAGCTTGGCTGTGTTCTGATTGGGTGGAGGTGTGTACTGATTGGTTAGGGGCTTGGTTGTGCTCTGATTGGAAGGGGGGTTGGCTGTGCTCTGATTGGGTGGGGGCCCTGTTGTGCTCGGATTAGTCTGAGTTGCAGGAGGATTTGAGATGGAGAGCTGCGTTGCTGTTGTTTGGCTTCGCGTTCGTGGTCGTGCCACATCTTCAAGGTGGGTGTCAGTTTGCTTCACGTATGGAATGGAGGGGTTTAAAATGGCCAATGATGCAGCTGTGGTCTGGTTTCTGGTCCGCGGTCGTGCCTCATCATCGGTGCGGGTTTGAGTCTGCTTTTTGCGTGGATGTGTGGTGGTGATATCATGTGTGGTCTTCGTGAGTGTGGGTCCAGTGTCGCTCCTTGTGCTAGGGATTCGTCTGTCAATAAGGCTGGGTTTCCAAATGGCTGGTAGGCGGGAGGTATCATCTCGTTTATTCATGCTGTGTGGGCGTTTTTCTATCTCGATGGCTTCTCTGATTATTCTGTTGTTAAAGTGTTCAGTTTGGGCAATAGTTCTGGTATTTTTAAAGTCAATTTTATGTCCTGTGGCTTTGAGGTGTTGGACCAGGGAAGAAGTTGGTTCCTCTTTTCTGACTGAGTTCTTGTGTTCTTCAATGCGTGCACTTATTCTTCTGTTGGTTTGTCCGATGTATGTGGTGGGGCAGGCGGTGCATGGGATTTCATATACTCCTTGATTTTCTAACTCAATTTTGTCTTTGGGGTTTCTTAGGATGGTGGATATTTTCCGGTTTCTGCAGAATGATGTCTTAATGTTGTGTTTGTGGAGGATCTTGCTGATTTTGTCTGTGGTGCCTTTTATGTATGGGAGGAGGGCTTTGCCGTTTTCTTGTTCTATGTCTTGGATTTTAGTGGGGGTTTCTTTTTGGATTAAGTTGGTAATCTTATTTCTTTGGAATCCGTTGGATGTTAGTACATGACCACGAACGCGAAGCCAAACAACAGCAATGCAGCTCTCCATCTCAAATCCTCCTGCAACTCAGACTAATCCGAGCACAACAGGGCCCCCACCCAATCAGAGCACAGCCAACCCCCCTTCCAATCAGAGCACAACCAAGCCCCTAACCAATCAGTACACACCTCCACCCAATCAGAACACAGCCAAGCTCCCATCCAATCAGTTCATACCTCCACTGGCAGTTAAAAGGAAGAAACAGCTGCGATCACACATTGCTCCTAGAAGCACGAAGCCGAAGACACCAGCCTGAAGATGACGAATGGGACTTCGTCGAAACGTTGCCAAGACACTTTCAATTTTACGCGGGAGAAAAGACCTACATACAAACACCCGTGAAAACCTCAGAAAACATATATATATATATATGTTCAATAACACAGTCCTCGATCTCCGGGAGAAATATAAACCAGCTGTTTATTGTTAAAAAGTTTAAAACAATAAAAACAACTATTTACAATATTAAAACAACTTAGCTTTCGCTGGTCCCCTGCCAGCATCCTCAGAGTAAAGTTTTGGGGTGGAAATTACTTTTATAAACCTTGCTAGCCTAACTGCTTACTCATTGACCGTGTGATAGGGCCTTCCGTCCTGGCTGACCGTAATTGCCTTAACTGTCCCGCCTCCTCTTTTTTGCACTCCAGTTCTCCAACCTTCCTCCCTCCCATCCTTGTCAATCCCCTCCTTCCTGGTGTTGCCGCCGTTGGCTTGCTTTCCGGCTGCTCCCCCGTACTCGTTCTGGGCCTTACACCCAGATCCGGTGTCTTAGATGCCTTCCCATTGCCGCTCCCCTCCTTTCCATCCCGTTTGTCTGCCCGTTGTTCCTGTCTTCCACTATCTATCCCTGTTAGTGCTATTTCCTCCGATTTCCTTTCCATTCCGGGCCGCACGTCCAGATATGCTTTAAATGTCTGATATGCCGGGGGCAATTCTACGTGTCGATTAATCGAGCCCGCATCTGAGAACCAGGCCTCCTTCAGTAGGCGCCCTCCTTTGGAGGCATCCTGGGCGATGGCTTTTGCCCCCATGAAGTCAAATGAGTGTCCATTATTCACCATATGTGTCCATATTTGGGAATACTGCTCCTGCCTTTTGACGGCAATTTGTGTTCATGTACCCTGGTTTTTATCCGTTTGGCCGTCTCTCCCGTGTAATTACACTGGCAATCCTTGCAGTGCACCCTATAGACCACCGATGATTTTTCCTCCTCTGGCAGTGGTTCCTTAGGGCGCATCGTTTTCATACGGAGTGTTTGGTCGGGTCAGTGGGCCACCCTGATGTTATGTGGCGCTAATATGCGAGCCGTTGCCTCTGACACCCCCTGGACGTAAGGTATCGTTGTCCAGGATATTGTCCCTAGGTCCTCTGGTGCTCTACGGGGTTCCTGGCGCTTACTATATCTTTGGACAAAACTGGCCGGGTAGCCGTTCCACCTGCATACCTGGTGGAGATGGGCACGTTCCACTTGCTTGGCCTTTTTGGTACTGCAATGCGTATCTATACGTGCAAATAACATCCGAATGCATGCGATCTTGTGGGCTGCCGGGTGGTTGCTCGTGTAATGCAGCATCCTGTCGGTATGGGTCGCTTTCCTGTATACAGTTGTGTGGAGGGTGCCGTTGGCTTGGCGCGTGACTAATACGTCCAGAAAGGCCAAACTACCGTTGGCTTCCTCCTCCGCTGTAAATTGTATGTCCGGGAACACCGCATTCAATCTTTCCATAAAGGCAGCTTTTTCAGTCCGTTTAACGATAGCGAACGTATCGTCCACATATCTGGCCCAAAATTCTGGGTGGTAAACGGCCATTGCCTTAGCCTCCAGGCACTGTAGGACCGCCTCAGCGATAACACCCGAGATGGGAGACCCCATCGGCGTGCCCTTGATTTGTTCATACATCGTGTCCTGGAACGTGAAATGTGTTCTCAGACACAACTGCAGCAGTTTGATGACGTCTTCCATCTTAAGGGAACCACGACTTTGCAACCCCTTTAGCTGTAATAGATCTTTTATCGTTGAAACAGCCAGCTCTTGTGGGATAGATGTGAACAACGACGTCACATCAAATGAAATCATGGTCTCATCATCTTGTATTCTCACTGCTTTGAGTCTCTGTAGGAACTCCTGCGACGATTTTACCGTGGTTGTACCATCCTCTACTAGATGCTGTAGCCGCTGACTTAGCCATCTAGCCAGGCCAAACATTGGTGTACCCCTAAACGCCACAATGGGTCTTAAAGGGATCCCCTCTTCATGTATTTTTGGCAAGCCGTAGAATCTCGCCATTGCCAAGTCCCTAGGCCGTATGGCCCTCAGCTCTTCTTCATTCATTCCCCCCCGTCTTTTAAGCCTATCCATGATTTTATTGAGCTGATTCTTCATGGACGTTGTAGGGTCTATCTTGGTCACTCTATACGCACTGGTGTCATTTAGTAGGGACTGGGCCTTGCTGTTATATGTGGCCCTGTCCATGACAACCGTGGCCCTGCCCTTATCTGCCGGTAGGATCACAATGGATTTGTCCTTCCGTAGCTCCTCTAGGGCCTTCCTCTCCCCTGCTGGTAAGACGTGGTGTTGTTTGTGGTTCATGAGTAGCCCCGTGACCCGCTGCCTTATAGAGTTTTTTTCTGCGTCGTTAGTAACCATGTTTTGTATTGTAGGTTCCACGGCTGCGATGAAATCAATGGGTTGGGCATCCATCAGATTAAGGCCCGTATCCCATTGTAGTAGCCTGGTTTCCTCATCAGTGAGGCCTCTTGATGACACATTATGGACCAGTCCGGAATTGTGGTTGTGATTATGTGCTCTTTTTAGGGTCTCCATCTTTCTCTGGAGCGTTTCAGTCTTTTGCTGGCGTGCCCTCTGTGTGGTTTCATATATGTGCCGGTTGAGGGTCTCATAATGCTGTTGTGCCAGTGTGGATCGGCAGAGCTCCTGGCACCTCCGAATCCTGGGCAACCCAGTATTAATGCGCCTGTGATGGTCATTAATTAAGGCACGTATAGTCCGGCGCTGGAATTGCCGGACTGCCATCTGTGCTTCTATGGAGTTCACCACCGGCCTCCTACGCAAGGATTTGGGTGGCAAGTCATTGCGGATGCAATCATGTAGGAAGGCCAATTTTCGGTAATTAACGGCCTCCCGTTTGGCAAGGTTCTCCCACCTCCTGGCTTGGAGCAATACTGCTCTTCCGTAAATGTCTTTGATAACTGCAAAAATACGAATCCCGGGCATATCTGTTCAATAACACAGTCCTCGATCTCCGGGAGAAATATAAACCAGCTGTTTATTGTTAAAAAGTTTAAAACAATAAAAACAACTATTTACAATATTAAAACAACTTAGCTTTCGCTGGTCCCCTGCCAGCGTCCTCAGAGTAAAGTTTTGGGGTGGAAATTACTTTTATAAACCTTGCTAGCCTAACTGCTTACTCATTGACCGTGTGATAGGGCCATCCGTCCTGGCTGACCGTAATTGCCTTAATTGTCCCGCCTCCTCTTTTTTGCACTCCAGTTCTCCAACCTTCCTCCCTCCCATCCTTGTCAATCCCCTCCTTCCTGGCGTTGCCACCGTTGGCTTGCTTTCCGGCTGCTCCCCCGTACTCGTTCTGGGCCTTACACCCAGATCTGGTGTCTTAGATGCCTTCCCATTGCCGCTCCCCTCCTTTCCATCCCGTTTGTCTGCCCGTTGTTCCTGTCTTCCACTATCTATCCCTGTTAGTGCTATTTCCTCTGATTTCCTTCCGCGCTTGGATGTGCGTGCGCACAGCCGTATCCCGTCCCTCTGCCTCGTCTGCCTACGATCAGCTGGGCTATCTGCCGGCTCACTCCTGAATTCACCTCTTCTCATCCTTGCAGATCCTATCCTTCCTAATGTTGCTGCCGTTGGTGCGTTAGCCAACTGCCTCACCTTCCCCCCCTCCTTCTTATCCCTTTGAACCATCCGCTGTACCTGCCTTCCATTAAGAAATAAGATTACCAACCTAATCCAAAAAGAAACCCCCACTAAAATCCAAGACAGAGAACAAGAAAACGGCAAAGCCCTCCTCCCATACATAAAAGGCACCACAGACAGAATCAGCAAGATCCTCCACAAACACAACATCAAGACAGCATTCTGCACAAACCGGAAAATATCCACCATCCTAAGAAACCCCAAAGACAAAATTGAGTTAGAAAATCAAGGAGTATATGAAATCCCATGCACCGCCTGCCCCACCACATACATCGGACAAACCAACAGAAGAATAAGTGCACGCATTGAAGAACACAAGAACTCAGTCAGAAAAGAGGAACCAACTTCTTCCCTGGTCCAACACCTTAAAGCCACAGGACATAAAATTGACTTTAAAAATACCAGAACTATCGCCAAAACTGAACACTTTAACAACAGAATAATCAGAGAAGCCATCGAGATAGAAAAACGCCCACACAGCATGAATAAACGAGATGATACCTCCCGCCTACCAGCCATTTGGAAACCCACCCTTATTGACAAACGAGTCCCTAACACAAAGAATGACACTAGACCCACACTCACGAAAACCACACAGGATGTCACCACCACACATCCACGCAAAAAGCAAACCCAAACCCACACCGATGATGAGGCACGACCTCAAACCAGAAACCAGACCACAGCTGCATCATTAGCCATTTCAAACCCCTCCAATCCATACATGAAGCAAACTGACACCCACCTTGATGATATGGCACGACCACGAACGCGAAGCCAAACAACAGCAATGCAGCTCTCCATCTCAAATCCCGCTGCAACTCAGACTAATCCGAGCACAACAAAGCCCCCACCCAAACAGAACACACCCCCATCCAATCAGAGCACAGCCAACCCCCCATCCAATCAGAGCACAGCCAAGCCTGTAACCAATCAGAACACACCTCCACCCAATCAGAACACAGCCAAGCTCCCACCCAATCAGTTCATACCCCCACTGGCAGTTAAAAGGAAGAAACAGCTGCGATCACACATTGCTCCTAGAAGCACGAAGCCGAAGAGACACCAGCCTGAAGATGACGAATGAGACTTCGTCGAAACGTCGCCAAGACACTTCCAATTTTACGCGGGAGAAAACCCAAATTACCAAAGACCTACATATATATATATATATATATATATATGCAGGTCTTGGTGTATTCGGGTCTTTTCCCGTGTAAGATTGAGAGTGTCTTGGCAACGTTTCGACGAGGTCCCACTCGCCATCTTCAGGCTGGTGTCTTCAGCTTCGTGCTTGTGCGAGCAAAGTGTGATCGGAGCTGCCGTCCTTCTATAAATTTAGAAGATTGAGATCAGCTTTGTGAGGTAGTCCAGATAGGAAGCCCACTCAGATGAACTAATTCTTTTTTATTGGAAGGTTACATTAACAGAACCTTGCAAATCTGAAAATTCATTTCTCCCATATTGCTTTACAGCCCAAGAAAATAAAGAGGGTCTTTTCCAAGAAGTTTGCCAGGCCCACAATTCAGCTGCAACCTAAGCTGCCTCTAATCTCACTGTTCACTGACTGTGGTTCTTCCCCCTGTCTCCCAAGGTCATTCCCACATATCACTACAAAAACCAAACAGTATTTGGAGGGCCAGTTATATTATACTTGAAAAAAAAAATCTTAAATTCTGTTGTGCTGCCTCATCGTAGTGTCAGGGGGATTATTTCTGGGAAAGAAAAATGAAAAACATCAGGACTGTATGCCAGCATTATGTATTCCCAGTAGGGTCATGTTCTTCCAGATAAACCAAACAAGAACCTACATCAGGAAGTAGCAATACAGGAAGATACTGGAGATAGATGACATTTTAATGACAACCACATCATTTTACTCCATGAGAGAAGACTATCATAAATCACTCCTTAACTTCACCAAGAAACCAAATGAACCATCAGCTCTTTGAATGAATATTCTATAAAGAGTTTAGAACTAAGCTTGATTGAAATAGGTCACATTAACAGAATTTTGCAAGTGTAATTGTGGTGTAACTCTTCCACCACCCCTTATACTCCCATGAATCAGGGAAATGTTCTCTGAGTTGTTTCTGAATATCATCTCATTTCTCAGGACTTAAAAATGTTTCAGACCCTTTTACCTAGGTAATTGTTCTTCAATATTTCTCTCAAGATCATCTCTATACCCTGTTTCCCCAAAAATAAGACCTAACCAGAAAATAAGACCTAGCATGGTTTTTCAAGATGCTCCTAATATAAGCCCTATCACAAAAATAAGCCCCAGTTAAGATCGTCAGCCAGATGGATGCATATAGTACTGTATTTCCCTGAAAATAAGACATAACTGGAGAATAAGCCCTAATGCGTCTTTTGAAGCAAAAATTAATATAAGACCCAGACTTATTTTGGGGGGAACATGGTATCTACAACATAGAAGTATGAACATAGGGAAAATGAAATAAATCTACCACACACTGACATCCTAGGTATCAGTAAATTGAAATGAACTAGAATTGGACACTTTCAATGAGAAAACACTGTTTACTACTTCGGACACCATTACAAAAATTAAAGAAAGATCAGCATTTCTTTCAGGGTCAGTAAGAATATAGCAAATATAGTATTATTATTCAGGTACTATGCAGTCAGTGGCTAAACAACAGCTGTTAGACTTCATGGACACCATTTAATATGTTTGTTATCCAGTGCAGAAGAATTTTATGATAAGGTTCAATCCGAAATACAGCAGGAAGTTCAATCTGAAACACATCTTGACAGAACATGCAAACAAAATGCAGTACTTGCGGTTGGAAACTGGTATACCAAAGTTGAAAGTACTGAGGAAATAAGATTAGCTGGTCTGTATCGCTTAGAAAATAGAAATAAAACAGAAGAATTACAACTACAATTAAAGAAGACCAGACTAATGACAGCAGGTATAACAACCACTGTACAAAAAATATTGAAGTGTTGACTAACTTCTGCCTTTTAGTACTAAGTATAATAAAATAAAACGAAAAAATCATCCAGCCGTCAAGAAAATATGCCACAGACTAGCAATGAAAAGATAATCAGATGCTATGACATGCCTGTACTTACAAAGATCAGAATCATACAAGGAGTGGTATGCCCTGTGACACTCTATGAAAGCAAAAGTTGGACTTTGAAGAAGCAGAATATAAGGAATATTGATGTTTTTGAATTTTGATGTTGGAGAAGACTAGTGATATCCACTATCACCGATAGCCAAGAAAACAAACAATGGAAAATAAAGAAATTAATCCAGAGTTACTGTGATCAGATCAAATTATCAATCTTCAAACCATGTAAAGTGCTTCACATAGCCCCATCAATCTATCCCTAATCAAGCAGAGTATTTCAATTCTCAGAAAAGAAATAAATTGTGTATGGGTAGGTAATCATATCAAATTTGTTTTGAAGGAATAGTGTGATCATAGCCTAAATACACCTCTATCAAGCTTTACAGTCGTTCAGTAAGACTCTATATTAGATATATCTTTTTAGGAAAACACAAACATTTAAATTATTATTCATCTGATAGCAAACTAGAGCAAAAGTAATTGTTTCGCATTTAACAATGGAAAGATCTGCTCACACAAATGGCTTGGAACAGTTCTGTAGCTGTTTTAGCTTTCCAGAATTTGGGATGAGAGCTCGGAGAAGAAGCCTTAAAAGAAAAAAAACTCATGGGAATTACAGTATGTTCCCTGAACTTTACATTACTGATTTGAGGAGATTATCTCCAGGACCAGTTATACACTGGTTACAGTAACATCAGCACTGGTTATTTATTATTTATATTTCATATTTCTAAACCTCCCATCTCCCTCAAAGAGGAACTCTGAGTGGTTCTTGCTTTGTTTTATTGAGTGAAACTTATTTCATCTGGCAGAATCCCTCCAAAATGGTTCCAAGAAGAAAGAAAAATCTAAATTCTTTTTAGCAGAGCCTTCCCAAACTGGGTAACATGTCAATGGCAATTGCTAGAATTACCAGCTGGTTTAGTTAAAAGAAAATTGCTTTAATTATTTTTTTATTATTTATTAAATATATTGACTGCCCATCTTACCACAGGATAACTTTGAGCAGCCAATAAATTTAATCTCTGCTCCAGAATTATTATGGGCCTTCAGAAATAGCAGTTTATTATATCATATCTGTTTTTATTTATAGTTTATTTTATTTGTAAAGCCATCTAAATCTCCAAATAATCTAAAAGAGTGATTTTCAAGAACTGACAACTTTAAAATATTTAAATTATAACTCCGCAAAATCCTGAAATTCCAGAAATTCTGAGAATTGAAATCCACACATCTTATAAACTTTCTAGTTTATAAAACCATAGGAAAATTAAACAAAATTATTATTTTGGTGACAGGGATAAAATGTTTAAAAAGAAAACATAAATGTTATAGACCTATCAAAAAAGATACTTTAATATCTTCCTAAAGACCAAAGTGGGTGGTGGTCCCCATCAATGTACTGGGAAATGAATTCCAGAGATGAAGGGAGCTCAAGCCTAAGTAATAATCAGACAGATCCTGTGCCTGGGGTGAGCCTCCCCAGATTTTCTTAGTTGGAAATAAAATCTTGCAAGAGGTGCTTGCCCTGGTGTTCCAAACAGATGCCTTTCAGAACATCAAGTTATTTTATTTTATTTTATTTATTTATATCCCCTTTCATGATTTTTACAAAAAGCACAGGGCAGTGAACATATCCAACAAATCTCCCTTCTCCTATTTTTCCTACAACAACTACTCTGTGAGGTGGATTTGGCTGAGAGAGTGTGACTGGCCCATGGTGTCCTGTTTTTTTTAACCTGGTGCCTTAACCACTATGCTAAATCCAACCACTGGCTCAGTGTGAGAGTCCAAAATGAATTAACCCAACAATCTAATCTCCATCCCCCCTATAGTAATTCATTTTATTGTCTCATATTCAATTGTCACCTGTTGTGCTATAATGTGATGCATTATTCCATCTTCTGCATTCTGGAATGAGAATGAATCTTAACCTTCATCCACATGACACCTTTAGAGGTATTTGAAGAGTACTATCATTTCCCACCTCTGACACTTAGTTTTTTTCAGGACTAAACATACTCAGATATTTCAATATCTTTTCTTAGAGCTTAGTTTGTGGCTCCCCAATTATCTTGGTTACTCCTTCAAAAGTGTGACATCCATAATTGGACACAGTATTTGATGTGGGAGCAGAATACAGTGAAAACATCACATCTGTGATTTGGAAATTTTACTTCTGTTGATACAGCCTAAAATGCATTTGTCTTCATTGTAACCAAATCATCCTTCTGTCTGTTTTATTCAATTTGCAATAAGCTACTATTCTAAGATCTCTTTTGCATTTTGAATTTTATTTCTGTCTTCTATAATATTAGCTATCCCGGCCAACTCTATATCATCAGCAAATTTGATAATCACTTCACACAAACCAAAATGTTGAAGAATAAACAAGACTGGTCTTTCTGAAATCCTAATTTATATTTGTCTCAAATTCAATGAAAGATCATTAATCAGAACTTTGAGTCTAATTTTACAGATAGCAGCATATCCCCTTAATTGTCAGCCAGCCCACACTTAACAAGCTTGCTAATCAGCATCCTTTGGGTGTGTTGTTGAATGCTTCTCTTCATGACAAGGTATATTATGTCTACTACATTTCAATAATCTATTAAGGGAGTTATCCAATCAAAAAAATGAGATGAAACTAGTCAGGCAAGATTGTTCTTAACTCCATGATGGCTTCTGATAATTACTGCATTGTTTTCCAGATGTTGTGAGATCAAACTCTTAATGATGCATTGTACAATCTTCCCATATAACAAACTAATCTGCATCTAATATCTCTTTCCCCCCTCTCTCCCTCTCTCCCTCCCTTTTTTTTTTAAAGACAGATCAACATTTCTCAGATATAACATATAAGGATTCAGCCAAATCTTCAGCACAGTAGCATGCATTTCTTCTGGCACTGGGCAGTTAAATTTGCTTAAAAGGAGAAAGGTAGCTCTTGACCATGTTTCAGTGTCTTTTTTTGTTTTTGTTTTTTATTTCGTTTAGTTTTTGAAAAGGCTTTTGTTTAGGTTTTTGGTTTGTTTTGTTTTGTTTTTTGTTTAGTTTTTGAAAAAACAAGAAAAAAGTCAAGGAAAGAGAGAAGATGACAAGGAAATAACAAGCAGTAGAGAGAAAGCAGAGTTGCTTAACTCATTCTTTACATCAGTCTTCATGCAAAAAGAAACTGTATCCCAACTACCAAAAACATAACTGTAAAAGACGAACTAAAATTAAAATTAAAATAAGCAAGAAAATGGTAAGAGAACACCTGTCTGACCTTGATGAACATAAATCACCGGGACCTGATGGATTACATCCCAGAGTTTTGAAGGAGCTGGCAGATGTCATCTCACAATCATTGTACCATATCTTTCAAAAATCCTGGAGCACCGGGGAACTACCAGAGGATTGGAAAAGAGCTGATATGGTTCCCATCTTCAAAAAAAAAAAAAAACAGACCCAGGAAACTACAGAACAATCAGCCTAACATCAATATCTGGGAAGATACTGGAAAAAATAATCAAAAAACAGATCTGCAAACATCTAGAAACAAATAAAGTTAGAACTAAAAGCCATCACGGATATGTTAAAAACAGATCATGCCAAATCAATCTTATTTCATTCTTTGACAAAGTGACTAAATTAATAGACTGGCAAAATGCTGTGGACATAGTATATTTAGATTTCAGCAATACATTAGACAAAGTAGACCACAACCTACTTCTTTATAAACTAGAAAAATGTGGGATAGACAGCATCACCACCAGATGGATTTATAACTGACTGACAAACCATTCTCAATGAGTAGTCCTTAATGGTACTACGTCTAGATGAAGAAAAATAAGCAGTGGGGTACCACAAGGTTCCATCTTAGTCCCAGTACTCTTCAATATCTTCATAAATCACTTAGATGAGGGAATAGAAGGGAAACTCATCAAATTTGCAGATGACACTAAGGTGGCAGGAATAGCCAACACCTCAGAAGACAAGCTCAGGATCCAAAAATATCTTGACAAACTTGAACAATGGGCCCTATCCAACAATATGAAATTCAATGTGGAGAAAAGCAAGGATTTACCCCTAGGCAGGAAAAACCAAAGGAACAAGTACAGATTAGGCAAAACCTGGCTTAAAAACAGTAACTGTGAGAGGGACTTTGTAGTCCTAGTGGCCGATCTCTTAAACATGAGCCAGCAGTGTGCGGCGGCAGCCAAAAAAGCTAATACAATCCTTGGTTGTATAAACAGAGGCACAGAATCAAAATCACATGAAGTATTAGTACCACTTTATAAATCCTTAGTAAGACCACACCTGGAATACTGCACCCAGCACATTACAAAAAAGATGTTGAGACTTTGGAAAAAGTGCAGAGAAGAGCAACAAAGATGATTAGGGGACTGGAGGCTAAAACATATGAAGAACAGTTGCAGGAATTGGGTATGTCTAGTTTAATGAAAGGAAGAACTAGGGGTGACATGATAGCAGTGTTCCAATATCTCAGGGGTTGCCATAAAGAAGAGGGAGTCAAGCTATTCTCCAAAGCACCAGAAGGCAAGACAAGAAAACAATGGATGGAAACTAATCAAGGATAGAAGTAACCTAGAATTAAGGAGAAACTTCCTAACAGTGAGAACAATTAACCAGTGAAATACCTTTCCTTCAGAAGTTGTAGGTGCTTTATCACTGGAGGTTTTTAAGAAAAGATTGACAGACACCTGTCTGAAATAGTATAGTGTCTCCTGCTTGAGCAAGGGGTTGAACTAGAAGACCTCCAAGGTCCCTTCCAGCTCTATTCTGATTGATTGATTGATTGATTGATTGATTGATTGATTCAAAATAGGAATTGAGTAATTCCATCTCTTCTTTATAATCTGTTAGCAATTTGTTTTCTGCACTGAGCAGCTGATATCTGATAATTTTCCTTTTATTTTGCCTAGATTTGTTTAAACAGCTCTGTTTGTTGTTCTTTGCATCCTTTATTAACCTTGGCCCACTCTTAGCTTTTGTTTTCTGAAACATGCTCTACAATTTCACATTATGTGTTCCATTTTAAGACCTTCACTAAGCTTTTAGTGTAACTCATTAACTTCTTTTCTTGTTCCGCATTTCTCTGCTATTAAAAACATTTCCAATTATGCTTTTAATATTTCCTTTAGCACTCCCAACCATCTTGAGCTCCTTTTCTGATTAGTTACTCCTGTCATGGCATCCTACTTATTGTTCTGTTAAAATCTATTGTTCCAAAGTCCAAGAAATGTATTAGACATTGCTTAGTTTTACTGTATATTTCTTTAAAGTCAAGAACATTAGCATTATACGATCACCAGCACAGTTGTGCCTATGTTTCTGCTACTAAGTCCTTGTATTGTTTTGTTTTGCATTGTATTGTTCCCCACAGTAACCTTTCTGCCTTTGTAAACATTTCAGAATTGGTATAAAATATAACAGATGTTTCAGAGACCGTTTGAAATTTCCAAGTAGTACAGAAGGGCAACCTTATGTAAAAATTACAAAAAAGAAATCTGGAGCTTAACTGTAACTTTTTCATAATTCTCTGATGAAGCTGGCACATCAATAAAAGTGTTTCTGATTATAAACTCCATAAAAAGTAAGAGAACTATCTATATTCAGACTCACTCCAAAGCTGTGTATCTTTTCATTCTAACAGTGACTATATCTAGATAGTTGTAGACAATTCTGGTATTAAAATCCAATAATCAGTATTCCAAATCCATTTGGACTCAGTGTTATTTTTCCTCATCTAACCTATTGCCATCTACAGCCAACAAATCAAGGCAGTCGTGTTTTATAATGTCATAGAAAAAGGTATTTGAATATCATCATCATATTGATAACATTTGCTTTCAAATCTGCTGATGATCTCTTCCAGAGTTTTACATATCTGTTAAAAAATGTATTAAATGAAGAGATTAAATGAAGCTTTTAGCGATGAGCTCTAAATTCATGGAACTACAGGCTCAACTGTCACCACCTTTCTAGCAGATATGAGCAGAATAATTTCAATGGAGATTTCCTCAAACTGCCAGGTGATTTAGAAGGATATTGGCGTCAGTTATATTGAAAGCCACTGAGAAACCTGGAATACCAACAGTTTCTTTGTCTCCAAAAGAAAATTGGATTCCTAACCCAGGAATCTCAATCCCATAAACCACGGGTGTCAAACTCGCCACGTCACGTGACGTGTCACGACATATCACGACTTTTTTCGCATTGCCGGAGCTGGGGTAGGTGCGGTCTCTGCATGATGCAACCAAGCAGATTAAAACATAAAGGTAATATGGGCCAGACTGTGATTTTCACTGTAACTACAGAATGCCATTTAAGATAAAAAATATTAAGGACACAGGAAGACAAAATGACAAAAAGGAGGGGAGAAGCTTGTTTTTTGTCTTTCCCTTTTTGAGACATTTTCACTTTTGGATGATAGTATCATAATGTTAACCAGGAGAAAAGTGGCAATAATAAGAGCAACCTAGAGCAACCTAAAGGGAGAGGAATTATACCAGATTTTCTTCAGAAACCGTTTGAGCAACTGTCCAGTAAGTTAGCTAAATCACTTAATAATAAATTGACAGCTTTTGAAAAAAACGAATGAAAGACCTGTAAAAATGAAAGAGGGAGTGAAAGAAGAAATTAAGATGATGGCAGGTTCTATAACACAAGTGTCAGCAGATGTAAAAGAAATTAATGAAATAAAATTTTGAAGAGTAAAACAGAAGTTATAGAGAGTTGGAAAGAAAACTAGATAATATGGTTAATTTTTCTTTTGTTCAGAAATGCAAATATACTCATCAGATCTAATCTGTCATTCTGAAGATCTCTAATAGCTTTAAGATGGTTAAATAAGCAATTTCCAAAAGTGATTAGAAAATGATGTTAGCAAACTTAGTGTCCTTTAAATGATTCCACTGCAGTTGTGAGCTTGATGACTGATCCCTTTGTCTCTGGATGCTTAAATCTATGGAAGACTGTTATTCTGAGGTCTCCCCATGAGGATCAGCCATGGGGAGACCTCATGTGGATGATCTTTTATCTTCTTGTCTGGAGAGTTTCTGAAGAACTGGTTCCTTGGTCTTTGAATCCTGTTAATAATCATGTCCTTTTCTTGACAACAATATGGAAATAGTTACCATTTCTTCCAGATAGATAGATAGATAGATAGATAGATAGATAGATAGATAGATAGATAGATAGATAGATAGATAGATAGATAGATAGATAGATAGATAGATAGATAGATAGATAGATAGATAGATAGATAGATAGATAGATAGATAGATAGATAGATATAGATAGCTAGATAGCTCTAGATAGATAGATAGATAGATAGATAATAGATAGATCGATAATAGATAGATAGATAGATAGCTAGCTAGATAGATAGATAGATAGATAGATAGATAGATAGATAGATAGATAGATAGATAGATAGATAGATAGATAGATAGATAGATAGATAGATAGATAGATAGATAGAGGCAGAGGCAGAGGCAGAGGCAGAGGCAGAGACAGAGACAGAGACAGAGACAGAGACAGAGACAGAGACAGAGACAGAGACAGAGACAGAGACAGATAGATATCTTCTTCCAATCTAGCCTGTTGTCAGCCCAGTAAGGTAGGACAATGCAAGGGTTACAGGTTGCTACATTATTGTTATAGGGTATAATAACCGAATCATGAAAGCCTACTACATTTTTCCTTCACTCCCCTTCTATCGAATAGAATCAAAGTAACATTATTTTGAGTTTTGTGGAATCTTTGGTGCTGTCTAAGCTTGGCTATTTGCTTGCAGATGTTTCATTACCAAGCTAGGTAACATCATCAGTGCTATCTTGAGTTTCTTTTTTATGCCTTCTGCTTTCTCAAGATTCACCTGTCTCTTATCTTACTTTCAGTGTTCCTACTTAACCTTCTTCAAGGTTATCTCCATCTATAAACTTGGAATTGTCTAGTGGTTCGCAACCAGATACTAACCAGGTCCAACCCTCCTTAGTTTTCAAGTCTTAGAAATGGTCAACCTCGTAGGCTATCTGCTGGTATAGATCTAGATCTGGAAATTGAGTTAACTGACATCAAATAAATCAATAAATAAAGCAGATTATAAAAAGTAAAAATAATGATAGATTTGGACAGAAGAAAAATGCCATGGTGAAGATATAACCTGTGTGCTAGAAAATTAGGAAAATAATGGAGGATTAATATTTAAGATTTTAAGCCTTTTCAAAAGGCAGCATTTTTAAGTCTCTAAATTTTAAAATATCATTTCAAAGTGCAATCTTGTGAATTCCTTGCTCATCCTAAGTAACTGAATAGCAGCAGAACACCCTCAAAAAGGATATGAAAACCAAGGAAATCTAAGCAATGGAGAACAGTCAATGAGGGTTTTTTTTTATAAACATTCAGTACTTGTTTGATTGGTAATCAGGGGGCAACTTTGTAGACACTAAATTGATTGAAACAGCTGTTTCAAACAATTCTGTTGAAGGTTATCACAAAACTACAGCAATTAAAGATTGGAAAGTCCCATTAAGACATCTTGCACTCATTCTGTTACTTCTCTGAAGCCAAATTGCTTCAGATCTATTTTAATGAAATGTACTTTGATCAACTTTCTCATCTCATTTCCCAGAAATCATTAATAGAACTAGTACTTTAGTATTTGCTTTTACTGAGCTAGTACTGATTAGTTTCATCATGATGTAACTACTGCTGATTGTAGGAGGAAAAAAGTTTACTAATTATGAGAACTGCTGAATCTGAAGATAGTAATGAGAGAATAACACAGATGACATCTAATTTGAGTTTGAATATGCTTCTTTACGGAATATATATAACCAGTTTGGTTAGTAAAATGCAAGAATGTTGTAATTATGCTCTTTTAAATAACAAAGCATAAGATATTACCAATTTCTTTAAAGACTTCAAGACATCTCAGCTAGTAGTTTTCAGATCGCCATTTAAGATTTCAGAGTAATTGCTATTAATTGACAGCTGCTCCTAAAAATGCATTTTATGCCTGCTAGAGATAATTTAAAATAAAAAATAAAAAAGAAAGCACATCTATAAAGGAACCACTGCCTACTAATTTAAAATATTAAACAAAAAAGTGGGATCAAGACTGAAGTTGTAGACTCAGCCATCCATCCTTCCAAGGTCAGAAAAATGAGGACCCAGATTGTTGGGGGCAATATACTGATTCTATAAACCACTTAGAGAGGGCTGTGAAGCACTGTGAAGTGGTATGTAAGTCTACGTGCTATTGCTATTGTAAAGAATAAAGCTGGGGAATGAGGAACCATATTAATTCACACACTAGACAGTAGGAAGAACCATTATGTCAATAGCTGAATGAAGGCTATCAAAAGATCAGCCAAGTATCTGTTGATTCTGGAAGAGGAAAACACCTAGAATTTAAACTTGGAGCATAAAATATATAAGGACTTTGATTTGTTTATACTACAATAGACAATTATTCTATGTGTATAGAGCGTCTTTTCTGTACACAGTAAAGAGATTAATCTCATTCCAGTCATATCCATTAGCCTTCTGTCACATAAGCCAATTCCTTCATAAGCAATTAAGGGTCTGGGCAGCTAAATTTAAAGCCATAGCTTTGTAATGCCTGACATCAACATTTGGCACATTCCAGCCCAAATGACTTTACATCTGATTCCCAGCAAATTTTCTTTCAAATCAACTACCTGTGTAACATACATTGTATCTGATACTCTTAACATGCAGTCCATAACATGCTTTCTCTAGCAAACTTAATAAGCATTGAATAAACAGATAAAATAATTCTGGAAGGAATATAACAAATTCTCAGGATTGAAGCTCACTATAAATTCAATCCATATTCAAAACGATACACCCTTCTTAGTGTTTCATTTTATCAAATAAATCAGATCTATATCTACATTGTTTCAAATTTCCACTCACCAACAATCTCACTTGGCTCTTTGTTATAGAGTTTCTTGTTCCAGTAAAGTAGCCGTAAAAAAGGAAAGGAAACCAGAAGTACAAGACAAATTCCAATAAACATGTGCCCTGTAAATCCAGCAAAGTCCAACCCCTAGAAAAAAATACAATTGAAATACAGTTACAATGGTTCTCCTCAGTTAAAAAGGGAAATAAAAAATGGCATGCTGTTTTATGTGATCAGACTCTCTTTTTAATAGCACAAGGTCATGTCTCTGTTAGAAGAAGTGCATCTTAAGGTGAACTCTCAAATTTCATTTACAGTATGTCTTTCCCCACCTAGCTTTCCATAGCAGGAAATGTGCCCACCATTTCCAATAAAAACTGGCTGCCAAGTGAAAGAAATTAAGAATATTAATTTCTAAAAACACACACAAAGAGAGAGAGAGAGAGAGAGAGGGAGGGAGAGAGAGAGAAAGACAGAGAGAGAGAGAGAGAGAGAGAGAGAGACATACACACACCATTGCACCATTGCACTTGCCTTTTGATCTGTTACACTATGCTGGAAGATAGTTTAAGAAGCATTTGTCAGTGTATCATTATGAATTGGCTTAAAATATGAGTCTTTAAAATATGTTTATGACATCAAAAGATAAGATGGAAGACAAGCTATAATTAATAATTCTAATCTAAACTATGAACAAAGAAGATAAGAAAGTAAATTTTTCTCCAAAGCACCAGAGGGCTGGACAAGAAATAATGGTTGGAAACTGATCAAAGAGAGAAGCAACCTGGAATTAAGGAGAAACTTCCTAACAGTGAGGACAATTAACCAGTGGAACACTTGCCTTCAGAAATCATGGGCGCTCCGTCACTGGAGGTTTTTAAGAAGAGGCTTGACAGTCACTTGTCTGAGATGGTATAGGTCCGTGGTGGCAAACCTATGGCACGCGTGCCAGAGGTGGCACGCAGAGGCCTTTCCATGGGCACGTGCACCATTGCCCCAGAAGGATGCTCCCCTCCCCCTCTTCATACACGCCTGACTAATGGGAGCTGGAGAAGGCAGGGAAACCAAATCCAGCAGCGCTCTCTCTGTGTACTGGGAGTCTGGGAACAGCTGCGAGAGCTGGGCAGGGAGATGGGAACCTATAAAAGCAGGTTTCCGCGGGAGAAGTGTAGTGAGCAAGCAAGCGAGCAAGCAAGCAAGAGAGAGCACGACCTTTGGAAGTGACAGGAAAGTAGGATGTGCGAGTTTGGAGTTTGGGAAGGCAAGCGTAGGACGCATGAGTTTGGAGTTTGGGAAGGCGAGCATAGGACACACGAGTTTGGAGTTTGAGAAAGCGAGCATCCGATGGCGACTGCCGCTTCAGCGCTATCAGTGAGAGAGTTTGCATGGGAGCAGGCCAGCGAGGAGCACATGGCAAGGCTACCACTCCCTCTGCCATCGGCCAACCCTTAGCAGGCGCTGAGCAGAGAGCAGACTTGCAACATGACAAACCCCCACGGCCTCGACAAGGCGCTGAAGATGTCTCTGCAGAGGAAGACCAAGGTTCATTCGGCAGCTGGTGGGTGTGCTTATTGCGAATGAGTTTGGGAGGAGGAAGAGGGAGGCTGGCTCCCTCCCTCTCTAATCCTACTCCACACAGCAGCAGACCCCTGCCGCCCCCCTTCCATTGTGCATCTTCCATGGGAGTCATGTTGGGATTTAATAGCAATGTTACGTTTTCCCCGCTTAGTCATTCAGTGGATTCGTGTCAGTGTGTGTGTGTGTGTGTGTGTCTGTAACGGTGCCTGCCCGTGTCTTGCCTCCCATTTCCTGTGCTCTGTGGAAAGGAGTGGGAACAAGTAAGGGCTGTCTTGCACCAGCCTCCCTGGGTTTGATCGGTTTCCAGTTTCTTCTTTTAACGCTCTCGAGGGAGCAAGAGAAGATTTGGAATTTCTCTCAGGCTAGTTTAGCTGTTGGAATTGCTCAGAAGATTGGAAGCTCTGTGTTTGTGTGTTTGTGTGTGTTTGCATTCTGTGTTTCACAGCCTCATGAGTTTAATGAGATTTATTCCTAGATATAGATGTGCAAGACTGGCGTCTTAAAAATAGCTTCCTCTCAGTGCACACAGATTTGAAATGTTGGGTAGCGTTGGATAGATTGGATTTTTCCTTGTTGCAAAGGATGGCTTCAAGCGGGAATGATGCAAGGAGCCCAATATTCTTCCCTCCTTTCTCTTTTTTTTGAAAGCAGAACCAGCCTTTTTTGTTAAGGCCCTGCTCGCCTTCCCAAACTCCAAACTCGTGCAGGGAAGTCCTGCCTTAGTACTTGGCCACCAACAGCCCTGTGGCCCTTTTGCCATCCCCTGGTGGTCTCCCATCCTATTGCTGAGGATACTTTGGTTACAAAGCCAGGTCTCCTCACATGGAGAGGGAGTGGGCCTCCCTGTGACCCACGCACTTTACCCTCCTGCACCCACCATGAGCAACCTGGCCAAGGAGAGTGAGCACAGAAGCAGTATCCTTGAGGAGGAGGTAAACGCAGCTGGGCATCCCCTTAGGGAAGTGCGGCTAGGGAGGCAGGGCTGTGAGGTTCTGGTGCCGTGGGAGCTCAAGGGCCAGGCTGGGCACTTGACCTCCGCTGCCCAGGGCTCCAGGCAGTCTGTGCCACCGTCCAGGGGGCCCCTGCATTGCCTGAGGCTCAGTGAGGCTCCTCCAGTGGAACATGCCCGGGCGCTCACCCCGGTCCCACCCCCCCTCCACCGGAGACCCTCAGATCTGCCCCAGTCCTGCCAAGGCCCGCACAAGTGCCCCTGATGTGAGTGACATCGAGCTGGCCACACCCACCCAGTAGGCCATGCCCATGCCAGCCACGCCCACCCAGTAGGCCACACCTACCCAGTGGGCCACACCCATCCGGCACCCGACGATAAAAGGTTTGGGTTGCAGTTTGGGCACTCGGTCTCTAAAAGGTTCGCCATCACTGGTATAGGTTCTCCTGCTTGAGCGGGGGGCTGGACTAGAAGACTTCCAAGGTCCCTTCCAGCTTCTATTCTATTCTATTCTATTCTATTCTATTCTATTCTATTCTATTCTATTCTATTCTATTCTATTCTATTCTATTCACACAAATATATAATAAGAAAGATATAGGCTATACACCACCCAGAGTGAGATGTGTGGCCATATAGATTTGTAAATAAATAAATAAATACAATTAATTTCCTTTACTAATGTGCAGACATACAGTATGTCTGAAGTCTGTAAGTCAGAAGAATTTCTTATGATCTATGAAGTTACCTGTTACATACATACATACATACATACATACATACATACATACATACATACAAACAAACATAAAATACCATTTCTGTAATACAAATAAGTGAATATAGTTTCTATTGTTTTGGAAACAAAACATTTTAAAACAGAACCTATTTCAAATCAGTTGTATTTGTTAACAAAGCACATTCTTATCATCATACTATAACATAACAAACTATAGCAAATCTAAACAGACTCAATCACTATGCACTATATTTTTTTTAACCAAGTACATCAAGAAAGATTTATTCTAAATACATGTACAGGTAGTCCTTGCTTACCAACTGCCTCATTTAACGACTGTTCAAAATAACAACTATTTGGGAAAAAACAGTTTTGCAACCAATCCTCACATTTATACCCATTGCAATGGTCCCATGGTCACATAATTCCTATTTATGTGCTTCTCAACTGGCTTCTGAGAAGCAGAATTAATAGAGAACACAGAAATAAAATCACAAATCACACATGATGACTCAATAAACGATGGCAATTAGTCACTTAGTAACCAAAGTGAAAGGGAGGTCATAGATCCATTACAGACATGTGATATTTCACTTTATGAGTACAATACCAAGCAATCAAGTTGCCAGTCCCAATTGTGGTCAGTAAATGAGAACTATCTGTACAGTATTGCCTAAAAGGGCTGCATGTGCATCAAAACATATTCAGGAGTGGTACTTTAGAATCTGGGTGAATGTATGAATAGTACTTCTTTAAAATATATCTGCACCTGAATATGCATCACTATTTTAATGAGTCATATTAATGACATGCTACTTTAATGAGTTCAAATTTCTGCAGGTCTGAAAAAAGATGTGGTTGCTTTAAAGAGATACTGTGCTTGCATGCTCATATATTCTGCAACATCTCTTGTGAATCATTTTCACATATTAAATCCTAAAGCCTAAAAGCCAAAAGACAGTGGTTTATTTCATTTTCTCACTGTAGTGTCTTCTTTCAAATTTCCTTTACAAATGTGCAGACATACAGTATGTCTGAAGTCTGTAAGACAGAAAAAATTCCTATTGTGTATGAAGTTATCTGTGACATATGTCAACGCTAAGATAATTATCTTACAAAACATTTTACAGTAGATTACATTTTGAGATCATTGACTATGGAACATAAACTATTTAACACTACTGATCCTACCCACTGTCCCCACAATATCACTCTGAGCTGAGATGGATTAAACTACAATTATGTAAATTAGTCACAACAATGTTAACACTTTTTCAAATTATAAAAGATAGGTTTCTTAAAAACGTACCAGTATTTGAAAGTTTAAATGTTTAATGCAGAAAAAGGAAATAAATATATTATTATTATTATCAGGCAATCAGAAATGTGTTATTTCATGTCTTGTAGAAGATAAAAACAAAGAATTTTTACTGAACTTGGTACATATTGTTTTTAACAGGGTTTTTATGCTTTTACCTGTAACTACCCAGAGTCACTCTGAGAGTGAGATAAACAGTTCTTAAATTTAATAAACTAGATAGATAGATAGATAGATAGATAGATAGATAGATAGATAGATAGATAGATAGATAGATAGATAGATAGATAGATAGATAGATAGATAGATAGATAGATAGATAGATAGATAGATAGATAGATAGATAGATAGATAGATAGATAGATAGATAGATAGATAGATAGATAGATAGATAATCTTATTAAGGTAATAAACCTCCATATCAGTGGGTACAATTTTGGTTATTTGCATGCCATATAACACAATTCCAATGTGTGTCAACTCAGAAATAAATTCTATTGATTCTTTGCCACTTAAGCCCAAGAATGTGGATATAAACTTGAAGGTTTGATAATAAGTTAGTTACTACATATTAATAATGAGAAATAATTTAAACTTTAAGTTTTGAGTTTTTTTGTCTAATTTAAGTTATTCCTTGAAGAATCATTCTGAGAAAAACAAAAAACAAAAAAGTGAATGTTTGGTTATATGCAACAGTGTCAGAATGAATATGATCATTTTTCAACACAGTGGAAAAATGAATCAATCAGTAATATACAGCAGCATCTATACATAGGGATTTGTTGTTGTTGTTTTAATTAACACAGTGGAAAGCAATACATACCATCTTCCTGAGTTCCTGATTTGAAACAATAATCACATTTGGAGGATCCCCAATAGCTGTAGCAGCCCCTCCAATATTTGTGAAGATAACTTCAGCAATCAGGACATGCCTGGGATCGAGATTGAGCACCTCACATAACCTGCAATTGCACCAAGAAAATACCAGATAATATCCTTGCTGGATGAATTTTTAAACACATTATTAATATTTCTCTTAAAAACATAACAACAAAACAGAGCCTATTAAGAGCACCCGAACCATCATACAAAAATTAAGCGTAAACTAAAATCCAGATTGCAAAATATATCATCTGTATAGCTTGAGTTTAATGTTAAATATTAACATAGTTTTCCCTTTAATTTTTGCTCCAATAAAATTAAAGTGCAGTATGGAATATATGTGATACATCTTCCATTAATTATCCTTAAAGATCTCAACTTTCCAATTCAAAAACAGAAGAAATAATAGTTTTTGTGTCAGGTTTTTTAATTGAAATGCATGGGCTTCCTGACAACTTCTGTAAAATATAAGGCTTAATGATGATGACAGAGGTTGGAGTCCAACAGTGTTGAGATAGCTACAGGTTGTCCATCCCTACTTTATAGTTTGAGATTGGAGAAGAACAAATTAAAATGGATGGCACAGAGTATCTTTAAAAAATAAGAATGTCTATGTATATCTGGAGCAGAACAAATTATTTTGCAAAAATATGCAACGTCCATAAAACCAATTCTGATGAGTAAATTTTCCTATTAAGTGATGTTATAGGATTCTCTTCTGGATTCAGATTTATTTCCAATTTTTCACAATGTTTTATATGAAAAACCAATGTTGAGTAGCAATGTGATGGAAACATGAGCAAGAATGGGGTCTTTTTTCTTAAACAGAGCTGTGGCTCTTTTCTTTTCAAAAAGTGTGTTTGCCACAAAACCTAACAAGGAAATAAGATCATATTCCGTGCATCATTGGTAAAACCCTATTGTCAGGGAATCAGGAGAATTTGCTACTAAGCCTCATCACCATGGTAATAAGAGCTTACAAAACCATTTTAAAATTGGAGTGAAGAAGCCTGGGGAAGACAATAACAATAACTGGATGGTTAACAAACCATGTAAGAGAAGAAATATATAATTTATTTTAAAACTCTCTTTGTTTGTTTTTTAAAAAGTATTACTATATGTGAGATCCCCACCATAATATGAAAACATTTATTTATTTATTTATTCATTCAATATGTGCTCCTCATTCTATTTGACAAGACACTCAAGTGGATAAAAAATATTTGAATCTAGAAATTAGTGTGTTTAATATTGTTTCCAATTAAATCACATTTCAGAGCCTAGCAGAAAAAAACATTCACCATAAAATGCTAGTTTTATCACTTCCACAGAGTGAAAGATAAGAGTTCTGCCAATTCATAGTTAAACCGCTATTGTATCAAGCAGATTTGACTGTTTAATCTTCTGTTCTCACACACAGCAGATGAGGGAAAAGAATCTCTAGAACAGGAGTAGACAAAACTTGTGAGTATGATGCCCATAATTCCTTAACATGTTGGACTATGACTGATGCTGACTGAAGTAAAAAAAACAGGAAGGAAGGAATGGGGAAATACATCTAGAAAAAGAACTGAATGAAATAGAGTCCAGGGAGCCATGTTTGGAGTTGACATGCAGATAAAAAAGGACAGTCAATCCTTTTTTTCAATGAATGACTTTACCTCACCATTGTGTTCATTTCTAGACTATGTTTAATTTTGGAAGTGATCTGGATTCAAAAAACTCTCCAAAGCAAGGAAACACAGAAACGTGAGGGCTGGACCTATCTATCTACAGTAGCATCTATCTATCTATCTATCTATCTATCTATCTATCTATCTATCTATCTATCTATCTATCTATCTATCTATCTATCTATCTATCATCTATCTATCTATCTATCTATCTATCTATCTATCTATCTATCTATCTATCTATCTATCTATCTATCTATCTAATCTATCTAAGCATCTTCATTAATTCCCAAAGTGTGATGTTAGGCCGTTGATACTGGATTGGGAAAGTAAAATTGGAGAATACCAGCAGTGTAAAATTGTTTATTTATAATCTTAGCAGAAATCTGATCAAATTCAAGAATGGTTCCCTTATATACAACATATTACCCAACAAAGCATGCTTAGATTTTGTTTCTTTGAGAAAAAGAGAAACTGTTTAAAAAGGTAATCCAAATGATCCAATAGGTATGAGTGATAGTTGCAGATGTCTAAAGTATAGTATAAAAATATGTAAGCAGAAATTAATGGCTGGGGTGAAAAAGAGAGAGAAAGGAAGATCACTAAAATACTTTGTACTATAATAGTCTTTCTTTATCCTTTTGTATGCAATCATATTTTCATATCAAGCTTTGCTCTAGTGTAAAGTTTATATTATGCAATTGATTATCGTATCCAACTCTAGGGGACGGTGGTTCATCCCTGTTTCTTGGCTAAGGGAGTCAGCATTGTCTAAAGACATTTTCTGTGGTCATGTGGCCAGCATGACTATACACCAAAGGCACATGGAACACTGTTACCTTCCCACCAAAATAGTACCTATTAATGTACTCACATTTGCATGCTTTCAAACTGCTAGGGGGACAGGAGCTGGGGTAGGAATGGGAGTTCACCCCATCGCACAGCACTCAAGTCTCGAACCTAGACTGACAGCTTTTCAGCTGACAAGCTCAGGATCTTTAACCACTGAGAGGTAGACTAAAAGCAACTTCAAGATTGCTGAAGTATTTAAAAAAACTACATGAACCTATAAAATAGCTCAGTATGATTGCCAACTGCAATTTTGGTGAAACCTGGCTTGCTGGTTCTCTTCCTTCTTTTATTATTCAGTTTTCATTTACTCCAGAAGAAAGATATCAGTATGGATTTAAAGCATTGTTGTCTCTCAGCACAATATATTGTTTCACTGGTCCTGAGAGAATCACAAGTGACTTTTGTGAAACAATGGTTTTTATATTGCCACTCAGAGAGTGAGTACATACATTTTTATAGTGCTGATCCACTTGGAAATGCTTTTATTCTGCTAAGTACTTAGCTAATATTTTGTGCCAGTCACAGATTAATTTTTCCATGAAAGGACCTTTCACAACATCCCATTTCAGAGGTCCCATTTCAGACAATTTTGGCGAAATCAAGACAATAGCACCACTTCATTTTTACTCAGCATAGCACACAGATCTATTAATGTGATCATAACCTAGGTCAGCTGAATTAGGAGAAAATTCTCTCTTTTTAATTAGCTGATAAGTCTTCAGTAATGTTCTTTATAGCTAACTCAGTGTAGGGAATCTAATTGCAGGAGCAATTATTTTAAACAGACAGATTTTAAACTATGTTTATTGGTTTTAGCTTTTGCTTAAGTATTGACCAAGTATTACTGTGATTTCTGAAAGTTTGATTTTTTTATAATAAAGCAAAAAAATAAATGAAATAATACTTCAGAAACAGTTGTACATCTTCATCTACCTCAGAATGCTGATTTATTATTGCTAAAGGAAAAACTAGGGTGTGATTATGGAATAGGGCATGACAGACTTCATGCAATAAAAAAAACCTTACTTTCACTACAGGTTCCACTTCTATTTTTATAGTATGCTATTTTACTTCTATTTATATGTGCTTCATACCTATATGACTATTTGAACCGTTTAACTCCTTGTCCAAAGTGAAAAATATAAAATATTAATGCAATCAAATAGATAATGTACTGCAATACATATGACAATTTGAAAAATACCTTATAGTTACTGGAGTAAAGAGGAGCACTGTAGTAACATTGTCCAGAAATGCTGATAGAATTGCAGCAAAAAAACAGAGAATGATAATCATGGCCCACACCTTACCTCGAGAAAGTCTATAAGCCTAATAAAAAGACGCAAAAAATGTTTAGTGAAATAGATGAAGGTGATCAACAACATAATGCAAATTTCAACAGATCAGCTTTACTTGTCATAACATATATTAGGGATTCTGTTGATCTCAAGAGAAGATTTGAAGTTCTAGACAGATATTGTATATACTTAAATGCTTGTGACTGTTTAATATATTGTAACCTTCAATTGGGCAAAATACTGCATCAAAGGACAAGATGTTTTCAACAAGAATACCTCAAATGGGCTAATGTACAGAATTCTGGGTCCCATTACTCCCAAGGGAATGAAATTTGGGGAATGTTTAGTGACACTGTGTGGCTGCTCTTCAACACCATCTGATGCTGACATCACCTGATGGATGAAGCTACTCTGTCAATCTTATTGAAGTTAAGTGGCATGTAAGTTCTATTAACTGCAATAAAGTATGTGTCCTAAATCTTTGTCAGGCCTTCTAAAATAGTACCTCTAAATTTCATCTAATTGGTTAAGATCTTTACAAAAGAAAGCTAGCATTTTTGTAAAGGCAGTCAGCATTACTTAGAGCAGAATTGAAGAATTGAACCAAGAATGAATCAAATACACTTTTCAGTGTAATATACATACAAAGTATTTGTAAATACTTACCATTAAAAACAGACTCACCTTTACTGCACAGTAATCAAAAAATCCAGTTTCAGAGAAGATAGCAACCAAAAGCATCTAGAAAGACAGAAATCTTTTAAAAGAGATGTGCTGCTATGTTTGAATTTGTTTTACATAGGTAAATATGACTCTTGGAGAATCTTTCACATGAAATTGAAAATGCCATTTTCCTTTAGTGAACTAATGTCATTAAATGAATTCCAGAGCAGGTTTTCAGTGCAAAGTCTTTTTCAGCATTGAAAATAATTGTTTGGGGGATTTTTTTTTTTACAGTGGATAGGAACAATCATCCACTTTAGTGAGAGATCTTGAAACATGAATGAATGAATGAATGAATGAATGAATGAATGAATGAATGAATGAATGAATGAATGAATGAATGAATGAATGAATGAATGAATGAATGAATGAATGAAGCAAGTAGGTTATTCCTAAATCTTTCTTCTGAAAGTATTTCAGTTTTGGATAAACCCAAAATTGATACAGGTTTGAATTATTCCCATGCAAGTTAAAAGGAAAATTGCTAGCCATTGGGAGGCAGAAGCTGCAACTTTGGGATTGTTGCTATATCCTTACAATTTGGTAGTACTCTACCAATGACTTTTATTTCCTTAGTATTTCAAGACTTCTGTGTAGCCAATTATGAGTGCCTTTGGCCTTTGCCTCACTCAAATGACTACATTACTGAACATTTTCAGGAAAACAGGATATAGGAAGAGGACTCACTTAGTAAATATTTTTATAAATGTACACATATGCCTACATATGTACATTTGAGTGTGTCTCATTCCCACTTTATCTAGCCCTCCAGGGTGAAAATTCTGCAGATTCTCTGTTTTATATTCTCAGAGGGGACTGCTATGGAACTAAATTATATCCAACTATGTTTTATACAGAAAAAGTATAACCATTTGTTAATTTTCCTTTTAGTTAATGGAGAGATTTTCCAAATCAGATTTATTTGTTTATGCATAATAATTAACCCTAATGAGAAATACCATCAGGCCAAAGTCAAGAAATGTAAAAGCTATAAGCATGTAAAGCAAGATCTTGTACTCAGCATGCATTCTCATCTACAGTATATAGTGAAAGAATGAAGATTGCTCTTTTTCAACAACTAGCTCAAAAAAGGCCATCCTTGAACTGATGCAAATTCAGTAAAGTTCTAGTTGTGAATGGAATGGCTTGTTGACTAGGAGATTATGTAGAAATAGTCTATCTCTGTAAAACCATGTGCTCTTGCAATTAGAGGTATTGGCAGCAGGATTCAGAATAACAAGGAGTGTAGGAACAGATTTTCTGACTGGACCTGAGATCCAATTTGCTCAACAAGCCCTGGGACAGCTAGACTCACTGTGGTAAAATTACAGGGAAGATATAAAAAAAGTGTATTAGGTAACATATTTCTTTTCAGTGCTGGTTTGATGAGATGTGCAATGGTACTTTTGGTCCCAAGTTTTCTTTCTTTCTTTGTTGATGAAGGAAAGTTTTTGTATATATATCTTATCTTACCCAAATGCTCCTTTTGCTATAGTTTTTATAATGGCAAACTTTATTCAATGCTGAGTTTTCTCCCAGCCCCAAAACTTCTTGGACTTTTTTAGAGACAGAAACCAAAGCCATGTGCTTAGAAGTTAAGCTCTTGAGAAGAGCAGTCACCTGTTCTTTCCCATTCAGATTCAGGAAGAGGGTTGGAAAAAGACAGCATTTCTTCACCTTAAGACCAGGTGGTAACAGTTTAACTACTTGCCTCAGGTAAGACATTTTCTCTCAGGGAAATAACTATACCCAGATACCCTGGAAAAGGTGACCCTCAAAAAGCCTGAAGGGATTGGAGATCCCAAAATAGGGACTGGCAGGCTTGTGGTACATGCTTGTGATCAGTTCCCTGCCATGTTTGGGATGTACTCATTCTTAACATTTTAAGCCAAAACAGTTTAAAAAGGAGCTAATGCTGAAACTCTTCCTGCCCAATCACACATATGAATGATAATAACCTGCAGGGTTTATATATAGTATTTTTAAAAAAGAGTCAGATCTTCTAAGGTGTCATGAAAATGTTAAATTACCATTCCAAACAATAGTGCTAGAGTTTCGTAATCAATCCATGCCACTACTTTGATCAGGCTCGGCTTCTGCAATTAAAGAGTATAATAATCACTGAATCACATTGCTCTTTTTATCTACATTGAGTCTTGGAAATTCAAACTCTATTTTAAAAAACAATTGCTTAAAGAAAATGACTCAATATTTTTGCTAGGAACCCAGATCGGAAACCTCTTTGTATTGGTAAAGGTAAAATGGAATGAGGTTTGTTTATAACAATATTGATCACAAATTAAAATAAATGAAAAGAAATGAAAATTATATAAGCACATGCCTTAGTTTTACTGACAAAAATACTAGTAGCATTTGAAAGAATATAGAGAGAAACAGTTGAAAAAAATTAAAACAATAAAGGCTAAAAGACAATTTTTTTAAGTAGTGTTTTTCAAAATATCTGGAGTGATGGACTGCTAAATGAACATCTAAACAATATGTGGATCATATAAGAAAAGAAATATTTTTCAGTCTGCAAAATTTGGGTTTTTTTGTTTTTGACAATTATAATAATGTAATAATAGCATTGTTGTGTACTTTCCCAACCCATCCATTTTTAAAGACTCTTGAAATTCAATTTTGAAGCAACTTCTCAAAGGTTACTTTGATCAACCAGTTTTTAACCAGTGATCCACTTTTGGAAACAAACTGAGTGACAATGAACATGGGGAATTGGGGGCTGCAGCTCTGCCCTAGTCAGCCAATTGGCAGCCAATTGTGCCTGGCAGCCAAATGGAATCTATGATAGACAATTTGTACATTTCCAGGGACCACCAGAGGCTTCCAGGCCACATTTTGAGAATTCCTGTTGTAAAATTGTCTGGGCATTATGGAACCTGAGAACGAATAAGCTGTAAGGATGAAAAATAATACCAGCAAAAAATAACCACTAGTCATTCATGAGTGAACATCCAAATATGGCACATTTTTTTCCTTATCAGAAAAAGCAATGTGTAATTTTCCCCTCATTTAAAAATGCAAGCAATGTTTTTTTGTTTGTTTGTTTTGTGTTATGATATCATGAAGCAAGGTTCAATCTTTGGGCATCATTGTGGCTAGCCATGGATGCCTCCTCAAATAATGGTTTTGATGTTTTGACGAATGAGAACCAGCTCTATCTCTGGCAATCTTAGCAACAGACTTTACTGTTTTGTTTGCTGAGCCTTATCAGCAGATTTGCTGTGAAGAAAGGAGAGCTGAACTAATGCTATGTGCACAGAGAACATGGGAATGAAACAGAGTTAAGGCTATGCGTAAAGCAATTGAACCCTAAAAATCAGCAAATTTCTATTCCAGTACCATCATTAATATTTGTGACCTACATCTTCAAACTAGAGGAGATTCCTTCTGAATTTTCCTTCTGCATTTTGAAATTGATTCTGCCTTTTCCCACTGTACATATAAAATTATTTACATGGTTCTTATCTTGGTTGACACATTTTCTTACATATCTTTTTGCAGTGTTGTGTCCCTACTAAACTGGGAGTTTAAGTACAGATATCTTCTTTAGGCAAAGACACAAACTTCATGGCACAGCAAAGTTAAACCAGAATCTGTAGCCAAGAGTTCTGAATAATACAGAAAGGAGAGTTTACTACTTACATCGCCAATTGTAGCTAAGGCAGCTAAGGCAGCCAAAGATCCCAACATTGCAGCTAATGTCCTGTGGACAATCTGTAGCAAAAGTAATGGACAATTCTGTAACAGAGCCCTTTACAAAATTAAAATTCAGTTGTTAAAACTTTATATCTCCCACAGGCTTTCTCCAATAGGTCTTCAGTGTGATACAAAGACCTTCTCACAATCACACAGCAGATTGTTTAGAGACACAGTTACTGTGTACAGAATGACTCCTGGCTTAACTATATAGGTAAATCAGGCCATTAAGTCTCAATACATCCTTCTTTTTCTGAGTTTACAGGAAAATGCATGATTTAACCATGCACATTCAGGTTTGAATCAGATTTCAGTTGCTCATTGCAACAGCTAGATAGTCTTGCATAAATATTTCTACCAAGAAAACAATTTTTTCATTGAATTTTCATATAGAAAATTTTTATAAATATTTTAAAATAAAGGAGCAAAGTAGAATACCTCAATAAATATCTCAGTGATGGCTTGCTTAATGCATCCATTAGATTTGGTCTACAAATTGAATTGGTGTTCTACCATTAAAAGGAGTAATTCCATTAAACAAAATGCAACAACAAAACATTTTATATAACTGAAAGAATTCTCTGTTATCATTGAACTATGTTCATATGAAAGGTGAGATATAAATAAATAAGTAAATTAAATAAAACATGATCTAGCAAATATTATTCAGAAGAAACTATTTCACAAAATCTATTTACTGCTAACATTACTAGAACATGTTTGGATATCCAGAAAACAATAAAACATTTTTTGTAATTGTCTCCATTTATTTCTGTTTCAATGGGGGGAGTAAAGGAAATGTTTTTTTTTAATGTACTTATTACCACTGGAATTGAAATTTTCAGAATTACTACATTGCAATCAATAAGGGAGAGATTGAAATTACACATCACATCAACTCTTTATTAGCATATCAACTCTGCACATTTTGCTTTCTGGTTGCCAAATATTGCAAAATATATGAATGACTAATGAGAACGTGTATAAGTAAACCATGCAACATAGCTGCTGATGAATGTGCTAGATATCGTCCCAACAGCATAAATTCTTCATCAGTCTGAATAAGTAATGTATGTCCATAATTATTCTCCCCAGGAACAAGGGAATGCTTTATAACAAATGGTTAAATGTTTGCTTACATATCTGCTTTGGTATAGAACAGACAAGAATGTCCATGCAAATTTAGCACATTATGGGAAGGAGATGTATAACCAGCTACATTCCCTCTTGAGGCACAGCTAGAGTCAAATGAGACACATAAATAGTTTCCATGCAATTTGTTTTTACTTGATTACAAGCAGAGGAAGGATCCTTGCCAGAACAAGTGCAAGAATGTATCTTTTTCTTCCAGGATGACTGGAATGAAAATCACACAACTGCTCCATGCATTAAACAGCATTAGAAAAATAACCCCCACTGTCACAAATGTCAGCTTGTTGTCACTAATGTGAGGTTATTTTCTAAGGATCCCAGACATGTGAAAGTTGTCAGTTTATTTGCTTTTGGAACGAAGGAGAAAAATCCTCCTTCTAGATGCCATATTTCTATTAAGGCTTTTTCTTTCTCTCCTATAATTAGTTAAATATGTGGGAAATAAAGAGACTTTCACACCACCACTGTTTTTATTTCCCAACTCTCAAAAGCCATTTGAAGGCAAGCTGTGATTGTCTTCACTTCTGACAACCTAATAAACTGAGAACAACTGAAAATTATTAATCTATACCAAGTCCCACAACTGCAAAAATCCCTTCATGTGTCACTCTACATAAAAGGGAAAGACAGAAAATATTTTTAAAAACATCAATAATATGGCATTTTATAGGGTCCTTCTTGCTTCTCTGGACTGCCCTGAAACTATATGTAAGGAGAGGACAAAAATTCCACCAATGGAGAAACAAAGTATAATATTTCAAACAAACAAACAAAAAAACAGTTGTAGCAGTTTTTATTAGCTCAGAGATGAACTGGAAACAAATCATCTCAGTTTTTTAGCACTACTGATCTCACTGGAATTCAGAGAACCAAAACTGCTTCCAAAGTGGTATACAATTTAGTATTTTACAAACCATGTTGACATCAAAATGATGTCCCTTCAGCAGATGTTTACACTTGTGTGGAAGTGTGCATCAATTCCTATCA
Source organism: Azemiops feae (assembly GCA_023970755.1). Lineage (NCBI taxonomy): Eukaryota > Metazoa > Chordata > Lepidosauria > Squamata > Viperidae > Azemiops > Azemiops feae. Next base: position 515,465 of record JALGBA010000071.1, on the reverse strand, counting down.
TAATTAAAGGATAATATTTTACCTTTATTATATGGATTATGTTAATAGTCATCATAGGCAATACTTGGCTAGATGGAACAGACAATCCTTAGAAAATGGAATAGTATAACATGCTTTCTGTATATATTTTATTTATTATTAAATTTATATGCCACCCATCTCACCATCGAAGTGATTGTGGGCAGCTTACAACACCATAAAAACAAGAATACAAAAACATTAAAAACATTAAAATTAACAGGGACTGGAACTAGGAACCAGTATAAAAGAGGGATGGAGATGGGATTGTCCTTCTTAGTCTATTAAACACCTCCAGCATGGAATGCCCTCATCAGGTACCCAAGCCACTCAGCAGAGCAAGGTTTTGAAGCCATTTTCAGATGGCCAAGAGAGTGAGGATGGATCTCACCTCCAACAGCATTATGTTCCAAAGGGCAGGAGCCATGGCAGAAAAGATTCTCCTGGACCCCACCAACTAAAGTTCATTGAACAATTGGGTCTGCAGCATGCTCCTTCTGCCAGAGTGAGTGGGGTGAGACAGTTCCTGAGGTAGTTTGATCTCATGTCATGAAGGTTTTAAAGGTAATTAAAAAAAACACTTTCAACTGAATTCAAAGGAAATCAGCAACCAGTGCAGCTCGTATAAAAGCAGTGTTACATGGCCCACACTAGGGGCTCCTAGAACTGTCCACGTAGTTGCAAGAGGTCATGTGCACATGCACAGACAGGACTGCTAATGAAGCCATGGCATGAGCATAGTTCCCCCCTCTGAGTAATTTGCAAAGTCCTATTATGGGTATATACATATAATATCATTGGAGGTTCCATAGGGCTTTTTTCCATTCATAATGAACTGGAACAAACTGCTTGTTTGGTGAGAATCTCTCCAAAAGGCCTATTAAAGATCTTTCTTCTTAGGGATAGATAATGAAACATGTCTTCTCCGCGACAGCTCTCAAACTTTGGAACACTCTCTCTTTAAACTCTTTAAACTTCTCTCATGGCATTCAAAAGATCACTGAGACAGTTTTATTTCATTGAATCATCAACTCTAATTAAGTGTTCTCTTGGGCTTTTTTATTGCTGGGTATTGTTTATCACCTTTAAAGTTTTGTAACTTGTAACTGGTACAGAATCTATTTATTAGGTGGAGAAATTAAATAAATATATAAACAGTTTCCCCCCCTAGTTTGGGAGGGAAAATCCATGAATTATTCTGATTATTCTGTATTATTTTAAAGAACACAATAATTCCCTCTAGATCAGAGATGTCAAACTCAAGGCCCACGGGCCAGACCCAGCCTATGATTGTTTAGATCTGGCTTGCAGGGCCACCCTGGAGATGGTGAGGGGATGGCCCCAGCCGCCTTGGCCCCAGTCCAGCCAGGCTCTCCCCTTGGGGACACGCACAGGAGGCAATGAGTGTGCGGGGGCTGGCAGTGCCCGGCAGCAGCTCCAGCTCATTGCCCCTCGGCCGCTCATTAGCCGGCAGCGACAGCCAGCTGGATGTGAGCCCAGGACATCCAATAAGCTGCACTCAGCCCCACCCCACCTGCACTGCACTCATGCACCTCGGGGCCCTGCAGCCAGGCCACCCCTGCTCCACTATCTGCCTTGCCTCACCTAGCCTCCACAGCAGCAGCAGCAGCAGCAACAGCCCCAGCCAGCTCACCACCCCTCTACTCTCATCCAGCCCAGGAAGCTTCAGAGCCCAGTGGAGAAGCTGCCATCGCAGCCTGCCAGGTGAAGCAGCCACCTCGGAGCCATGCCCAGCCATGTTTACCTCTTCCTCGAGGCTGCTGCTGCTGTGCTTGCTCTCCTTGGCCAGGTTGGGTGCAGGAAGGTGGCGAGGGATGGTGGGTGCAGGAAGGTGGCGAGGGATGAGGCTCACAGGTGGGTGCAGGAAGGTGGCGAGGGATGAAGCTCACAGGTGCTGCTCCGAGGTGGCTGCTTCGCCCAGTGGGCTGCGATGGCAACTTTCCCTCCAGGCTCACGAGCTCCAGGGGCTTGAGGAGAGCAGAGGGGCAGTGGGGCTCATGTTTGATGGGGCTGCTGCTGGTGGTGCTGCCAACACAGGGTGAGGCGAGACAAGACAAGTGATGGGGCAGGGGTGGCCTGGGTGCGGGGCCCCAAGGTGCGTGATTGTGGTGCAGGTGGGGAGGCGCCGAGCATAGCTTAATGGACACCCCAGGCTCACATCCAACTTTGGCATGCTGCATGCACGCACGCACATACACACCATTCAAAACTTGGAGACTTTAAATCACATCTGAGCTGGCAAGCTGCCAATCATGCTTGAGCTTGGGGAGAAGGACCTCTCCTTCCTCTGTGGATAAAAGCACACATGCACACACCTGACTGCCGGCAGTTTGGGGAGGCAAGTTGCTTGTGAGACAGTGAATTGTCCCCACATCAAATTAGACAGTGCAACTTGTTCCATGCCGACCCAGCCATCCTGAGTCAGCGGAGCTGGGCTGGCTGCACCTACCTGGCCATGCCTACCCAGCCACACCCATCTGGCCATACCGAGACAGCTGCACCAAGTGAGCCGGCCAAGCCCACCTAGCCACGGTGACCCGGCTGTGACCACCCAGCCACACCTGGCCCTTTGAGGGCAACCATAATGCTGATGTAGCCCTCAATGAAATTGAGTTTGACACCCCTGCTCTAGATAATTTCAACATAATACTTTAAAAAAAAATAATAACCAGGTGCAAGAGATGCAACATGGCTGCAGAACCTGTCTCCCTCTGCCTAGTAGCTAGGCACAAGAGAAGAGTAAAATCTGATAAATTTCATAAAGCTTGGTTTTCTGTACATTTCCTCTCCCCTGCAGCTTTTTGCCACATATCTTGAGGGAACCTTGGGCCTTCAGAAGAGAGAAAATTTATGGAGCCCAGAAGTAGGTGTGAATTCCTATTGGATGAAAATCCTTCACAGGCATTGCAATAGATGCATTACTTTTGTGTCAAAATAGCCTTCCACTCTCTCATTCCAGGAAATTGAGGATTAAAAATAATAACTTGAAAAAAGCTCTATGCAATCCAATAAAGCTATATTATTGATCAGAAATGTATGCACCATGGAAATGTATGCACCATGTCATCATGACATTTTAAAATATTGTCACCTAGTTCTATAATATATTAACTATATTGTATATTAACCAAATTGAAAAGGCATTCGAGAAACTAATACTTGCAGAAGATAACAGTGGTCTTATAACACATATTTGTTTGCCCAAATTCAAAAATACCTCTGGAATTCCATATTCACACACCCATGCATGGACACACACACATATACACTTATTTATGCTGCATAACATTTTTAATTTTCTTCTTCAGTACACACTTTATAAATGTTTGGTACAAACAAATTTCATTGATAGTAGCATTATGACATTTATAAAAAAGATTTATATACTGGGATCCAGAGACAATCTTTTATATGTCATTGTTATCGAGGGAAAATATGAAATCAGGAGCATATCACATTTATGGAGAACTTTCCTATATAAAGGTTTACATTTCAGGGCTATCCTTCTTCATGTGGAGATAAGATTAAAATGTTAGGAGCCTCTCTAAAGACAACCTGATCAAGGATGAATTCTGAAACAGTGAATAAGGTTTTGTGGATAAATAATAGTGGCTCAAGCGTGATCTTTTCCTTATACAATAGGGATCTTTACAGGCCTCATCAGACAGCCTTGCATTCTCCAAAATGTAAAAGTGTAAAAGGTGTAAAAGTGTTATTTACTCAGCAACCCACTGACATAAAAATCTTCTGAGGTTTTTCTGATGAGAAAGAGGTAAGTTTTATTTAAAATACCCCAAGTCACATACAGAGTTAAATATCAGGTCAGTTTTTACATTTCTAATAAAATTCTTTTCTTTTCTGCTTTCTATATGCCATCAGTGTGTAACATGTTAGTGTTTATGATATGATCAGCTATATTATTCCCTTCTAGTGACCTGTAAGATACATTTCTAAAAATAAACAAATTCAGACCTCTGACATCAATTTTATATCCCTTTGAAGTAAGAACCTCAGTGGATTTCACCAAAAACTTCAGTCATCCTGGAGAAAGTTTTTTCTTCCAAAATTCCTAACACAAACGGCATGACACAGGAAGATCCTAAGTGGTAAGAAAAGAACCTGCCATTTTGATTTTTAAATCATTCACTGCTTTCCCAGCCAGAACTGAAAACATTCTTTTAAATTATACATTGAACCCAGCAAGTCTCTTTGCCGTCTTTTATTATTATTTGGGTTAAATGAGTGTTACATGGTATTGTTTGTTTCCCAGGATTAGATGTTATATTTCCAATTGTTGGAGAACATGTTCTTCCTGGAATCCATCTAGAGTTGCTTTGGTGACTGAGGCAACTAATACACTGAATGAATGAATGAATGAATGAATCAATCAATCAATCAATCAATCAATCAATCAATCAAATGACCTCTGAAATGTCCTTGCAATGACCTCAGTGCAAACCTTTAAATGAAACTAGAGACAAATATATCTGTTCTCGGGAAGGAATTTATTTCTGTTTAGTAAGAATAACAACATTCAGTAGTTCCCATTGTAATAATAAAAGCAGAGTTGCCTTTTCCCCCAGTGGCCATCTGCCACAAAAATGTATTGGGGAATATTTGTTGTTGAAATTTGTTATTATTTGGTTGAATAAGGAGAAAAACAGTAAAAGATCGAGCCCTTAGAGGTAAGCCAGATCAAGGAACAAGCAAGGCAAGGATTCCAAGAATGCTTTTGTGGCAATAAAGTAAAAAAACAGAATCTTTGAAGCTAGACCAAAATCTTCACTGCCCGTTTGGAAGTATAATAAGGCTGTTCTGAATCCCTCACTCTCTGGGTTTCTACTTTCCCAGGGCAGTGCAATTATTGTCATTTTCCCATCTCCTTCTCAAACCCAGAGCTAATTTCCTCTACAGAAAAAGACAGATCCATCCAACAGTACAAATAGTCTTTGACTTACAACCATAATTGACCCTGGAATTACAGTTGTATGTCACAACAGTCATTAAGTGTGTGACTGTGACTTACATCCTTTTTTGCAGTGGTTGATAAGCAAATGCCAGCACTGTTAAGTGAACCAATTGTTCACCAAGGGGGATTTTTGCCCAGAAACTGGAAGTAAACACCAATTTCTGGGCAAAATGCTGCAAATCACAGTCACGTGACAATGGGACACTGCAAGCAGGCATAAATGCAGGCCAGTTGCTGAGCAATCATGTGACTTCAGTAGGAGGTGAGGCCAATCATCAGAATTTTGAATCTGGCTACCTTTTCCGGGGAACATCATAACTTTAAATGGCCGCTAAGCAACCAATCATAAATCAAGGACTTCCTGTGAGTTAAATGACTCTTCATACTTTGAGAATAGTTTGAAAAAAAGCTTAAGATTTCACACAGACAGGAAACCCAGGCCTTCTTCGCTATTCCTTAAACTTTTTTTTCTCAGGAGCTGGCCTACTTTTAAAAACTGGGGAAGGACCCAAAAGAACTTTTGTTTGTATGGGTTATGTTAGTTTATATTTACATATTAAAAATTAAAATGGATGCATTCACTGCTGCTACAACCTCTCACAACTGTTTGATTGGAATTTAATATTGCATTATTTTCAACATAACCTGACAAATAATTTTGATATTGCTGATTCCTGAGAGGCGTTGGGGGGGCAGGGTTCCTAGGACCACACTTGAAGAAACACTGCATTAAAGGAATCTATCTTTATTCAGGCTTCTGCACAAAACAGGAAATGTGCAACAGCCTCGAAAGGTACATTAACTTTAATGACCTGATATTTTAAAGCAGACACACTTTTTTATATCATGCTCACGTGGAAAAAAATAGACTGCTTTCATGAATAGCCAAAGGGGTCTGCTTCAGCAAGTTACAAAGCATTTCTTCCAAATTATTTTCAAAGTATACACAGCTTTTGTAATTGGAACACAAATCTTCTTATTGATTTCACCATTTACAGAAAGCAACAAAGTAACACAGAAGAAATACAATTAAAAATATGATAAGTACAATTAGCATAATTTTACAATTTTGGATATCATAGATATAAACAATGCTATAGAATTTTATCAGAATTAAGCGTAAAAACTAAATAGTCCAAAATGTATTAAGGTAAGCCTATTTGAAGCCTGGCAGAATCATTCTACTACACTCAGTTCCTTCAAATCACAAATGAAATGTTACTCTGAATTTTAATACACTATTTGAATATCTGACATTTTTGTCAGAATTATGTGAAAATTTAATTTACTGTAAAACAATGTTGGTGTTAATATAAAGCTGAGCACAGTTTTTTAGAAATAGTTGGTTTTAATGAAATCTAGCCAGACTCTTTTCCAAAGGACTATAGCTAATTAGAAAGCTGATTTGAGATAGTATATTAGATTTGTATTTTAATTGTGTTCTATTTTTAGCAATTAGTTACTCTATGTCATCTGGCAGAGGGTCACCAGAAAAGAATAAATTAGTAGCTCATAGCAACAACACTGCAAAACCTCACACTTTCAAATCATATAATAGAAATCCAAAAATTTAGATAGAAATTTGGCTGATGGCTTATGGCACTACAGAGCTTGGATTATTGTAGGGAGACAACTTGTGTTCATTTCGAATTCTATGAGATTTCTACAGTTAAACAATCTGAGAATTTGACTGAAGAATGAATGAATATTTGTTGTTCTCAGGGCCATATGGAAAACAGGCTGAGAGTTTGTTAACACTAAAGAGTGATGCTAAAAGTAAATTCATGCATCTTGGTATACCACCACATCCTCTCTGTAAACAGTATTGTGAAAAATTAAAGTTCTATACAGGACTATTTGTTCACTGGAATAGTTCAAGATACATAACTCTTGATCTTATTAGATTGAAATATAGGACTTTTATTCTAATTTAAAACTCTGGTAGGTTTTTTTAACTACCTTTACTGCTGAAACCTTTAAATAACTAAAGGGTTCTGGAACAAAGGGAAATTGTTTAGTCTAACTGTTGCTTTCTTGCTTCTTGTAATCAACTTTTGCACCAGAGAAATTTCATGCAAGCTTGGGAAACATGTACATGGATGCGATATACTGAAAGAGGGAATAAGGGAGTGTACAGGAATGATTGATGTCTTTCTGATAATGTAATGGCTCTGTTGTCTGATTTTCATTGGCTAACAAAGTTTACAAAGCAATGCTACCAATTTTCTAATGCGTGGCACTTCTGGACGTAACTCTGCCAGCATTCCAGATTGTTGGCCACCCAGCTGCTTAATTTGATCAAATAAAGTGCTGCTTGATCAAGAAGTCTCCACTTGGGTTATCTAATTAGATTAATATGGTATCTCAAGTTTAAGTAAGGGACTGGGACCTTACATAACTATATAACAAATCTTTCTATTTAGTTATGTACAAACATACAGACAGACCTGCCTGTCTATTTATATGGGAAATAATTAATCTGATTATATAGAAGAAAATTTGTCTTAAACTTACATCAAGATTTGCCATGAGTATAATATTTAAGGCAGTAAGTGTCGACATGTCTATAAGGGCACAATATTTAAGATGAGATTTCTTCCAATCAGAATCAGAATCAGAATAGAGCTGGAAGGGACATTGGAGGTCTTCTAGTCCAGCCCCCTCCTCAAGCAGGAGTCCCTACACCATTTCAGATAAGTGGTTGTCCAGTCTCTTCTTAAAAACCTCGAGTGATGAAGCACCCACAACGTCTGAAGGAAAGCAGTTCCACTGGTTAATTGTCCTCACTGTTAGGAAGTTTCTCCTTAATTCCAGGTTGCTTCTCTCCTTGATTAGTTTCCATCCATAAATAAATTGATCCACTCCTCCTTGTGGCAGCCTCTCAAATACTGGAATACTGCTATTCTGTTACCCCTAGTCCTTCTTTTCTCTAGACTGGCCATTCTTCATATGTTTTAGTCTCCAGGCCTTTAATCATTTTAGTTGCTCTATGACCAAAACTGATGCAGTATTCCAGATGTGGCCTTACTAAGCCTTTATAACGCGGTACTAATACTTCATGTGATTTTGATTCTGTGCTTCTGTTTATATAACCAAGGATTGTATTAGCTTTTTTGTCTGCTGCCACACACTGCTGACTCATATTTAAGTGATCGTCCACTAGGACTCCAAGGTCCCTCTCACCTGCTGTTTTTGAGCCAGGTTTCGCCTAATCTTTACTTGTATCTTTGGGTTTTTCTGCCAGATGTAAAACCTTGCTTTTCTCCACATTAAATATCATTTTGTTCAAGTCTGTCAAGATCTTTTTGGATTCTGAGCTTGTCTTCTGGGTGTTGGCTATTCCTGCCAGTTGGGGTCATCTGCAAATTTGATGAGATCCCCTTCTATTCCCTCATCTAAGTCATTTATGAAGATATTGAAGAGTACTGGGACTAAGATGGAACCTTGTGGTACCCCACTGCTTACTTCCCTCCATGTAGATGTAATACCATTAAGGACTACTCGTTGAGTAGTTTGCCAGCCAGTTACAAATCCATCTGGTGATGATGCTGTCAATCCCACATTTTTCTAGTTTATGAAGAAATAGGTTGTCAAATGCCTTGCTGAAATCTAAATATATTATGTCCACATCATTTCGCTGGTCTATTAATTTAGTCACTTTGTCAAAGAATGAAATAAGATTGGTTTGGCATGATCTGTTTTTAACAAACCTGTGCTGGCTACTAGTTATAACTTTATTTGTTTCTAGATGTTCACAGATCTGTTTTTTAATTATTTTTTCCAGTATCTTCCCAGGTATCGATGTCAGGCTGATTGGTCTGTAGTTTCCTGGGTCTGTTTTTTCCCCTCCTTTTTTGAAGATGGGAACCACATCAGTTCTTTTCCAATCCTCAGGTAGTTCCCCAGTGCTCCAAGATTTTTCAAAGATATGATACAATGGTTGTGAGATAACATCTGCCAGCTCATTCAGAACTCTGGGATGTAATCCATCAGGTCCCGGTGATTTATATTCATCAAGGTCAGACAGGTGTTCTTTTACCATTTTCTTCCTTATTTTAATTTTTATTTTTAGTTCGTCTTTTACAGTTATGTTTTTGGTAGGTTGGCCTATAGTTTCTTTTTGTGTGAAGACTGATGTAAAGAATGAGTTAAGCAGCTCTGCTTTCTCTCTATTGCATATAGTTTCTTATTTGGATCTATATTTGTTTGTATGATTTAGATACCACCCAACTCACAGCAATGACTTGGGATAGCATAAAAGGTTAAAGCAACAGTTTAGCAATCTAAAGCACAATGTCCAAGGTCAAAACAATCATACCAACTAATGAAAAGCAAAATAAACTAGCAGAGCTTATCTTGTGAATACATCACAAACTTTGCACTGAGACTGAAGCATCAATTGGTTGAACATTCTTGAATGCTAGCATATTTGTAATGACTCTTAGCAGTTAATCCAAGAAAATGCACACAGAACATTCACAGTACTGAATATTAAGAAATTAAATTCATGTAATTTAATTAAAATGTTTGTCTTAACAAGTAATAATCAGTAAAAACTGTTCATACAAAACAAAAATAGTAAAGCATCAGAACAATGCACAGCATTATTTAAGCAACCATAACATACTCTCCCTTTGATATCTACTGTCAAAAAAGTAATTAATAATGGGAAAATCTGATTTCCAGGTAAAAGCTACTATATTCTATAATATCAAAGCCATAATGGAAAAGTTACACTATCTGGCCTGTAACACCCACCCCGCCTCATCTCACTAAAGTGGGGAATCACCAAGAACATCTTGAAAAATGAGCATATTGAATGGGGCAATTCCTGCTAAGAAGGTTGCTCTGGAAGTATTTTGGGCCAAGCCATATAGTACTGTAATTTTACATACTCTGGGATTATATAATGCCTCAGAATAGTTTGACTTAATCAATGGTTTGGTTAAAGGTAGATATTCTTTTTGAATTTCTATTTCCTTATGAAATGGTGCATTGGGGAAACCAGCAGGGCCAAAGACAAAATTGGGCATTCCTTCTCTTCCTTAGCCATCTTCTATCCAGCCTCTCATTCATTCACTCTCTCTTACATATAGTCTCTCATTATCTCTTAATCCAGAAGTCTCCAACCTTTCCGGTCTCGCGGACTGGAGGGAAGGAGAGCAACTTCAAAATTGGTGCACGTGCATTTGCGTGCGCACACAGGGCCACGCACACTGGAACGGCACTAGCAGCCCCGTTCACACATGTGGCATGCACTGGCACCGTGTGCATGCGCAAACAGCTGCACACCCATGGCAGCTAGCGGCTCATGTACAAACGGGCTGCAGACACCCACCCTGCACTAGTATCCCCATTTGCGCCCGCATGCATGTGCAAACAGGGCTGCAGGCGTTAGCACGAGTGGGGGGAAAATGCACGGCCACATGTGCATGCACTAGCCAGCCATTTCCGCAGCCCACTGGCCAAGAGCCCATGGCCCGGTCCCGGGCCGTGGACCATGGGTTGGGGGCCCCTGTCTTAATCCATCATTCTTTATTATTAATCATATTTCTACCTACATCCATGCACACATTAAAACACTGAATGTAACAGCCTCTGGCAAAGCTACCCAACTAGCTTACTCTGTATGCTATCAACTCCCTTGCACACTGCCAATCAGCCAGTCAACTAGGTTGTTCCACCCAGTTATCTCTGTATTTGCCCTCAGGCTACCAGTCACAATAATTTTGCTGTCATTTTAAAAGCATGCCTTCCACCAATCAAAAAATGACAAATGGCCACAGCATTCTCATAGTGACAAATAAAGAGTGAGTACCTGCATGGCTATTGAAGTAAACCTAGTACACAAGATGGTGCATCCATTCTCTGAATGTGAACAACTTAGGATATAATATATATGTAGACCTCAGTGCAGATAGCACCAATTATCACATTACTTCCTATGGCAATATTGTAATTAATCAGCCCAGCAGAAAAGAGATTTGATGGAAGATTAACCCATTTAACTATTACAGGACAGCATTAGCAGCAGTTTTGACAATTTATAATGAAGGCAAAAGGAGACAGATATTGCTCACTGTTCTCATGGGAAATAGAGTACTTTTGAAGTAACTTCTTGTTCAAAATCATTAGGCAACATAGAGACATTTCCTTATAGAGTGAAACTTTGATTTAACAGACCAGTTGTGGGAAAGTGATGTCTATTATTCATGACTGTCCATTAAATCAGAAGGTATTTCATTCATTTGCATGTTTACATTATTTCACCGATGTTATTGGTGACATTATTTGCAGGATTTTCTTAATTATTTCATTACATAAATAATTTAAAATGGTGTAAATACAACACAAATTTCATTTGCTGCATCTGAAGTCTATTATGTTGAAGTCCACTAAATCAGGATTTATTGTAATTCTTGGTAATAAAATGTAAATAAGTGTAAATAAAATGAATGTGCCACCATGCTGCCTAGAATCTAAAAATATCCCTATATTCTTTGAACAAATGAATGCACTGCAATTTATTGAAGGTTAATACACCACACATACAAAGTATGTAATACAGTATATACACACCAGCAGGGACCCTAAATGGGCTCAAAGCCACCCCAGAGAGGTGGCAAGGAACAAGGGAAGCCCCACCGGTCCTGGAGAGATGGTGGTCGATCCGTACATCTGAGGAAAGCTCTCCAAAAACCGAAAGAAGAAAGGCTAGCATCACTCATAAGTCTAGCCCAAGCTACATGCAGCCGAAGCCAAAAAGCACTGAACTAAGCGTGATTGTAAACAGCGTGAGTGAACTGGGTAAGAATATTGATTCTCTCTCTTCTACCTGACTGATTTCTGGGGGGAAAAGAAAAAAACCCAGAAGTAAAAATCCTCCGAAAGTGAGGGGGGTCTTTGCTCCACCCTCCTCTAAACGGAAGTGGCGAATTAAAATTACAGGGAATAAAAATACAGAAAATTGAAAGATGGACTGGTGCTAACATCTAGTGGTGGAGAAAAATACTGCCCTAAATATATAGTCCAGAAAGAAAAGCCTGTTATTGTTACCTTCAGGGCTTTGATTAAACAAAGAGCAGCTGTAACAAAAGAAAAGAAAACATTGTGGACTATCTACAAAGTGAGAACTATAAAACTTAGAAAAAATTGACCTTCCTGGATTATAAATATTTTTTAAATTGTGACTTTAAAGTGATTGGTAGAGAAAGGATTTTTGGTCATTATGGAGCATCAGAGATTTGCAGAAAGAACATATCAAGAAAAAAATAAATACTTCCCAGGAGGAAATGTATGTTCTGTTACGACAAATGCAAATTATATTAATTTCAAATCACAAGGAAATTAAAAATGAATTTGAAAATTTAAATGAATGCATTCTCAATTTAACATCACAATAAATAAATGATCAGAAAACAAAAAGAGAGAGAGATCATGTAAAGCAGACAACTGAATATAAACTAGTGGAGACTCAAGTGGAGAAGGACTTACAACAAACACTGAACATGGAAAAGGTAACTTGTACTCTAAGACCACAAAGTAAATTTGAGGATAAGGAAAAAGATTTGACAAAATGGATTGCAGAGCTGTTGGGAGTACCACAAGAAATTGGGAGACAAGGGATGATGAGAGAAATCTTCAATGAATATGAAGGGGCAAAATCTTTTTACAAAGACATGATGTTTGATTTGCCTATTATATCCACAACAACATTTACAAGATTATGGAAAGACTTTAATTCAATGGAATATATTGATTGGGAAAGATGCTTGGCAAAACAAGAGGATTAAAGTGAGAATTGAGAAATTAGATGATGGGGTGTATCAAAAAATAAACACTTGTTTGAATATGGTTGAAGAAATAGAAAGATTTTAGTTTAAGAGGGATGGACCCTTCTCTTTTTTATTTTGTTTTTGATATGAGAAATACACAAATGTTTGGGATGATCAATATGAAGGAAATGTTTTAGATATTTAAATGTAATTGATTTTAAGAAAAATCCAATGGATAATTTAAAAAAAATGTTTTGAATAGAGTCAAAAGATTAAATGATTGGATTTATTAAATGGAACATTTAAAGATTAAACATGGGTTTAATTATGGGTAAAAAGAACAAAAAAAATTGGAAATAAGTGTATACTAGTTTAAGAGGGATATGTATTTTAAGTAGTATATTATTTTCTTATTTTTCTCTCTTTTTTTCTTTTTCTCTCTCATCTTTTCTTTTTCTTTGTTTTTCTTTTGTGTCTTTTTCTTACTTACTTTTTAAGATATGAACATAGATTTAAATACTTTAAGGTAATTAACTCTGGGAAAATTTTAACTAGTAAGAATGTTTTGAACATTGTAGGGAAAATAAATTTAAATAAAATTGTAAACAGGATTCATGACGAGGCAACCAAGATGACCAGATAGAAAAGAAGCATGTTATTGAGGTGATTATTATTGGTAGAAATTTTAGAAAAATCTTTATATTTAATTGTTACCTATCAAACTAATAAGAATTGTATTAATTTAAGGTTGGCACAGAGAATACTATTGGAAGAAGAGAAAATCAAGCAAAGCTATTATGTGGACTTTGGAATACAGAAACTGATTGTTAGTGATTACTTTTTAAATATAAACCAAGACAACATGCTGTTTACCAAATATCAAGGTGTTTGTGTTAAAAAATCAATAAAATATTTTTTTAAAAAAAATGAACAAGCCAAGCTTTCCTTAAAAGCCTGCTTCCTATTTTTAAAACCTCATTTTCTCCAGTTCAGTATTTTGTGTATGTTTAAACATTAAGGGAGCATTGTCTCTTTGACCAATCATTCCTTTTGAAACTATTTGTTTTCCACATATGCAGTATTTATGCACACGTCTGAGCACATGCAAACATAAGTGGAAGACTGTTCTTGTAACTTGTTCAACATTAAAAGCTTTCTCATTTTGTCTTTCCCCTCAGTGCCTTGGGCTTACCGACCATAGCATTGTAATATTCAATTTGCCCAGCACAACTCCACCAAAGAAAGAAAACACAAATAAGCTACAAGATGGAGCACATACATCACTCCTATTAAACAGTGGCACTATTCAACCTGAACATCATGAAGCAGGAGAAAACATGAAACTTTAAAAAGTAGATGCACTTGAAAGTTTAGGGTTTTTTCTGTTAGGGGGATGGAGTGGCACCCTCCCTATGTTGGTTGAAAAACATTTTCTCTCTGTGAGAAAGCAACACAAAAACAGAACAATTGCTATGATTTGGAATAGCAAGCAGTGCCATCCAGTGTTTAAATACAATCTTAATTTTCAGCCCAAGCCACTTTTTATCATATTTTACAGAGACATTAAAATCTTATATCTATAGATTGGAGAAGAGATAGTCTTCAAAAATTATAGTGGAAATGCAAACTATTTAATAAAAAAAATAATTACTGTTCTGTGAAATAAATTCTGCTGTGAAGGAAAAAAACCTAACATGGAAGAATATAACTATAAATTGCAACTCCTCTGTAGATCCAATAGTGCCTAAAAAGGGAGGGAAATCAGGAATCAGATAATATATTTCCAAACAAATGATCAAAATAAAGAGAATGACGTCAAAGCAAATCTTGACTTAGACACTATTTCCCAAGCTATTCAAGAATTGTCTCCACGCACCCAAGAGTATATTTAGTAGCTGTCCTCCATGTTACCTATAAAGCACTAAGCAGTTGATGATAGATGATAGTTTTACTTCTTCATCTCTTCATAATGGCTTAGTAACCAGACTATATGAAAAATAGTATAACCATTACTGGAGGGAGTTCTGATGAAATTAGGCAATACTTGGGCCAATACTCTATCTCAGCCTTAAGAAGCAGGCAAAGGCATACCACTTCTGAAATCTAGCCAAGAAAACTGCAGCCATTTGTCCAGGTTGTTGCCAGGAATCAATGCTGACTCAAAGGCACCACCCAAAAACTTTTGTTGGGTGCCAGAAGTTGAAAAGAAGGGACTGAAATAACATATGATTGGTACGTTGCTCAGAGATTAGGTTCTCTAGTTCTGCCTTAGTGCTTAGCAGGGCAAACTATATTATCCTACTTCTGTTCCAAGCCTTATGCAAGTCCAAGAGTATTATGAGGTACTGAGAGATTTGGGGGAAGGAGACATAAAATAGATGAGTTTTTTTCTTTCTTTTCATCACAGACTCCCAATACCAGCCTGGCATCTTTCTGACCAAAAAGACAGCCAAGGACCAAAATAGCTTCCAATGTGATTACTAAGCAATCAGAATGTTAAGCACTTCCTGTTAATTATTATGTTCCTACAAAGGGTTGATGGGATTGATCAGAGTTCCAAGTGATTTTTTTTTTAAAAAAAACTAAGTATAATTTATCATGGAGAGCTATGTTATAATTGGTTTTCAACTTCACAAAAACAGAGGGTTTAAAATAGAATGAAAAGTTACTGAAAATCAATGAGAAAAAATCAAATGAAAAGATACAGAAATTGATGTAGGCTTGTAGATGTACTTAACTGAAATGCACTGATTCTTATTCCAATTTTCAGGTTGTTATATTAACTGACAAAAACAATTCTGCTCTTATTTCCCTTGATTAAAATGATTATTCTTACCTCAAACACGATCAGAACATAAACACCTGCTAAAATGACTGAAGCTATTGTGACTTGAGCCTCTACATTTGCATGAAGATATTGATGTGTCATAGAAAGAGGAATGATTTCTGATTCCTGAAGAAATGCCTGGATTCTTAGGGAGATTTCTTTTCTGTTGAAAGAAATTTTAAAATTCTATTTCATAGCTGGAGTAGAAATGACCGCAGGTTCATACTGCTAAAGGTTTTAAGCATTACTAATTGTATGCTCTTTATCTTGTTGCTATTATTCTATGTTTCAAAATAGTCTATGTAATGATTTAGAATATTTCAAATTATTGAGATCTTTTTAGGTCATTTTCACAACTAGCATGAAAACAGAACTTCTGAAAAGAGATATAGAAAACAAGGATATACAGATAGTCCTCGTTTAGCAATGGCCTGAGATAGTGAACATTCACAATTAAAACAGTGATGAAAAAGGAACTCTGCAACCAGTCCCTGCATATATGACAGAAGCAGACTTTCAGTGTGGAATTGATTAAAGTCTGGTCAATTCTAGGCAGCAGGGAGCCAGCCAGAGGATTTTAATCAACTAATTAAGGTTGCAGAGATAAGCTTGTTAACTTGTGGTTAGCACTTTTTAAAGAAACACAGCTTGGAAGACATGGCCTGTTTAAGCAATCTCTCCACTCCATGAGGGCAAAAAAGGAGAAAAGAAAATTGGGTCGAGTTCAGGGTGCTGTATCTGAATGAGATGACAGCATCCAGCATCTTTCTGTTTTACTCCCACTCTCTCTAAGTTACATGGTTTCATTAGCAACCATATCACTTAGCGACCATTTCATTGGAAGTAATTATACAAATACACATCAGTGTAAACATTCATAAAAATGGTTTTCCTTTCTTTAATTCTTCATGTGGCATAATAAAATATTTAGGCAATGAGGAAAAAAAGGATAGTCTTGGCAGCCTTCTTTTTCCCAGTAAAAGAGAAAAGAAGGGATCCATGAGATAGATTGCAAGATTTAATTCAAATGATTGAAGAGGGGCATAATAGCAGCACATGCAGCGATACTACCCACCCACCCACGTACCCTGATAATATATTCTAATTAGAGCAACTGTATAAATAATTATTAAATATAAAAATATTTTAATGGGTTTCATTGGCTTCATGAACGAACCTATTCATTGTCTCAAAGATTCTAGTCACAATAACTTGCTCATTTTTCTTCAGATTTAATGCAAGAGTCCAATTATATGAGATCTGCAAAAAAAAAAGAAAGAAAGAATTAAGAAGTTTAATAGGTTTGAGTACCTAGTACACCAATTCCAGTTGCTAATTTGATAGAAGAGACTCTAGGCATATTGGCATATAGAGATCTTTAAAACCAGTAATATATACAGTAAATTGGACGAGAGTCATTCCTTAATTAAGCTAATAGTTCAAGATGGCCAGTTGATCAATGGAAGTAACAGGAATTACATCCTATTGGGTGTGAACCCATTAAGGGTAAAGAATCAGTGTGTCAGGGGATCAAATTAGAATGGTGTACATTAAATCCATGGTTTTTTGTTTGCTTTAAAGTGTGGGAGAAGGAGGTCTTAGGAGAAAAATGCTTTGAACTAGCTAGGTTTCATCCTCCTTTTCCACTCTTTTTCTAGGGAAGGAAAGACTAAATCATACCCTGTGCCTGCTCTCACTGTATGGGCAAAACAAATTCATGTATTTAATAAATATTCATATAATAAATGTTGCCCAGAGATAGAAGATGGTAGTTTAAAATAAAGGAATTGGTATATTGTAGAAAACAGAGAGAGATGCAAAATGTCTAATTGAAGTTGGCTGTAATTATACTGAAATTACTTATACTTGGAAGCTCCCCAGATTTATTACTGCCTTATAACAATGCCTGCTGATCTCCTTTCTTGCTTGTCTATGTAAACTAAGCAATTAACCTTATAAATTCAAACACTTAACACTATGTCTTCGACATTCTATCATCCAGACCTGTTCTAATGTCTTTGTTTACCAGTGAAATGGCAAAGTTTCCACATATGCCATCTCAATTTTTAATGTGACAGAAAGAAGTGATGTAAATGTTATCAAATCCTTTTAAACTGCAGGCCTCTACTCCTATACCTGGTAACCAGTTGGAAAGAAATAATTAAGATGACCTGGCACACAAATAAACATCCTTGCCCATTTGCCTTGTTAATACAACTTTCATGTCAAAATCTGCTTTAGGCTCTAGAAACTTCTGCATCTTTCTTTCAAGATCAATAGGACTTTTGATTCTTCCCACATTGCCTGATAAGACTATGAGCATATCTGTAAGACGGGGGAAAAGATTCAATTTTTTTATGTCTTACTTGCTGTTGACGTCTCCTTTTAGGACTGGAGTCTTCTATTTGTCCAATTTTAACTACAACATAGTCTTTTGGTTGTCGCTCAGTTACAAAGGGCCCTCCCAGTTCTACCTTTAAAAGAGCAGAATCACTGAAACTGGTAAAGTTCACAGCTGATAGAAAGACAGTTAAGGACTCCACATTTTTCTAAGAGTGAAAGACCTATAGTCTTTTCAGTTACGAGTTTTGTGATGCCACCATAAAAAACTAATCATGGTATCATCCCTTTTCTTCATTCTACTGTGATCTGAATTTTTACTGTTCCTGTAATTTTATATAGTTAAAATAATTACTTCAAAAACAGCCAACTCCTATTTCAGAGATTTAAAGAACATGTCTCTTTGAAGAGCATTCTGCCTAAAATTTTATTATTATCATCATCTCTGACGAATAGAAGTAACCATTGATAAAACGGAAAGTGGGGGGGAAAGAAACTTCCTCAGGAGAAAATGTGGTTTGTCTTTCTTCTCCCTCATTGTTACTTATAAGAGATTGAAAGATCTAGATTCCCTTGATATCAGGAGGGAGAGGGGGATATCAGGAGAGAGACATAGTTTATAAACAATATTACAAAGACCTCATTGTAGGTGGAGAAGAGGGGAATATGATGAATATCAAAAAATATTCTGCCTCTAAATTCCATTTTTCCTGCCCTGCATACTCTGGCACACAGATGTTGCTGGGTTGCTTCCCAAAGTTCCCAAGTGATTTCAATACAACATGTTGAATAGATACTGGATGTTGACATGGCAACTTCCCATACTATGCTTCATATGCAACCTGGCACAATACATCAGAAAGTTATGCAGCAAAAGGTGGCATCAAAAATTGATAAAGATGGTTACAAGGGCTTTCAATCATAATTCAAATAGATACAAAGTAGATAGATGATACAGAGATATAAAAAGATATAGGTACAGATAATAGAGACAGAGATGTGTGTGTGAGAGAGAGAGAAAGAGAGATGCACTTGTACAATCTCTATCCACAGTTGATCTAGCTCTAGATCTAGAATTTGGTCTAGATTTTCAAAAATCAATCCTGGTTTCTAAGATTTACATCTATCTGTCTGTCTGTCTGTCTATCTATCTATCTATCTATCTGACAGAGACATCTTAAAAACCAGAGTTGGTTTTTAATCATCTAGACATCCTACAAGTACATTTTTAAAATAATTCTCATACTATTATTATACTGTATATAGTTTCCAAATAGACCAGACATTACATTGCATCAATGACTGCTATAATTTCCAGGTTGTTTTGTATACAGTGTGCTTTTCAGATCTTGATTCTTTGAATTGTGGTTCAAAAAGTTTGCTGACCCAAAATACTTTGACAGCCTGTAACCAATTTTATGAGTATAGCCATAATTTGTATCCACAAGAAGCTTCAGGTGCACATAATTATAGCTGTTTCCTTGTTCACAATATGACTAAAATACACTCTGTAATTACACAAATAGCATATTCAGAAGCCATTATAAAAATTCTTCAAAATTATTGAAGAAAAAAATGGAACTCATTTCATAATATATTATTATAGAACCAAAGTGGCCAATGTGTAATTGTTATAGCCTTATTTGAAACATTTAACTAGAATGCTTATGGTTGTGTGTCAGTTCAGACAAGAACTGCAACTGACCTACTGAACAGAACAACAGGATCTTTAGCTAGCTTCTTAGCAGCTGAATTTAATATTCAATATATTGTTTTAATAGCATAAAATAAACCCAGAACTAAAGTCTTGGATTATTTGCTCCCTGGGATATCTACCTGGGGGCTATCTTTACATTTTGACATATGTATTCCTGAAGACACCTGTGCTCATTCCCCATTTATTTCTGATATTTGTTCCTCTTAGTTTCCTGACCTTTCTTTCCTCAAATACAATAGTGTTATTGTGGATTATTTCCTCAATAATATTTCTTTCTCATTCTCTAATCATTTTCTTCCCATTTCAGTTCTTTCAATTGAGGGGAAGAATCCCCTATTCTTGTTCATCTCCTTTTGTTGTCTTCAACTTCTGAAAAAAATTCATAATGTGTGTAGCTTTTTCATATATATATATATTCCAGATATTCATTTTATTTGTTCCATTTTTATAAAGTCAAAATTACTCAATGTCCAGAATTTCTTCATAAACAAGACAAGAATATAATTGGCAAAGGTCAGTCCATTGAAACAAAGGGCTTTCAGTGTTTGTCTCACAAAAGTCTGAGTTTTAATTCTTTTCTGTTCAAACGTGTGGCCTTGAATTAGTGTTAACAGACAGATACAATTCAGCATGACCCCCTTCAGATATGGCCAAACTGAATTTATTCAATCAATCTGGCAGGTACAGATAGGTGAGAGAGCCAAGTGGTTCTGTTTGGAAAGACATCAATATTCTCAACATCCTTTATAGAAGCTATGGGAAGTATCTCAGATTCAAAATCATTGGATATGGGAGCAATCAAATTTGATAAATTTATCTGTCAGAACCCTTCCATCCTGTTGTGAAGAAAACTGTATAAATAAGTCTATTAAATCACCAGAAGATGAGTCTGAGTCAAAGGAAACTTTACCTTTAAAATCTATCAATTAATCATCTCTTTATTATTTAATTTTCTTGCTTATCTATTTGTCTCTCTTTAATCTTTAGCCACAATTCAAGAGACTTTTCCACACATTCAGAGTAATTCAAGAATTAATTTTCAAGTAAGCATCTTGTGCAGGTAATCTGAATCACCAAGCTAGGAATAAATCACATACTTCTTTTTGATCCTTTTGGTTAGCTGGTTTATTTCATAATTCATAGCACTTTTTGTACTCTAGTGTTTTATTATTTCTTGCTATTTTATTGCCTTTCTGTTTTATCTTCTGTTTTGGTTTTTGTACTTCTCTAGAGGAGCCTGAATACTTAGGGAAACAGGATGAGACAATCAGGATGATAAGCTATGAATCAATTTTCTTTAATGTTGAATGTGGAAGATAAAAGCAAGAAATCCAATTACAACAACCTCAGCAAATTCTTTTTAAAATGTCAGCAAAAATTGTTGAAGCATGAATTTAGGATCACAGTATGCCAGCAGTTATACAAAACACCTAAAAATAATCTAGTAGCCCCAAAGGAAATGGCACATAAGATTTGAATATATAAAAAAGAACCGTATTAGAATGGGAGTCATCCAAGGTGGTGTTAGGAGAAAAATTTTAAACAGTGGGAGGATCATGGGAATGTATAGCTCAGCAGCATCCCATTTGTTTCCAGCTCTAATTTGGATGCCATGGATTGGTTACACCTCAAATGGTGATTTTAATTTATGACTACCTTTTACCTTGCTATCAATACTAAAACAGATGAAATTAAATATATATCTAAACTATAGCACCAAGGCTATGTAATAGCATATGTAGAAACCCTTATAGCAGACATGTCAAACTCACGTCATGTGACGTCGCGCAACGTATCGGCAATGGGGTGGGCGTGGCTTCCGGATGACGCGTCCGGCCCGTGGGCCGGCAGTTTGACACCCCTGCCTTATAGGAATGAAGAGTCATTTTTAAAAATCCAGAAAGTAAAAAGTAAACGCTGGAAGTAGCAACAGAGTTGATAAAAAAAAAAACAGAGAAAACAACAATACACTATCAAACCCATCTCAAAGCCATCAGCTCCTTCTCTTAGAATGACACACACACATACTATGGAAATTCCCTTCTCTTTCTGAAGATATAATGTTACAAGAATCAACCAGGATAGATAGATGGCATAATCATAATCATTAGTTATTCACTAATTCATTTTAA
This sequence comes from Azemiops feae, assembly GCA_023970755.1. Taxonomy (NCBI): domain Eukaryota; kingdom Metazoa; phylum Chordata; class Lepidosauria; order Squamata; family Viperidae; genus Azemiops; species Azemiops feae. The sequence continues at coordinate 493,666 of JALGBA010000071.1, read as the reverse complement.
GTTCACTCCTTAAGTAAACTGCCAAGTCTATACAAACAATTTGCATTGGCTACCAGTCAAAATATAATAATGATGATGATGATGATGATGATGATGATGATGATGATGATGATGATGATGATGATGATAATAATAATAATAATAATAATAATAATAATAATAATAATAATAATAATAATAATAATAATAATAATAATAATAATAATAATAAAGTTGGAAGGGAGCTTGGAGGTCATCTAGTCCAACCCCCTGCTCAGGCAGGAAATCCTATACCATTTCAGACAAATTACTGTCCAGTCTCTTCTTAAAAACTTCCAGTGTTGGAGCCTTCCAGTGTTGGAGCATTTTGGAGACAGGTTGTTCCATTGACTAATTGTTCTAAGTGTCAGAAAGTTTCTCCTTAGTTCTAGGTTGCTTCTCTCTTTAGTTAGTTTCCATCCGTTGCTTCTTGTTCTGCCTTCAGGTGCTTTGGAGAATAGCTTGACTCCCTCTTCTTTGTGGCAGCCCCTGAGATATTGGAACACTGCTATCATGTCACCTCTTGTCCTTCTCTTCATTAAACTAGACATACCCAATTCCAGCAACCGTTCCTTATATGTTTTAGCCTCCAGTCCCCTGGTCATCTTTGTTGCTCTTCTCTGTACTCTTTCTTGAGTCTCAACATCTTTTTTACATATGTGAGAGAAGATTTTCTAACATTAAAGCAACCCACACAAGCGATCCACAAAAGAGTTATCCGAATGAGTAAGTTCTTGGCAACTTTCAAAATTGCACCATGTGAAGTCTTTAAAGATCAACAAATGTGATGCTTATGTGTGAAAGTGCTCGCTGACATTTCTTGCTCATGCTGAATTATAATTATATCTTCAAAATTCGTATTTCAAAGTATGAAGACTGGTACTCTAATAGATTGTCCTTTTGCATTTTATATTTTTCTGTAGACTTTTACAGCTATGCCAGAATATTTTAATGCCTTTTAGCCCTTCATTGGATGATGGAAAGGAGTATAAGAAGGGAGAATTATGCTTGATTTTTTTCTCCCTTCAGGTTTCACATGTTCATTGGAAAGCCTCATACAGGTTTTTATCCGTGATTCCATGCAACTGAAACAGAGTTTTTCAGCCTTCAGTTATTAAAGTAAACATTAGCAGAAGTGAGATGGAGTGTAATGTCCCCCAAATTGTAAATATTTAAAAGGCTAAACACAATGTTTATGTGTATAAATGTTCAATTCAATTGAATAGTGTCACTAAAGGCTGTACTTCTCTCTGTAGTCAATGAATCTGCAATACAATTCTATAAAAGGATTTCTTTACTATATTTCCCTATGCAGAAAATTGTGTGTTTAAGTATAAATGTGCATAGATTCCATTTTCACCTGGATATCAGTTTAATAGAAGAACAGACATAATTCTACATCTACAACTTCATACACAGCAAAAAAGAACTTTTGTATAAACTGATTCTGGGTTTATAGAGGAGGTATGTTTGTCACTGTGATTCTTTGGTAAATAGACTGACATTGTTATCACAATAAAAAATTTATCTATAGGATGCATATTCAATAAAAATAAAATATTTATAACTAGTCTTTCATAAGTAGAAAAACAAAGGGTAGTTTTCTCCAATGGAATCTGTAAAATGACAATTTGATTGTTCCAGCTCTTTGTCCTCCATTCATCTGTATTACACATTATAATTCTGCATGTAGCTGACATTAGGAACACAGCATGAAGGGAAGTATAGTAATGAATGACAAAGTAGAGCAAGTAATTTAAAACAATCCAAGTTGTTTGTTTCATTGAGGTAAGAGATATTTAATCCACTTATCCAAAGCTTGTGATACTGGTGATGATTTTAAATCTATGAAAACTAGGATAGTTTCTTTGGTAACAGTAAACAAAATATGAAAAATTATCCAATTAAAGAGGAGAGGAATGTAGGTAATGTCCCAGAAATATTTCTCAAATACTGATGCTTCATATTGCTGGAATACTGTCAGAGATAATTTTAACTGGTCAAGTATCCTGATTCAGTAACAGTATTTTACATGGGATGCAGACATCAGCCAACATCTTTATGTTTTGAACCTCCCTAGTTCAAACTCAGTAGAAGCTTTCCAATACTTAACATAGTTTGGCTTAATAAGAATCTTGATTCTAGAATGAGACCACTTTTAAGTCAGAATAGAGATGGAATGGACCTTGGAGGTCTTCTAGTCCAACCCCCTACTCAAGCAGGAGGCCCTATACCAGTGGTGGCGAACCTATAGCACACGTGCCAGAGGGGGCACTCAGAGCCCTCTCTGTGGGTATGTGCACCTCGCTCTTTGGCTAGGTTTTCGCAGGAAAAAGCCATTTCTCAAGCCCCTTTATAGCCAAAACAAGCCTCCGGAGCGAGCATGCTTGCTCCGGAGGCTTGTTTTCGCAGGATTGTTCTTAAGAAGAGCAAGACGTGTTCGCTCCGGAGGCTTGTTTTCGCTAGGAAGGGGCTTGAGAAATGGCTTTTTCCTGTGAAAACTTAGCCAAAGAGCTTGCAGTCTCTGCCAGATCTCCATTGGGATAAAGTCTTTTAGCTCCTATAGACCACTTCCAAACGCAACCAATCCCTGCATTTGGAAGTGCTCCATAGGTGCCGAAGCATTTTTTATCCCAATGGAGATCTGGCAGAAGGCTCCATTTCTCAAGCATCCCATTCCAGGCATATGGAGCTTACAGTCTCTGCCAGATCTGGCAGAGATCTGGCAGAGACTGCAAGCTCCGTATGCCTGGAATGGGGCACTTGAGAAACGGAGCCTTCTGCCAGATCTCCGTTGGGATAAAAAAATGAGGTGCTTGAGAAATGGAGCCTTCTGCCAGATCTCTGTTGGGATAAAAAAAATGTTTCCGCACCTATGGGTGCTTCCAAACGCGGGGACTGACTATGTTTGGAAGCGCTCTATAGGAGCTAAAAGACTTTATCCCAATGGAGATCTGGCAGAGACTGCAAGCTCTGTATGCCTGGAACGGGGCGCTTGAGAAATAGAGCGCTCCTTTCCATGCAGTCACACAGGGTGCTTCAAAATGCAGGAAATTCCTGTGTTTTGAATAGCCCCACCAGAGCACAAACACTCCACAATCCACAATGCCAAATCCTAACCCCCACCCCAGGGCAACCAGATTCCTTCACTAACCTCATTTCCAGTTCCATTCTCCATGTGCAGGGCAACAAAAGAAGTTTGTGGGACTAAAAAAAAATATATCAATCTGACCCTCCAACTTCTCACAAAAAAAAAAGATCTTGCAAATTTCCAAGGTCTGGTTGAACTTTTTTTTAACCGGTAGTCCCACAAGCTTCTTTTGTTGCCCTGCACGCGGTGGCAGAGAACAGAGCTGGAAAGGAGGTTAATGAAGGGAGGCTTTGGGGCAGTGAGGAGAGATGGGGAAGGGTCTGCTCTGGCCTCTGCTGCCTCACTCCACCAGCATCAGGGCTCGGAGGCTTGTTTTCACCAGGAAAAAGCCATTTTCCAAGCCCCTTCCTGGCGAAAACAGAGCCAAAGCGCGCCTCAATCTTATTGAGAGCAATCCTGCAAAAACAAGGATGACAAAGGACAGCACAGTTAGTTCTGAAAATGAAATCCTTAAAGTGTGAGATACTCTGCCAAATAATTTTAAGTCAACGAAAGCACTTGGGATTGCTTTCCTTACTTTGTTTGGATCATCTTATGCTTGTGAGCAGCTGTTTTCAGCTTTGAATTATATCAAATCTGACATCAGAAACAGACTAACAGATGACCTGAGTGCTACATGTGTTGCTCTCAAACTTACAAAGTATGAGCCAAAGTTAGACAAATTATCAGCATGCATATAACAGCAAAAATCACATTAATTGTTCAAAAGCATGCCAAATACAAACTTTTACCTTTCAATAAAAAGTTGTTTGTATCATTGAAAGCTTTGTTATTGTGGGTTTTTTTAGGACAAAAGAATGTTGAGTTGTTAATGTATGAGTTGTTTTTTCTAAACTAAAACCTCAGTATTCAGGTTAAATTGCCGTATTGGCACTTTGCGATAAATAGGAGGGTTTTGGGTTGCAATTTGGGCACTTGGTCTCTAAAAGGTTAGCCATCACTGTCCTATACCATTTCAGACAGGTGGCTGTCCAATCTCTGTTTGAAAACCTCCAGTGATGAAGCCCCCACAACTTCTGAAGGCAAGCTGTTTCACTGGTTAATTGTTCTCACTGTTAGGAAGTTTCTCCTTAATTCCAGGTTGCTTCTCTCCTTGATAGTTTCCATCATTGTTTCTTGTCCTGCTCTCTAGTGCTTTGGAAAATAAGTTGACCCCCTATTCTTTGTGGCAGCCCCTCATATCACCCCCAGTCCTTCTTTTTCCTAAATTAACTAAATAAACACTTAAAAGAGTTGATTCCTCTCTTTCTCATGGTCTAATAGATACCTTGCTCATGTTTGTTAGACTTGGTGTTAAATGGAAGCTGATTGTTGATATAATTGGCATTCCTGCTGTGGGAAGCACCCAATGTAACTTCCACTGTTTTCATGATCTCCATGTTTTTTCCTTATCTTCCATCACAACACATAGATGGGATTACCCCAAGTTACATTAGGAACTGTCCAACTTCTTAGATGTAGACATCTGAAAATTCTTTACAAATAATATGCCTAACAAAAGCTTCTGGTCTAGCAAAAAACACTGTCAGTACAAACACTTTCCATTGTCAAGCTTTTAAGCTTTTAAGTTAATAAAGCACCAAAGAAAAGGAATAGCAACCTTACTTTTTTGGAATGTTACACTAGAGCTATTTAATTTGAGTCTTTGCCAATGTGAGCAAACACATCAATAAAGATTAAGAGACAAATCTTAATAGACATGAAAACTTCCCATTAGTTACTGCATGGTGAAAAGGGTTGAAGACATTAGGAAGGGTAGACCTTCTCTGGTTTAATGTCTAACAATAATAGACAATTTATCTTAGCAGGACACCAATCGTGCATTAGAGAAATAGCCAAGCAAGGAAAAACAATAAAGAGTAAAGAAGAAGAGGAAACAAGATCATTTGAAGCTATCAGATTTGTCACTCTTCAAATATTGCACCATCTTCTTACAGTACTAGGGAAGGAGAGGAGAGGAGAGGAGAGGAGAGGAGAGGAAGAGAGGAGAGGAGAGGAGAGGAAGAGAGGAGAGGAGAGGAGAGGAGAGGAGAGGAGAGGAGAGGAGAAGGAGAGGAGAGGAGAGGAGAGGAGAGGAGAGGAGAGGAGAGGAGAGAGGAATTCAGCAAATATTGATCAGCAAGCTCTCTGAGATAACCTTCACATGTAGTTCATGCACAACATTCACACTCTCCACTTTTCTTGATTTTCCCAGCCAACCATCCAAAGCCGGGGAAACAAATGCATTAGTGCTTCCAAAATCCCATCAAAATATGTGTAAATGCCGATATGTGCATTTTGTTGTTGTTGTTAGTTGCGAAGTCATGTCTGATCCATGGACAACATTCCTCCAGGCCTTCCTGTCCTCTACCATCTTCTGGAGTCCATTTAAGCTCACTCCTACTGCTTCAGTGACTCCATCCAGCCACCTCATTCTCTGTTGTCCCCTTCTCCTATTGCCCTCAATCTTTCCCAGCATTAGGCTCTTCTCCAGTGAGTCCTTCCTTCTCATTAGGTGGCCAAAGTATTTGAGTTTCAACTTCAGGATCTGGCCTTCTAAAGAGCAGTCAGGGTTGATCTAGGACTGACCGGTTTGATTGCCTTGCAGTCCAGGGGACTCGCAGGAGTCTTCTCCAGCACCATAGTTCAAAGGCCTCAATTCTTTGGCGCTCAGCCTTTCTTATGGTCCAACTTTCACAGCCATACATTGCAAACTGGGAAAACCATGGCCTTGACTATGCATACTTTTGTTGGCAGGGTGATGTCTCTGCTTTTTAGTATGCTGTCTAGATTTGCCATAGCTTTCCTCCGCAGGAGCAAGTGTCTTCTAATTTCTTGGCTGCAGTCCCCATCTGTGGTGATCTTGGAACCCAGGAAGATAAAATCTGTCACTACCTCCATTTCTTCCCCATTTATTTGCCAGGAATTGAGAGGGCCAGATGCCATGATCTTGGTTTTCTTAATGTTGAGTTTCAAGCCAACTTTTGCACTCTCCTTCTTCACCCGCATCAAGAGGCTCTTTAGTTCCTCTTCACTTTCTGCCATTAGAGTGGTATCATCTGCATATCTTAGGTTGTTGATATTTCTCCCGGCAATATAAAACACAGAAATTGTGTCTTGGAAAAAGAGAACATCCTTGAGTTTAGGGAGACTCACTGGATTAGGTAAAAAGGCCAGCCTCCAAGTCAATCTTTAGCTGGAGGAAAACAATTTTATTACAAATGAGGATGTGTAGAATGATCAGATTCTTGCTCTGTTAAAAAGCACAGTAGGCCTCTATCAATTGCATACCAAGAAATGCATAAATAGCAGGCTACCATTACCAATCAGTGAGGGAAAAACAAAGATGAAAGAGGGACAATTTATATTAAAAAAAGAAACATCTTCTATCAACCCAAACCCAAAATAAAGATATGCAATCCAGGCATGCTTGACACTGCAGAGGTGCAGAATATGTTATCTCATATATTGCTAATTCTATTCCATGTTCTCACCCAGCCTTTATGATATGCATCAATTCATTTTACCTAACATCTCTCACTGCTTTGTGGTGGCAGTTCTGTTCTATGCACTCCATCCAAGCATTTATTTATTACTATGCAGAACTTTTTTCTGGATTTCACACCATCTGGAAGTTCTTCTGAAATTCACAACCCAAGCTACAAAGCCAAGTCAATTAAATAATGAAATAGCATCCATCCTAGATCAACAGAATGCTATGCTAAGCATACTCTTTGTAGCATGTGACCCTATGCTGCTTAACATGGATCACTAGTTGTACTTCTCTGAAAGTCTTTCTCAATCTGTTGCCTTCCAGATATAGCATCCCAAGCCAATATTCTTATAGAAATATAGAATTATAGAAATAATGCATTTGGAAGAGAACAGGTTGTAAATGCCATGGAGTGGTCCACAATGTTTCTGGACATCCTACATTCTATGCACCATTGCTGGGTGATAGTTATAGCTGTATATAAAGCACAGGGTACATTTTAATTTAAACTGAACATTTGCTTTCATCCAAAGGTATTAGGCACTCTATGATGGTTATATTTCTGAAAGAAACATTTCAGGGAGAATCTAAAGGAGATATGAAATCAGATCATATGAAATCACCAGTTGGATCATGATCTTAGAAAACAGATTTGCAAAGATATTAATTATTGGTTTTAAAACCAGTGAAGTATTACCAGGATCTCTAAAGAAAGAAATCATTGTCAATATTTAATTTAACAAACAAAATAAAAGCCATTAAATATCAAGCATGTTTTTGAATTGGACTATTGTCAGCAACTTTGATCTATACTATTCTGCCATTGTGTTTTCCAAAAAAGTAACAGGTAAAGGATACTGTAAATGTCCACAGGTGAAACAGCCAACATCTGCCAAGACATTCTGTTTTCAGGATGAATGCTAAATAAAATCTGGGGATACATCCAATAATTGTATTTCAGTTAACAAGTTATTAAATAAACTCTCCCTAAAGTTGTTTGCATTGGTGAAATAACTACAAAGAATAAATGCTTTCTAATCACAATTCCCTAAAATACCCACCACGTCCGCCGCCCAGTTCTGAATGGGCTGCAGACCGGCATTGGGCCACGGACCAGGGATTGGGGGCCCCTGCTTTAAGTCATTGCTGCCCAGCTACCGCTACTTTTTTTATCCTTTCCATGAAAAGTGCACAGGCAATGCCTTAAAAAATATACCCCTTGCTGTATTCTTAGTACTACAGAATGGCATGGGGAGAATACAGAATTTACAATAGAGCAAAAGCATTGTTTTCTTCTCTATTATGCTATCTAATCTTTTTTTAAATTATATTCCAATAGAATATTCAGGGGAATACTATTAAAGAAAAAGCAAATAAGCAAAAAAGATTACTACCAATGTTTCTCCTTGCTATTTGTGTTCAGTAACATTTCTTTCATTATTCCATATTGAAATAGGAAGAGACAAAATCTGTAAAACATCTTACCAATGATCTCCTCAAAATTGGAACCAGGCTTAGGAATTATTAACAAAACAGCCCACAATGCTATTTTGTAGGTCTTGCTTATACTATCAGTTTTAGCTTTTGGATAAGTATCACTCTCAAAATTGAATACTCACAGAGCATATAACTACAAAGATAAAAAGGCATGAAACCTTTAGGAGTTTTAAGCAGCATCTGTAAAAATAAGAGGAAAGATTCACAAAGAACACCAGCAATAACATAAGCTTCTGAAGTCATCAAGGACAGTGTTTGAGAACCTGAGAAAAGGTGAGTAATTAGACAAAGATTACACAACTTCTACAGATGAGTTTTTAAATTGTTTTATGCTGTAAAGGTATAAGAAGGTTCTATGCACTGATTCAGTCAATTAAATGCAAAACTATCTAACATAATTGGTTACAACTCTTCAATCTTCCAAAAATAATCCTTTCACATTTCTGACTTCTTGGAGACAAAATTGAGTTACAGTGCAAAGCACATGGATGTCAATAAAAATATTTCTTGTTCTCATTCTGCAATACCTTGCATGGAGTTCCCAAGGAGATAGGTATCAATGAATGTGCTACTCACCCCAAATATTTCTCTGATTGCTGTAATACTTCAAAATCATTTCCCTTTCCCAAAAAAACAAAATTCATTAAAGATTACAAAAAAAAGAAACAACAGGTGGTCCAGTGGTTAAGGCACCAGGCTAGAAACCAGGTGACTGTAAGTTCTAATCCCACCTGAGGCATGAAAGCCAGCTAGATGGACTTCGGGTTTGCCATCGCGGCTCCTGCAGATGCAGGAAGGTGAGCTCCATCTTCAGCGCCCGAATTCATCCCGCTGGGGAATCCTGGAAAGGGTCGAAAGTCACCCTGTAGGGGCGACGAGTAAGGAAGGGACCCCAGCTTGATCACGGGAGGGCGGCAGCTCTTCCACTTGATCCGGGGGAGCTCTCCAAACCGGCGGGGGAAAGACCGGCCATAGCAATATGGCTCGTCACTAAGCTGCTGACAGCCGAAGTCAAAATTACTACCAAGCACCTTTAAAGCAACGCGGATGAAACTGGGTGAGATCTGATCTTCTCTTTAAGACGTTAAATATCTTTTCCTGTAAAAGCTGCCCAAAGTACTTTTTCCCCTGTGAGGAGAGAGGGAAGGGAATTTCTACCCCACCCTCTAAGAACAGCGGCGACTAACTACCCAGGGGAGACAGAGCAACTATAAGAACAATTCTAACCTAATTGGATGCATACGCTTTTGAAATGTGGGGGTTAAAAGTTTTCCTATTCTTACTGGAGATGTTTGTTTTTATCTAAAAAAAAAAGAAATAAACCTTGAAAAACTATCATAAAAACTTTGGATTTAAAAAGCTTTAAATGGCATCGGTGACATCTTGTGGTGAAGTATGGTATTACAACTTGTTATTGCTTAAAAGAGACTTGGCTAGAAGCCCAGACTCTAGAAGAAACTCTCTTGACCTTGACAGATACCACCTGTGAAAAACTCAGCTGTAAAGAAGGAACTTTTGGGCAGCATATCTGGCCTCTTTGGACTATGAATGTAAACCTTTACTGATTTTCAGAGTTATATGTGGGGAATTGCTTTCCTATTTCTTTACATGAGAAGCATTTGTTATTACACGAGATGATGGAAGACTTTGGACTATAAATTCTTACTCGGTAAACAATCTCCACTGTAAAGACTACCTATAACACATGAAATAGATGTCCCATACCTAGCTATAAAAAACAAAAAACTTTTTTTAACATTTTATTTTAAAGTCTTTAACTTAACACATTATCAAGAGAATATAGATGAAGATCAAGAAATAATCCTTTCTGAGAGTGCTTCCGGTGTGTGCTGACTGTAGACCCGGGGAAAATTGCTCCGCTCCCCGGGTCCGAAATTTCTTCGCTGGCGGGCCCATTTGGGCTAAATGCCACCCTGGAGGGGTGGCCACCGAAGGGCGAACCTTTGAGGAACGGGAGCCGGCGGTAGCCGGCTTACTGAACCCAAAGCAGCCCCTGGAACCAGCAAAAGAAAGGCGGATCGCATTTATGCGAGCCGCCATTCCCAGCTGATCGTCGGAGACAGAAAACAGCTGATTTGGAAGGCAAGCAGCTCGGACGGGTGAGAATACGCTTCTTTTCTCTTTATGAAGTGGATTTAATGGAAGACTGTCTTTAAAACGAAGCTGGAAGGCTGAAGGGGGGAAGGAGGTGGATTTATTCCCCCCCCTCCCGGATAAACGGCGGTTTAAGCGTAAGAACCAATTTGGATTACTTTAAAAACTTTTCTAACTGGAGAAAATATCTTATTTTGGAAGGAGAGGAAGACTTAATTGGGAAAGCTACTCTGTTTTTTTTCTTGTTGTTACTTTTACTAACTTTAAAGAACTTTAAAGAACTTTGAAACTAAGTTCCCACTTCGGACATCTTTTTTTCTTTTTTTTTACCACTTAGAGGCTACATTGTAATTTTCCTCTCTTTGTTCTCTGATAGCTTTGTTTATTCAGCTGCAAGACTTGGCTGTAAGCCCAGACATTCTTATCTCTCTCAAAAGCTACTGAGAGGGAAGTTCCCAGCTCCTTCTGTGAATGTTTAGTCTTTTTAATTAGCTATATATTTTTTATAGCAAAAAATAGGGTTTTGTTTTTTCTTGTGGGTGACTGCGAAATAATTTTTTTTAATTTACAATTAGATCATTTTTTGTTATAATATTTTTGTTTTTACATCATAATTCTTTCCTTTTTTTTTTATTCTATTTCTTTTTTCTCCTTTTTGATTTTTCTTTTGGGTATAAATACATCTCTTTTTTGGCCTTTCTGTTTGCTCTTTTTACTTTTACTTTTTATTCTCCCTCCTTTTGGGATGGTTCCAGAAATTTTTTGTTGTTCCCTCTTTTTCTTAATTAATTTTTGTTGGAATTATTAGCACTTTTTTCTTCTTCTTTTTTTTTCTTTTTTCCCGTTAAAATACATGTGCCTTGTCTCCTGATAATAGGAGGGCATTGGATTACAATTGGCCATCGGGCCCTCTGGTGGATTATAAATAAATACAACAACTAGAAGATGAGCATCTCAAATTTGGCTAAAGGGGTGAAGAAGGGCTCTTCAGCCCCCGCTTCAACCTCAGTGAGCCCAGCTCCTCAAAAATCAATTACTACATTTTTACAACAGGAAACTCAACAAAAAGATACGCAAGCGATACTCCAAGCAATCGCAGACACTAAAATGGAAATGAAAAAAGATTATGTAGACTTGAAAAGTGACCTTCTTAAAATGGATCAAAAAATGGAAACTTTCCAACAGGCGATGATAGATACTCAACAAAGAATACAAAAAATAGAAGATAAGTCGGAGATGGTGGATCAGAAATTAGAAGCATTACAAGATGAAAACCAGAGATTGGCGCATGTCAATGCGGAATTGGAAGATAGTATCGCTGTCATGGAGATGGAGCGTGCGTCATACTTTTTGAGATTCCAAAACATTACGGAAGAGAAAGATGAGAACCTGTTAGAGTTGATGTGTGAGCTATTGGCGGATCGACTTGGACTGGAAATGGATCAAATGAAAAAAGAACTGGACCAGGTCTTTAGAGTCAACTCAAGCTATGCAAGAAGAAATAGAGTTCCCAGAGAGGTCCATGTAAGATTTCTCAAAAGAACAATATGAGATGAGATTTTGAGAGCCATAAGAGACCAACCACTGAAATATAAAGATAAAGAACTTCTAGTTCTTAAACAGATTCCGAAGAGAATAAGAGAAGCACGAAGAGAATATCAATTTTTGACAAGGAAACTACTGAATAAAGGAATAAATTTTAGATGGTTGGTCCCAGAAGGATTATTAATTTTTTGGGACTCGAGAAGATATAGATTGGATACCCCATTTAAAGCAGAGGAATTTTTTAACAATCATAGAACATTTCTGGAAGAAGGCGATATCAGATCTAAGAAACCAGAGGAAGAAGCAGGAGCATCGAAACAAACAGAAGAGGAAGAACCTAAAAAGACTCAATCAGAAGAAGACGTAAGACCCAAAGATCAGAGACAGATAACTTCTCCTAGAAGACTGAGATCTAAGTACAATTAAAACTATGGATGAAATTGGAATTTTCTCAACAAATATAAATGGTCTTAACTCCCCATCAAAAAGGAGTAAAATATTTTATAGATTACAAAAATTAAAAATGGACATAATCTGTCTCCAAGAGACACACATAAAAAGACAACACTTTAGACTTCTAGAACAACCAAAAATAGGCAAACTTTATTTCTCATCGGCACTGCAAAAGAAAAGAGGGGTAGCTTTCTATATAAAAGAGAAGATGAGCCCAAAACAAATTTATGTTGATGATGAAGGAAGACTATTAATGGTGGAAATTACATGGAACCAAAAACAAATTTTGATGATTGCGATATATGCCCCCAATGAGAAACAAGATCAATTTTTTCAGCAACTATATGATAAGTTAATGGAATTAAATTATCAAAACCTTTGTATTCTTGGAGACTTTAATGCGATAACTGACGCAAAACAGGATTACAAGAGCCACAAACAAGGGAAAAAAGGGGGAAACACCTTATCTAATTCCTTTCTAGAGATGAAAGACGAATTAGGTATACAAGATATATGGAGAGAAATGAATCCAGATAAAGCACAATATACATTTTACTCAAATAGACATAAATCCTGGTCACAAATTGATATGATATGGACTTCCTATGATTTAAAGACTATGATACAGGAGATTGAAATAGAACCTAATATTTGGGCAGACCATAACCCAATTAGAATGACATGGAAAGGAACTAGAAAGAAATTAAGATGGTGGTTCAACAAAGCTATATTGAAAGAAAAGGAATTTTTGCAATTAGCAACGAAAGAAATGGATTTTTTTTTTTAAATAAATAAGAAAGAAGAAACTTCTATTCAAAATGTATGGGATACAGCGAAAGCATATTTTAGGGGCGTGGTTATAACCTATGTGGCCAAAAAGAATAAAGAAAAGAAACAAACACAACTCAGATTGAGAGAACAATTTAGTAAATTGGAAACGGAGCTATGAAATGATCCACAAAAGAAAGAATTGAAGATACAGATGGAAGTAATAAAACACAAACTAAATCTAATGGAAATGGACATAAGGGCACAACAGATTAAACGAGGTAAACAGAATTTCTTTGAAAATGCCAATAAACCCGGAAGATGGTTGGCATATAAATTGAAAAAAGAAAGAGAAAAAAGATTGATAAGTAAACTACAAGATACAAAAGGCCAATTGTATTGTCACAATGAGGCAATTAAAAAAATTACTACAGCTTATTATGAGACACTTTATAAAACTGAGGTGGTTTCGAATGAGACAATACAGGAATACTTAAAAGAAGCGGACCTTCCAAAAGTACCAGAGAATATGCAATACATATTAAATGAGAATATAATAATGATGGAAATTACAGAGGCAATAAAAAAACAAAAAAAGGATAAAACTCCGGGACCTGATGGTCTCCCTGCAGAATTTTATATAGCTTTACAAGACATTGTAAGCCCGATTTTGAAAGACCTTTGTAATGAAGCTTTTTTAGAGACAAAAATACCAAATTCCTGGAAAGAAGCCAACATCTCTCTTATACTTAAAGAAGATACTGACTGTACACAAATTAAAAACTACAGACCAATATCTTTACTAAACGTGGATTATAAAATATTTACTACAATAATGGCAGAAAGAATGAAGAAATTTTTGATTGAATTCGTCCATCCAGACCAAAATGGCTTTTTACCAAAAAGACAGATAAAGAACAATTTAAGGATTATTTTAAATGTGTTGGAGTATTATGAAAACCATCCAGGGAAACAGTTGGCACTTATATTTCTTGATGCGCAAAAAGCTTTTGATAATCTTAATTGGCAATTTTTGTTTCAACAGTTGAAGGAGATGGACTTTGGCGGAAATTTTATAAATGCAATTCAAGCAATTTATAATAAACAATCAGCAAGGATACTTATAAATGGAGACTACACAGACAGCTTTGACATTAAAAAAGGCACAAGGCAGGGATGTCCATTGTCCCCTTTGTTATTCATTTTTACATTGGAAGTGTTGGCTAGAAATATTAGGCAAGATATTGAGATTAAAGGATTGGAGATAAAAGATCAAAAATATAAACTACAGGCTTTTGCGGATGATTTAGTTTTTATTTTGGAGGAACCACTAGAGACGGCTGTTAAACTCTTGCGGAAAATAGAGAAATTTGGAGAAGTCGCGGGGTTGAAGATAAACAGGGAAAAGACTAAAGTATTAACGAAGAATTTAACAGATAAACAAAAAATTCAATTCGCTAAAAAGACAAACCTTCAAATAGCGAAAAAAGTTAAATATTTAGGTATCTACTTAACTTCAAAACATACAACAATAAAAGAAGACAACTACGAGAGATTACTAAAACAAATAAAAGTGGATTTGGAGAAGTGGAAAAATCTTCAATTATCATTATTAGGAAGGATAGCGACTGTTAAGATGAATATTTTACCTAAGCTAATTTTTCTTTTTCAAACAGTCCCTGTCAAGTTAAATCAAAAATTCTTTGATGAACTAAACGCTACAATAATTAGATTTATATGGCAAGGTAAAAAAGCCAGAATTAAAATTAAATTATTACAAGATTCTAAAGACAGAGGGGGCCTTGGACTCCCGGATTGGAGACTTTATTATCAGGCAGCTATTTTGCTTTGGCTTAAAGAATGGATTACATTGAGAAACAAAAGGCTTCTTTATTTAGAGGGGCATGATTTGCAATTAGGTTGGCATGCATTTTTGTGGTATGAGAAAAATAAAGTACACAAATATTTTCAAAATCATGCTATAAGGAATGTATTGTTTTCAGAGTGGGAAAAAATTAAACATAAAATGTATATGAAAATACCTGAGTGGATTTCGACAATGGAAGCCTTTTCCTATCCAAATTTAATTAACTATGATAAACTTGTTAGCTATAAAGATATTTTGGACAAAGATGGGAAACTTAAAGACAGACAAATTCTTCAGCAACAGGGTATTGATTTAACATGGTGGTCTTACTTGCAAATTCAGACAAGATATGAAAAAGATATAAAGTCTACAGGATTTTATAAAGAACAGACACCGTTAGACAAAATATTGTTAAAAACTGATGAACATTTGATTAAAAAACTCTATAAATTTCTGCTAAGCTGGAAGATGGAAGAAGAACAAGTAAAAGAAACAATGATAGTATGGGCTAAGAATTTTGGATATTCTATAGACTTAGAAGATTGGCAAAAACTATGGGATCGAAATATGAAACTTACTAAAGCGGCCGCATATAAGGAGAATTTATATAAAATGTTTTATAGATGGCATATGACACCAGTTAGACTAGAGAAAATGTTTAAAAATGTATCAAATATGTGTTGGAAATGTAAACAAAAACCAGGAACTTATTATCACATCTGGTGGATATGTCCTAATGCAAAGATATATTGGCTTAAAATTCATAAATGGCTAGAAAAGATGACTGAGATACAGATAGAATTTAAACCGGAATTGTTTTTATTAGGAATATTAAGATCTAATTACGGAAAAGAGAATGAATATTTAATCTTACATATATTAACAGCCGCGAGAATAGCATTTGCCCAATTTTGGAAAAATGAAAAGATACCACCTGACCAGACTATTATTATGAAAATATTGGAATGTGCAGAAATGGATAGACTAACTTTAGAAATTAAAGAGAAAGAAGACACAATTTTTTTTAAAACATGGGAAAAATTTTATCAATGGTTAGCAATAAGACAGAATGAAAAAGGATGATGAAATTAAATAAGATAAATGATGTATTTTCTTTTGAATATTATTTTTTAACTTTTTGGTTAGATGTTTACATTTAACTATAATTAATTATAATTAAAAGCGTTATATTGATATTTATATTTAACTATATTTACTTAGTAATACATCACTAATAGTATATTGATTATTGTTACTTATAGAATGAATGATATGTATTGGCTTAAGTTTTTACCATTAATAGTGATAAATTTATTAATATAGCTTTTTAGTACTATGTTAATCATGTATACTTAATATGTATACCCGGACGATAGTCTGCTTGCTAAAGCGTTGATTTAGTGTTGGGGTTAACCCCATTATTGTATCTACCCCTACCCTTGGTTTAATCCTTGTTTTTTTACCCCATGTTATACCTCTACCTACCCTTCCCTTTCTATCCCGATAAAAAATAATAAAACATATTTAAAAAAAAAAAAAGAAATAATCCTTTCTATGTTGAAATCAATAGACAAAACCATTCTTTCAGCTTGTGACAAGATAAGGTGTAACATAAAGAAACAAGATGCCAGCTTAGATATACAAAGCCAGACCTTGACTACAACCAAAGAACTAACAATGCAGAAAATAACAGGAGAAGTGGAACAACTAAACACTAAGACAGAGGACCCAACTGACCAACAGATCCAGTCAACGGAAAAATCAGAAAAGGGAGTGACAACACTGAGAATAGAAAAGACTTTCTACATAAATCAGAAGAAATTTGAGGAAAAGGAAGAACAGATGGATTGGAAGATAAACCCATCAGGACAATTGTGGGAAATTGGAGTAATAGGGAGGCGATCTAATGAATACAAATGGGCTAGTTCTTCCAAAAAAACTGTAATCGAATGGTCTTTCTTATTTCAATTAATACATATAATAATAGAGGGAGAACTGTTTGATGATTCAAAAGTACTGACATGGAAGGTCAGTTGGCAAAGGAAGAAAGCCAGAGTTAGGCTGAAGGAAACTAGGGTTTTGATTTATTAGAGGGGATTTCATATTACTGATTAGAGGGTTGAATATGGTGGAAAATAGATAATTCTTAGAAAATAAAGTAATATTATAATTGAATAGGTAAGATGTGTAACAAGACTGATAGACTCTTGGTTTAATATGGTGGAAAATAGATACTTTAAAAAACAGAACAAGATTATATGCAAATAGATAAGATGTGTATTTAGAATATTAGACTTTGTTATGAAAAGGGAAAAAGGAAGAAGTTGAGATAAGGGAAACTTTATAAATACCAAATGGAAATTATAAATACCAAATGTTAATTTGAATATTGATGGGAAATTAAAGCTTGAGAAAAAAGTAATAACAGGACATTGATTGTATATAAGGATTGAACGCAAACACAATTAAGATATGTATAAGCTAAAAATTATTGATAAATGTAACAAAGATGGTTTTACTTAGTTGATAATAATAATAACTGTACTAGCCTAATATGAGATAGTAGATATTAAGGGAAAAAGAGAGGAAATATCTGATGTTGTAACTTGAGATTTGTACTAAAGATTTATGTATGTTATTGAATTATTGATTAACCCAGTCACCATGTTGCTTTTTAAATGTTTAATTGTAAAATTAGAAAACTAATAAAATATTATTTAAAAAAGCCAGCTGGATGGCTTGAGCCAGTCACTCTCAGCCCATAACATCAGGCTTGGATGACAAGCTGGTGGGCTAATTTCTGTTGAAATTAATAGATCAACAGTTGGTTGTTTGGGAGATGTGGGGGGAAACAGATCCTGTATTTTTAGAAAAAGGCCAGGAAGGAAAAAAAATGTAATTAAATTATTAGAGAAAAACATAACCTCAGTAGGAAACCTTTTGTACTAGAAAAATCAGTTGACCATAAAGCAAAAGTGATGTTCAGCTTTGATTTTTCTGTGATGATTTTGTTGCTTTAAATTGATGCTCTGTTTTGGTATACTGAAGATTTTGCCCACAGAAACAAGGGAGATAATATGCAGTTCTCTTTCCTGAATATATGGTTGTGAACATTGGATATTTTGCATGGATTTTATGAGTGCTTTAGTTTTCTTGTGTTGGACATGATTCTGAATTTTTTTGCCTTTTTGCTATATTTTCCCAGAGATTTGGAGAGCTGTCTGATGCAATATACATTTTGCCTGGATTTATATGTGATGGTGTGAGTTTTGCTCAAGTTTCTGGCGGGGAAGAGAGAGATGGACATAAGATGTGAATGAGTGTTTTGCTTTTCTGGGTGGGTTTGTCTGAATATCAGTTTTGTGAGAAACAAGTACTTCGTTTTGCTTTTGTAATGGCAAACAAGTAATTTGTCAATGAAAGCTCAGAACATATTTAATTTATCTAGACAATATTTTGGACCAAGTTATTGGGCTCTGCATTTATTGGTTTTCCTTCTGTGACACAGACATTGGGAGCTCTAAATTGTTAATTCTAAAAGTGTCTTTGTGTTCTTTTAACTTGATTCCACTTCTATCATAGGATTAGTCTTTTGAGCAAATTACTTTTCTTTCAGCATTACTATTTTCTGTTGTATGATTGGCCATAATGTACAGTGATAAGTGTTTGCAAATGGGTAAGTTCTGTCCATTACATAGGCCCCTTAAAACTCCAAGCATGCCACTTAGAGACACTTGATATAACTGCTAATTAGCTAAATAACTCATGTTTTCCTGCCCACATCATGGATATGTAAGGGTAACACCAGTAGACTATACAATGCTGTACAATATGTCTACATTTTGTTCTTTAACTAGAGATGAGAAAGATTGAAACAGAATGAAATTTGGCTATTCTACATGTGATACATATATTATATCTGACATGTCTTGTTTCAGCAGTTGACAATGCCTCTACACAAATTTGTTTGGCTTGGAAGCAAAATGTTAATAGTTGGATGAGAGACTACCAGGGAATACAGGGCTGTGAACTAGATGCAAGAAGTCAAAAAACATTCTGGAAGAAAGTAATAGGAAACTACTGTACTTCCATAGTTTTTATGAAAAAAGGAATGTGTGACTGTAATTATAATTTGCACATTTAAGGCTCTCATTTTACAAATGTGTGTTATAAGTTAAGTCTCTTTATTTCCATCAACCAGTAAAGTCATAAACCAAAGACAAGGTTTAACCTTTTAAATTAAGAAACAGACTGTCTAGAAACAGACTGTCCATAATAGCAATAACAATCAGGAAACATTAAACTAATCATTTAGATGTCCAGAAAAGCACATCCTTAAAATAATAAACTCAACTAAGTAATCAGGAGATAGGAACTTGTTAATCAACTATAACACTTAAAAGCATTCTCACTGACTAGCAACCCTTTAACATATTAGATAAATGCTCTGATGAGTTGAATTAGCTGTAATGAAGACTGGTTTTATACACAATTACCATCCAAATATCTACCCTAGAATTCATTGTATTGAAGTTTTACCTTTGCCGTTTGGGACTTGCTTTGTTTGCAGTTATTTTTTGCCTACCGTGTTGATGACTGCCAAAAAAAATGAGGGCTTTTTTTTTCCAGATCTGCAGCACTTATAACACAGCTATTTAACTGTAACTATGCAGATTTAGGCCACCTCAGTCTCTGGAAACTCCAGCATGTTTATTCAACAGGACTGCATGAAAGTATTTCGGGGAACAATTTATCAAGAGTGCTTGTCTGTTGCAGCACCAGGGATATAATGCAGGACTGGCTGCCAACTGTTCTGGATAACCAGGGCAATTATATTGGGATGTGCTTATACAGCAATGATACAGAACAAAGAAAAGCTGGACAGCTTTTAATGTATTCCTATATTCATAATTAAAATAAACAGGGGTCAGGAAGGAAGGAAGAGTGCAGAAGAAAAATAATAGGCATGATTTCATACTGATTCTAAGAATTATATCTTCCTGCTGCCAGCTGAGCTGTTCTATGTGACAGTAATTAACAACAGAGAATATTCACTGCTGTGTTTTTTGGCTCCAACTAGTCAGTACATCAGTACCAACAAGAATACATTCTTCTTTTATTCCTTTACTGTCTCAGAGTATAAATATGGATTGGTTGCTTCAAAGAGTCTACTGTGTGAAATGTGAATTTCTGAACAGGTTGCCATGCCTCACTAAGACTTTCTTCATAAAACAGTGCCAAATTTACACAACTGTAGTTGTGCTCTTCTGCCTACAGTTGTGTAAATTTGGCACTGTTTTATGAAGAAAGTCTTAGTGAGGCTTTGGCAACTTGTTCAGACATTCACATTTCACACAGTAGACTCTTTGTTCTGTATCATTGCTGTGTAAGCACAGCCCAATATAATTGCCCTGGTAATGTCCTGGTTATATTGCCCTGGTTATGAACATTTTAATATATTATGAGCTAGGATGACAGCAAAGCTCACAGGATATTTAATGATTTCCATGTCCCTAATCTAGATTAGGCAATGAACCAAAATAACTAATGATCTGCAAGAAATATATATTGCCATTTGCTGTATTTTTGCTGAAGTAAAACCTTTCATTAAACTATATGATATTTTGTTATGTCTTTCATATTTTGGGTAGGTAAGTGGTTTGGGCATATGTGGGCATCTGTGGGAGGGGTGGGGGTGTTAAGTGGGTAATTGGTTTTAAGAAACAAAATGATAATTGATTGATTGAATTATTAAACATAATAGGAAATAACAAAATAACAGAGTTGGAAGGGACCTTGGAGGTTTTCTAGTCCAACCCCCTGCTCCAGCAGGAGACCCTATATCATTTCAGACAGGTAGCTGTCTAGTCTCTTCTTAAAAACTTCCAGTGATGAAGCACCTACAACCTCTAAAGGCAAGCCATTCCACTGGTTAATTGTTCTCATTGTTAGGAAATGTCTCCTTAGTTCTAGGTTGCTTCTTTCCTTGATTAGTTTCCATCCATTGTTTCTTGTCTTGCCTTCTGATGCTTTAGAAAATAGGCTGACACCCTCTTCTTTGTGGCAGCCTCTCAAATACTGCTATCATGTCACCCCTAGTCCTTCTTTTCACTAGACTAGGCATACCCTGAAACCATTCTTCATAAATTTTAGCTTCCAGCCCCCTGATTATCTTTGTTGCTCTTTTCTGCACTCTTTCCAGAGTCTCTACATCTTTTTAGAGACTGGTGCACAATACGTGGAAAGAAAGATTTGTTCCAAAATATCTGTGGGAAATGAAATTAGGTGTCTGTTTTTTTTGAATTGGGAAACTAAAAAAAATCAAACTAGAAGTAGATTGCTAAATAGGAGCAAAAACTGACTGATGATGATAAGACATACTTTCTCACATGAATATATGTAACAAATCATAGAATAAAACATCTGTTTGAATTCTATATCCACTAAATCATCTGGAATACACATATTAGTAGTGATGTTTTCCAGTAGATTATAGAAAACAAAGTGCACAGTTACTTTATTTCAAATGCTTTTCAAGAGCAAACGTGTTTAAAATGTATTGAGGCCTAGTTGGAAATAAAATATAAATCTATTTCTTTTCCTTTCATCTAATTAATTAGAGTACATCTTTCTGTTCCAAGTAAAAAAAAATCAGTAAGAACTATCTTTGAATAGTTTCCAACATAACAGGAAATATATTTTTGTGGGTAGCAGCTTAGAGGGAATAAACTTATCTACATGACTGAAACTTGTACATGTTACAGAATTGTCACAGGATGGATTTGTGTTGATCACATGGTGCAGAAATCGCTAAATCTATCTCTTTTTCTCACTAGTCACCAGTTACATAGTATGCAAAATTATGAGTTTTTTTACTTTACTAATTCCATAGATTAAAAAGATTCCTTAAATCAAATCATGCTTTCAAATGCAGATAAGGGCCTAAGCAGAGTTGAGAGAGAGAAAATACTCTCTCATTAAACTCTGTAGGGAGTGTAGGGCTTATTTCTAAATACATAGCTAGGATTATTTCTTTGTTTACTTTATCACACATCTTTCTGCTATAAAATTAATGTAACTGAGAATACAAATCAAAGCATAATTAAAAACACTTAAACATAAATAAAAACAATAATATTCCAGCAACCAAAGCCTACTTAAACTTTAACAGCATAGTTAAAATAAAAAGGGCATCCTTTCACATAAAATATTTTGTAGGGAGATAAAGGAGGTTACATTCCAGTATTGCAGTATTATAATATGACTATAAATCTGACTAGATGTTATTATCTATCTCATTGGAATGTTTTGCTTGAATCAATAGCAAGTTCTAGCAAAGGAGTGTTACTTTACTTATTTGCTGAAAAGAAAAAAAATCTCAGTACAATACCTCATCTTGGATAAATTGAATTTGACATGAAAATTGTCCAATATTTCACATTTTTCCGAGCTGGAAGCAGATCTGGACAAGCTGGTCATTTCACTTCCTGGCTGAGACCTCTGCTCAAATTCGGCAGAACTGTTTTCCCAAGAGTCGTCATCTGTGATGAAATCTGTATTATGAACATCTGTATACTTTAACCTATAAAACATCATGGACAGCTATTAATATAAATTATGGCCTGATCTTCTTAAATCTGTCCCATTGGGAGCTAAGGCTACTGAAGAACAGCAGAAATCAAGTTGCTAATCCTTTTAGAATACATCTGCTTGTGAACATGATACTTCCTTAAACCTGTGAGGAATACAACTTAATATGCTATTTATACCTTTGCAATAAGTAACAATGCTGATTTTTCCATTACAGGAGAAACCTCAGCATTAGAGCACTTTCAATCAAAATATTCTATGCTTCTGGGGTTTTAGGGAGATATTATTTCACAACCTCATTACTAAGCTTGAGTAATCAGTTATTTTATTTACTTATTCACCTTGGATGGCCATCAAATTCACAATGATTCTGAGCAGTGTACAAATATATCAAAAACCATCATAAAAAGAAAATGATACATATCAAAATAGCAAAATAAACTGAAAATCAATATGCTACAATATTTCCTAGAGTTAAATTGGGTTCAATTAACGATCTGGTCCACAGGAAGCTCCATTTAGAGCCTATTGATTGTTAGTCAACCAGGAGTCTATCCCATGAAATCATCCATGTCATCCTTGGGGAAATGGCTAAGTAAAGTATTTCCAGGTCAGGAATCCTCCTGAGTAATCTCAGGATATCCCAGATTTTAGGAGAAAGAAGAATTGCTTTCCAAGGATACCTCCAAGGAAACTTATATATCTTAGCCAGATAGAAGGAAGACTACAAATATATTTTCAAAAATGATTATATGCTTCTACTGTTCATTAATGTCTTTGTAAATCCACGACCAGCACATAACTCCCCATTATTTGATAAGTTGTAGGGAGTCTACAATAGTTGTTTTATTATAGAAGAAAGAGAATGTCAGCTGTTATGTCCTGGGCCTTGCTGAGTCATTCAGCAAGGCTCAGAAAGGCTGCAGGAAAGTTGCAGAGATCCAGACAGACCACGTGTCTGCCCGGGACCCAGACAGGCTGTCTCTGGCCTTGCGCGCATGCGCAAGGTGGGAGAATGGCCTGCAATGATTGGCTGTGCATCCCCTTGCAAGGGGAGTATAAAAAGGCCAGTTGCCATTGT
Organism: Azemiops feae; assembly: GCA_023970755.1. NCBI lineage: Eukaryota > Metazoa > Chordata > Lepidosauria > Squamata > Viperidae > Azemiops > Azemiops feae. Next base: position 470,109 of record JALGBA010000071.1, on the reverse strand, counting down.
GTTCTTGCTTCTGTTCTGTGCATGTACTTAATCAAGAGATCCTTTGTTGTGAACCTGCCTCGTCTCGATGTCTGCTTTGCAAGAACAGAACATTGGTGACAAAGGTGGGATTCACCGCATAGGAAGCCAAAGGAAAAGACGCTAGGGCCAACTCACCTGAAGGCCTGAAGCGAAGAGAAGCGCGGCGTCCAGGAGAAGCAATCGCCTGCCAGTACGAAGACGCTGGAGGTGGGCTTGGCTTCGTGGGACCCCTTCTCCTTCCTTGCGGCGAGAGACGTCGAAGAGGCTATCGGTCACAACGATGTCCAAGCTGGGCCGTCTTGTCGAATTCGATACTTCGCACCCAGAACGATGGAGCTCTTACGTAGCTCGCGTCGAGAACTACTTCAGGGTGAATAAGATCCAAGAAGACGAATTGAAAGCTGCTACTTTGCTGTGTGTCTGTGGGTAAGAGACTTTTGACATTGCTGAGAACCTTGTAGCCCCAGCACCATTGGAGTCGATCACCTATGCAGATCTAAAGAAAATGCTGCAGGAGCATTTTGAGCCCAAGCTTTCTGTAATAGCTTGGAGGCACCAATTCGAGCAGCGGGATCAGCAGCCAGGAGAATCAGCTGCGGACTTCGTTGCGGCTCTGAGGCAGGCTGCTAGGCCATGTGCGTTCCAAGACTTGGAAGAGAGGCTCCGAGATCGACTCGTCTGCGGATTGCGAAGCCGTGAGATGCAACAAAAGTTGTTTGCTAGAGCTGATGTCTCCTTCCAAGATCCCCTGAGAGAAGTTGCAGCTGAAGAAGCAGCCGGCGGTGAGGTGAAGGCTTTGCGGTCGACCAAGAACCCTCCAGCAGCAGTTCCCGTCCATCAGGAGGTCGTGCAAGAGGCATCTGGAGAAGAATCCGAGGAAGAAGAGGTGGACAAACTTCAACAGTCAGCGGAGAGAAGACTGCAAGAATGCAGAAGACAGACGCCTGCATCCCTTCGGTGTTTCGGCTGTGGGGGTCGCCACAGGAGAGCCGACTGCAGTTTTCATTCTGCTGTTTGCCGGGCATGTGGCAGGCAAGGCCACATTGCATCAGCCTGCATGGGTCACCAGAAAAACAGGTCCTCCAAAGAATTGCCTCTGAAAGGTACCAAGGTCCCCAGCCAACACAGGGTGGGTTTCTGCATGTCCCATAGGGGGGTATTCAAAACTGGGGTTCACCGGCCCCTTAAGAAAAAGCTTCGCATTGATGTAAGAGTGCAGGGAGTTCCCCTGGCTATGGAGCTGGACACAGGGTCCGCTCTTTCTATTATTTCTGCAGACACCTTTAAAAAGGTTTGTTCCAGGAGTGGCTCACAAGTCAAACTCAGGCCCTCCAATCTCATCCTCACTGACTTCCAAAATTCACGAGTCAGTGTGAAGGGGGAGGCCCCGCTTAGAGTACAGCGTAAGGAATGTGATGGGTTGGGATGTGGTGGTAGTTGGGGGTGATCGCACGAGTCTTATCGGACTCGATTGGTTCGAGGCACTTGGGATCCAAGTGACTGGTCTTAATCATCTACAAACTGCCAGCCTTGCAGGAGTCTGTAAGGAGTTTGCAGATGTGTTCAGCCCAGAGCTTGGCTCATACAAGGGGCCTCCCATTGCTTTAAGGTTAGATCCAGCCATCACACCCATCAGGGTTAAACCAAGGAGGGTGCCTTTTGCTCTCAAAAGTAAAATAGATGCTGAGTTGGACAAACTGCTCCAATAAGGCATTCTAGAACCTGTGGATTCTAGTCCATGGGAAACCCCCATAGTGACACCATTAAAAGCCAATGGTGAAGTCCGAATTTGTGCGGACTATAAATGCACTCTAAACAAAGCCTTGCAGCAGCATGCATATCCAGTGCCTGTGGTGAGCCACATTCTGGCCTCACTGAAAGGGGGAAAAGTCTTTGCTAAGCTTGACTTAGCTCAGGCCTACCAACAGTTACCTGTTGATGAGGCAACAGCTGAGGCCCAAACTATAGTTACTCACAGAGGGGCTTTTAAAGTAAAAAGACTGCAGTTTGGGGTCAATGTAGCCCCTGGCATTTCCCAAGGGGTGATGGAGCGAACGCTCCGTGGTATTCCTGGGGTCTGCCCCTATTTTGATGACATTCTCATTGCAGGAGAGTCATCTGGAAACTTGGCTGAAAGGCTGAGAGCTGTCTTGCTGCATTTCCGCCAAGCTGGGCTGAAGTTGCAGCAAGACAAATGTAAAATTGGTGTAACATCCACCGAATTTCTAGGGTTTCATATTGATGCTGAAGGCATCCACCCTGCAGAGTCTAAATTCCAGGCCATTCAACTGGCCCCAAGTCCCCAGTCAAAAGCTGAACTCCAGGCTTTTCTGGGCCTATTTAATTTTTATCATTCATTTCTCCCCCACAAGGCTGCAGTGGCTGAGCCGTTACACCGGCTCTTGGACAAGCAGACTCCATGGAAATGGAAAACGTCCATGAAAGGGCTTTTAAAGAAGTCAAGGCCTTGCTATCTTCAAATGCGGTCCTGGCGCATTTCAATGAGCAATTGCCTGTGTGCGTCGCATGTGATGCCTCCCCTTATGGGGTAGGAGCAGTGTTAAGTCATCTCAAGGCTGATGGGACTCAGGTCCCTGTGGCCTACTACTCTCTCATCTGCAGAGCGTAATTACGCGCAGATTGACAAAGAAGCCTTGGCAATAATCTCAGGCATCAAGAAATTTCATGAATTCTTGTACGGCCGCCATTTCACGGTCTACACTGACCACAAGCCTTTGCTGGGTTTGTTTACAACCAATAAGCAGACCCCACACATCATCTCCCCCAGAATGCTGAGATGGTCAATTTTCTTGTCAGCTTATGACTACACCCTGATTCACAAACCAGGGACAGAGATGGGCCATGCTGATGGCCTTAGTAGGTTACCTCTAAAGCAAATAGAGGCAGACCCTGCTCCTGCTGTACACATTCTTTCCATTCAGGAATTGCCTGAATCTCCCCTCAATGCTAGGGATGTGGCTGTTGAAACTGCCACTGATCACACGCTTGCACGCGTGCTGACATGGATGTTGTCAGGATGGCCTGACACGTGTCCTGGTACAGAGTTCCAAAGTTTCTGGTGTAGGAAAAATGAATTTTCTACATTCAAAGGGTGTATCCTGTGGGGAAGCAGGGTAGTCATCCCGGCCTCATTGAGGACTAGAGTCTTGCTCTCTCTCCATGAGGGACATCCGGGAATTGTGAGGATAAAGGCGCTTGCGCGTAGCCATCTGTGGTGGCCTGGACTCGATAAGGACATCGAGGCCCAGGTTCAGGGGTGCCAAGTGTGCCAACAGTCATGGCCTGAGATGCCCCAGGCCCCTGTACATAGGTGGGAGGAGACACTCACTCCATGGTCACGCGTACACATTGACTATGCTGGGCCCTTTCAGGGGCAATTCTTCCTTCTCCTCATGGATAGCCATTCCAAGTGGCTAGAGGTCGTTCCTGTATCCTCCACCACTACTGCCAGGACCATCCAGGTGCTCAGAAGAATCTTCGCTTCCCATGGTCTTCCTGATGTCCTTGTTTCAGACAATGGTCCCCAATTTACCTCTTCTGAGTTTCAGGCTTTTCTTCAAGCCAACATGATACGGCATGCTATGTCTGCTCCTATTCACCCTGCCACCAACGGTCAGGCTGAATGCATGGTGCGTACCACCAAGGAAGCATTAAAGAGAATCACTCAAGGACCCTGGCATCACAGGTTAGCCGATTTTCTCCTTGCACACCACACCACACCTTGCACAGCTACAGGAAAGAGCCCAGCTGAACTCCACTGGGGTCGCAGACTCATCACGAAGCTGGACAGGCTGCACCCAGATCGGGTGGCTTCACAGGTGTCACAACCGCGGGCACCTAGGAGACTCCAAGTGGGTGATCCGGTATGGGCCAGAAACTATGGGCATGGACATATCTGGGTACCTGCTGTGGTATGCAAGGTCTCTGGGCCACTGTCGTACGAAGTGGCCTTAGATGATGGTCATGTGCTTAGACGCTACATTGACCAAGTGCGCTGGAGGCTTCCTGGCCACGTTTCCGCTCCTGGCTCTGCTCTCGGGGGGGAGGGGGACCCCAATTATGATTGTGGACCACAGTCTCTCCATGAGGGCGCTTATCCAAATGTTCCTACACATGTTCCAGATGGGGGTCTTGCCATGGAGGCGGCTCCTGACTCTGGCAGAGGTCCCTGGCTAGGGGCAAATGGCCATAAATCGGCTACTCAAGGTACTCCTGCTGCTGGTCTTGGGCTCGAGGGACAGTGCTCCCAAGAGGAGTCCCATGGAAATCTGGGGACTCCAAGGGACTCGGGGAACTCAACCCCACCAAGGAACTCTGGTTTGGGTCTGGTGGAACCCCTGCGTCTTCTAGGCGACAATACCCTGGTTTGTTTTGTGCAAACTGGGAGCAGGCACTCCAGGCACCTATTCTTAATCCCACACCTACAATCGCACCTGCACCTAATCTGGCTCCACGAAAATCAGAGCGGGTCAAGGGTCCTCCTAAGCATTTAGGGGAATATGTAAGATCCCTGCTCACTATACAGGAGGGGTATTAGTCCTTGCCATCTGAGGGGGTCAACAAAAACAATAATTGTAGGTTGCGGTGCGAATATTGTCAAAGAGTGAAGGTCCATGGACTCCATTGGGACCTGAAGGTAATAGGTTGCAAGGAGTAAGGTGGACAGTATAATGTGCTAACCGGCCTGCCATGTGTGTTTATGTGAAGTGTTAAACAATTTGCTTACTTATTGTTTAATCCAAGGAGGGAGGGGTGTTATGTCCTGGGCCTTGCTGAGTCATTCAGCAAGGCTCAGAAAGGCTGCAGGAAGGTTGCAGAGACCCGGACAGACCACGTGTCTGCCCGGGACCCAGACAGGCTGTCTCCGGCCTTGCGCGCATGTGCAAGGCGGGAGAATGGCCTGCAATGATTGGCTGTGCATCCCCTTGCAAGGGGAGTATAAAAAGGCCAGTTGCCATTGTGTTCTTGCTTCTGTTCTGTGCATGTACTTAATAAAGAGATCCTTTGTTGTGAACCTGCCTTATCTCGATGTCTGCTTTGCAAGAACAGAACATCAGCATTGCTTTGTTGATAGTTATTAATGAATTTAATGTAAGTTTCCTTCACAAATTTAAAGTAGTATATACTTAGCATTTCTTTCTCTAATGTTTAGGTTATTTATGATATAGAAGCATAGGGATGAGCCCCCTTCAAAGTAGTTATGATTTCAGCTGTTAATAATATATTCTGGGGCTCAGTATCAAATAAGATACACATTTTTTAAAAAAACTCTTACCCATTGCCTTTAGTGGAAACTTTCAACAGAGGTGTCCTTTCTGTAAAACAGCTATCTTCTGAACTTGTGCTGAAGAATTTGGGCAAACTGTAATGATATCTTTAAAAAAAATAATTGTTAATTGTTAGGGTAATCACCTCTCCAAAGCAGTGTATGTGGTTCAAATGTCAGTAAATAAACTGATTTAATATTAGATTAACTAAATATATTAATTTAAGGATTTATGTTAGAACTGGCAAGCAATATTATCTCAGTTTCTCATTTTCACTTCCTCTTATAGTAATAACATTGCTTTTCTTATAAAACTTTTTTTTCCAAGAAGCATCTGCCCATATATCAAAATACATTTTCTCAATTTCTGATCAAAGTAATCAAGGAAGCAGTTATTCTACTTTACTTTTGATTGTCCCCTGCTACTTGAGAAATGTATATTTATCTTCACCATCCAGATGCTGAAAAATATTATTGATGTAAATTTTCCAATCAGTCTTCCCTTCTTGGGGTACCAACAACTCAGAACTCTGCCTTTTATGTAAATAAGATTCCAGCAATAGCCCTGCATACAATCTTGAATAATTTTGTCTGTGGCAGAGATGTGCTACTACTTTATCTGTGACAATCAGTATGGAATCAGTGTTAGTCTTAAATGTTTTCTTATAAATAAAAACATTCTCATACTTATTTGTTCTGCATTAATCATGCATCAACAAGTTGATTGTTGGGTTTTCATAAAATAAGATACACTGGAAAATTAAGGTTATCCATAGAAGTCACCATACTGAAATGTTGTGATATCAAGCAAAAGTTATTGGGTTTGTGTGTCTATTAATAATATCTATTAATAATCTCTGGAAGGTTCAAGGTTACAGATGCTTTAAGAACATGAAAGTACAGGTGTACAATCTATTCCATGGTATAATAAAACATTATATAAAACACAATTATTGTTTTTGTTTCTCTGTTTCTCATACTTTGTTTTTCTAAAACATAATCAAAAGGAAATATTGTTTTCAAATATTTCTCTGAAATTTTATATAGGCCAAGACCTTGTCAGATTTTTTATATATATTTCCACATTATACATCTCTCACTTGGTCCAATGAATACATTCCTTTTAAAATCCATTTATAATGTTAATGCTTCCAGCCATTTTTAATGTAATATTTGTGACCCTCAAAGCTATAAACTACTTTTTCATCTAGCTGTTCGGAAAATTCTGTCATCTGAATTTTTAAAGCCTAAAATATTGAAAGAAGTTGAAATGTACTGATGGAGGCAAAACAATATGGTTTACTTAATCTATCTTACCTTTCCAGCTGCAATAATGCAAAAAAACATTACTGCTACTGAAAAACGGTTTCTTAAATCTTTGTAAACCATCTTATTTATGGTTAGGAGGTATGCTGTGGAAATAAAGAGTTTGATATAAACATGTACAGAGTAAACACTGTATAGCTTCAAAAATGGAGTTCTGATGTACTACCGATCATTTTTAAAATGCAGGCAATTATACATTTTACAGTAATAACATAATAAAATACTTTTGAAAATGAGAGTAATATGTTTTAAATTATAGCACCATCAATTACAGTTGAACCTCATTAGATTAACATTTTCTATTTTTCTAGTATAAATTTATGTGAAGATATTTTTAACAAGATAAAAAGAATGGAAATATTACAAACATAGAATTTAACAAAGTATAGTGAATATATATATATATAAAAGAAAACAGGAAAAGAAATAGAAATAGAAAAGAAAACAGATAATAAAAAAGAGGTGTCCAGTCCTTTTGACAGAGGTTATAAATGCATTTATATTTTATACCCTTTCTAAGTTTTTTTCATAATTTCCTTTTTTCCATAAACTGCTGTTTCTAATTTTCAAACCCATAAATTACAAATTCGTCTTCCTTTTTTTTCAGTAAAAATCCAGAAAGGGTTTCCAGGAATTAAGGTTAAACTTCTTTCTGTTATCAAGCTTAAATGCAATTGTAGAGCTTAGAAGTTACCAGTGATTTGTCAAAATATGGAAACATTGGCAATCTCCCCGGACTGATATTGTAACAGAATTTATTCAGTCGTGGTTGTGCTTTGTTGCTAAAATTTCTTTTAGTCCTCAATGACTGATGAGTATAATTGCTTCATAAACATGGACTGGGTAGCGAAAACTACATGCCTGTAAATTTAGTCAGTTTGGCTGAGTGGAACATGCCAGTAGAGGCTTTTTTTGATAATCTAGAGCAGGGGTGTCAAACTGCCGGCCCACGGGCTGGACGCATCACGAGGAAACCGCGCCCACCCCATTGCCGGCAATGGGGGAAAAGTTCCGATACGTCGTGCGATGTCACGTGACAACGCGAGTTTGACATGTCTGATCTAGAGAACTTGTATGGAATGTACTTAGCATGGAAACCTTGCTACTTATTGCATCAAGAACTTTGAAACTTATGTGATGAGTATATATGGTTGGCTTGGCTATTTGGAAGTAGGTTCTGCATGCTTTTCCTCTTGAGGAAATGGATTAGCAAAAAGTATACTTACTGAAAGGGTGATTGTTGTTAAATGTAGGTAGTTGACTTACAACCATTAGTTTAGTGAAGTTACAATACCACTGGAAAAAAGTGACTTGCAACCAGTCAGACAAGAATAGAATAACAGAGTTGGAAGGGACCTTGGAGGTCTTATAGTCCAACCCCATGCTCAGGCAGGAAACCCTATGCCATTTCAGATAAATGGTTGTCCAATCTCTTCTTAAAAACTTCAAGTATTGGAACATTCACAACTTTTGGAGGCACATTGTTCCAATGATTAATTGTTCTAACTGTCAGGAAATTTCTCCTTAGTTCTAGGTTGCTTCTCTCCTTGATTAGTTTCCATCCATTGCTTCTTGTTCTGTCCTCAAGTGCTTTGGAAAATAGCTTGATTCCCTCTTCTTTGTGGTAACCCCTGAGATATTGGAACACTGCTATCATGTCCCCCCTTGTCCTTCTTTTCATTAAACTAGACCAGGGGTCGGCAACCTTAAACACTCAAAGAGCCACTTGGACCCATTTCCCAGAGAAAAGAAAACACCGGGAGCCGCAAAACTTGCGCTCGCAGGTGGGAGGGGGGGGAGCTTGATTGAAGAGTTTAATTAAAAAGAAATAGAGGCTGCTGTGCATGAGTTTTCTCTCTCTCTCTCTCTCTCTCTCTCTCTCTCTCTCTCTCTCTCTCTCTCTCTCTCTCTCTCTCTCTTTCTCTCTCTCTCTCCCTCTCTCCCTCCCTCCCTCTCTCTCTCCCTCTCTTTGTCTCCCTCCCCCTCTCTCTCTCCCCCCCTCTCCAATCTTCTGCTCACCTGGCAAGCTGGCTTCACACTTTTCTCCGACAAGCTGACACACATTCTTATTGGGCTGGCTCTCTCCTGCCCTTGGTCCGCCAATCCTCTTCCCCCACTCAGTGTGTGTGTGTGTGTGTATGCATGTGTGTGTGTGTGTGTGAGAGAGAGAGAGAGAGAGAGAGCAAGAGAGCACTGCTGCTTTCTGCTGCTTCCTGCTTCCTGCTTCCTGCTTCCTGTGGAGACGCAGCAAAGGCAGGAGCCCTGCCCAATAAGCTTGTCAGATTGTCGGAGAACAGTGTGAGGCAGAAGATCGGAGAGAGGGAGAGAGAGAGAGAAGGGAAGCGCACGTGCCTCTCTCTGTCTGTCATGCCTCCGTCCGAGCCTGACTCCGAGGAAGACATGGAGTTCTCTGTTGAGGCCAAGGAGGGGGTGTCTCTGGCTTCGGAGGACTGTAGGGAGGAGCAGGCTGAGGCAGGCCAGGGCCCTTCAGATTTGGAACAGGAAAGGCAGAGTTCAGGCAAAGAGCAAGCCCCCCCACACCTGATCCTAGAGCAAGGAGAGCAGAGAGGAGGAGAGAACAACAGAGGCAGGCTCACTTGCTCGGGAGGAGAACATCCCGCCCCACTCCACAAGGCACACCTGGGGATTAGGATTTAAGGAGACGCTGTGGGGTGGGGCATTTGCCGGGAACAAACGTGGGATCTTGAGATTGTTGTGATTTGTGCTCTTGTAACCTGGACACTTTGTATTCCGGACCAGTTAGTTTCCTGCTTCATGACCACAGACTACATTCCTGATCTCTCCTTGCAGTCTGCAGTTTGCAGTTTGCAGTTCGCAGGCAAGCTGAGAGTTAAAAGGACTCTTTATGTTTTCTTGCTATCTGTCTTGTCTTGAGAATATTGTAAACTTCCCTGGCTGTCTTGGTTGAACTCTTGCCAGCATATGTGGGAGCTTTTGGGTGAACATTGGCAGTGATTAAAGGACTGTTGCTCTTGCCAGTCGACTGCTTTGCCTCCGTTCGGGGCCCTGGGTCATCACATTTTGTTCCCGGCCCACTCCCAATTGCTCCTCCAGACCAAGTTGGGCGACCATGGATCAGCTCCGTGCGGAAAATGATCAGTTAAAACACCAGGTGGCCCTCCTGATTGCACAGATGGTGCAGATGCAAGCAGCTCGGCCATACTGCAGAAGCCCTGTTACAGTGCCAGAAAAGTTTGATGGTTCACAGGCACAATTCCCATCGTTCTTTGGGCAGTGCCAGTTGTGTATGAGCTGGACAATTATGCAGAGTTTTGCCGGCAACTCAAGGCCATGTTTGAGGACCCTGTTAGGGCAAACTGCAAACCATCGGGTGAGAGAGTTGCGGCAGGGGCGTGGTTCGCTGGCAGACTACATTTCTACATTTCAGGTGGTTTGTCAGGAACTGCAGTGGAATGAGGTGGCGCTTATGGACCAGTTTCAGGAAGGACTTTCGTCCGAACTCCTGGATGAGCTGGCACGTACTGAATGCCCTTGCTCCTTGCCCACACCTGTTAAGACAGTGGCACCGTTGGCACCACCTCCGGATGAGCCAATGCAGTTGGGGGCTGCACGACCTCAACTGACCCAAGCTGAAAAAGATCACCGCTGCCGCGAAGGCCTTTGCCTGTATTGTGGCAGTCCAGGCCATATGGTGGCCAAGTGTCCTGTGAAGGCACCCAAAGCAGCGGCAGGAAATGGGCCGGGGCCGGCCTAGAGGGTTCCGTAGGCCGGGCTCGCTTGGAAATGGGTCCAGTACCTCCACCTCAACAGACTCTTGTTAAGCACCTTGTGTTACCAGCGACTGTGTTCGTGCCTGGTCAAAGAGCGGTGGAGGTCCAGGCCTTCGTGGACTCAGGGGCTACTGCCAATTTCATGGACTCAGCTTTTGCCACGCAGTGGTCCATTCCCCAGCAGCAGTTGTCACCGCTGGTCTTGGTGGAGACAATTGATGGGCGGCCCCTTCGTTCCGGCCCAGTGGTTGCTGCGACCAGACCCCTTCACATGCGTATTGGGCCTCATGTGGCTACCGTTTCCCACTTTCCAGTGGTGCTGGGATTGGAGTGGTTAAGGGCTTATGATCTGCAGATTGGTCGTCTGGGGCAGTGCGGTTCCCCGGCAAGAAGTGTGCCACCCATCACCTGCATGCCTGTGCAGGGAATGTGGCTCCATATGTGGACCTGGACCTACCAGCAGAGTTGGGGGATTATGCCGATGTCTTTGGGGGAAAAGAGGCAGATCAGTTGCCCCCGCATCGGTCTTATGACTGCCCGGTTGATTTAGTGCCCGATGCCAAATTGCTGGTTGGCCAGATTTACTCCCTGTCAGAACCGGAGTTGGCAGCCTTGAGGGACTTCATCGACAAGAACCTCCGGAAGGGGTTTATACGGCCTTCCACTTCCCCATTGGCTGCACCAGTACTCTTCGTGAAGTAGAAGTCAGGGGAGCTTAGACTGTGCTGTGATTACCGGAAATTGAATGCCATCACGATCCATAATTGGTACCCACTCCCGCTCATCCCCGAACTCATTGAGAGACTCCGCCAGGCCAAAATATTTACTAAGTTGGACTGATGGGGAGCTTACAACTTAGTCCGAGTTTGAGCAGGAGATGACTAAAAGACGGCCTTCCGGATGCGTTATGGACATTTTGAGTACATGGTTATGCCCTTTGGCTTGACCAACGCGCTGGGAGTGTTTATGCATGATGTGTTCAGGGACCTGTTGGATAAGTTTGTGGTCATCTACCTTGACGACATTCTGATCTACTCGTCCTCCCCACAAGCGCATTGGAACCATGTTCGGCTCGTGTTGCAGCGATTGTGGGATAACCATCTCTGTGCCAAGCGTGAGAAGTGCCAGTTTGTGCAAACCACGATCAATTTTCTGGGCAATCGCATCTCACCCGAGGGTGTGGAGATGGATCTGGAGAAAGTAAAGTTGCTGCAGGAATGGCAGCCTCCGTGGAGGGTCAAGGACGTGCAGCGACTGTTGGGGTTTGCAGATTATTACCGCACGTTCATTCCTCGCTTTGCGACCCTGACCATTCCCCTTTCCAATCTGTTAAGGAAAGGGGTGAAGTTCTGCTGGGGCGCTGAGGAGCAGGGGGCCTTGGATGCCATTAAGGCTGCGTTCGCCTCCGAGCCTATCCTCAAGCATCCTGATCCCTTAAGGCCGTTCGTGGTGGAGACGGATGCATCGGATGTGGCCATCAGGGCTGTGCTTCTGCAAGCCTATGCTCCCGCAGGTACCTTGTTCCCATGTGCCTATTATTCACGGAAGCTGTCGGCCCCCGAATGGAAGTATACGATATGGGACAAGGAGTTCTTGGCGGTCAAAGTCACTTTTGAGACATGGCGGCACCACTTAGAGGGGGCCCATCACCAAGTCGAGGTTTGAACAGACCATCAGAACCTAGAGCACCTACGGACTGCCAGAACGCTAAATCAGCGACAGATGCGATGGTCACTGTTTTTTGCGAGGTTCGACTTTTGGGTGACCTATGTCCCTAGTGGGCGGAACCAACGTGCGGACGTACTGTCCCAGAAGCCCGAATTCACCCGAGAGGAGGACATCATGCCCAGAATGGTTATTCCCTTGGAACGATTGGCGGCCACAGAAGAGCCCGTGGACCTACGGGGCAGCATTCGTGAGGCGCAGCGGCAGGATCCGTTCATGGCAGGTCGACATCGTGAGTTGGCTGGCGATGAGGGGAATAAGACCCCTTGGATGTACACAGATGACCTGTTGCATTTCTGAGACTGCATCTATGTTCCTGGGGGACCCGTCCGTGGCATCATTCTGAAACAATGCCATGATAGTCCATCAGCGGGTCTTCAAAAACTGCACCTTGTCTCCAGAATGTTTTGGTGGCCGCAACTCCAGCACGAGGTGTCTAGTTATGTGGCATCATGCAGCATTTGTCGACAGGCCAGGTATGCTACTGGTGCACCCCCTGGTCTCTTGTAGCCGCTACCCATGCCAGAAAGACCCTGGGGGGCGGTCTCATTGGACTTCATTACCGAGTTGCCCCCATCCAAGGGTGCCACAACCGTCTTGGTGATGGTGGATATGGTCACCAAAATGGCTCATTTTATCCCATGTGTGGGTCTCCCTACAGCACGGATGATGGCCCAGTATGAAGTGGACAGTATTCGGGATTCCCGTTGGTTGCGGGGCCGGTTTCAGTATCTCGTGGTGTGGAAAGGCTATGGACCTGAGGACTTCATGTGGGTTGATGCCACCGATGTTCACGCCCCTCATCTGGTCCAAGACTTTCATACCCGGTTCCCGCACCATCCCAGTCCGCATGGTCCCGGGGGAGGGGGTCCTGCGGGGGGGATAGTGTCATGCCTCCGTCTGAGCCTGACTCCGAGGAAGACATGGAGTTCTCTGTTGAGGCCCAGGAGGGGGTGTCTGTGGCTTCAGAGGACTGTAGAGAGGAGCAGGCTGAGGCAGGCCAGGGCCCTTCAGGTTTGGAACAGGGAAGGCAGAGTTCAGGTGATCCTAGAGCAAGGAGAGCAGAGAGGAGGAGAGAACAACGGAGGCAGGCTCACTTGCTTGGGAGGAGAGCGTCCCACCCCACTCCACAAGGCACACCTGGGGATTACGATTTAAGGAGATGCTGTGGGGTAGGGCATTTGCTGGGAACAAATGTGGGATCTTGAGATTGTTGTGACTTGTGCTCTTGTAACCTGGACACTTTGTATTCCGGACCAGTTTGTTTCCTGCTTCATGACCACAGATGACATTCCTGATCTCTCCTTACAGTCTGCAGTTTGCAGTTCGCAGGCAAGCTAAGAGTTAAAAGGACTCTTTACATTTTCTTGTTATCTGTCTTGTCTTGAGAATATTGTAAACTTCCTTGGTTGAACTCTTGCCAGCATATTTGGGAGCTTTTGGGTGAACATTGGCAGTGATTAAAGGACTGTTGCTCTTGCCAGTCGACTGCTTTGCCTTCGTTCGGGGCCCTGGGTCATCACACTGTCTCTCTCTTCTCTCTGCAAATGGCGGAGGAGGACTGGAGCCACAGGAGAAGGCTGAAAGAGCCGCATGTGGCTCCAGAGCCGCGGGTTGTCAACCCGTGAACTAGACATACCCAACTCAAGAAACTGTACTTTATATGTTTTAGTCTCCAGTCCCCTAATCATCTTTGTTGCTCTTCTCTGTACTCTTTCTAGAGTCTCAACAACTTTTTTACATTGTGGTGATCAAAACTGGATCCAGTATTCCAAGTGTGGCTTTACCAAGGCATTGTAAAGTGGTATTAACACTTCACGTGATCTTGATTCTATCCCTCTATTAATGCAGCCTAGAACTGTGTTGGCTTTTTTGACAGCTGCAGCACACTGCTGGATCATATTTAAGTGATTGTCCACTAGGACTCCAAGATCCCTCTAACAGTTACTATTATTGAGCAAGGTGCCACCTATACTGTACCTGTGCATTTGGTTTTTCTTGCCTAAATGTAGAACCTTACTTTTTTCACCATTGAATTTCATTTTCTTAGACAGCGTCCAATGTTCAAGTCTGTCAAGATCCTTCTGTATCTTAAGCCTATCTTCTGGAGTGTTGGCTATTCCTGCAAGCTTGGTGTCATCTGCAAATTTGATGAGTTCCTCATCCCCTTATCCAAATCGTTGATGAAGATGTTGAAGAGTACTGGGCCTAAAACAGAGCCTTGGGGTACCCCATTACATACTTCCCTCCATGTAGATGCAGTTCCATTGAGGACTACATGTTCAGTGTGGTTTGTCAGCCAGTTATGAATCCATCTTGTGGTGATGCTGTCTAAGCCACATTTTTCTATCTTATCAAGTAGTAGGTTGTGGTCTACTTTTCAAATGCCTTACTGAAGTCCAAGTAAATTATATCCACAGCATTCTTCTGGTCCACTAATTTGGTCACCTTGTCAAAGAATGCAATAAGATTTGTCTGGCATGATCTGTTTTTGACAAAGCCATGTTGGCTTTTGGTTATGATTTTGTTTCCCTCTAGGTGTTCACTGATTCATTGCTTGCTTATCTTTTCCAGAATCTTCCCAGGTATTGAGGTCAGGCTGATAGGTCTGTAGTTTCCTGGATTTATTTTTTTCCAGTCTTCTGGTAGTTCCCCAGTGCTTCAGGATCATTGAAAGATACAGTTCAGTGGTTCTGAGATCACGTCTGCCAGTTCCTTCAGAACCTTGGGCTGTATTCCATCTGGTCCTGGTGATCTGAACTCATCTAGGATAGACAGGTGCTCACTTATCATTTTCTTGCCTATTTTAACTTGTGTTTCTAATCTCTTTTTTATGGTACTGTTTTGATACGTTGAACTGTTTTTTCCCTTTCTGTAAAGACGGATGCAAAAAATGAGTTAAGTAGTTCTGCTTTCTCCCTGTTGCTTGTCACCTTCTTGCCACTTTCTCCCACTAATGGACCAATCGTTTCCCTGACTTTTTTCTTGTTTTTTACAGGTTGAAAGAAGCTTTTTTTGTTATTTTTGATTTTTGTCGCAAGCCTTAGTTCATTTTGAGCCTTAGCTTTCCTCACTTTATCTTTGCAGGCTCGGGCTATTTGCTGATATTCTGCCTTAGTTATGTGCCCCTCTTTCCACTTTTTATACTTGTCCTTTTTGTCTTTCTTCAATTTATTGGAGAGTTCTTTATGCAGCCATGCTGGGTTCTTTTGAGAGCTATTATTTTTCTTCTTCATTGGTATTGTGCTAGACTGGGCTTTTATAATCTCACTTTTCAAAATTTCCCAAGCTTCTTGAGTTGTTTTCCCCTTGAGGATTCTCATCCATGGAATCCTTCCTAAGCTCTCTCTAAATTTATTGAAATTAGCTTTCTTAAAGTCCAAGACTCTAGTTTGACTAAGTTCTATTGCTTATGCTTGCATAATGTTGAATTCCAATATCGCATGATTGCTCCCCCCCCCCCAAGGTTCCTATAACTTCAACACCTTCTATCATAGTCCTCACATTTATGGCCATCACAGCAGCCACACGATCACATGATTAAAATTCAGGCACTTGGCAACTAGCATGCATTTATTACATTTCTAGTATCCAGATATTATGTGATTGCTATTTGCAACCTTCCCAGCCAGCTTCCAACAAGCAAAGCCAATGGGAGAAGCCAGATTCACTTAACCATGTGATTCACTTAACCATGGCAAAAAGAGCCCAAAATTAGTTGAAAATCATTTAACAACCACCTTGCTTAACAGCAGAAATATTAGTCCAATTGTTGAGAACTACATGCATTGCTCTTATTCACTGGTAACATACCAGATGTATGATGTTAATTTAATTTTAAATCCATCCTATAGTCTGGCTTTTGTACCATCACAAAACATTTATGCTGGGAACAGCTGATCATCCAAATAGGGGTCCATAACAATAGATAAAGGCAGGTTTGTTCAAAGACTGCTTGCAATCAATGAGCCATGATTAAATTAATGAAAAGAGAATTTGATAAGTTTTTTTTACTGCAAAGCTTCTATAACAAGAGAGGCCAAACCTTCGTTCTTTCCGTTTCTTAAGAGCCAGAAAAGGCACTGACATATATGATGTCTTCATCAGTGGAAAGGAAGAAATTTAGAGGCTTTTTCATCAGTGCTGCATGACTTGATTTTTTAAAAAAAATAAAAAAATAATTTTTATTTATTCATTCATTCATTTATTGTTGTGCCTTCAAGTCAGTGTTGAATCTTGATGATTGCCTGGACGAGTCCTTGAATTTTATCAGCTTAGTAACTATGAGAGCATTAATATTATCATTCTCTTTATTTTCCAGTACATTTCCATTTCTTCCTTCTATAATTTACAGCAATTCAGTCTCAAATGAAAAAATACAAGAAATAACACCATAAACTGCAGTCTTATGGCATCTAGGAAGTATCCTGGATTTAGTGGAACCGTGTACCAGTGTATATGATTTCTTCTCTGAGATCAAAGAGAGAATTCCAGGCGTATAAAATAAAATGTCCCTCTCATTTGAGACTGATTGGAGAATTTGCAAACAGGAAATAGAAATCACCCAGTAGTCTATCAAGACTGAGGAATCAAAGCCAGGAGGTCATGAATTAGATAAATAGATGTAAATCAGTAAACCAGTCAAACAGCAACTGAAATGTCAAGAACCAATGAAGGAAGATGATTTATGAACTGTGAAACTGTGACTATCCTAGACCAAGCCAAGTGCAAAAACATTAGAGAATTCCTAGAAGCCTGGCACTCTGACAAATCAGACATTAACATGCATATAGACATAAACAACATCTACATATCATTCAAAAGAGACAATCAACAAGCCAAAAAGGGAACAAAAAGACTAAAACACCTCCCACCAGCAATAAACACCCAGATGAGCAAAGATTAATACTAACATTAATGTTAGATTTACAATCACAAAGCAAACAATACCTCAATCAAGGGATTGGCAAACAAGTTAATAATAAATAGCTCAACCAAAGGACCACTCTCACCAATATTGACAGGGCAAGCGACTAGAACCGTGGTGGCGAACCTATGGCATGCGTGCCACTGGCGGCACGCAGAGCCCTCTCTGTCAGCACATGCGCCATCGTCCCAGTCCTAGGCCTTCAGTCCCGTCCATGAGCAACCTGCATCAATACCCACGCAGGGTAAGGTTGCCGCGCCCGCCCCCGCCTCCGCCAAGTGTTTTTTTACTAACCTGCCTTTCAGCTGCATTCCGTTTCTCCGTTCGCTTCTCAGCCTTCACCGCGTGTTTGTGGGACTATCAGTAAAAAAAAAA
This sequence comes from Azemiops feae, assembly GCA_023970755.1. Classification (NCBI taxonomy): domain Eukaryota; kingdom Metazoa; phylum Chordata; class Lepidosauria; order Squamata; family Viperidae; genus Azemiops; species Azemiops feae. Next base: position 452,696 of record JALGBA010000071.1, on the reverse strand, counting down.
AGTTCCATCAGACTTTCTAACTTCTTGAGATCTCATGAGAAGTTAGAAAGTCTGATGGAACTTTTTTTTTACCAATAGTCCCACAAACACGCAGTGAAGGCTCAGAAGCGAACGGAGAAATGGAATGCAACTGAAACGCAGGTTAGTAAAAAAAAAAACCGCTTGGGGGAGGCGGGTGTGGGTGTGGCAACCTTACCCTGCATGGTGGCGGTTGGGTGGGGCGCATGCCCTTCCCGTGCCACACCAGCCCCTACAGCCCCAGGGCAGCCATGCTGGGCGGCTGTGGGCAGGGCATTGAGGTGTGGGCTGGAAGGCCGATCAAAGCAAATGGAGCACGGAACACGGAGGCTCGGGGAGCACGGAGGCTCGGGGAGAGACGGTGCTGAAGTGGGCGGTCGGGCCATTGGCAAGAGCAATGCGGCTCAGCGGAAAGCAGCCTCAGAACAAGTGGGGCAGGTAAGAAAAGAAATCCTCAGTCCCCTTTCTTTCCTTACCTGACTCCCAGCCCCGTGCCATTTCTCCTTCATGATCCGTCGCCGCTGCCGCGTGCAAGGAAACAAAGGAAGGTTTTTTGGGGGGGGAAAAGGTCAATCAATCAATTCCAACTTCTCGTGAAAGATCGTGAAGTTGGAATTGATTGACTGACCTTTTTTTCCAAAAAAAACCTTCCTTTGTTTCCTTGCACATGGCGGTGGCAAATCGTGAAGGAGAAATGGCACAGGGCTGGGAGTCAGGTAAGGAAAGAAAGGCAATTTCGGGGGGGAGTGAGGATTTCTTTCCTTACCTGCCCCACTTGTTCCAAAGCCGTTTTCCGCTGAGCCGCATTGCTCTTGCCAATGGCCCGACCAACCACTTCAGCACCCTCCCTCCCCGAGCCTCTGGTGCTCCACCTGCTGCTTTGGTGGCTCTGTAGGCAGAGCTGTGAAGTTCTCTTCTCTGTCACACAAGAGAACTTCACAGCTCTGCCTACAGAGTCACCAAAGCTGTAGCTCAGGGGTCCTCAAATTATGACCCGACCTGTCTTTTTATCCGGCCCGCCTCAACCTCCCGGGCAAGCCGTCCAATTACGAGGAGAGTGTGGGTGGATGGTGGCAAGAGCCCCAGTCAATGGCAGGATGGTGAGTTGGTGGGAGATTTTTTCCCAGTTTCTCTCTCGTGCGCCCAAGGGCGCGCTCGCACCCTTCCTTTCCTCCTCTCGCCTATTCGCGTTTTTACCTCAGAGCCAGGCTGAGAGGTTTAGGCCTCGCTTGCAGCCTTGGCCTCACTTAGGGCAGCCAAGCCTGGTGATGACAATGCCAATGCTGCTGCTGCTGCTTCTGAGACGGGTCCCTCACTAGGCACTACGGAATGTGAGCCCCAGCCTCCACCACTGCTGCCGCTACCGTCATGCTGGCCAAAAGGAAACTGGTGCCGCTGGCCCTCAACATCACCCCCACCATCGCCGAGGGACCCGGCCCCACCGGCGGTTGGAGTGGGGCTGCTGGAGTGGGAGGCTGGTTATGGGTCTGAGGGGAGCGGGTGAAGGGCAAGGTATTTGTGAGGGGCAGCTGGGGTGAGCGAGAAAAAAGGAGGAGAATTTGCTCCTGGAAGACAACAGGTAGGGAAGGTGTGGTTATGTCAGGTGCAAAAAATCAATCCAAACTTCAAAGGGGACTTTACTTCCCTCTAGGAATTGTCTCCATGTCAGTAGTGTCCACCACACGGTGAAGGCTTCCTTCTCCCATACTGCCCATTGCCTCTGTTTCATTTAGCCCCTCTCTGTTCTTTTGAAGCAGCACCACCCCCACTACAACATCACTGGCATCTGCTTGAATCACAAATGGCTCCTCAGGGTTAGGGTCAGTGGTGGGATTCAGCCAGTTCGCACCACTTCGGCAGAACCGGTAGCTATTTTTTGGTTGCCCAGGCCCAAAATGGACTTCTGGAAGCGGCATCCACACATAGAACTGGTTGTTCACATATTTGAATCCCACCACTGGTTAGGGTGCTTTAGGACAGGCTCTGCAGCAAACAGTCTCTTAAACTTTCAAACGTTATTTGGCATTCCATTGTCCAGTTCAATGCCTGGCTGGTTCAGGGTTTCCCTCCCCCTGGGGCCATCTTCAATAGCTCCATGATCAGCAAGGCAATTTTTGCAAAGGATGGGATAAACTGGCGGTAGAAATTTGTGAACCCTAGAAAGCTTTGCAATTGCTTGCAGGTCCAGGGAGCTTGCCTTTCCAGAATGCACTTCACTTTTCCCAGATCCATCTCCCACTCCACTCTGTAGCCTAGATAGTCCAAGCTGGTCTTGTGAAATTCGTATTTTGACAACTTGGCATATAGCTTAGCTTCCAAACGTTTTCTCAACACCTGCTGCACTAACTTCATTTGCTCTTCCATCATCCTGGTGCTTGTATAGGTGTTCATGCAGCACTTCGTTAATTACCTGCATAAACATAGCAGGGGCTCCTTGTAGCCCAAAAGGCTTCACTTTAAACTGGTAGCAACCTAGCGGACAGTTAAACACTGTCTTCCACTTGTCACCTTCCTTGATCCTCACCCAGTAATACATATCCCTCAAGTCCAACTTAGTAAACACCTTTCCTTTTGCTAGATGGCCCAGCATGTCTTTCATGAGGGGAAGGTGATACATATTTTCCACACATACTCTGTTTATCCCATGGAAATCAATGCACAATCTCAGCGAGCCATCTGTCTTCTCTTTAAACAGCACTGGCGCTGCCAATCGGGCTTTAGCAGCCTGGATTAACCCCCTAGCTAGATTCTTGTCAATGTAGTCTCTTAGCTCCGTCATTTCTTTCGGAGTCATTGAATACATCTTTGGCTTGGGGAGTTTCGCTCCAGGCAAGATCTCCATTGCGTAGTTTGCAGGATGATGGGAGAGCAAGGCATCACATTCCTTCTCACTGAACACCTCCACTAAATCCTGGTATTCTTTGGGAATGTCTGGACTCTCTGACATTTTGACACCCCCTTTGTATTCTTGGCTCTCTTCCTTTCCTCCCTTTGATGTTTAGCTTTGGATGCTTTTCCCCCAAGGGAGTGGGACCCATATTCACCCTTACTACACCTCTCCTGTCCCTTCTCCAATGCATGGTAGGGTGCCACTTTGCTAACCAGGCTAGCCCCAATATCATGGCCTGAGCCATCCTCAGTGCCACCACGAATCGAATGGTTTCTTCGTGGTCACCTAACTTCAGGAGCACCAGCTCAATTAGGTAGGAGGCAGGCAATCTCCCTATCATAGAACCATCAACTTGCTCGAACTTCAAAGGTTGGTGCAGATTCCACACCCGCAACCCCAGGTTGCCTACCATCTGCAAGCCAACCAAGCATCTGGTGCAGCTGGAGTCTACCAGGGCCTTCACCATTCCCCTCACTCCCAAGCTAGGCACTACAATTTCCACCTGAGCTGATAAGGGGCTGTTGGTTTCACTTACCATCGGGTCATCCTCCCCCTCGCTTTCACTATCATAGAGGTTCAACTGCAACTTGTCTCCTTTGCTATGCAGGGTTGAGACCTCAACAACCTGGTGCACCACTCAAGATTTCTTTTTCCCCTTCTTGGGAGCCTTCTTTGTGGTTTGGGGAGATGGTGTTCTTGGAGTTCCCCTAGGAACTGGCGCTGGGCAGATTGCTGCTCAATGGCCCTCCTGGCTGCATCAAAAACAGGGGCCAGGTGGGTGCCTCGGAGGCTTGGTGGGACCAGGGGCCGGCATGGCAGGGGGCTTCTGGCCCAGCAGACATCTCCCCTGGCTCTTCTTTGGGCAGATTTTGGCCCCTCCATGCTTCTTGTACTCCATCAGGTCCAGTTCCACATTTGTTGCTAGTTGGTACCAGTCTTAGATCCGATCTTGTAGTCCTTGAGGCAGGCACGTGTGATATAGTTCCCTGTTCAGGCCATCTCAGAAGTAGTGGACCAAGAGTCGCTCTGGCCAATGTCTCAGCCTCCCCGCCAATCTCCAGAATTCTCGAATATACTCCGTCACCAGCCTGCTTCCTTGTCTGATGGCATGGATTTCAAACTCTGCATGCCAGGCTTGCATGTTGTCTCCAAAACAGACCCTGAGTTCTCCCAGGAAAGCATTACGATCTCCCAACTCGGGGGCTCCTTCATCATGAAGCCCCATCACCCATTCTGCCGCTTCTCCCTCTGGGTTGGCCACAATGGCATCCACGCAAGCCATGTTGTCAGCGTACATCGGCCCATAGTGATCCAGATGTGCCCACATCTGGTTCAGGAAAAAAAGGCCAACTTTTCCAGGCTGCCATCAAACGTGACCTTGATCAGCGGGGGATCCAGGGGTCCCATTTCCAGGCTGCCATCAAACATGACCTTGATCAGCAGGGGGTCCGGGACAGCCCAGTATGGCAGCACCAAGCTCCAGGGGGAAAAAGCCAAGACTGGGCACCAGTAACCACATGTTGGGGAGGTGGCTGGTCAGCGATCCCTGTTGCTGGGCTGCTGCTGGTGAGAGTCCCAGGCTGAGAGGTGGTAGTCCTCCGGGGGCTGGCTACAGACAATGCATGTCCTGTACTCTGTCAGAGCTGAGACAACATCCCCAAAACAGTCGCCGCAGGTTGGCTGGATCCCATTCCAGGAAGCAGTTCCAGTTTCCATGCTGGCTCTCCCCCTTGCAGTTCCAGGCTGAGGAACCTCTCTCTTAGCTGCTCGACAATGGGCTGCAGCAGGCCATTAAGTACCTCCATTGCACTGATTCTTCCCATTCTGTGGCTCGCTTCTCTTTCCACCTTGGGACTTGAGCGGGCTCCACTCCAGGGGAGATTAGTGGGAACTCAGCTTTGGCCACATTTGGCATCATGACCTTCCATATCTCCTCTCCCATCTGGTGTTGGCTTCTTGCCACCATGACCCCATCTCATGTCACCAGTGGCTCCCTTGGGTGAGCCACCATCGCGTGGGCTCCAAAGTCCACTTGGCCTGTAGCTTGGCCGTCTTTCGCCAGACCCATTCTGGCCATCTTTCCCCAAGTCTTCACAGCTCTTCTAGAAGCTACCGGACAGGCTGCAGGGGCTCAGGACTCCTTGAGGAAATCCTCTGTCAAGGTTCCGACTGATGAACCCAACCAAGCAAACACCTTCGAGACATTCTGATCTCTTAATATAAAACTTTATTGACTACATCATTTTGGCACATATTAAAGCAAAACCAGCTCTGGCAAACCCCAGCCCAAACCCCTATAGTCAAAGTATAGAATTCTCCCTCCCTTCCATGAACAGGTCACATTGCCCAATTAGGTGCATCTATATTATTTTTAGAAAATATCTCTCCGTTGGGTCAGACACCTGGTGAAGTGTCCTTGATTCTCATGGTCTGTGTTCTTTATCTTTGTAGCCAGCATTCCATTTCCCCATCCTCCCTCCAAGTTTGTTGGCAAGCTAAGAAGCAATAATTGTTGTACCAGCAAAGTGAGCTTCAAGCTTGACACCTCCTCAATTTATTGTAAGCACCTGGTTAGAACCAAATAAGGACACTCGAAAGGTTGGACTAAGTTTACTTGAGGCTACATAACAACTCTAAACTGATCCCTATTTTCACTTCTCCCCCTGCCAGTCCTTTTCCTACAGGTTAGGGCTTTTCTGTGTATGTCCATCTTTTGGGATGAAGGGGAGATGGTGAATGAGAAAAATGCTTCTCTTTTATAGCACTTCTCAATAAAATCACACAGTGCAACAGCTTTTGGGGAAAAATGCTAGGTTAGATTATTAGTATCTATTCCCTCTCTCTTAATAATGATTTGGTTGCTTTTATTTTCCAGTTGCAGAAAGTGTTGGCTGATATGGCTTGCTCCTAAGAAAGCATTTAAATACAACAGACATTTCTAAAATTCTGTTTTCACTTTGTCGTTATGGGATACTGAGTGTAGATTAATGAGAAAAAAATGAATTTCAACAACTGTAGAATCAGACTGCAGTATAACAAAACTGACAAAAGTTGAAGAAAGTCTGAATACTTTCTGAATGCACCGTATGTTGAATTCAAGGACAGCTGAACTAGTAAAAAGAAAACAATCAAGACAACATTTTCAAATCTTTTTGAGCCATCCTAAATTCTTCAAGCAGCCCTAGAATTGAAACCAATATATTAAGAGTAAACACTATGGACATTTTGCTGCAGTTAAATGGTATTTGGCCAAGCTATGTCTTTGCTATGCCTTCATACCTTGTGTCACTTCATTATTTTATTTAGCCTCCATTTATTAAATAAGCAAAACAGGCTTCATGCAGCATGTAATTATACTTTACAAACCACAAAGCCTGGGTTCACACAATAGGAAAACCCAAAACGTTGGCTGATTTTCATTTAGGGAAAGGCACAGGCTTAAAATGGAAAATAAAGCTGGCTTTGCAAAATTAGTGAATGGCATTCTCTGGAATATTAATAGAACTTGCAAACTGATTTGTATCTAGCTGCCTGGAGGCTAAGTGCAGTGAATCTTCTCTGCCTAAAATGGGGATTTTCTCAGTATATCAACAAATAGGCACCCACCTGATCTCTAAGCTTTATTTCTGTGCAGATCTGCATGACTGCAAAGAATTAGCATATTTCTATAAATATATGAGGCATAAGCAAAGCCCTCCACTGTGATTATCTAGATTGTGAAAAGCACTGACCTTTCTAACATCTCCTACTTATTCTGCATTCTGTGCTTTGTGCTCAATTTTAAATAGAACAGATAAGGACTATGCTGTATTTTTTGCAACGTGTCTACTGCCTAGCAATTCTATCATCACAGTGCTATATGCACACACAAAAAGGTCCCCTGTGTATCTTGTTCTGCTTTGGGTCAGCAAAAAGTGCATGACAAGCATTATCCATTCCTTGCAGAAGGTTTGGTGAATTAAATGTTGCATAGCTGAGCTGATGTGGGCCAACAGCCCAGACTTATGAGGAATGCCTTACTACAGGGGTCTTCAAACTTGGCCCTTTTATGACTTGTGGACTTGTGGACTGCCTGGCTGAGGAATTCTGGGAGTTGAAGTCCACAAGTCATAAAAGGGCCAAGTTTGAAGACCCCTGCCTTACTAGATATTGGAGTATGCTGAAATGCATAAATATGCAATTACTTTGCAAAATTTTAAAGAAGGATTTAAAAGTTGAATGTAAGACACAGTGTTTCTGGAATAATTTAATGCAAACAACAATATGCACAGAAGAACCACAATATGTTGATCTAAATCACTGGTGATTGCTTTAATGTCATGTCTCCAGCATCAGTGACACAAATCTAATTAATATCTGAAAGCCCCTGAATAGTCAGCTAAAGAAGCCAGCTAAAAAGGAAACTAAACGCCAAATAGATTCAATGCAATATTGGTCCCCGGTGTGTGGAGTTTATTTATAGAATAATAGGGACGTTAGCCAAGCAAGCATTCAGTGTTATAAAATGTGACAGCAAAAACAAAGAGGTTTTCTGTTCCCAGTTTTTTTTACACCCACAAGATTCTGTTCTCCAATGTGACAACTGGAATATGCCACATTGATGGATTTTCTACCTTTCTCTTTCCATCTTGAATACCTTATAACATCTTTCAAAGAATGTTACACCACTGTTCCTCTTTGGGGAGTCCCTGTAGTTGACAACACCCCCCCAAATGAGTGTCTTTCTAGCAGTCACTCTATTGTTCACCTTGAAGCAGCCAGAAAGCCTAATGTATGAAGGAACAAAATGCCATTGGGTACATAACAAAAGACTGAGCACAGGTAACCCATCTCTGTTATAAGGAATATCATTTCATACTGAAGGCACTGAAAGCAAGAGAAATCCATCAAACTAGAGTCCACTATACCCATGAACTCCTAATGATTTTGCCTGATTTCCCATCCACAAAGTGTTATAAGTTAGTTGACAAAATAAATCAGGATATATTAAATATATAGCTTTGGATCATTTCCTCATTAATTAAATGAACAAGTATAATGTTTTGATATTTGTTTAATTAGGATCTCTTTATCTAGTTTTAGGACGTATGTGGAGAATAGATCACAGTTTAGCTCATATTTATGCAGAAATATTAAAAATTCACAAACTTTTAAGCACCACTCTGCATGAGTAAGGGTCATTCTTGATCCATACAGTGTATTAACATTTCCTACATTTTTCTTTCTTTATGAATGCTGAAATGCTTGATTTTCAGACTAAACAGAAACATTCCAATATATCTGGAATATAATCCACTCTGCATAACTTGAATAGAGTTGAAATAAACTTTTTTCAGGATTTACTTTTTTTTTGTCGTTCCCCCCCCCCCCAATAGGTATTTATTCAGATTTGGGGCACAGCTATTGCATTCCTCAGTGCAGTGAAATGAGCAAAACCTAATAATTTTAAAAAAAATACATCCTTTTCTTTATTGATTCCAGACAAAGCATATGAATAGTAAATAAATCTTTTTAATTAGCACAGCTTTTTTGATCAAACATCAGCAAGCTTTTAATCCAACTATTTTTAGATCAACAGTGTACTGCTTGTAATAAAAATAATGCAGCACTTGTAGGAAACCAACATTAATGCATTTTCTATATTGCAAAGCAATACCCTCGGTCAATATTTAAAGTTTCCATCTTAAGAGAGATTGAGAAAATCCATAAAATACAGTCCTTCTGATCACCTCTACATATCCTAAGTAACATGAAATCAGATACTATCATAAAATTAACTTCAATACAAGTAACAAGTGAAGAAAAATCTATTTTTCCAATTTCACTTCCTTCCCTCCCTCACAATTTTGACTTTACTGGTTTATTATCAGTATTAATGGTAATTAAAATCAGGTTCATACTATTTATTCTGAATGTTACATAATGAAAAAGTTGTCAATAAAATCCTAAAGAGGATTGATGCTCATATCATGTTAGCTTTATGATTGCATGAGGTATTGTTGCTGCCTATAGTCTTAAAAACATTAACTTCTCTATCTGCTAGTGAAAGTGCAGAAAATGGGAAGCAGAATTACTTTAAAAAATTAAAATCACATATATACTATCAACAGTGTGTGAAGTGATCATCTTAAGAACTTGGAAAGAATACACTAATTTAAGGTGACATTGTTTTAGAGGTTCTGTACAATATAAAGCATAGTACTAGTTTTCCTTATATATGAAAATGGGGGGAAGTAGATTTCTGGAATATTTGTTTAAGTAATCTGAATATCCAGACTTAAACTGAGGTAGACAACTATTTCTAGAGAGCTCACAAATAAGGTGGCTTAGTATCAGTCAAACTCTATAATTTATCTCAGCATTCCACAACCAGAAAACTTTATTTTCAGTAGTAAGAGTAATGGTTTACACAATCCCACAAATATGTGTGCCATTTCACATAAAGTAGAGAAGAAAAGGAAATTAAAAAAAGAATATGTGATAGGTACATTTCAAACTACTTACAGTGGAAATATATGAGACCCAAAGAACTGTACATGTTTAACCCAGAAAGGAATGGGGTGAAGAAGAGTCTGAAATATTTTTTTTATGGAATAGCTTAAGTCATCTGCTAATAATGACATCTTCCAAACAACTGTATGGTACATGAAAGTCACAAGTACAGGGTCTTCTGAAGGGATTGGAATCCTCATATGGATTGAGAATGGGTTGATGGTCATGGACAAGGATATATTGGAAATAACAATAAAAAGTTGTATGATGCTTCTGGTTTGTGTCGTGATGATACAGCCAAAGGAAAGTGGGGCTCCGCTTCCCATGACTGATTTTGTCCTGCCAGGGGGTCCTAAATGGGCCTAAAGTCACCCCAGAGAGGCGATGAAGAAGGAGGGAACCCTCGTAGATCACAGAAAGCTGGCGGTCAATCCATTTGATCTGAGGAAAGCCTTCCAAACTGGCAGAGGAAAGGCTAGCTGCATTTCTGTGGCTAGCCCAAGCCACCGACAACCAAACACAGAAAGCACTTACCAGCATTCTAAACAATGTGCATGGAACTGGATGAGAATTGTTCTGGACCAACCAGTAGCTAAGAACTGTATGTTAGGATGTTTAGCATTTATAGGGTTAAGCGCTGTTTCCTTAGGAGATGGCTTATGGGTAATGTAGTTTAAGCAGTCAGTTTATCTAGTCAGTGGGAGGAGTTCAAAAGTTTATGACTGTACTTCCTGGCTCTGTGCCATTGTTTGATTCTCTTCACATTGGGACCCAGCCTCATGGCTGGAGACAGCAACCATTCAACATGTGATTAGCAATTATTCAACACGTATGTTATAATACAGGACAGGAGGACATCACTGTCTTTCAACCTAATGATATGGACTCAGATTAATATTGCATTCCAGACATGTTTCATCTTAATCGTGAGTTGTTGATTATCTCTGCGAATAAAGTATTCTTCTTTGATCTGTTCATTCGAGTAAAGCTACCTGTCTACACGGAAGTAAGCACACGACTGTGAAAACAGGATAGTTGAAAGACAGTGATGTCCTCCTGTCCTGTATTATAACATACGTGTTGAATAATTGCTAATCACATGTTGAATGGTTGCTGTCTCCAGCCATGAGGCTGGGTCCCAATGTGAAGAGAATCAAACAATGGCACAGAGCCAGGAAGTACAGTCATAAACTTTTGAACTCCTCCCACTGACTAGATAAACTGACTGCTTAAACTACATTACCCATAAGCCATCTCCTAAGGAAACAGCGCTTAACCCTATAAATGCTAAACATCCTAACATACAGTTCTTAGCTACTGGTTGGTCCAGAACAAGAAAATTAATCCTTTCTCTACTACTTTGATACCTGACTCCCTGGATAAGACAAACTCCCATAAAGCAAGAAATCCCTAAGCATGAGAAGGAAGGGGACTTTTGCCCCACCCTTCCAGAGAAACAAAAGCGGCAGGTCAATCTTTTTGGGGGACAAAAACAAAGAAGAATATAATACCAAAGTGGAAATTCTATAAAGACAGAGCATTGATAAACCACAGAATTGAGAAAACTATTAAGGGTTTTCTCTTGGAAAGAATACTGGGTTAAAATTCAAGAAACTTTAAAGTGGAAATAATTGTTTGTTTTAAGTGTTGGAAAATGGACATCTGAAGAATCTAGTGGTGGCATAGAGATACAACACTAAGCTTGTTGTGGCTAGAATGGACTTGGCACAATGCCCAGACACAGATAAACACCTAGCTTCTTTGATCTTCAGTCAGGTTTTTAATTCAACAGAGAACAGCTGGCAATGGAGAAAAACATTTTGGGTTACTGTCTGCTTGGTGGAAGTCATAACTGTTTTGAAATTTGGATTACAAACATTGATTGAACTTTAACTTTTGACTTTCTACCTCTTGGTTATTTTTTTACTGGGGGAGACCAAGGGATTGATTGTAAGGTTTATAAGCATTGGTTGACTGATAATTTTTGGATTCCTGGACAGAAGAGTTGTGACAAAATACCCCGTGTTGGTAGTGGACCTATATTTTGGAACTTATTGGATTATAAAGGCTACACACAAAAATTATAAGAATTATATGAGATGATTTTAAACCTAAATCTAAATTTAAGTTGTATATTATTGTATTGATTATAAGATTGGTCGTGTTAGATAAGACTAGCACTTGGAAAATGCAAATAGAGGGAGGGAACAAAAACAAAAATGAGTGCTCCACACTTAGTTAAAAGTGGTAAAAACACACCCCAAGTATTTGCCTCTGAAGCCCCCAATCTGGTACATCAGAGACAAAGAACTAATAACTTCCAGAAGGAAATGCAATTTATATTGCAATCAATTCAAGAGGCAATTGAGTCACATAAAAAAGACTCAAGAAGAAACCATGATGAGACTAAAGAGAATCTGAATAAGATAAATGAGCAAGTTTTTAACTTACAATCAAAACTAGGGAATCCCCAGAAAATGACTATAAAGAACGAACAAGGAACTCAGAAAATAGAAGATAGACTAAAAGAAACTGATCCAAAGACAGAGGATATAAAGGAAGGAAACTACAGACTGGCACAGACAAAGAAAAACATTGAAGACTTAGAGATAATACTGGAAATGGAAAAGGCACACCATCCCTCAAGATTTCAGAATATACTTGAAGATAAGGAAAAAGACCGTATAGAACAGATCATAGAGCCTTCAGGAGAAGCGTTAGAAACTGGGAAACAAGAAAAGAGAAGAGAAGCGGAGCGGAGCGGAGGGAGGAGGAAAGTTGGAGCTTTTCAATGAATATGAATGGGTTGAACTCCCCTTCAGAAATATCCTACTTAAATGGCTTTTCCCACTACAAAGAATACCCATAAAAAAAGAGGAAAAATTCTTTGACGATTTAAATACACGGATTTGGAAACCTATCTGGCAAAGGAAGAAAGCTAGAGTTAGACTAAAGAAAATAGAGGACTTGATCTATTGGATGGGGCCCTATATTATCAAAAAGGTGTTTGGATATGGCTAGAAACAAATAACCTTTAAATACTAAAAGATTATCATACTTAGAAAGATATGATTTATATTTAGGATGGTACACTTTTCTGTGAGATGAGAAACATGAAAATAATAGGATGGCTCTTAATAAGGGAAGCTTTTACTCATCTTAATATAATCACTGTTGAAAAAATCATAACTTATAAAGATATTTTGAATACTGAAGGGAAAACAAAATTGAAATAAGAGTTGGGAAAACAGGTTATTGGTTTAATAAGATGACTTCAGCTGCAAATAAAATTGAGATATGAGCTGGATAGGAAAGATGTTATAATCTAGAACTATTGTTAGTAGATATAATATTAGAAAAATATGATGAAGAAGTATATACTTAATGTTGTATGTATGTTGTATGTATTAATAGCAGCAAGAATTGCATTTGTTTAGTGTTTGAAAAGTGAAGAAACATTACTTGAAGAAGAGGGGATTAAGAAAATACCAGAATGTGTAGAAACCGACAGAGCAATATTGAAGAACAAAGAAAAAGAAGACACAGAATAATTAATACGTATTGTTAAGTAAAAAATGAACCGAGACAACACATTGTTTACTAAGCACTTATGATCTGTAAAAATAGAAAATCAATAAAATTCTATTTAAAAAAAAGTTGTATGATGCTTTCAAAAACTGTGCTAGCCATCATTATTTGCATTCATTCATTCATTCATTCATTTATTTATTTATTTATTTATTTATTGAATCTGTTTCCAGAATTGAGTCACAAAAGCTGTCAGCAATAATACCATTAGGCTCTCTTCCTCAATGCCCTATAACAAATGCAGACTTTTTTACAGCAGTACGACAGACATTATTCTTAAAGAAGCAAAACAATGTGAGCTACTGTTATTCTTCCTTCCTTCCTTCCTTCCTTCCTTCCTTCCTTCCTTCCTTCCTTCCTTCCTTCCTTCCTTCCTTCTTCCTTTTAAATTAAAGTGTAGCTCTAAAAGAACTCTTAAATTTCTTTGTTCAGTTATGGATTTCAATCCTTTTGAAATAAACAGAAACCTGATACCTACTATATTTTGCAAACCTCTTTTTAAATGCATGGAATTGTTATTAATTTCCCTTTTGTTTAGGAAAAAGCAATTAATAAGTTTAGAAAATTAAGAGTGATGTAAAAAGGCCAGCATGAGAAATTACCTATTCTCAGAATACTAGTGAATGGATAAGTGCATGAATGGCAGTTGCAATGATAGTATCCAGATTATCCATCTTTTGACATCATCATTTGATGTTCCAGAAATGATCAATGTGACAACTGGATTGATCTCATTCAGTAAAATCAAGGCCACACTTAACTCTTGATTCATCATTAGAACTGGGTAGCAACCAGTGAAGTCAAACACCACCACCCCAAAACCTCCCTTTTTGCTGCTCCACTTCCAAATAACTCTTTTCCACTTTATGTTGCCTTGAATGCTCCTCTCCATCTGGATCAGAGCACTTCGATTCATCCTTTTCAGAGGAAAGACTATCCCTTCAGCCAAACCAATAGGTTTCCAATAGGTTTCATTAATAAAGGATTTATTTACCCTTACAGCATAAAGATATGCTATCTGGAAATCGAGATGGGAAGTCTTTTTAGTTCAGGTACAATGGTAAAATTCTAGATTTGTTTAAATAAAAAATAGAGGGACAAATGGTACCTGTTCCAGAAAAAAAAATTATAAACTAGTTTGGGGGCAAGTTTTCAATCAGCAGAGTCTTTAAGTCTTTAAGCAAAGATTTTTTTTTTTTTTTAGCATTTAAACTTCAAAAAAAATGCAACTAACATTTTTAAAGTTTATCGTATTGTATTAAAACTAAGTATCAATTTAATGATTTAACTATAGTAATATTTTATAATAAATATAGTTTATAGAATGGAGACTTAATGTATTATATTTATAAAAACATTATATTATGCAGTGTATAAAAAATGTGAAGAAAGGTGAAAAAAATCCTATACTAAACTTTAAAAATGAGGACAGAGCAAAATATTTATATGTGTAAGAATATCTTTTTCTAAATATGTATATGACCATGTGGCGATTCAATTTTTAAACAAAGACTTGAACCTGAAGCATTCAAAATTAAACTATTCAGTAAAGCAAAGATCTTAATTACCATACTACCTGTGAATATAAATTAAATTTAACATTGTGAGCATGCGGGTGGGTGTGCATAAAAGTGCGTTTTATATATATCTAGGAAGACCCACCAACAGCAAGGAAATTGGCTGTTGTTTTCTTTGAACAAAAAAGTGAGAAAAGACAGCAGCAGGGGAATTATCCAAAAACAGAATGTGGTAGCTAGACTAAAAACCTAGCAAACTGATGCCAAGGTTTTGCGGTTCACAGGATTTTCTTAAACTGTCTTACAAGCTTAGAGTTGAGCTGGCATGAACACAGGATACAAGCAGCTTACATTGCTAAATGCAGGTATGCTCTAAGTCTCCAAATATGTGTTTTCCAGATATCTTGGGATGAATGTTACTCCTGCAAAGTTCAGGCTATTTTTAACCAAAAATCATGATATGCAGGAATTGTTGGAGTTGTATCAACTATATAGCAATAATGAGATTGGGCATAAGATGATTTAAATAATTTATTTTACATTTATCTTCCTATATCTTCCATTTCTGATCTGGTATCCTCTTGATGTGTAGGGACTGTAATATAACAGAGTTGGGAGGGATCTTGGAGGTCTTCTAGTCCAATCCCCTGCTCAAGCAGGAAAACCTGCATAGGAATAAACTCTCGGCCAGTGGTTATTTTAAATGGAGTAAACCCAGTGCTGCTGTGTACTGTATGATTATATGCCACTTCGGCAAAAGGCAGGAGGTCACCCCAATTAGTCTGTTGGTAGTTGACGTAGCATCTGAGGTACTGTTCACCATTGCGTTTGAACAATCAGCTGATCCATTCATGCTCGGATGAAAAGCCAATGAAAGCCCTTGAGTGGACCCAATTAGCTTGACAAAGTCTTTCCAGAACTTTGCAGTAAATTGAACCCCCCCCCCAATCCAATATAATCCTCTTTGGTGCTCCATGGAGACAATAGATGTGCTTCAGAAATAGCTTGGCTAATTTTTGAGGGAGCCCTGAGCAGGCAATGAAATGGGCTTGCTTTGAAAAGAGATCAATGACAGTCCATATTACCATATTTCTGTTACTTTCTGGTAATTCAACAATAAAGTCCATGGCTATCTCTTCCCAGGGCTGGGATGGGTCTGCTACCTGTTGCAATAACCCTGGGGGTTTCCCAGGACGTTTCTTCATGGCTGCACAAGTTGCACAACTTTTTACGTAGCTTTCAGGTTTTTTTCATTCCTGGCCACCAAAATTTCCATCGGACTAAATGCAAAGTTTTTAAGAACCCAAAGTGGCCAGCCTGCTTGGCATCATGACTGCATTGAAGAGCTTGAATTCTGAGAGATTTTGGCAGGTACAGTTTGGACCCCTTCCAGGCTAAACCATCCTGATAGGTCAACAGGGTTTTATTTTCATGGAACCAGGTATCAGTCTTTAATTCCTCCCTGAGTTTTTAGGTCAAGCAGCTATATGTCTCAGTAGATTGCCTTTGTGTCTGACCCCTTGTGCCCCTCAAGGTCAGGATGCTTGAGAATGGGTTTGGCTGCAAACAGTCTCTTTCTCAAATGCTGTTTGGCACTCTATATAGACCATTGTAAAGGTTGACAAGGTCAGGGCTTTTTTCCTCCTTTCCCAGTTTTCAGTAGCTCAGGAATTGGCAAAGCTATCTTAGCGAAGGAGGGAATGAATTGCTGGTAAAAGCTGGCGAATCCTAGAAAACTTTGAAGCTGCTTGCAGGTCCATGAGGGCTACCATTCCAGCACCGCCTTAACTTTGGCAGGATCCATTTCCACTCCCTCACTGGAAATTCTGTACCCAAGGTAGTCGAGGCGTGCTTGATGGAATTCACACTTAGAGAGCTTAATTTCAAAGTCCTCACTCCAGCCAGGCCAGACCCAGGATTACAGCCTCAGTCATCTTAGGAACCACCACAAAGCGGATGACTTCCCAGTGTCTCCCCATTTCCAAATGCACTGGCTTGGTCAGGTGCATGGCAAGAACTCCTCCGATAAGAGACCCATCCACCTGTTCAAACCTCATGGCCAGGGGCAATAGCTTGGCACAGATCCCCAATTTTAACACCATGGGGAGGTTGATTAGGCATCTTGTGCAGCCTGAGTCAATTAGAACATTTAAGTTCATTTGGGCATCTGTCTTGGGTACTACGATCTTGGCGGGGATAGCGAAAGGTAGGATGGGTTGACTTACCATTGGGTTGTCTTCACCCTCCTCATTGCTGTCATGTGGAGCTGACATCGGCAGGTGCTCAGGTGGAGTTTCTCCTTCTCCCTGGGGAGGAGAAGTGACCCGAATGGCTTGCTCTTTACGGACCCAATTCAATTTCTCCCATCCAGGTTGTGGGTTCCTCTTTGGCTTTGCAGTAGCAGCAGATGCAGTCTTGGCCTGGGGCACAGGGACCAGACAATACGATGACCTGATTGCCCACACCTGAAACATTTGATTGGAGGTCCAGCGGATGCTCGGAGAAAGCTGGCAGTCACGGTAGTTTGGGGACATCAGCCAAACAAGTGGCCTGGGCCATCGCGATTGGGCTTGGGCTTCAATGGGGAGGTGGGAGAATCAGCGAACACCTGGCATCCCATCCAGCAGAGATTACAGAACAAGCAATTGGCTCTGTCTCCCCGATGTCATGCCGGTCGAACTTCTCTCTCAATTTTTTGACAGGGTGGCTGTGGATGGCCGTCAGGTACCTCCATTCTCTGGATTCATCCATCCTGTTGTCCATTTCACCTTCCTCAGTGCAGGTGTTCGAAGGCTGTGGGATGAAATCAGTGGGAATTCCACCTCGGCAGCTTTGGGGGTGCTCCTTTGTTGGGAGATACCTAGGATCGGCCAAATTCCCCAAGGGTCAGGATCCCTTCTTGTTGCACCAAGCTGTCAGGTGGAATCACATGGGTTTTTCGGCCAAGCTCCAGCCACAGGCGTCCCACTCTCCACTTGAACAGTAGCCTGTGCCCTGGCAGTGGGGGTTGTGCTGAGGTCAGCGGCCAATTCCCCTTTCTTCCCCATCACGGCTTCTTCCCTCTTTGCCGTCCTCCCAAAAGTAATAGGTAGGTGACTGGAGCTCAGGACCCCGGGGCAAAAGATTTTAGGAGACTTGGTTTAATGTCATAGTTCCAATAGATGAGACCAAACAAATCAGAACTCCGAGGCTGGAAGTTTCCTCAAAGAACATGTTTATTGGCTACATAGTATTGGCATGGTCAAAAGTGAAACCAGGTCTGAAATTCCCTCCAAAAGGTTATAATATTACAAAATTAAACTCCCCACCCATCCATCTGTACTTTGCAATTAACTACATTTCCCAATAGAATAGTTTGGCGGGCTTTCTGACAGAATGCTCAACCCCCCAATTTGACGGATAGAAATGACCTTGGTTCCCACAGGACAGAGAATTGTTTAGACTAGCAGAAAACCTTCACTTCCCCCTCCCATTCTTTTGGCAACCTAGAATGAACAAGATGGCTTCAGTTCATTGTATAGTTGACACTATGCATGTTAGAATTCCAGAGGTAGTCCACACAGATTGGGAAAAGTTATTCTCAGTGACAGTCACTTTGAATGAGTGAAAGCTCCATTAAAATAGTTTTGTGTCACTTATGTCTATCACAACAAACAGGTCAGGAATTAACAGTTAGTTCTCTTAGTTCAGATTTATGAAATTGTACCTTGCCAACTTATATTTACTTATTAGTAAAAAGGATGTTTTTCTTGGACTTCATGAGTACAATCTTTAAATTTTAAACAATCAATAAGGAAAATGGAAAATACAACATAAAACAAACATGTCCCCATAGCAACTATAACAAGAGATATTGATGCTGTGGAAGTTGCAGGTGGAATATCTCCCCATATTATCTTAGTGGCTTCCTAAGCATAAGCTTCATTCCTGTTTCTCTTGTTACAGAAAGATACATAAATTGTTTATTGATTACTCGATGAAAGGGGTAAAACTACTGTCTGAAGATGCACAGTTTAGTATGGATTTAACTCTTTCACCACACAAATGAATTTATCACGTCACTCTACTCCTTTCAAGCCTTGCAAGCTAGTAGCAAAGGCCAAATCTTGTATGAGTAAATCCAATGAGCATATTATGTACTGAATAAAAGGTACACATGTCAGACTATTTGTCTGATGTTATTTAACCTGACTCTGTGATGTAAAGCAAGGGACGTTGTTTTATATCACCAGCTACCGTGTTTTCCCGAAAATAAGACTGAGTCTTATATTAATTTTTGCTCCAAAATATGCACTAGGGTTTATTTTGGGGAAAATACGGTACTAAATGCATCCGTCTAGCTCAGCGGTAGGCAACCTTGGCTCTTTTATGACTCGTGGACTTAAACTCCCAGAATTCAGCCATGCTGAGGGGAAAGGGAGAGATTTCCAAGCTGAGCCATGCTGGCTCAGGAATTCTGGGAGTTGAAGTCCACGAGTCATAAAAGAGCCAAGGTTGCCTACCCCTGGTCTAGCTGATGATCTTAACTGGGGCTTATTTTTGTGGTGGGGCTTATATTACGGTTTATTTTCCAGTTGGGTCTTATGTTCGGGGAAACACGGTATGTGACATTCATAAGGACTCAGGAACTGGAGTCCTAACTGAGACATCACTCAGGAACTGAATGGAGACTGTCTGCCTGGAAACATAGTTTATGCCTGCAGTGGCCTGATCTAAATCAAAGGGATTTGACAAAGGTATTTCCCCTTTGTTTACAATATCTCTTATATCTCTTATATCTCCTGCAGCAGAGTATCCTTTCCATCATATGGTGTTAAGAAACCAGCTGAGATGGTTCTCTGCCCCATTAGTGCCATGATAAATCAAGGCCTCACTACAGAAGGTCTATGTCTTTCTTCTATACTGAGGACAAATTTCATTATATTTCTATAATACACTTCTTCCTAGATAAGTACAGAACAGAAGAAAAATTAGTGAAAATGGTGTGCAACAAAAACAATAGCTAATAAAACAGCCCTATAAAAAAGTACAGCATTAATTCTACAATTATTGTAAAAACTGATATTTTCATATGTGATTTTAAAATACATAAGGTTCTGGATTAAAGTCACACATAACATACTATATCAGGCTTTGGGGTAATGCAACATTGAGTCAGTATGAAGTAGTCAGCAAAGATTGCATGGACTGAATAATTATAGGTTTAAATTTTTTACTCAGCCACGAAACTCATGGGAATTTGGGGTAGCCTTAGCCCATGCCTATTTCACTACATGTTTGTTAAGATAAAATGGCAGAAAGGGAATATTATGTACTGAATGCCCTAGAAATGAACTTACATTAATATTGCTCAACTTCCAGAATCATTCACTGTTAGTCATGTAAGGAAGAGTTGATAGGAGTTATACTTAGCAAAATATGTGAAGACACAACAGTCAACAGCGGTCTTTTCTGCTGCCACTTTCTGAAACTTTTAGAAGAACTAACTCTCAAGAAATCATTCAAAGGTTGCTGTAAACACCCGAGACCAATACAATTAAACAACAGTACAAGATCAGGAAAAAACAACAACAATCCAGTATAGCAGAAAAAAAACTTGCTAAAAAGAAGCAAAACCAAAATGGTTTCAGAATATTCTTGTATTTGTGCGTCTCACTTGATGGCATCAAATTATTTTTGCACACTCATCATCCCAGCTAATGAAATGAATGATAAACAAACACCATTATTACTATCATAACTGCAGCTTCATGCTTTAATTTAATCACCTGAGCAATCACCCATAATTACAGAACTGGGTCCTGTAAACTTTTAATTTAATCATTTTGATATAATTTTATTTGTACAAAGGGTTTTTTTGTGTGTCCTATGAATATTTTGTTTAAATGCAAAGCCAAGAAATTCAAAAAGTTCCTTGAAAATAGAGGCACAAAAAGAATTTGCTCACAGAGCTGCTATAAAAACATGTGTTAGTTCTGAAACCTGCTGAGAGTCTATCCCTTCGCAGCAATTGTCTGTTTCCGTTCCTCATCTAAGCTTTTTTTCCACAGTTGCTATTAATTGTAGGAAGATGTTAAATAAAACATATATGGATTCCTGAGCCAATGAACAAATGCATCAGAAGGAAAAGGATATATCTAGTTCCCTCTTGGGTTTCTTACCTTTGTTGCATAGTGAGAGGACTGAAATCTTCCCCCAAAGTAATACACTGGTCTGGCTCTTGTGCAATTCTTGGATAGGGTTGATGTGATGCTCCCTGACCAATCATGATCTCCTTCAAGAGCTTCAGTTTGCTGACATTGTAAGAAATTGGTTCTGCTGCTCCATCTCCAAGCACATGCATGTGGTGGGAGTCCAATTCCATATCTATTTTTCTGGCAATCGCACCATCATCTTTGTTATCCAGGTACATAGTTCTTGTACCAGATGAATTATGTTCTCTGTCCTAAAAAAAGGATGCAGACAAAATTAAACACACATTTTCATCTCTTCTGTGCTAATTCAATGTGTTTTTTGTCTTATCGGTACAATTGCTGGTTTGATCGTTCTTGGGTTTTCTTGCGATCCAAAGTATTATTTTAATAATACTTCATTGGTAATATGTTCAGTTAATTTAATAAAATGCACAACAGGTACATATTCAAAAGTAATGTTTTTATGAATCATTGGAGCTTCCATTTTATGCACTATATTTCTTTTACATAAACTGGTAAGCAATACACTTTATTTACTTGTTTCATTTCTATGGCCACCCACCTCAGTCAAATACTCTGAGCAGCTTACAATTCAGAAAACATTTTACAATTAAAAATTTAAAAAACATTTTAAAGCAATAAAACATAAAACCAATGAAAAACATTAAAAACATCCAATTTGACATACACAAGAGCAAACTATTTGGCCAGTTAGTAATATAGGCAAAAAATAGGGCCATTAGCACATGTGGAACCCCAGGAACATAGCTAGATTTTTAAGACCTTACACAAGACTAACAGGGTTAGGACCATTCTAATCTCTGAAGGGAAGATGTTCCATAATGCAGGAGCCACTGTGGAAAAAAGACAAACTTCTGCTTGACCTAGTTGGATAGATAAAGACTCTTTAAAATAGGCAATCCTTCAGGTATCCTGGTCCCATTTCTGAATGGTCTTCAAGGGCAGCCCCATGTAGAACATATTACAATAGTCTAACCTTGAGGTTACAAGGGCATAAGTTACTGTGAGCAGGAGCTCCCAGTCCAGGTATGGGCACAACTGACGCACCATCCAAAGGTGTGCAAAAACCCTCCTAACTGTGGCTGTCACCTGCTCTTTGAGCAAGAGCCACAAGTTCAGTAGGACCCCCCACATTGCATACCAGGTCTGTTTGGGGCATTGTAACCCCATCCAGAACCAGTGTAACCTCATCAAAAACCAGAGATGGTAGAACCTTGTCTTGGGGAGAGCAAATATCCAGAGCACCTCTATTTTGCTAGGGTTGAGTCAGAGCCCGTTTTCCCCATCCAATCTCTAACAGCCTCCACACACTGTAATAGGACATCCATAGGACACTCAAGGGGCCTGGGTAGAGATATAAAGCTGGGTGTCATCTGCATGGTGATGATATGTCACTCTAACCTATGGATCACCTCACCCAGCGGCCTCATGTAAGGGGAGAGAGAACAGAGCCCTGAGACACCCCACAAAGTAGGGACTTTGGAATAGATCTCTTTCTCTATCAACACTGACTGGAACCAGCCCCAGAAGAAGGAGGAGAATCAGCACAATACAATGCTGCCCACACCCAGTTCCCAGAGCTAGCACAGAAGGATACCATGATCAAATGCCACTGAGAGGTCAAGAAGAGCCAAGATGGATGCACTACTTCTATCCCGTTCCCACCAAAGTTCATCCATGAGCCCAATCAATGCAGTCTCAGTCCCCAACCCTGGGGACTAGATAATCTGCTTCACTCAAATGCAACCACTGTCTCCACCACCTTCCCTAGAAAGGGGAGGTTGTAAATCAAATGAAAACTATCCAGGCTAGCTGGGTCGAGCAATGTCCTTTGAGGAGGGGATGCACCACTGCCTCTTTAAAAGATGGTGGGACTATTCCCTCTCTTTATTATAATTGTTATGCATATTATTATACATTATACATGTAAGCTACATTTTGCACAAACATTCTAGTTCAATGATCCTTTGTTAATTGATCAGTACTGTAAATTCCAGGGAGTTTCGTTTTTTATTTTAAGTGAAAATGGAATTCTGTAATGGGAAAATTAAAGATTCTGGGTGACTCTGACTGACACTAACACTGAATTCTTTCCCTTTTTCTCCAACCCACATGGCAAGAAAGAAAAGAAAAGAAAAGAAAAAGAAATAGAAAAGAAAAAGAAAAAGAAAGGGCCAGAGATGGATTGCTAGAGAAGGCCTATTTCAGGCATGGATGTCTAAAATGATAGTCACCTTATTCATCAGGAGGAACATGGTAGCATCTTTCCTGATTAATATATTTTATTAAAAAACATAATCATTTCTGAGCTCCAGCTCATTTCACCAATGCAATAGTATAGTTCACTTCACAAAACCTGTTAATTGCTAAAGTTGCTACCAGACTGCTCCTGATTTTTGGCAACCACAGACTGATATGTCTCTTCTCTTATAATTACCCCACTGGTAATTGATAATGCATCATTATCCATTTTTAACATAAGATGGTAAGGGAGTTGAAAGTAATGTTGCTTGAACAAGCAGATCTGCCTCTAACCCTACTTTACACAATTTTATTTATTTCTTTATCACATTTACATAGCTGACCATCTCATGAGAAGTGACTCTGGCAGCACACAATAATTAAAGAATGATACGTATCTAAAACAGCATTTAATATATATGTTAAAAAATTAAAAAGTTAATTAAAAGTAAAATATACACAAACCCCAGGCACAGAAAGAATGAGTATATCAGCCTTAAGAGTGGAGCAATCTAAGCATGTTTCGAGTTTCTGGGGACCCCAGGCTGGTGACATAACCAGGCCTTGCTTTCAGAACATCTAAAAGGAATGGAATCAACCTAATTTTAGGGGGGAGATGGGATATGTGCCACAGCAGAAAAGTCCAACCGCCTGGGATCTACCTCTGGCAGATGGTATCCACATCATACTTTCTCTACCAGAGATAATGGGGCGAACTGATGTAACTGAGGAGAGGAAGTTCCTCAGATAATCTGGCCCCATGCCACAAGTTCCTAGCAGCCATTTTCTCCCAGATTCAGCTCACATTTGTGGTTCTGGTCCCAAGAGAGCTCATTCACCGAGGACACCCAGTCCTTAATCTCCTGCTTCCATCCCATTCAGTCCTTCATTCTATTGCTTGGCAGTGGTCATGCCATTGAGTACTCAGGGGTTATGCATCAGAAACCAGAGCTGCAAGAAGTAACAGGAAGTACAGATAGTCCTCAATTTATGACCAGTCGCTTAATAACCATTCAAAATTATTACAGGCCCAGAACAGGTGCTTTATGGCCCGTAAAGCTATAAAGGTTGTCTAAAATGTCATGTCATACACATACACACAGGGGTGTTTGGAAACTGGCTTTGCTTTACAACTGATTGCAGCATCCTATGGACACATGACCACTATTTGCAATGTTTTTTTTGCTGGTTTCCAAGAAAAGAAAACATTCGTAAGAAAGGGTTCACACTTACAACCATGGATTTGCTTAACAGCCATGGATTGGCTTAACAATTGTGATGAGTCACTTAACAACAGCTGCACAAATGTTGTAAAATTGGGGCCAGTCACGTGGTTGCCTTGACTTATGTCCATATTGATTTACAGCTGGAAATCCAGTCCAAATTGCAGTCATGAGTCAAGGACTATCTCTAGTCCTATTCCTGCCTCTACTTTCCAATGTCCTCCCTATGTCCTCATTATCACATCCTCTTCATCCAAGGAACAATCCAGACAGGCTTTGCTATTTCTTGAACCAACGTGAACAAGTGAGAAGGAAGAGGAGGGAAAAAGCTCTAATCTGTAGTGAAAAGAAACTACAAAGTACAGAGTAAGCTTGGAAAACATGATCCAAGGTAGTTTAATGCCTGACATAAGTATGGAGAATTAAACATGCCTGACATAAGTATGGAGACGAGCATCTCCATTCTCTGCCACAAGAAGCACCTGAAAAAAACTATCTGTATGACATATAATTTCTTTTCTTACATATATACATAATAACAAAAAATATTTAGAAGGTATTATGCTGACTTGTGCTTCTGCTTGAAATAGCGTACTTCCCAGATGTACATGAGTTAACAATTGAACTAATCAATTGTTAAATTGATCCCCATTGCTAAATATTTGATTAACTTGTCCACCTTACAAAGCAGCATTATATATACCTTTAAGCAATTATCCACAGCAAAAATCACCGAAAAATGCATGATATGCTATAAATACATTATGGTATTATGATGGTAAAAATGTGCTTTTTCACAAACAAATAAGCATACACTGACCTCTTGTGGCAGGGGTACATTATGTTTAAGCTGGTATTTCCTTAAAAGAAATGGGTAAATTGAATATATGCAAAGTGGATCCAGTTACAAACATCAACCAATTCCCACTATATTTAACAGTCTTTACTTCTTGGAAGTAATAAACCAACATTATAATAAACCAATATTATTTATTTATCCAGCATCATCCGTAGCTGTAGTAGTCTTCTGGGAAACATCAGCAAATGTTAGGTTCCTACACTAAAAAGTTCGCCATGTAAAAATCACTGGGAATTGCTATGCATGTGCCTATATTGGCAGAAGGTTGGATTTAAAGCAAAAGTGGGGAGGCAACTCCCACTGCTCCAGGTTAAGTTGTGAAAAATTCTTGAATAAGCACAGAAAAAATAATAGACCTCCATATGTTGCTATTAGTTTTTCAGGGTATGAGGAATTGAACTGCTAGGAATTTGGAAATGAGAAATCTCTTCTCACATGTGAGGGAGGAAGGAAGGAAGGAAGGAAGGAAGGAAGGAAGGAAGGAAGGAAGGAAGGAAGGAAGGAAGGAAGGAAGGAAGGAAGGAAGGAAGGAAGGAAGGAAGGAAGGAAAATCTGTTTAAGAGGAAGACACCAATAATATTATATTCTTAGTGCATGCACAGATGGATTATATTCTTAACTTTTTGAACTGAAAGATTTGGAGATATCAGGATTGACTTCTGTCTGGGGCTAGAGTAAAACTGCCTGTTCCTCCTAATCAACTGATAGTGTAATCTTGATGATTCTTAATCCAGTGCAAGTCTACTCAGATGTGCAGGTAATACTAAATTCTTTAAAAGAGCAATGACTCAGAATCGGTCAGGTCCAAATGGTTATTTTTCAGTACTTGAAAAGTTAAATGCTTGTCCAAATATAAATAAATTTAAATATAAATAAATTCTTATAAGAAGCGTTGCAATCCACTTCCTTTCAAAAAAGTTATCTTCTTTTCTATCAGATCTGAAAACTGACTAAGTAGAAATCAGGTTGCAAAGCAGTCTATTTCTGTATTCCATTTCCTTAGCCACAATATGCAGTTGTCCTTAGGAAGTTAAAGGCAAATTAACCAACTTCATCCCCATAATGTTTCCCCTTTCCTCATTTTCATTAAATATTTACAGTCTACTTATAACTATTTAGAGGAAAGTCAAGTATATTTATATGCATAGCTGTTTGGTTGACAATATTATCAGTGTTGCTAGTCCAAATGAGACTAATAAAATAAAACAATCCAGAACAACTGTTCCCAGTCAGTTATATAGAAAATTAAATGTATTATTTCTTTATATCCTGCCCTTATTATTTTTACAAATAACTCAAGGTGCAGACATAACACACTTTCCTCCTCCTATTTTCCCACAACAATTCTATGAGGCAAGCTGAAAGACGGTGGGACAGAGTGGGCGGCGCATTGGGATTACCTGCCTCTCCCCTGTGCTTCTTCCTCCACCTCCTGCTGGTGCCACCATGCAAGCCTCCCACGAGCCAGGCGGCTGCACAGCACGTCCAGATCGCCTGCCTCTCACCCCCACGTGCCTCTGCCTCCTCCTGGCTCCTTTCACCCAGAGGGAGACTGGAAGCTTTGTCTGCTTGCAAATGGGGCGCTTTGAAATGGAGTGAATTGCTTTGTTTCAAAGCTTCCCATTTGCAAGCAGACAAAGCTTCCAATCTCTGCTCCCAAGTGCCCCATAAGCGCCCAAACACTTTTCGCCCAGACAGAGAAATGAGGTAGACTAGAAGCTTCATCTGCTTGCAAATGTGGCGCTTTGAAATGGAGTGATTCGCTCTGTTTCAAAGTGCCCCATTTGCACGTAGATGAAGCTTCCAGTCTCTGTCATTCCTCTGTCTGGGCGGAAAGTGCATCTGCCCTGGGAAGCCCTATAAGCCATTGCAGCCGCGGGCAAGCAGATGGTAGGAGGGAGCAGCGGGCGGCCGCAAAATAAGACATCCCCCGAAAATAAGACCTAGTGGGTCTTTGGGCCCAAAAAACACAGTAAATTGCAAGGCTACCACATCAGGTTACTTTTTTACCCATACACAGAAATGTTAAATCTTGACCATATTTACAGGGAGGGAGGGAGGGAGGGAGGGAGGGAGGGAGGGAGGGAGTGTTGTTAGTCAAATATGCACATTTGTATATTCATAGAACCATGATCTTGTCTTGGAAAAAAAATCCATGATTTTGTTGACTGCTCATTATTTTTGCTCTCCCTGCATCAAAGGGAGGTTATGGGAAAAATTCTAAAATACATTCTACAACTTGCAGGGAAATTACAATCACCATGAAAGATTACAAATAGTTTGAAGGAACATATTAAAAAGGGGAAAACATTACAAGAAAAATGGTTAGGGAACATATCATGTGCTGCATAAGTAATTCAATGTAACACATTGTCCTGAAGGTGAAAAAGTGTTAGCCATCCCTATAGAGAAGATTTGTCTGTGTTATAGAAAGGTCACTGCTGCAGGTAGGTTTAATCAACTGTAAAGATAGATTTTGCCTTGCAGTTGTTCGGCATACTCGTAAAATATATAAAAACCGTATAGCACAACTGAAAAAAACTCTAGGACAGACTTCTACAATACAGGTTCTACAAATGGGTTGAACTGTGATGTTCAACACCCCATATGCCACATATCTGTGGATGAGAAAATTTCAGGTCAGCCCATTTTTGGAATGTGACCTTTTACATTTGGAAAAGTACCAAAAGTTGGAAAAGGCCAACCTAGAGAGAGACTCCAATTTTAAACCACTTCAGATAATTTTCCCTATTGGTATTATCATCTGATTGTTTATAATAAAATGAAATGAAATAAAAGATGTATTAGTTTTAAAACACTAGTGGCTTATTTGTTAACCAACATTCTAACCACTGTAGTGGTGCAGTGGTTAGAATGAAGGACTGCAGGCTACTTCTGCTGACTGCTGGCTGCCTACAATTCAGTAATTCAGCCTTCCATCTTTCCGAAGTTGGTAAAATGAGGACCCAGATTGTTGGGAACAATATGCTCTGTAAATCACATAAAGAGGGCTGTAAAGCACTGTGAAGCACTGTGAAGCAGTATAGAAGTCTAGGTGCTATTGCTATTAATATATTTATTGTTCACAGTCATACATTCAGGCTTTAATTTATAGTGAGGCCAAATCTTGACCCTGAAATTGTCCTTAGCTGTGACAAACTGAATTTCTGTGTCTGTTAGGTTATTATACAACATATCCAGATATCAGAGATAAAGTGTCCAGATCAAAGAGTATTATTATTATTAAACAGATCTGAGACTTGGTCTCACTTCTTTTAGAGATTAAGCACTTTAAAAGTATAAATTCAGCACTACCTCCCCCTCCATCCATTCTCTCTCTTTCTCCCCCCCCCCCACATTTTGCCTTGAAAAACAATACAACACAACAATGATTCAAAAATCTAAAGCCACTTTTCATGCTGAGAAGTAAGCATGCTAAAGTACATTTCAGGAAAGAAAAATAAAAGTGTTATTGTACCTAGAGTGACATCTCTGAATTATTGTTATTCTGCTGCATCAATTTTCCTTAGGTCTCCTTTGATAAACAGCAGGTGTTTCAATTCTGTAGCTCTGCATCACCATTCTAAGGAGAAGCTCTCCCTCTCCAAATTGTGATTAGCCTAATTTTCCTTTGTAAAACAGATGTTGGAAACTGACTTTATCAATCCACATTTTTTCTCCTTAGCAATCTTTTTCTTCAGTCATCTGAGTGTTGAGTGACTTATGGTGTTACCATACTGATAATGTGTTTCTATTCTAAACCTTTCAGAATAGAAGGATGTGAAATTGAGTACACAATGTTGGTGTGCATCTTGCTCTTTCTGTCTTCATATTTTGTCAACTTTGTTCTCTACTCATTCCAACTTCACATATTCAGTGGAACAGGTGATCTGTACTCCTGATTGTCTGAATAGCTCTCCATATCTATAGCACCATACCCTATTTTATATATTTTCATCCAGATTGTGTGTTTGGAGTTATAATACAGTCAATGTTGCCCAAGCGTGAAAATAATTAATTAAAATTGTTGGGTCAGATTGCTTACTTACCTTACCATCCACTGCTTTCAATTACTGTATTAGCAGATAATCAAATGCCATGAAGGGACTTATAAAGGTCACAGTTATAATAATCTCTCACATTCTGGTGAGAGACAAGTTGCCTGAGAATGGGCTCTAGGATGAGTCCAAAAGCTCGGAAGATTAAACCTCTGGTCCTGGTGATCAACCCAGATTGTATCCTGGTGACAGTTATGTCCTTTTTCTATCCTATGTCTTTTTCAAAGAAGCTCCATTCCATTCTCCAGTATGGATCAGCATTTTGTGATTCACAGACCATATTAGGCTATTTTTAGAGGGAGTTTAGAGGGAATTTTTAATTTTCTAAAGGGATCCTTTTGATATTTCTGCAAACTTCCTTGTTTTCTGTTAACTCCCGTTTCAGCATATATGGATGTTGGTACATAACAACTGATATTTAAGGAATGAATAATTAACTGACTCTATAATACAGTAGCATAGGGTCTCTTGCATTGAGTGCAACTTCTGATGATTGTATGGATACATTCCTGTACTTTCTTGCTAGCAGTAATGTGAAAATGGTTTGCCATTGCTTTCTTCCAGGTGATTCCCTGCCTGGTTTATAGCACAGACTTCCTCCTGGTCTCCCATCCAAATAGGGACCCTCTGCCAAAGTTGACTAGAAGTGCCCATTCCTGTGGCAAGCAAATGGCACAGGTTGACTTAGCCTCCCTACATCTACAGTATACCACCCAACATGATCCATGGTGTAGAAAGTGGAAAATGATGAGACTTCCAGTTCCGGTCGCAGCGCCTGCGGTTGTGCAAAGAGTATGTTCTCATTGCTGACCGGTTTTCCCCCGCCGGTAGACCCTGGACAGGGTCGAAAGTCGCCCCGGAGAGGCGACCACCGTGGAGGAGGACACTCATCTGATCACGGAGGGAGCCGCAGCTCCCTCTGTGATCCGAGAAATCACCTTTGGGCCGACGGGGAAAAGATCGGCCAGTAACATGGCCGATCACTTAGCTGCTCCAGCCGAAAGTCACAGCAACATCTAAGCATAAAAAACCACCGTGGAAGATCCGGGTGAGACCTTTCCTTCCCTCTTGTTATCTTATTTACTTCCCTGTGAAAAGCTTCTAGAAACTATTCCCTCCCTTGAAAAAGCAGTGTTCGAATACTTGGGGAAACGAGCTTTGGGGGAAAAAAAATAACTAATTTTTATTGTTTATTTGAACTGTTGGAATTCGGGGGATCCTGAAAAAAAAAAAAGAAGAAGAAGAAGAAAAAAGCCTTACTGTGACTCTCTTTCTCTGCCTGCTTGTTTTCAGCTTAAGTGGAAATTTTTAGGGAGGGGGGTGGAGTGTTTCTTTTCCTCCCCCCCCTTCTGAACATTTTTATCTACTTTAAAAAGAAAAAAAACCTCTTTGGCTGTCTGGGCGGATTTATGTGGATTGTATGGTTACAATGTATCTTGGAACTTGGCGTGAAGCCCAGAAAGCCTTATCGTAACAATGTAACCATTTGCAGCTGAACTGCTGAACTTGGCATCACGCCCAGACACTGGTATACCTTTTGGAACTTACTTAATCTTCTACTTCTAGTTTGTTTGACTTTATAATATAAAATATACCTACTAGAAAAATGGATTTTCTTTCGTTTGAGGATTACATTATAATAATTGACTTTTAAGACATCCTTTTCTATTATCACTTTGGATTATAAACTAGATACTCACAACACTAACTGGGACTATTGTTGTCTTTATCTTTCTGCTGGGTTTGATTGTTTGTTTTCCTTTTTTCTTTTTCTATTCCTGTTTGGATTTTATATTTTATAATATTGTAATCTATTTTTTAAGCTGAACTTTCACTATAAAAAAAAGAAGAAGAATGGAATCGCACTCACAGCTTAACTATGGACTCATACTAGAAAAAATTTTGGAAATGAAAGAGGAATTAAGAGAGCAGTTCAGGACGCTCAGGAAAGAGGATGTTCCAGAGTTAAAAATTGAATCTCAAACTTTAACTGATCATGACACACAACTAGATTTACAACTTAATGAGATGGAGGATTTATATCTACAACCTACTGAAGAGGAAGATGTTACACCTTATATACAAATGATGGAGATTTCTGAGGACCAAAGGCAGAATTCAACTAAAACATCTATAATCTTAAAAACAACAGAAATGGACTTTCAAACACGAGACATTAAAAATGCTGATAATATATACAAACAACGAATAATCACCATACTGACTAAGACTGATTACATAGTGCAGACAATATTGGGAAAAAGAGAAGAAGACTATGATCAGACGCAACTGTGGGAAAATGTGTATAGTCAAATATTAAGATGGGAGGAGCTAAAGACCCTATTGTGGAAACCTGCTTGGCATAAAAAGAAAGCTAGAATTAGGTTTAAAAATGAGTGTTAAAATTTTATTTGACGGGTAAAATGGTTTTTAGAGACTTCAAGTGAGCTAATATTTTTGAGATTTCTAAGGTCTAAGATTTTAGTCTGAGTTAATATTGATGTAAATTATGGATTTGATTATGGTCTGGAATGGCAATTATGGAAAATTGGAAAAGTTAAAACTAAAGGAGTTGTATTGAGATTGGTGAAATATTACTGATATTTTTACTTGCAATGATTGAAGGTTGGATTGATTTATAAAAATGTTTGATAGAGTATAGGAAATAGAATATAGTGGAGAAATATTTATATATATATATATATATATATATATATATATAGATATATATAGATATATATAGATATATAGATATATATATATATAGATATAGATATATATAGATATATATAGATATATAGATATATATATAGATATAGATATATAGATAGATAGATAGATAGATAGATAGATAGATAGATAGATAGATAGATAGATAGATGATAGATAGATAGATATAGATAGATATAGATATAGATATAGATAGATAGATATATAGATATAGATATAGATATAGATATAGATAGATAGATAGATAGATAGATAGATAGATAGATAGATATAGATATAGATATAGATATAGATATAGATATAGATAGATAGATAGATAGATAGATAGATAGATAGATAGATAGATAGATAGATAGATAGATAGATAGATAGATAGATAGATAGATAGATAGATAGATAGATAGATAGATATAGATATAGATATAGATATATAGATATATAGATATATAGATATAGATGTAGGTCTTTGGTAATTCGGGTTTTCTCCCGTGTAAAATTGAAAGTGTCTTGACAACGTTTCGACGAAGTCCCCTTCGTCATCTTCAGGCTGGTGTCTTCGGCTTCGTGCTTCTAGGAGCAATGTGTGATCGCAGCTGTTTCTTCCTTTTAACTGCCAGTGGAGGTATGAACTGATTGGATGGGAGCTTGGCTGTGTTCTGATTGGGTGGAGGTGTGTTCTGATTGGGTGGAGGTGTGTTCTGATTGGTTAGGGGCTTGGCTGTGCTCTGATTGGATGGGGGGTTGGCTGTGCTCTGATTGGATGGGGGGTCGGCTGTGCTCTGATTGGATGAGGGTGTGCTCTGCTTGGGTGGGGGCCCTGTTGTGCTAGGATTAGTCTGAGTTGCAGGGGAATTTGAGATGGAGAGCTGCATTGCTGTAGTTTGGCTTCGCGTTCGTGGTCGTGCCACATCTTCAAGGTGGGTGTCAGTTTGCTTCACGTATGGAATGGAGGGGTTTAAAATGGCCAATGATGCAGCTGTGGTCTGGTTTCTGGTCCGCGGTCGTGCCTCATCATCGGTGCGGGTTTGAGTCTGCTTTTTGCGTGGATGTGTGGTGGTGACATCATGTGTGGTCTTCGTGAGTGTGGGTCCAGTGTCGCTCCATGTGCTAGGGATTCGTCTGTCAATAAGGCTGGGTTTCCAAATGGCTGGTAGGCGGGAGGTATCATCTCGTTTATTCATGCTGTGTGGGCGTTTTTCTATCTCGATGGCTTCTCTGATTATTCTGTTGTTAAAAGTGTTCAGTTTTGGCAATAGTTCTGGTATTTTTAAAGTCAATTTTATGTCCTGTGGCTTTGAGGTGTTGGACCAGGGAGGAAGTTGGTTCCTCTTTTCTGACTGAGTTCTTGTGTTCTTCAATGCGTGCGCTTATTCTTCTGTTGGTTTGTCCGATGTATGTGGTGGGGCAGGCGGTGCATGGGATTTCATATACTCCTTGATTTTCTAACTCAATTTTGTCTTTGGGGTTTCTTAGGATGGTAGATATTTTTCGGTTGTGCAGAATGCTGTCTTGATGTTGTGTTTGTGGAGGATCTTGCTGATTTTGTCTGTGGTGCCTTTTATGTATGGGAGGAGGGCTTTGCCGTTTTCTTGTTCTATGTCTTGGATTTTAGTGGGGGTTTCTTTTTGGATTAAGTTGGTAATCTTATTTCTTTGGAATCCGTTGGATGTTAGTACATTAGTGAGAGTGTGTAGTTCGGTTTTTAGGTGTTGTTCGTCAGCTAAGCGTTTTGTTCTCGAGATGAGTGTCTTGGCTACGGAGTTGATCTGTGCTGGGTGGTGGTGTGAGAGTGCGTGCAGATAGCGGTTTGTGTGTGTTTTCTTCTGGTAGATGGTGTGTCCTAGGCAACCATTGGATTTCTTGTAGACTAAGACATCCAGGAAGGGAAGTTGCTTGTTAGCTTCTGTTTCCATGGTGAACTGTATTTTGGGGTGTAGGCTGTTGAGGTGTGTGAGGAAGTTGTCTAGTTTTTCTTTCCCATGTGGCCAGATTATGAAGGTGTCGTCTACGTATCTGAGCCAGAGTTTGGGTTTGTGATCAGATTTTTCTAGAGCTTGGGTTTCAAAGTGTTCCATGTAGAGGTTAGCAATGACAGGTGAGAGGGGTGACCCCATGGGTGCTCCTTCTATTTGTTTGTATTTTTGTCCATTATAGATGAAGTATGTGTTGGATAGGCAATGGTTGGTCAGATCTAGGATGTGCTTGGGGGGGTTATATTTGTTTTGGATAGCTGTCAAGGCTTCTTGGATTGGCACTTGGGTGAAGAGGGAAATGACATCAAAGCTCACGAGTAGGTCGCTGGGCTGTAAGTTTTGTTTCTTTATGATCTCTATGAATTGGAATGAATTTTTACGTGTGAGGTGATGGATTCTGAATAGGGCTGTAGTTGTTTGGCGAGAAATTTGGCTAGGTTTTGTAGAGGTGAGCCTATGGAGCTGACTATGGGTCTAAGTGGGGTTCCTTCTTTGTGTATTTTGGGGAGACCATAGAGCTTAGGGCATCTGGATGATTTTTCTCTGGGAATGATTCTTTGCTGGATCTCTTCGCTGATGGGGGAGGCTTTTATTTTGGATCTAGTGGTTTTTTCCAGGTAGGTGGTGGGATCTGTGATTAGGGGTTTGTATGTGGAGTCCTGGAGTAGGTTGGTTAATTTGGTTTGGTAGTCAGATGTGTTCATAACCACCGTGGCGTTGCCCTTGTCTGCTGGTAGGATTATTATGCTGGTGTCTTCTTTCAGGTTAATTAGTGCTGTCTGTTCCTCTTTGTGTAAGTTGCTTTTGGGGGGTTTGCTGGTGCAGAGGATGTTGGTGATTTCGAGTCTGATTCTGTTAGCGTCGTCGGGGTTGATTTTGCAGCTCTCCATCTCAAATTCCCCTGCAACTCAGACTAATCCTAGCACAACAGGGCCCCCACCCAAGCAGAGCACACCCCCATCCAATCAGAGCACAGCCAACCCCCCATCCAATCAGAGCACAGCCAACCCCCCATCCAATCAGAGCACAGCCAAGCCCCTAACCAATCAGAACACACCTCCACCCAATCAGAACACAGCCAAGCTCCCATCCAATCAGTTCATACCTCCACTGGCAGTTAAAAGGAAGAAACAGCTGCGATCACACATTGCTCCTAGAAGCACGAAGCCGAAGACACCAGCCTGAAGATGACGAATGGGACTTCGTCGAAACGTTGCCAAGACACTTTCAATTTTACACGGGAGAAAACCCGAATTACCAAAGACCTACATACAAACACCCGTGAAAACCTCAGAAAACATATATATATATATATATAGATATATATATAGATATATATATATAGATATAGATATATATATATAGATATAGATATATATATATATAGATATATATATATATATAGATATAGATATAGATATAGATATAGATATAGATATAGATATAGATAGATAGATAGATAGATAGATAGATAGATAGATAGATAGATAGATAGATAGATAGATAGATAGATAGATAGATAGATATAGATATAGATATAGATATAGATATAGATGTAGATGTAGATGTAGATGTAGATATAGATATAGATATAGATATAGATATAGATATAGATAGATAGATATATAGATATAGATAGATATAGATATAGATATAGATATAGATATAGATATAGATATAGATATATAGATATAGATATAGATATAGATATAGATATAGATATAGATATAGATATATAGATATAGATATATAGATATATAGATATATAGATATAGATATAGATAGATAGATAGATAGATAGATAGATAGATAGATAGATAGATATAGATATAGATATAGATATAGATATAGATATAGATAGATAGATAGATAGATAGATAGATAGATAGATATAGATAGATAGATAGATAGATAGATAGATAGATAGATAGATAGATAGATAGATAGATAGATAGATAGATAGATAGATAGATAGATAGATATAGATAGATATAGATATAGATATATCTTGCTTCTAGAAGCACGAGGCCGAAGAGACACCAGCCTGAAGATGACGAATGAGACTTCGTCGAAACGTCGCCAAGACACTTCCAATTTTACACGGGAGAAAACCCGAATTACCAAAGACCTACATGCAAACACCCGTGAAAACCTCAGAAAACATATATATATAGATATATATATAGATATATATATAGATATATATATATAGTTACATTATATGTTTGTTTTAGAAATAATTAGAAATAATTTAGGCTAATGTAAAATGTTTTTTTAAAAAAACTTAAAGTCATGTTCATTTATAAAATATGTATGTGAAATAGAATAGAATAAGAGATAGAATTTAATTGAAAAGTATAAAGTGAATAATTGGAGTAATATGTATAGGTTAGGAATAATCTATATTATATGGATACCCGAATTGTATACTATATGTTTATGTAATGCCAAATTGGAATATGTTAATGGAAGTTAATTAAGCTCGAAAACGGGTGGAAATATTATTGATAGTTTTTTTTGTTTTGTTTTTATTGATAAAATAGAGAGGGAAATTCTAAAGAAGTAACTTAAATTGTTCATGTATGATTATATTTTCTACTTTGTTCTATGGAGTGCCCTATCTCCACGATGAGTCCTAAGCACTTGGTTATAAAAAAAAAAAAATCAATAATACTTGTTATATAAAAAAGAAAGAAAGTGGAAAATGATAATGAATCAAACCCTTGAGCTGGGCTTAATTTCTTTCTTAGGGAGTATTGGATAATAAAATATTAAAAAACAGCATTTTTTATGCTGTTGCTCCAGACATTACAGTTTCTTTCCCAGATCCAGTACATCTTGGGAGATCTCCATGGAGAAGCATCGTCTGTTAAAATCACCCACTAGAAATCTATAGTAACACTTCTCAGCCTTTTGGATAAGATCAAGTGTATAGCACAGTAATACATGATCAGTTTCCAATTTGTCTACCATGCTTATTTATTTATACCTCTGTACTCTTCAAGCAGGCAGATTCCCTGTATGGCTTATAAATCAAAAAACCAGGAAATATTTTTTTCTTCTGATTAAAAATACATCCCAAGTAGAAAAAGAAAATCTCAGATGCCAGTCCTTTAATATTACTCTGTATTAGCCAACCAAGATAGAAACAAAACAAATCTCACCGCCAGGTTCAAAAAATACCTATTATCTTCAGTTTCCTCACTGTAATCCTAATACACAGGTTTCAGCTCCAAGGCAGTCTCTGGTGATCTTGGCCTTCAGGCATTTTGCTTACATCCAGTTTGTGGCTCCCAGGTTTGGGAGCTTATATGACATCTTTCTGCCCATTCACCCCCACCACCAAAGGCAGATCATGCCTGCTGCTCTTCTTCATAAGGCAATGGGTTCCAGTGACCTCTTTGAGAAAAAGAGGAAGGAATTAATAGAAATGGCACTTTAATGGTTAGCTCCTTCTTGCAGGCAGTTTTGGTGGCCCCTGTGAGATGAAAGAAGGGAAGAAACGAGAAGATGGCAATTCCTTCTTGTTCTTGCTTCTCTATCTAAAGAGCTACAGTATCTATATAAAACTCATCTGTTGAAAGAATGCAAATGAAGTCCACATTGATTTCAGCACCATGGCTTTCATCATTGAGGATATTGGCTGGAGTAGTTGCCATGTTTTTCCATTGCTAAATTCCTAACCTCACTGAACTCAGTGCTTCCCAACCTGGACAATTTTAAAATGTGTCAACTTTAACTCCCAGAGTTCTTCAACCAACAGAGCCATTGCTAAGAATTCTGGGGCAAGAAATCCACACATCTCAAAGTTGCCCAGGTTGGGAAACATTGCTCTAGAGCACAGGTGTCAAACTTGATCACATCACGTGACGTATCATGACATATCATAATGTTTTTTGCCTTTGTGGAACCAGGGTAGGTGTGGCCTGCATATGATGCATCTGGCCCCTGGGCCGCCAGTTTGACACCTCTGCTCTAGAGTATCTCATTCCTGCAACAGCAGTCATTTCTCATGTCACTCATGCCTTGGTTACTTTTTTTATATATATATAAAGTATTTTATTAATTTTTTAACATGGTCACCTTAATATTTGGTAAACAGTGTGTTGTCTGGGTTTACATTTAAAAAACATTCGCTAACAATTGGTTTCTATAATCGATAATCCACATAATAGCTTTACTTGATTTCCTCTTCTTCCCATAATGTTCTCTTTTACCAACCTTAAGTTAATACAATTCTTATTGTTTTGATAGATAACAATTGAGTATAATTTTTTTTCTAATATTTCCGCAAATAATAATCACATCAATATAATATTTCTTTTCTAACTAGTCATTCTGGTTGCCCCATCATAGATCCCGTTTACAGTTCTTGTTTACATTTGTTTTTCCCACAATGTTCAAAACATTCTTACTGATTAAGATTTTCTCAAAGTTAATTACATGTAAATATTAGATTCTATTTTTTCTCATGTAAACCATCCCAAAACTTTTACCTTATTTAAGGAATAAATAAGACTAAAAGAAAAAGAAAAAAGAACAAGAGTAAAGAGGGATAAAAAGATAGTATACTACTGAAAGTCCATGTTTCCCCCTAAGCTAATACTTATTTATTTCCAAAATTTTTCCATTCTTTTTTACCATAATTAAGAATATATTTAATCTTTAAATATTCCATTTAATAAATCTAGTCATCTGGTCTTTTAACTCTTATTCAAAACATTTTTTTTCAATCCATTGTAATTTTCATAAAATCAATCACATTTAAATATCTAAAATATGTCCTTATATATAAGCCATTCTAACTCTTTTATATTACTCATATCAAGAAATAAGAGAAGAAAAGAGAAGAAAGAGAGAGTACTGTGCTCTTTGAGGGACTCCTCCCTCTTAAAGTAAAATTCATATCCAAAATTTTCTATTACTTTAACCATATTCAAACAGGTGTTTCTTTTTTAAATATTCTCTCTGATAAGTCCCATCATCTATTTTCTTAATTTTCACTTTGGCCTTCTTCTTTTGCCCAATATCTTTAATCAATGTATTCTGCTGAATCAAAGAGTCTTTCCATATTCTTGTAGGTGTCACTGTAGATATAAAAAATAAGTCAAGTACAATATCTTTGTAAGAGGCATTTGCTCTTTCATGTTTGTTGAAAATCTTTTTCTTTCTTTTTCTCTCTGTATCTCTTATCATTTTTTGTCTCTCCGGTTCTAGTGGTGTTCCTGACGTCTCTGCAATCCATTTTGACCAGTCTTTTTTCTTATCCTCAAATTTGTCTTGTGGTCTTAAAGTATAAGTTGCCTTTTCCAAAACCAATATTTCTTGTAAAACATTTTCCACTTGGGTTAAATCATACTTCTTTGTTGTGTTAAGTTCCATCTTTGAGTCTCTATCCTCGAATTTGTGTTCAGTTATCTGTTTTATCTGCTCCTTCTCTATTGTTATTTCCTGGGAATTTTTTTGTTTTTTGGAGATGAATTGGTTTATGTTTTCAAAGTTATTTTGGATTTCTTTGTGGTTTGAAGTCATTGTTGTTTGAATTAGTTGCAGCATCTCATATGTCTCCTCTTGAAAGGTATTTATTTTTTCTTGATAAGTTCTTTCTGCAAGTCTCTCATTTTCCATAGTGGTCAAGAATCGAAGTTTTCTTTTCTCTGCAAATAGCTTTAGAGTCACAGTTTAGTAGATATTTATAATCCAAAAAGGTTCAAAAAGGTTTCCTGAAGTTTATAATCTTTTCTTTGTCTGCAACCCAAAATGTTTTCCTTTTTTGTCACAGCTGTTCTCTATTATTATAGCTTTGAAGGTCACAAGCACAGATTATTTTTTTCCAGATTTTGCCAAGTCCTGTATAAAAGCCATAGCTGTCATAGTCTTTATCCACCACTAGATGTCAGCACCAGTTTATTTTTCAAATTATCAAAATAGAAAATTTCCTTTAAAATGAGAATCTTAACCATTCAGCTTTAGGAGCCAAGATGGTGGACAGGCAGCAAAGGCTGTAAAGAGCTCCTCCAAAAGTAAAAGCTTTCTTTTCTTTTTATTTTAACTTTTAACTCCTTTTAACACTGCATTT
This sequence comes from Azemiops feae, assembly GCA_023970755.1. Lineage (NCBI taxonomy): Eukaryota > Metazoa > Chordata > Lepidosauria > Squamata > Viperidae > Azemiops > Azemiops feae. The sequence goes on along the minus strand of JALGBA010000071.1, from coordinate 412,813 downwards.
TTAACCTACCCATTTTTAACCTATTTTAACCCATTTTAACCTATTTTTAAATCTGTTTTAACCCTTGTTTGACTTTTTATAATAGTCAAAGACTTTTTATAAAGGATATATACTGGAGAGGCTACCATTGTTTTACCTACATTTTAACAACTCTACAAGCCAGGATTACCAAGAATGGGGAAAAGGAGAAAGAGACAGCATGTTCACTCGGCAGCACAGAGTTCTTCCAAGCCACTGAAGCAACAGAAAATGGAAGATTTTGCTGCAAATAGACAGCCTGCTCCAGTAAGTAACTCATCTGTATGTGACTCATTGTGTGGAAAATAACTGGAAGGAACAAGTAAGTTTAAAAATAATATATATTTTAGTATTATCATGTAATCATTGTTATATTATTTTATAGTTAATATTTTATAATCAATAGCCTGAGTGGATGCTTTGTGTATATTGGGAAAAATATAAGCCTTAAGTGAGAGGTGGGGGAAACAGGAGTTATAATGGGGCCTGGTGTGAGTCATCATCTAGGAATTGTTTTTAAGTACCTTCTGGTGCTTGGTACCACTACTTGATCTGACAGGTATTGGAGATGGAAGACATCCTTCCTCTAAGATTGATAGGGATGTACATAGATGGTCTGAGTAAACAGGATAATAGGGGAGGGATCTTATTAGTATAATGTAAGCAAACAGGGGCGGAGATAATGTATTCTGTTTAGGCATTTCTGATAGATTGTAACCTCCAAAGCCTAAGCCAATGGGGTCATGGAGGAGGGAATGGGCGTCGGGATAGGATGTATAATAATGTGTGATTCTGAAACTTGGGTGTGGTTCAGTGTTTAGCTATGTTGCATCACTAGCTTTCCTGAATCCACCACGCTTTGCAAACCGTTGCTTTTTAGACTTTGTTGTGAATGATAATAAACTTCTTTTCTATTTGCAACTTAAACTGAGTGAATTTTAATTTGTACCTATTATGTCCCGGACTCGGAGGATGACTTGGAAGGCATGCCCTGTCAAGTTCGACAGTCCAGCTTTGAACTCCAGGAGCGGTGAGTGCCGAGCGAACCCTAGAGCCCAACGAACCTAAATAGAAGTTGCAAATAGAAATGAAAGGAGAGGGAACCAGAAATAGAGATTGCTGGCCTCAGGAAAAACCGGGTAACTTCGTGCACGGACCTAGGTGAGTAAAATCTGGGGTGGCCAGATACAAAAACCACCTAGGCAGTTGGGGGAGGACTGGTTAGCACTGTTTGAATCTGAGATCTGTGAAAGGAGTGCATGAGACATCCTGAGTACCCAGAAGGGGTAGCAAGACAAAGTGAGTGCGGACCCCTCGGTATCCGACTTCCATACCCTCGCAAGAGGATTGGTGGAGAAACAGGGGAAGCGACTTGGTGAAGTAAAAGGTGGTCTCATTAGATTGGTAAGGATAAGATAACAGTACGGTAAACCAGTATGGGCAATTCTCGGAGTGTTCCCAAAAAAAAATGTGTAAAGAAAATTAGAAAGAATCCTAGGTTGAACATAGATAAAGAGAGTCCTTTAGGACTTCTATTAAGTAATTGGGGTAAGCCACCCTATAATAAGATAATTGATAGATTGAATTTGACTAAAGAAGATATGGTAAATTTGTGTTGCTTTTTTTGGTGGGAGGATGAAAAAGTAGAGTGGCCGCGAATAGGAATTAACAATTATTTTGCGTGCCAAAATTTATATGATTATGTGCAGAGAAAAGTGTGCAAGTCATTAGATAATGAATTGGATTATGCTTTAATTTGGAATCCAGATAAATGGATCTCCATGGTAGATACATTATCAACTGTGTCTGTGATGGTACAGAAGGAAGAAGAAGAAAAATTAGAGGAAGAGGAGGAAACAAAATCAAGATATAGGGATTATCGCCCCCCACCTTATAATCCAAATTAGGCTCCAGTCCAACCACCACTGGTGATACCTTTGCCGCCGCCTTTACCGGCGGTGCCCCAAGGTGCAGTGGGAGGAATTGGAACCTGGCCCCAACAACAGCTAGAGAAGGAGGATACAAAGTATAAAAACTTGAGAAAAGAAATAGAATAGTGTAAAAAGGACATTGAAAATTTTCCTTTCGGAAAAAATCCAGCGGTGTCAGCTTTTCCCTTAAGGGAAGTGCTGAACGGGGTAGATGGAAATAATGCCCCGAGAATCAGCTTCGTCCAAGAGCCATTAAAGGCATCTGAAATACGAACCTTTAAGAAGGAATTGAAAAATTTAATTGAGGGCCCGCTGGGGGCTGCTGAACAATTGGAAAATCTACTAGGACCAAATATTTATACCTGGGATGAACAGATGGCCATTTTGAGCACTTTATTTTCGGCCGAAGAAAGACAATTAATTAGAACTGCAGCAGCAGCAATTTGGACTAGGGAACATGCGAATGGGCCAGCGGCAGATGTAAAATTTCCTCTGGCCAGACCAAATTGGGATAATAATGACTTGGCCGGAAGACAAAATATGGAAGACATGAGAAATCTTATAATTAGAGGAATGAAAGAGGCTGTACCAAAAGCTCAGAACATGACTAAGGCATTACAAATAGAACAAGAAAAAGATGAGTCTCCTGCTGCCTTCTTACAAAGACTGAAAGATGGCATGCGAAAATATTCGGGGATGGATCCTGATGATGCTGCCAATGTACCACTAGTCAGAGTTCAATTTGTGACTAAATCATGGCCTGATATAAATAAGAAGTTGCAAAGGTTGGATGATTGGACCACCAAACCAATAAATTATTTATTAAAAGAGGCTCAGAAAGTGTATGTTCAGAGGGATGCAGAGAAAGTAAGGCAGAAAAGTAAGATGATGGTAGCAACAGTACAGCAAGTGATGAAGCAGGAAAAACCTCCTAGCAGAGAGTTAGGGGATAAGCAAAGTCCCTTTGAAATAAGATATAGGAGGAATGAAAGAAATCAGTACGTTAATGGGGGTAGAGGAAGAGGATTTCGAGGATTTCGAGGATTTCGAGGTGGATACCAGAAGAGGGAGAGAACGTGTTTTGGATGTGGAATGACGGGCCATTTTAAGAAAGATTGCCCTAAACTCCAGAAAGAGCAACAAGTCTACAGAGTGGTGGAAGAAGAAGAAGATAGTTTTTACTAGGGGTGTCAGGGGCAGTTTATTTTTAGGTCCCACAACGAGCCCTTGATAAATTTAGAAGTGGGACCCAAGAAGGAAGAGGTAGTGTTCCTGATAGATACTGGGGCAGCGCGCACTTCAGTGTCTACATTAATACCTACTATGAAAATTAGTCAAAATCAAATTAGAATGTCAGGAGTAAAAGGGGAAGGATTTTATGTAAAAGAATTGGAGGAAATTCAAATTGGACAAGAAAATGGAGAAAATATTAGGGCAAAATTATTGTATATACCTGAAGCGGGAGTAAATTTGTTAGGTAGAGATGTGTTAGGAAAATTGGGACTTACAATTACATTTAAGACAAAATCAAGTCCTCTTTTTGTATTAACAAAAGAAGATGAAAAGGGGATAAACCCAAAAGTATGGGTTGGGGAAGGAAACAGAGGAGGTTTGCAAATTGAACCCCTGAAAATAGAGTTAACAAATCCAAATGAGATAGTAAGACAAAGACAATATTCCTTGTCAATGGAAGGTTGGAAAGGCCTCCAGCCGGTAGTTGATAGTTTAGTAAAAGATGGGTTATTAGAACCTACCATGTTGCCATTTAATACACCTATACTTCCTGTAAAGAAACCAGATGGAACGTATAGGATGGTGCAAGATCTTAGGCTTTTGAACAAAATTGTGAGAACTAGACATCCAGTAGTCCCAAACCCATATACTTTGATGGGACACATTCCACCTGAACACCAGTGGTTCAGTGTGGTAGATTTAAAAGATGCATTTGGGGCCTGTCCTTTAGCAGAAGAATCCCGCCCATTGTTTGCTTTTGAATGGGAGAATCCCTTTATGGGGAGGAAACAACAATATCAATGGACTGTGCTTCCTCAGGAATTTACGGAATCTCCAAACCTGTTTGGACAAGTGTTGGAACAGGTATTGGAACAATTCCAGGTCCCTGGAGAGACATACATGATACAATATGTGGATAATTTGTTGATCTCAGGAAAGAAACAGCATCAAGTAAAAGAAGCAACTGATAAATTGCTAGAATTTTTGGGAGAAAAAGGGTTGAGGGTTTCTAAAAGGAAATTACAATATGTTGAAAGAGAGGTGAAATATTTGGGATATTTGATAAGTAAAGGTAGTAGAAAAATAACACTGGATAGAATTGAAGGGATGGTTAAACAACCTCTTCCTAAAGATAAAAAGGAATTGAGAAAATTCTTAGGTCTGGTCGGCTATTATAGGTTGTGGATTGACAACTATGCTAGCCTGACTAAACCTTTATATGCTAAATTAATTGAATCTGAGCCATGGGATTTAAGGTGGGAGAACCAGGAAAAAGAGGATTTTAAAAGAATTAAAGAAGCTTTGACTCAAGCTCTGGTGTTGAGTCTTCCGAATTTAGACAAACCTTTTCATTTGTTTGTAAATGCAGAAGAGGGAATAGCTTATGGGGTTTTGACTCAAACCTGGGCGGGTCAACGCAAACCTGTGGCATTTATATCAAAAATTATGGATCCTGTAGTAAGAGGATGGCCAGTCTGTGTGCAAGCTATAGCTGCGACGGCCCTCTTGGTACAGGAAAGCAGAAAATTGACTTTTGTGGGGGCTCTCGTTGTAAGCACACCCCATCAAGTAAGAACAATTCTCCAGCAAAAAGCAGGTCACTGGTTGACTGATTCGAGAATTTTAAAATATGAGGCTATTCTAATGGAAAAGAATGATTTGGTCCTAACAACGGATCACAATGTGAATCCGGCTCAATTTTTAGCGCATAAACCGCAAATAAATGAAGAAAATTTGGAACATTTCTGCTCCAAAATAATTGAGATGCAAACAAAAATACGACCTGACCTGGAGGAATGTCCTTTGGAAAAAGGAGAAGCCCTGTTTATAGATGGATCGTCCCGAGTGGAGGAAGGAGTTAGGAAAAATGGATATGCTATTGTGAATGGACACACCAAGGAATTATTGGAGACTGGTAGCCTACCTACTAATTGATCAGCACAAACTTGTGAATTATATGCACTAAATCAGGCATTAAAATTGTTACAAGGTAAAATAGGAAATATTTATACAGACTCTAGATATGCCTTTGGTGTGGTCCACACTTTCAGGAAAATATGGAGACCGGGGAATGATCAACAGCAAAGGGAAGGAACTAGTACATGAGGAATTAATTAAGCAAGTGTTAATGTCCTTAGAACAACCTAAAAGAATTGCAGTAGTACAAGTTAATGCACACCAAAAAGGAAAATCTTTTGAAATACTTGGAAATCGACTGGCTGATGAGGAAGCTAAATTAGCAGGCAATGAAGTTACTATGAATATATTAATACTGGAAGTTAGAACAAAGATTGAAGTTCCAATATTCAATGATAGAGAAAAAGAGCGAATTCGACAAGAAGGGGGCCAAGAGGGGAAAGATGGTGTTTGGCATCTGCCGGATGGCAGACAAGTAATTAATAAAGTGATTGCCAAAGAATTAATAGCATATTTGCATGAAGGAAGCCATTGGGGAACACAGGCTCTAGTAGATTGTATTTTGAAATTGTATGCTTGCTTTGGAATTTATACAATCGCAGCACAAGTGGTAGAATCATGTTTAATTTGTAAGAAAATAAATAGACAGGCTTTGAGAAAGCAACCAGCAGGGGGAAGACCTCCAGTGTTTAAACCATTCCAATGCGTACAAATAGACTATACTGAGCTACCTAAAGTGGGCAGCTATAAATATTTCCTTGTAATTATTGATCATCTAACAGGATGGATTGAAGCTTTTCCCACCATAAATGCTACAGCAAAAACAGTAACTAGAATCCTATTAGAAAAGATCATTCCAAGATTTGGGATAATAACACAAATTGATAGTGACCAAGGTAGTCATTTTACTGGGAAAATTCTGCAAAATATTGGGGAAGCACTGGGAATAAACTGGAAGTTTCACACACCTTGGCATCCGCCCTCTAGTGGTAAAGTGGAACGGGCTAATGGAAAACTAAAAGAAGGAATTAGTAAACTAATTTTGGAAACAAGAATGTCCTGGATCAAATGTTTACCTTTGGCTCTTCTAAGAATCAGGACTCAGCCAAGGAAAGACATAGGACTATCACCGTACGGACTGTTATATGGGGTAGGATTCCCACCTGGAGAAATCTGCATGGATTCATTATGTACTAGAGATAAAGTGATGAGAAATTATGTGCATAAACTGTTCCAGTATCTTGAACATTGCAGGAGACAAGGACTGCTGGCGCAGACGCCGCCTCTGGATTTTCCTGTCCACAAGATCTGTGTGGGAGATTGGGTCCTGATCCAGAGCTGGAAGGAGGAAAAATTGCAACCTAAGTGGGAAGGCCCGTTCCCGGTGTTGCTAACCTCTGAAACTGCTATCCAGATGGCTGAAAAAGGTTGGACCCATTACACCCGAGTGAAGGGACCAGTAGCTGAATCTAACGAACAGTGGACCTGTGTTCCGACTGAAACACCATTAAAGATCACTCTGAAATGACAGAATCCAAATGTCACATCCTGATGTGTATGAGTGGTGTGGAATAGGATTTGCAATCTTTTTGTGTCTTTTAGGAGCAGTGATTGCCTATTGGGCCGGGAAAGAATTAAAAGACATTCTGATTTTTGTTTGTTGCCCTGAAAACCGGAAAAGCCCAGGAGTCCAGGAAGAAATCCAAGAGCTAAATAATTTACCTGATGTGTTGGTTCTGTGATTGTAAATTCCATTGTGATTGTTGTTGTTGTTCTCATTGCATTGATTTTGTACGATGTACAAGATGTGAAATTGAATGTGATTATTGAATTATTGAACAAGTGCTGAAGTAGGTGACGACTTTAGTGGACGAGTAGAATATACATTGAAAACTACACCTACCATTCAAGAGATTTATAATAACCAAAGGAAGATAGACTTAAGCACCATACAATTGAAAGACTCTATTATAGTAGAATTTCCGACATGGAAATCTTTCAGAGATTATTTATCATTTTCTTGTCCATGGTTATCCAAATAACCACCAGCATCAATAGCTGCTCTTCTTGTATGACTGATACAAAAACAGGTGATAGGATGGGAAAAACGTTGGTCTATCATACTAATTATAAATGCCAAACACAACAAGGAACCTGTACCTAAAATGGGACCCAATATAATATATGCACAATTTCAGAATCAGGTCAAACCAAAAAGGTATGCTATGACCCCTATTCCTCCTAGTACTAGTATCTGGATACAAGTATTAGATTTAGCAGGTCAATATAAAACTTTGGTAAGTAACCATTCCACTTCTAAAGAAATAATAATATGTGTGGATCTATGTCTGGTGTTTAGTATAGCAAAGGGATCGGTACAGTGTGAAAGCTTAAGTTGGCAAAGGGAATATATGACGAATAATAAATATGAATATAAGTATGTGTCAAGGTCTTCTCCTGGAGCAGTAGTGAGTGCATCAGGATATGAATATTATTATATTAAAACTACTGATAAATATTACATAAGTTCCAATCACAAGATAAATTATACCCTAGGAGTCACCACTAGTAATTGTGGAATAAATCAGTGTAATCCAATATGCTTGAAATTCCAACCACAAATAACTAACCAACAAATAACTACTTGGTCTTGGGTACATTTAGGAATAGATGGTAGAGGCAAAGACCCCAATGGTGATATGTTAGTAAAAGCTACCACTACCATTGTAACAAAAAGTGAAAAGGTGTCAGTATTCCACTCATTTTATGACATATTGGAGGAGAATAAGGATAAAGGAATCACCCAATTAACTATAAAGCTTTTTATTGATTTAGCAGAACGAATAGCCTCTACACTGGGAGTTAAAAATTGTTATGTATGTGGAAGTACCAATATGGGAGAGCAGTGGCCCTGGGAATCAAAAGAAGTAGAAATAACTAATACTAATATAACGAAGAACTGGACCCGAGTGGAACAAACAGACAGAAAATGGGCCTTAGCAACATCAATTATAGGTCATAACTGTTTTCATAAACCATGTAAAAAGAATCAATTGTCTAAAGGTGATCTGGTGTGTGAAGGCCAAAGAATATATAACAACAGTAAAATAGATAATTGGGGTATAATGGAAAACATGTCAGGCAACCCTTTTGAAGATACTATCATAAAGAAATATTGGTATAATACTAGTATTGATTGGCTGGCTCCAGAAAAGTTTTATTGGATATGTGGTAAATATGCGTATACAAAATTACCCAAAGGTTGGTGTGGATCATATGTACTAGGCAATATCAAACCTGGATTTTTTTCTATTACCAATAAAAACTGGAGAAAAATTGGGATTAACGGTCTATGAAGAGAAAGGGATAAATAAGAAGAAAAAAAGGTCAATAACAATTTCTACAAAACATTTTTGGAAAGATGATGAATGGCCCCCTGAAAGGATAATACAAGTATATGGACCAGCTACATGGGCTGAGGATGGATCTTGGGGTTACAGAACACCAATTTATATGTTAAATCGTATTATCCGCCTACAGGCTGTAGTAGAAATAATTACCAATGAAACATCAATAGCTTTAAATCAATTGGCAAAACAAAATAATCAAATGAGGACAGCAATATACCAAAATAGGTTGACATTAGATTATTTGCTGGCAGAAGAAGGAGGTGTATGCGGAAAATTTAACTTAACTAACTGTTGTTTGCAAATAGATGATAGCGGAAAAGTTATAGAAGAAATTACTGACAGAATACGAAAGTTAGCTCATGTCCCTGTACAAACTTGGACTGGAATGTTAGATGATAATGGCTTTTTAGGGGGAATTTTTAGGAATTGGAAACAAGCTTTATTTATGCTTGTAATAATCATTATGGGATTAATGTTTTTACCTTGTCTCATCCCTCTCATTAGGAATATTGTTCAAAGTACTATGGAAGGAATAATACAAATTAATCAGAAGGAATCAATAGGAAGGAAAATGTATAACCTTAAACAGATCACTAAAGAAACTAATTCTGTAAAATATGAAAGGGAATTAGAAATACAAAGAAATTTGGAAAATTTTAATGTTTTATTTTTAAAGAATGGGTAAAAAGAAAAAGGGTGGATTTGTGGAAAATAACTGGAAGGAACAAGTAAGTTTAAAAATAAAATATATTTTAGTATTATCATGTAATCATTGTTATATTATTTTATAATTATTTTATAATCAATAGCCTGAGTGGATGCTTTGTGTATATTGGGGCCTGGTGTGAGTCATCATCTAGGAATTGTTTTTAAGTACCTTCTGATGCTTGGTACCACTACTTGATCTGACAGGTGTGGGAAATGGAAGACATCCTTCCTCTAAGATTGATAGGGATGTACATATATGGTCTGAGTAAACAGGATAGTAGGGGAGGGATCTTATTAGTATAATGTAAGCAAACAGGGGCGGAGATAATGTATTCTGTTTAGGCATTTCTGATAGATTGTAACCTCCAAAGCCTAAGCCAATGGGGTCATGGAGGAGGGAATGGGCGTCGGGATAGGATGTATAATAATGTGTGATTCTGAAACTTGGGTGTGGTTCAGTGTTTAGCTATGTTGCATCACTAGCTTTCCTGAATCCACCACGCTTTGCAAACCATTGCTTTTTAGACTTTGTTGTGAATGATAATAAACTTCTTTTTTATTTGCAACTTAAACTGAGTGAATTTTAATTTGTACCTATTATTTTGTGTCCAACAATTGGAATGGGATTTACAAACTGAACTTGAAAGCAAACAGCATATAGAACTTTCTGTTTCTCTCACAGAAAATAGCTCCCCTCCCTAGAATTCAGCACCCACTTTTCCTGCACAGGATGGGATAGTAACAAACTTAGTAACGGGGAATGAAACAGATTTCCTTTCCAGACAATGTTTGCTCACAGCTCAAACTGTAAATTCAATCTACGAACTTTTATCAATTGTTACAAATAAGGTTGACTGCTTGAAAGAGTCTTTTGCAAAGTTTATCAGCAGTCAAACAAACATTGCAGAAGGACCCAGGAGAACAAACAATGATAGACATGGGATGCCTAATGCAGAAATGGAAACCAGAATAGGCCCCTCTCTCCCTTCTATAAACCAGAGAGGAAAGAATATCCACAAAGAAAACAACACTCAATCAGTTAGTTCTAGAGGTGACTATTGTAACCTCAGTTTACAGACCAACCAGGTTACCTTGCAAATCTATGATAACAGAAGAAACAGAGGACATTGGAGTGATAGAAAAGCTGTTAGGCAGTCTCTGAGCCAACTGCTCCGCTGCGAGTACACGCAGATTGATTTATTACATGCAGAGTGGCTGCCCACTAGAAGGCAATGTATGCGGATTTTGCTATCCTTTAAGCAGCCCATAATTCCCTCAATGCTTCTTAGAATCAGTGCTTTTTTTGTAAAAAAAAAAAAAAAAGGTGCCGGAACTCACACATGTCATACAACCCACTTTGCCTACCCTACAAGGTTCCATCCCAAAAAGGTGTCGGAACTTCGTTCTGAGCATTCTATGAGAAAAAAAGCCCTGCTTAGAATGAAGCACTTCCTGAGCACTTTTTCAATATTTCTAATACGTGTTTTTCGCTCAGGGAACCTGCACCCACTCCTGGTTCAGTCTCTCCATGAGGGAACTACTGCTTTAAATCCAAGCGGCAACAGACCTCATACTGATAAGATTGAAACACGGGCAGCTGAATCAACCTTGAGAAAACAGAGAAGTGATCCACAAACAGAGTTACCCACAGTCACTGATTCTGCTGAGGGCGTGCCAGAAGAAATGTTGATAGACTTTAACGATATATTGCCAGAACCTGAGCAAGCTAATTATACACAGAGACTGGATGATTTAGAAGAACCACTGACAATAACTACTCAATCTAATGCATCAAATGACAATTGTCATAACTGTCCTCCAACGGGTGCTCCTGTGGAGAACTTGAACTGACTATATGAAGGCCAGTGCAAGAAAAACACTTTAAACATCATGTCATGGAATGTAGCCGGGTGGTATCGTTTCAGAGGCCTTAATCACTCTGATCCTCTGAAAGGCAAGGATATTATATTGTTGCAAGAGACTTGGACTACTGATGATCTCCTGCTTAATGGCTTTTATTCATATAAGCTGGAAGCAAGGCCAGACAGAGGCCCAGGGAGACCAACTTGAGAGCAGAGTCCACACTTATTACCCCTTTAAACCACTCAGCTATGGCCCTTCTCCTCAAGTGGGACTCAGTCCTGTTTTTGATAATTAATGTTTATCTCCCTCCTTCACTAAGAAAAGCTGAAACCACTGCTGTATGGCTGGAGTTGGAACACTACGTTAATAAACAACTCATGGAACACCCAAATGCCAGGGTCCTACTAGGGGGAGACTTTAATGCCAGATTGGGACCAGATGATTATACATTATTCATGAAACATCATCAATATCCACCATCGGAGGTCCCTATACAAAACAACGCCCCCCTCATACGACTCTCTAAAGACACTAGAGCTAACTATGCTGGCCTCTGTCTTGCCAAGTTGGCAAATAAATTTAACTTCTTCATATCGAACGGCTCATGGCCTGGTGACTATCCTGGAGAGTTTACATTCATGGCAGGGTCCAAAACTAGCACCATTGACTACATCTTAACTTCTATGGAATTAGTACATTATATAGGAAATTTTGAAGTCCTGCCTTTCCTAGAAAGTGATCATCTTCCTCTGTGTATATACATGAAGCCCTTTATCAGGCAGATACCCTCCAAGGACCATTTTATCCCTGCAATCTCTACAGCCGGCCTAACAAGATGTCGGGTCAAATGGACCCAACAACTTGATCAGAAGGTAAGAAGAGCCCTAACAGAGGATAATTTTCAAAAAATCCACGCAGCCTTTATATCAGCCAACCCGATTCAAGATTTATTAGAACTATATAAAAGTTTAGTCTATGAGCTACAACCATTATTAGCACATGACCAAAATTTCTCAGCTAAGAGGTCCTGTACCACCTCCAAACCATGGTTTGACAAGGATTGCGTAGAAGCCAAGCAAGCCCTTAACTCGGCATACAAGGAGTACAAAAGCGAGACTGGATATGGCAATAAAGCAATTCTTAAACAGCTACTTACACTTAAAAAACAATTCAAGCAATTGATTGCTTTCAAGAAGAGACAAGACACAAGGTCTTCCTGGGAACAACTCATCGTGGCAGCAAAGCAAAAGAACTTCTTTATTTTGGCATCTAATAGCTTGCCACTCTGAAAGAATCTATACCCCATTAGACTGTCATATATCTCCTATAACCTGGGAACTCCATTTTCGGAGAATGTATGAAGACCCCTCCAGCGAGAGTACATGGTCTAAAATGAAGGATTTACCAGAGTGGCCTCCAGTTTCAGAGTCTGAAATCAAATCCCTCATTGGCCAACTCAGGATCGGGAAGGCTCCAGGAGCTGACTTCATTTCGGCAGAATTACTAAAGAACAATATGGAGTGGTGGATACCCGTCCTGGCAGCACTATTCACCTATATTGACTCCACCGGCCATGTCCCAGAGGATTGGGGCTTGGCAATTATGGTCCCAATTTATAAAAAGGGAAAGAGAGACAACCCTGCCAACTACAGACCAATAATTCTGCTAAATATAATCAGCAAACTCTATGCCAAACACCTTCAAGATAAATTAAAGGAGTGGCTGGACCTTGAGAACCTGATTGCTGAAGAACAAGCCGGGTTTAGAGAGGGGAGAGGTACCATAGATCAGTGCTTAGTTCTTCAACATTTGATTGAAAAATATACATCAGATAGACCTGTATCATTATACGCTACCTTTATAGATCTTAAGGCAGCTTTTGACACGGTCACAAGGACTAAACTATGGGAGAAGCTGGAAGCTGCCTCAATTGATCACAGACTCCTCCATCTGATACGTGCCTTACATACCAAAACATCCCTCAAGGTGAGGTGTAATATGCAAGGGTCTCTCTTGAGGTCAGTTGAAACTCAAAAGGGGGTTAAACAGGGGTGCATTTTGGCCGCCTTGCTCTTCAATTTTTACATAAATGATATGATAAATTGGTTAAATAATCCAAATTACCACCCCCAAAAATAGGTGACTGAAGCATTGCCCTGCTGCTCTATGCAGATGATGCTGTGATTCTCTCCAGGACTCCAGTTGGCCTTAAAAGAGCCTTGCGAGCCCTTGTCCAGTATTGCAAATATAATAAACTGGACATAAATTATGAGAAAACAAAGGTTATGGCTTTTGCAAAAAGGCATAAAAAGGTACTCATGGTATTTAAATAGCCACAAAATAGAGCAGGTAACCACCTTTAAGTACCTAGGGGTGGTCATCCATGCCACTGGCTCACAAAAAGCCCACGGAGAATATGCGGCTGCCTCTGGCCAACGATCAGCGAATGCCATTCTCAAATGTTTCCGCACAAAGGGAGGACACTATGTTCCAGCTGCAATTAAGCTCTTTCTGGCCAAGTCGCTAGCACAGCTTCTCTACGGGACCTTGCTTGGACCCTCAGCTTCGTGTTTTACACCACTGGAAAGAGTTCGATCCAAATTTATCAGAACAATTCTCCAGATGCCACGCTGTGTCTCAAATGCACTTCTGCGCCTGGAGACAGGATTTATAAAAGTCGAAACAAGAATCTGTATAGCTTCCTTAAACATCTGGCTAAGGCTTAATTGCTTTCCGCAAGGCCTTGTTCCATTAATTCTACAAGATAAATTTTCATCTTCATGGATCAAGGCAGTCGAGTCCAACCTTGCCAAAAACAAACCTTGCGTCAAAGAGTAGAGGACATCGAGAGGCAAGCAGACTTAGGTATAGCTCCACTGTTTCTGGCTCCAGACTTTATTAGATACATGGTCACACGTGCCAGGTATCTTAGTCAGTTGGAGTCAGTAAACCACCGGAAAGCATTCTCGCTTACACGGTGCCATGCGTTTCCATCGGCCATCCTGTACGGCAAGTATAAAAAGACACCACTGTCTGAAAGACTCTGCTCCTGTGGCTCAAGAGAGGTGGATACCATTGGACACATACTTCTTCGATGCTCCTTCTACAGAGCCATTCGGAAAAAACACATCCTCCCCATAACTGATATGTATCCTGGTCGTTTGGAAAGTATTTATCTCCAGTGGCTGCTTAAGGATGAGCAGGCAGTGATCACGGCGCAGGTGGCTAGATTCTGTGCAGCAGCATTGGGGATTCGCCAGAAACATAAATAATCATTTTAGATCCTTTTAATAATCTTTTATAATTGATTTTATTATGTGTTTTATCCAGTTTTAGACTATACTCAATGTATTTTTATTGTTAGGTCAGTATGATTCAGTTTTTCTGAAGCTAGCGTGTTTTTGATATACTGTCTGTAAAACTAGGCAGACCTTGGTCGCCCATTGATTGCATCATTGATTGTGATGTATTGCTATGTCCACTTGTGATTGTTCTGTTTAGTTTTGTTTTATTTGGATGTTTGATTTATGTGTGGCCTTTGGCTGTAATAAATTGATTTTTTTTTTTTTGGCTTAACCATTCAACAATTCCAAACATCCAAATTTAGGTTTTATATTCATTTCATTTCATTTCATTTCTGTATGTTTTGGTCCTCCATTAAGGGTTTAATTCGCCACTTCCATTAGTAAAAGGGTGGGGCAAAACTCCCCCTCCTTCATGTTCGGAGGTTTTTTGCTTCTTGGGAATTTTTTTTTTCCAGGAAAGTTAATAAGTAGGATAGAGAAAATCGATGATATTACCCAGATTCAAACGCGCTGTTTACAATCAGCTTAAAATAGTGCTTTTTGACTTCGGTTGCTTGTAGCTTGGGCTAGACTCTGAAGTTAGGTTAGCCTGTCTCCTGTTGGTTTCTGGAAGGCTTCTCCTGGATCGATCGGGTCGACCACCATCTCTCCGTGGTCCGCAGGACTTCCTTCTTTCTTTGCCGCCTCTTCGGGGCACCTTCTGTCCCATTTAGGGTCCCCTAACAGGAAGAAATTCAGCCAGAGGGCACGGAGCTCCGAAATCCCTTGGCTATTGTGCTACTGTGCAAGACCAGAAGTCGCCTTGGTTACTTTTTGATTGGACTCTTGTACCCTTCTTGAAGCACCCCCTATAACATTTTATGCTGAGACATGCAATTATTGCTGGTTGTTGATTGCTACCTTTAAAGCCCTTCATGATTTGGGGGCTGGATATCTGCAGGAC
Source organism: Azemiops feae (assembly GCA_023970755.1). Classification (NCBI taxonomy): domain Eukaryota; kingdom Metazoa; phylum Chordata; class Lepidosauria; order Squamata; family Viperidae; genus Azemiops; species Azemiops feae. The sequence goes on along the minus strand of JALGBA010000071.1, from coordinate 397,485 downwards.
CATTTTCTCCCAGCAAAGCTGGCCAATTAAGAATTACTAACACTGAATAGTGGCAGTGGATAAAGAAAACTAGAAGATGGCAGTTTAATCATCTGGAAGAGACTTCTAAGAGAATAAAATCAGTCCAGAAAATTTGAATTAAAGCAAGCTGTAAAGGAAAATTTGATCTGGAGCTTTGACAGTAGATACTGCATTTTGCCCCCATTCCCATGTCTTTCAGCTGACTGGCTTGAGGCTTATGAAAAATTGGCAGAGGTTTAATGAGACTTTCAGATCATTTTGAATAACAGCTGGATGCTCAAAAGCTGCTTCATAGAGAGGTTAAGACAGCTGACTTGGATTCACGTATCCCCTCAGATATTCTTTCTGCTAGTGCTGCATATTTCTAAAAAGACAAGCTGACCACATGAAGAGTCATCCCAAAAGAGTCAGCCTTGCCAACATTTCGGAAGAAAGCAAATTGTCTTCATATTTACTTTAGAATTTTCTCTTCCCACATTTAACTTTTTTTCTGTTAATTTGCCACAGAAAATGATTTGTATCAGAAAATTGTATATGCAGTGTTAAAACAAACACTAGTTCCCAAGCATGACTTTGTAAAGATAACCGGCTTGGATTAAAAAAAATGCAAGAGAATAGCTTTCTCAATTATGCTAATGAATCATTTAGGTTGCTTCAAATTAGAAAGCAAAACTATGCACTATGAAGCTTGAAGCAAAGCTAATCAAATCTTTAATGCATTGTTTAAAACATCAATGATTTTAGATTACAACGATGGTAAAACCCAGTTTGGGTTGTTATCATTTAATGGTGCCACTAAATATATTACATGAACAAGACAAATGGAAGAACTATTGACATTCATAGAGGGGAAGGGAAAACAATGCTAATGTTCACAAACATATTAATTTGAAATTTCTTCCAAGTTAAAAAAAAAAAGCATTTATACTTTCAAAGAAATATCTTTGTATTTGATGTGAAAGGGTCACTTTAGTCATAATTTAAATGGATATGAAGAGTGTGGACAGGAAGTATGAAGGATAAATGTGGCATGCTGGACTAAAATAAGAAGAGTGCCTGCTATAGGTACATTTTAAAAAAACGCTTGTATTTGTCTCATGTGGCCCATTAAAATCACCTCATTAAACAGTATGAAGCAGATGCTTGAGGCAGAAGTTTTCAGAAGCATTGTGAAAAGGTAGCAAACTGGTTCATTCTTAAATTGTTATTGTATTTTTATTGTCTGGGATGGAGAAAGGTGCATGTGGAATAATATGTCCCATGTACCAAAATAACCAATTTTGTGCCTTTGATTGGTGCAGGTTTTTCAGATTCAGATGTTAAGTTGTTGGTATTTTTTCACACCTTGCTAACTGAGATACCAGGGGATAAATTAGAATTTTCCACCATCTAGCACTGCATCCTGACCTATAACCCTAGAAGAATCTCTGAGATGCCTGGTTGACACTACAGTATCGGTATTTTTGCCTTCTGGAGCAATTTTGCAGCTTGAAGTAGAAAACCCCTTACAACAGTATCAAACAATATAGCAGGGGTGTCAAACTGCCGGCCCACGGGCCGGACGCATCATGAAGAAACCGCACCCACCCCATTGCCGGCAATGGGGAAAAAGCTCCGATACGTCGCGCGATGTCATGTGACGTTGCGAGTTTGACATGTCTACAATATAGCAATCCAGGCCACAAATATAATTAATTTTTAACAGGTTTTTTTCCTGCAAAGCTAAAAGGGCAACCATAAACACTAAACTTTCCAAAAGTCATGGCAGGTGAAAATATTCTCAAAATCACACCCATATTTGATTGACCCAACAAGTTGGCAATAGCCTTCTTTTACTGTTACTGAAAAATATGAATAAGTAAAAGTCAAGAGAAAGATGAAATTATATGCTCTGAAAACATTAATTTAATTGCCATTGTTCTTTATTGCAAATCTATAATTGTAAGTGAAATTGATCATATAGTCCTATCTACTTGCCAACTTAAAATAATACCCTGAATATATTTTATATGTGTTGAAGTGAAATCTAGATCATGATAGTGTCATGATAAATGTTAATGCTAAGCAAAACTTAATTTAGCTGGTAATAAAGATAGGAAGGCTATGTTCACAGTATTTCCTCCAAATATTTAAAAAAGCTCAACCTCAGATGTACTCTTAGATGGATCCCACAGTTTGTTTTTGGATACTCCTAGTTTACTTTTAATCTAATCTACAGCCCAATATTCCCTAGAAATCTTCTGTTTAACTCTTAACTAGCCTAATCCTACTTAATTTATGAGCTCAGATAAGGTAGACCAGATGATGCAACCCATTGAATTCATGAATTTTCATTTAATAAAAACCCCAATAATATTGAATTGGCAGCATACAGCAAAAAGGCTAAAACATATGAAGAACGGTTACAGGAACTGGGCATGGCTAGTCTAGTGAAAAGAAGGACCAGGGGAGACATGATGGCAGTGTTTCAATATTTGAGGGGCTGTCACAGAGAGGAGGGAGTCAACCTATTTTCCAAACACCTGAAGACCAGACAAGAAATAACGGATGGAAACTGATCAAGGAGAGATTCAACCTAGAAATAAGGAGAAATTTTCTGACAGTGAGAACAATCAACTAATGGAATAGTTTGCTTTCAGATGTTGTGGGAGCATCATCACTGGAAGCTTTCAATAAGACACTGGACTGCCATCTGTCAGAAATGGTGTAGGGTCTCCCACTTGAGCAGAGGGTTGGACTAAATGACCTACAAGGACCCTTCCAACTCTGTTATTCTAATATTCTAATCTTACATATTCCATAGATTTCAGCAGAAATTTCTACATAAATTGGAAGCAAATGTCTGTCCTTAATTTATTAAAGTTGTGACATGATCATAAGGTTCCAGTTGAATTAATTAATCAATTAAATGAAATATTTCTACTTATAAAGCATTTAAAGCACTAGTTAATTCAATTAAGTACTCTCAGCATCTGGAGCCAAATTACCCTCATTGCTATCATCAAAAAATTCAAAGAGAAGAAGAAACATTTGCATTTAAAAAATTTTCTTGGCACTTGGTAAAGGCTTCCTAATAAGGGAGCGGTGACTATTAGACAAGAATTTGTGTCTATGCGATTAATCAATTTGGATGTATCTTTTCTGTGATGTTTTGGTGATATATCAGTTGTGAAGATTATATGTGAAGATTGCCTGCTTATAGGCTAAAATGTCTGTGATTTACCACTAAGAACATTTTTGTTGTTTTTCTATAATTGTGGGCTATAAACCACAGGAAGTGATAGCTCCTAACTGACCTTGGCAGACCTTTTAAAAAAAAGCAAGAGTCTGATCCAGCAAGCATATGGATAATAGGCTCCACATTCTGGAAAAAGGTCTAGTAAATATCTGGATAATAGGCTCGACTATCCTAGAAGAAAGCAATGACAAACTACTATTATTTTATTGCCCAAAACTATGTGGATGTTGTCCATAGAGTCCCCAAGATTCAAACCAGTCTCAAGTGATTCCATCTTAAATTTGATTCAAATACTAAAGCAAAACTGTCCATTTTTTTCCATTTGCTAACAGTGCCTCTGGAAGCCACATGAGGAGAAGTAAGCTTCAAAATAAAAATAGTCCTGAGGCTGACATTATGGTTTGTAACAAGCTAGCATTCTCTAGTATTTTTTTCTTTAATTTGTAAAAAGCAGTTAAAATTTAAATACCAAGATGGGCAGCAATTCTGGAACACTTACAAAGGGAACTGTTTGTGAGCACCACCATAGAAACGCCAATATGAGTAAATAAAAAGTAAATGAAACCTGTCATTCAAATTCATCTATTCCCAATCTATTTGGGTCTTTGTTGAGTATGCAGGTATCACATGCAGAAAAATTGCTATGGCTCTTAAGCATATTAACTAAATAGCATTTTAAAAATGGGAATTAGGTATAGTTAAATCAGAGCTCCCCAATCCCTGATCCATGGACCAGCACTGGTCCACGGCATGCCAGAAACCAGGCTGCGCAAACAAGAGAAGTCCCATATGGGATGCAGGCAGCATGCAAAACCATACTCCCTCCGGTCCATGGAAAAATGTCTCTGGTGGCCAAAAGGTTGGAGGCCGCTGAGTTAAGTCAAGAATGAAATCCTAAGTAAATGAAAGAAGTGAGACCCCTTAAATACAACCCATTGCACTTGCAGAAAATGGAACATTGGTTTGTGGGTATTAAAGTAATTAACAATATCCTATACTATTTAGTGTTGGGAAAGATTCTTGGACAAAATGTGGCATCTAATGGAATCCCTTAGAATTACAAAAGATCTCCAGTAACATGTTGAGTGCCATCCAATTGGAGGTAGCCTATCATCCAACTCTATACGGTCAAACACTTTATATTGCATTTCCATATAGTTTTCTTGCAAATGAAAGAGTGGCTGACCATTGCCTTCCCTACAGAGAATTAAATGATCCCTTTCATGTTGTTATAGAAGAGATCATATAGCATCTTCATATATCACTACCTACTTGATGCCTACTTGATTTAACTGGACAGTAGGAAGGATCTTTACACTTTGGGTGCCCCTTCTGGGATTATACCCTGTTGATTTACATTCCTGACATTTTTTCACTAATCTCTCCAACAACACCACACTGTCCCTCCCCCACCTGTGCCACGATGAGGTGGTATACCAGGATCTGAGGGCAAATAGAGTAATTAACAAATAGTAATACAGTGTTTGTGACCGTTCAACTAATATCAGTTTAATATCATGCCTAATTCACCTATCTGGCCTCACATTTTATATTCCAGTCAGTGTTAAGAACTGTGTAACTTTCCTGAAAATTGTTGCAGTTTTTCTTCATCAACGGTTGAAACAGATATTTTTAATCATCAGGATTAACACTAACTGCTTTCTGCTTTTAAAAGGATTTAACAATAACTTCTAATTGGTGGCTATGAGTTAATCCCTTAAATCTCAAAAGGGCTGCCAAAGCATTCCATTTAGAAAATATTTCTCAGGCTCTTCTTTCTGTATATTTCATACACACTCCATGATGTTAATAAGAATATTTTCTGAAAGGAGATCACAAATATCTTACTAAACCAAACTTCTCTAACCAGGTATCTTTCAAAAGAGCACAACTACAAGAATTCCCAATGGCTATGTTTCCAGATGAGAAATCTGGAAACTATATTCTCAATATATATACAGGGCAAGATGTACAAGTCATGGAAAAGTCTAATAAGCAATAAGTTAGATCCATATCTATTCTGTATCACTTTTGCATATGCTGATTCATAAACATATAACCACTCATATCTCCTGCAATAAGCTGCACATTTTTAAAATCTACATAAAATGTATAGTTTATTTTTTCTTTATATAATAATTTTATTAAAAATAGCATTATGTAGATAAAATACAAATTACAAAAGAAAAAAAGAAAAAAAGAAAAATGCAGAGAAAAAAGAAAAAAGGAAATTAGAAGAAACCCCCCCACTTTGTCTCCACCACATATAATAAATATTATCAGCTTATCTCTACCTCTGAAAATACAATCAATAATCCCTTCATCCCACATACCATCCCATTCTCTATATAAAACAAGTTTTTAAAACTTCATCACTCCATCGTAATTGGCAAAAGTTCATTAAGATTCAGAAGTAACACCCTAACTATTGCAAATGGTACTACATCCACATGGAGAGAGGTAAGCAGTGGGCTCTGTCTTAGGCCCAGTACTCTTCAATATCTTCATCAATGACTTAGATGAAGGAATGTAAGGGGAACTCATCAAATTTGCAGATAACACCAAACTGGCAGGAATAGCCAACACCCAAGAGGACAAACTCAGGATCCAAAAAGATCTTGACAAACTTGAACAATGGGCCCTATCCAACAAAATGAGTTTTAATGTGGAGAAAAGCAAAGTTTTACATTTAGGCAGGAAAAATCAAAAGTTTAAGTATAGATTAAGCGAGACCTGGCTCAAAAACAGCAACTGTGAGAGGGACCTTGGAGTCCTACTGGATGATCACTTGACTATGAGCCAGCAGTATGTAGCAGCAGCCAAAAAAGCTAATACAATCCTGATTTGTATAAACAGAGGCAAAGAATCAAGATCACACGAAGTATTAGTACCGCTTCATGAAACCCTAGTAAGACCACACCTGGAATACTGCAACCAATTTTGGTCACCATACTACAAAAAAGATGTTGAAACCTTGGAAAAAGTTCAGAGAAGAGCAACTAAAATTATCAAAGACCTGGAGACTAAAACATATGAAGAATGGTTGCAGGACTTGGGTTTGGCTAGTCTAAAGAAAAGAAGAAATAGGGGCGACGTGATATCAGTATTCCAGTATTAGAGGGGCTGCCACAAGGAAGAGGAGGTCAAACTATTCTCCAAAGCACCAGATGGCAAGACAACAAACAATGGTTGTAAACTGACCAAAGAGAGAAATAACCTGGAATTAAGGACAATTAACCAGTGGATCAGCTTTCCTTCAGAAATTGTGGGTGCTCCATCACTGGAGATTTTTAAGAAGAGACTAGACCAGACATGTCAAACACAAGGTTTCATGTGGCCCATGGAGCCATCCTGGAAACAGCAAGGGAACAGCCCCCGCTGCCTTGTACAATTTCATGGTGGCCGATAGGCTGGGCCAGGCGATGCGAAGCTCCTCTCAGCACTGTGAGGAGTGCACCCTGCTGCTGCCGAAACCAGGCAGGCTAGGGGCTGGGTGGCATTGTGCTTCTCGTCAGCTTTGCGCTGCCCGGCTCAGCCTCCCGGCGCTGTGAGCAGAGTGCCCCGCTGCCTGCCGAAATTGGGCAGGCTGGGGGCTGGGCGGCATTGCACTTTCTCATCAGCTTTGCGCCACCCAGCTCAGCCTGTCGGCGCTGTGAGGAGAGCGCCCCGCTGCCTGCCAAAACCAGGCAGGCTGGGGGCTGGACAGTGTTGCGCAGGTAACGATGACTCTCACGCTGCTCGCAGCATCCCCTCCCCCGGAGCCCACCAAGCTGGATATATTTCTTCATTTTTCACGAAGGGTGACACCTCCCCAGCTGAGTTTCTTGCCTGTTTTTCTCCCTCCCTCATCTCAAATATTTTCCTGCCACTCTGTTCTTAAGGAAGGAAGGAAGGAAGGAAGGAAGGAAGGAAGGAAGGAAGGAAGGAAGGAAGGAAGGAAGGAAGGAAGGAAGGAAGGAAGGAAGGAAGGAAGGAAGGAAGGAAAATTATAATGAGAGGGAGGAAGGGTCTAAGGGAAGTCCTGGCTTAGCACTTGGCCAAGAGCAGCCCTGCTGCCCTTTTGCCATCCCCTTGCTCCCTCCTCCTGACCCCTCCTGGTGGTCTCCCATCCTATCGCTGAGGATGCTTTGGTTACAAAGCCGAGTCTCCTCACGGGAAGAGGGAGTGGGCCTCCCTCTGATGCCCTCCTGCACATACCATGAGCAACTTGACCAAGGAGAGCGAGCCAATCAGCAGCAGCCTTGAGGAGGAGGTAAGCACAGCTGGGTGCCCCCTTGGGAAAGGCTGGACTGGGTGCTTGTCCTCCATTGCCCAGGGCTCTGGGCAGCCTGCATCACTGGGGGTCCTCTGCATGGCCTGAGAGGAACAGCAAGGCTCCTCTGGTGGACAAGGGTATGGTGCTCGCCCTGGTCTCGCCTTCCTCGGCTGGAGACAATGGATCCCCCCAGCCCCACCTGGGCCACCACAGGTGCCTGACACGAGTGACATTGAGCTGGCCATGCCCATTCTGGCTACGCCCACCCCCACTATGCCTACCCCGGTCACACCCACCCTGGCCCCCCAAAGTCAATCACAACCCTAATGCAGCCCTCAATGAAATCAGGTTTGACACCCCTGGACTAAACAATGCTACTAGACTGTGTTTTTGCTAAGTTACCCAAATCTACCTATCCTGTCTATATCCTGCCCAATTCATTTTCTTGTGTAGACAAATGCAGAATGGGCGATAGGTTCCTCTACTCTTTCTTGGTCATATATTAAGATTTCCCTGTTTGGATTAAGCAGTGAATTTATTATCTCCTTTGTTTTCTTCTTACAATTGACATATTTGAAGTAATCCCTCTTTCTGGATTTTTCTCTTTTTCCAAGTCCTAGCTCTTTTTCCATCTTTTCCTTCATAATCTTATATTTGTATATACAGGTAGTCCTTGAGTTATGACCGTATTGAGTCCAACATTTATGTTGCGAAGTGAAACATTTGTTAAGTGAGTTTGCCTCATTTTATGACTTTTCTTGCCACAGTTGTTAAGTGAATCATTGCATTGGTTAAGTTAGTAACATGGATGTTAAGTGAATATGGCTTCCTTATTGATTTTTGCTTGTCAGAAGGTTGCAAAAAGTGATCACATGACCCCAGGACACTGCAACCATCATAACTATGAGTCAATTGGCAAGCATCCACCTGACCATGGGGATGCTGCAGCCGTCATAAGTGTGAAAAATAGTCATAAGTCACTTTTATCAGTGCCGTTGTAATTTTGAATGGTCACTAAATGAACTGTTGTAAGTCAAAGAATACTTGTAATTATATTCCTATATTTATAATCCAAATCTTCAGAGCTTTGGTTTGTAATTAGCTCTACTTTTCATTTCCAATGAACATCCTCCTTTAGTCTCAATGCCATTGTGAACTGCCTATTCAACCACATTGCTTCTTTAGATGTCTCCTAGTTTTCTTCCTTATTGAGACTTTGCTATCCTAAATTCCCTTTTCATGAAATCTTCACCAAGACACCACATTTCCCTTTGTTCTTTTCCTTTGACATACTCATTACTTCCCTCAATTTATGAAAACCAGCCTTTCTAAAATCCATGGTTTGTAGGTTTTTTTTAAACTTTTCTTTAAAATCCAGAACCCTAACACACATGGTCATTTGCACCCAAAGTGCAAGGAGTAATACAGAAGAAACACGAAGAAAAAAAATCAAATAAAGGTAACATTTGTGCAAACAGCAAACACAACAAGGGTTTGTTTTGGCAGTTCTGTTTTACCCCAAACTGTCATATCTTGGGATTGCTTTCACACATCCCATCCTGCGTTTATATCTTGGTCCTTTGAATAATTTTGGTGATTTAAATTTTTGCTGTTTAGATGTTACTGGGTATGACATGATTTAATGTCCTTGTTGCTCTTGGACAAAAGGTGTTTTCTTTGTTTGAAATTATGAAAGTCCATGAATGGGACATGGCCCCAAGGGCGGTTATTCAAAACCTCTGAAAGATTCTGGAATTTGAATTTGATTCATTCGCTAAATACATTTTATCCCATTCTTATCCTTCTTCATCTCAAGATTGTAATCATTCCTTTGCCTCAATATACTTTTCCAAAATGGTTTTTTTGTACTAATGGCTATAAAAAATAAGCAGCCCAAGAAGAAAGATCTTGAAGTTACCCTTGTTGTTCTCTGTCTTTCTTGTTGACCTAAATTCAAAAACTTGTGTCCCAGTGCTTAAATTGGTTAAAAATAAGGCAAATAATGTGTGTGACCTGTAAAATTATTAGAAAATAAAAATAAATCTGTTGTCTTATTTTAAAAATGCAAATGCTTTGGGGGTTTTTTTGAATTGCAATATTTCATTCTTTTTAAGGCAAGTTCTCAAGGACTCTGAAATGCTTTAATGTATCAAAATAAGGAATGGTTAAAAAGTTTTAGAATTTCAAGGAAAGAATCCTTTCATATGAATAATTCTCCTATGACTAGAGATTGTCATTGTTTTTTGAGTAGTTTTGAAACCATTTTTAGATCAAAGACAGAATTTTCTCCTAATTGTTCCCTTTTGCAATTATTGATATCAAATATCCAATTTTTGCTGACTGTTTAATATTCAAAGCATATGAAATTTGATATGTTCACCAATTATGTTTAATTTCAACATTTGTTGTCATTGTTATTTTATGTGCAGTCATATGGAGCCGATGACAGTATGAACATGCAAGAAAAATAGTCAGTCTTCAAACTTAGTACTGGTATTTTAGAGAAAAAATAAAATATACTTCAGTACCAGCAGAAAAGCTTCTGTTTCTCTTCTAAGATCCATTTCACAAACTCTGTGACAAATTTTACAGTTGTCTGAATTATAACAACTCATTAACACTTCAGGTGAAAAGCAATTGTCACCAAGATAGGTAATATCCAGAGTAATTCAAGCAACTATTTTGAAATTTAAACAAAAAAATAGAACTAATGCAGGATGCTTACAGTTCCATATAACTTATTCAGTTGTCTTATTTTCTTACCCATCTTATTCAGGAATAGCCGTCAATCATTAAAGGCTCCAAAACAACTGATGTTGGATAATTACAAATGCCAGTAATACAATAAGAATGTATTCATGCTGCTAAATATTTCATTTTTTTATCAAATAAAACAGTGCAGACTGACTATATTTGATCTGATTGCTTCTTTTTTGAAGCATGGATTCTATTAAATTGCATACAAACTAAGATAGAAAAAACTAAAATAAAACAAAGGTAGATATTCTGATTCTAGAGAAAACCTAAGATATCTTAAAGCTTCTTTATTAAATTGCTAAGTATGAACAATACAATAATATAGCATACTAGAAACTACTAGTATTTGTTATTGGGAATAATTCAGATCTTAAAACTAGCATATTAACATTTAAGATATTAGAATAAAATATTCCAAAATTTCTAGAGAATATACCTTAACCAAAATAACGGGTGGATTTTTGAGTTCCCCTCTAAATCCCACTCTTTGAAAAGCTCATTCATCTTCATTCCACAAAAGTTTCATTACTGTTGAAGACAATATGTCTGTCAATTGTATCTGAATGTTTCACAAACTGGATTAAAACAGTTTGTTATGCCTGTAGTTTATGCATTTTATCTGTAACTTTTTCCATTCACACTATTTTTAATGATTGAGAGTACCAAAGATCTAAAGATTAGAAGATTAGTTTCATCTTTGGACTATAGATACGATCCAGCATAAATGTAATTATATATTTATTTTTAATATTTTAATTTTAGTGATAAACAATTATAAACATTAGAAGAGACAGTAAACAATAAATAATAAGTATAGAAATTTATGTGCTAGTCTAGAAAATGATAACTCTGTACATGGTATCCAAAGCTTTCACTGACCAGGGAAGATACAGCTATTGGAATACTTTAATTATTATCTTTATCTGTATAACCATTTAGCACGCGTTCATAAAAATGATATAAATATCAAACCTAAAATAGAAGACATATTTGCCCATCACATTAGAAAGTTTAATCAGCTCACCAAAGCCAGGTTTTTTTTGTTGTTGTTACATCCAGCAATACTTTTGTGAATGGCTACTGCTTATAATTATCTATATTTGCATGTATAATGTGTGTAATAAATTTTTACCTCTGCTTTGTATATATGCATGGACATATATATGTTGCCCCTTAACACTTTCTTAAATATGAATCAGTACAATATAATTATTTATTTTTATCATTTGGCAACGTTGTTTTGCAGAAGTTGCCAAAATGTTACACAACAAATTAACTAATGAAAGATCATTAATATACATATATAAATATAAATTGATCCTGAACCATTAAAACCAAATTTCATTTGAAATAAATAAATGGTATTCCAATAACCTAAGAGAAAATAGGACAAATCGTGTCCTCCAGAACTGGTTTCAAATGTTTTAATCATACACATTCAATAATTTGTCACTGAGGTGATGAAAAAAATATTTCTATGGGGAAAACATTTTACCTGGTCTTGTAGATTTCTTGATACCTTCTTCAAGTCCACAAAAGGAAAAAGATACGCACAAGCACGATCTGTCTCCTGCAGTACCTCTGTAAACTCTAAGCTGTTAGCATTTTCCTGAAGAGAGACTTCAGGAAATGTATAGATGTATAGATTACCGAGAAGATGAGTTCAATATCTACAGACCTACAAGTGTCCATTACATTCTTGACAAATACAACTGAAGCAAAAATTCTTAGGTTAATCATCATGTGATACTACCAATTTGGATCCTGGTGCTCATTTAATAGCCACCAGCAACATTCTGACTTCACAAAGCCCTTTCTAATCATCTTGTGGTTCTTAACAAAATGCAGGGGAAGAGGGAGGGGGAGGAAGGAAAAAGGATCACGATCACACAGAGGGGGAGAGAGAGAGAGAGAGAGAGAGAGAGAGATTTATATTACGAGGTGTCCAGATTATAAATTGGGAAATTGTATTGAGAGTCTTAAAGTATTTATAGATAACTATCAGCCTATAAAGGAAGGAGTTTTTTTTCAACCTTAACTATTCATAGAACAGAAAAGCAAATAAATGAATATTAAACTTTTTGTATTCACATCATTCTTTATTTTGTAAATGATCTATGCACACATCTTAAATAATCAAGGCTAAGAAGATATTTTTTCAAAGAAGAAAAATACTGTGTTTGCAGTATTGAATGAACTTAATAGCTTTTTCAAACTAGGTCTGAGACTCATGACAAGGAAATTCCAAATCTAAGCGGGGTGTGTGGGGGGGGGGAGGTCCAGATCAAAATCTCAGAGTCTTAAAACTCAGTTGCTAGAACTAAGTGCTGTGAAGTTCAATGCTGTTGCCCAGCTGTATTTCATGCAAATGAAGTTCCCACAAGAAAGAAAATTAGCCTATAAGGATTAGCCTACAAGCCTTTACATGAGTTTTAATCTTGCTTAGGGGTTAGATTAGAACAGGGGTGTCAAACTGCCGGCCCGTGGGCTGGACACGTTATCCGGAAGCCACGCCCACCCCATTGCCGGCAATGGCGAAACCGTCCCGATACGTTGTGCGACGTCACATGATGTCGCGAGTTTGACACCCCTGGATTAGAAGATTGTTGGGGGAGTGCTTTTGGTTGCATAGTGTGTTGTCAAAAACATCAATTTATTTGGATTATGGTTCAATATATTATGTGAATTAAGAAAGTAGATTAAACAATCCAAATATGTTTCAACGCAAACCCAGCTATAGTGTAAGCCCCATCTGAAGCCACTATAAGAATAAAATTGCTGACTTCTGGTCCTGCGCACAGCGCAGCAGTTGAGGGGTTCGGGACTCCATACTCTCCAGCTGAGTTTTTTCCTGTTAGAGGACCCTAAATGGGCCAGAAGCTGCCCCAGAGAAGTGGCAATGAAGGAAGGAAGTCCCAGGGATCTCGGAGAGACGGCGGTTGACCCGATCGGTCCAGGAGAAGCCTTCCAGAAATGAACAGGAGAAAGGTTAGCCTAACTCCAGAGTCTAGCCCAAGCTGTGAGCAACCGAAGTCAAAAGCAGTATTTTAAGCTGATCGTAAACAGCATACTTGAATCTGGGTAAGAACATTGATTTTCTCTATTCTACCTATCAACTTTCCTGAAGGGGAGAAATTCCCAAGAAGCAAAAAAAACCTCCAAGAGTGAAGGAGGTGGGTCTTTGCCCCACCCTTTTGCTAATGGAAGCGGTGAATTGAACCTTCTATGGAGGAATAAAATCTGAAAAATGAACCAGTGCTGACACCTACTGGTGGATGAGGATTATGACAGTCATGGTAAAGTCTGGGGGGAAAACTAATCTCTACTTGTGACCTTCAGAGCTTTAACAATAGAGAACAGCTGTGAAGATAAAGTGAGACAAACCTGAGGGAACAAAAAAAAGAAAGAACTTTTTTGAACTCTCTGGACTATAAGTATTTATTCAACTCTGACTCCAAAGCTATTTCCAGAGGGGGGGGGAATCTGGACTTTCGGTCATCATGGAAAATCAGAGATTTATAGGAAATACTTATAAAGAAAAAATGAATATTTTTCAAGAGGAGATATATGATATGTTGCAACTAATTCAAATAACAATGATCTCAGATCACAAAGAAATTCAGAATAACTTTGAAAATATAAATCAACTCATCTCCAATTCAATTTTATACCGAAAAAACCCTCAGGAAAATACAACAGAGAAGGAACAGACAAAACAGATGACTGAACATAAATTCGAGGATAGAGGCTTAAAGATGGAATTCTACAAAACAAAGGAGTATGATTTAATCCAAGTGGGGAAAGAATTTACAAGAAATACTAGATTTGGAAAAGACAACTTATATTTCAACACTACAAAACAAACTTGAGGATAAGAAAAAAGACTGGATAAAATGTACTACAGAGATACCAGGGAAAACACTGGAACTGGAGAGACAAAAAGTGTCAAGAGAAGCAGAGAAAAAAAGAAGGGAAAAGATTCCCAATAAAAATGAGTGGGCAAATGCCCCTAACAAAGATTCTGACTTACTTTTTATATTTACACCAACATTTACGAACATACGGAAAAAACCTTTTGATTCAGCAAAATAAATCGATTAAGGAAGATACTGGGCAAAGGAAAAAGACTAAGGTGGAAACCAAGAAAATAGATGATGGGACTTATCAGAGAGAATACTTAAAAAAGAAACATTTGTTTGAATATGGTTAAAGAAATAGAAAATTTTTGGAATATATATGCTATTCTAAGAGGGATGAATTCTCTAAATAATATAGTATGCTTTTTTCTCTTTTGTGTTCTTTTTTTTATATGAGTAGTATAAAAAAGTTGAAATGACTTAAATAAAGGAAATGTTTTAGATACTTAAATGTGACTGAATTTAAGAAAATTATAATGGATAAAAAATGTTTTGAATAAGAGTTAAAGGACTAGATGACTAGATGTATTGAATGGAATGTTTAAAGATTAAAGATTAAATATATTCTTAATTATGGTTAAAAAGAATAAGAAATTGAGGAAATAAATATATATTAGCCTAGGAGGGATATATATTTTAAGTAGTATGTTATTTCTTATGTTTCTTTACTCTTGCTCTCCTTTCTTTTTTTTCTTTTTCTTTTTTTTTCATCGCTTTATCTATTTCTTAAGAAATGTAAAAGTGTGAGATGGCTTATAGGGAAAAAATAGAGTTAAATTTGTAAATGTAAATCTAATTAATTTTTGAGAAAATCTTCACCAGTAAGAATATCTAGAATTTGGTGGGAGAAATAAACTAAAATAAGGATTGTAACAGGATCTATGATAAGGCAACCAGAATGACTGAATAGAAAAGAAATATTATACTGATATGATTATTATTTTTAGGAATATTGGAATATATATATATATATATATGTAGGTCTTTGGTAATTCGGGTTTTCTCCCGTGTAAAATTGAAAGTGTCTTGGCAACGTTTCGACGAAGTCCCATTCGTCATCTTCAGGCTGGTGTCTTCGGCTTCGTGCTTCTAGGAGCAATGTGTGATCGCAGCTGTTTCTTCCTTTTAACTGCAGTGGAGGTATGAACTGATTGATGGGAGCTTGGCTGTGTTTCTGATTGGGTGAGGTGTGTTCTGATTGGTTAGGGGCTTGGCTGTGCTCTGATTGGATGGGGTTGGCTGTGCTCTGATTGGATGGGGGGTTGGCTGTGCTCTGATTGGATGGGGGTGTGCTCTGCTTGGGTGGGGCCCTGTTGTGCTAGGATTAGCTGAGTTGCAGGGGATTTTGAGATGGAGAGCTGCATTGCTGTAGTTTGGCTTCGCGTTCGTGGTCGTGCCACATCTTCAAGGTGGGTGTCAGTTTGCTTCACGTATGGAATGGAGGGGTTTAAAATGGCCAATGATGCAGCTGTGGTCTGGTTTCTGGTCCGCGGCGTGCCTCATCATCGGTGCGGGTTTGAGTCTGCTTTTGCGTGGATGTGTGGTGGTGGACATCATGTGTGTCTTCGTGAGTGTGGGTCCAGTGTGCTCCTTGTGCTAGGGATTCGTCTGTCAATAAGGCTGGGTTTCCAAATGGATGGTAGGCGGGAGGTATCATCTCGTTTATTCATGCTGTGTGGGCGTTTTTCTATCTCGATGGCTTCTCTGATTATTCTGTGTAAAGTGTTCAGTTTTGGCATAGTTCTGGTATTTTTAAAGTCAATTTTATGTCCTGTGGCTTTGAGTGTTGGACCAGGGAGGAGTTTGGTTCCTCTTTTCTGACTGAGTTCTTGTGTTCTTCAATGCGTGCACTTATTCTTCTGTGTTTGTCCGATGTATGTGGTGGGGCAGGCGGTGCATGGGATTTCATATACTCCTTGATTTCTAACTCAATTTTGTCTTGGGGTTTCTTAGGATGGTAAATAGTTAGAAAATCAGGATATATGAAATCCCATGCACCGCCTGCCCCACCACATACATCGGACAAACCAACAGAAGAATAAGGCACGCATTGAAGAACACAAGAACTCAGTCGAAAAGAGGAACAACTTCCCCCTGGTCCAACACTCAAAGCCACAGGACATAAAATTGACTTTAAAAATACCAGAACTATTGCCAAAACTGAACACTTTAACAACAGAATAATCAGAGAAGCCATCGAGATAGAAAAACGCCACACAGCATGAATAAACGAGATGATACCTCCCGCCTACCAGCCATTTGGAAACCCAGCCCTTATTGACAGACGAATCCCTAGCACAAGGAGCGACACTGGACCCACACTCACGAAGACCACACATGATGTCACCACCACACATCCACGCAAAAAGCAGACTCAAACCCGCACCGATGATGAGGCATGACCGCGGACCAGAAACCAGACAACAGCTGCATCATTGGCCATTTTAAACCCCTCCATTCCATACGTGAAGCAAACTGACACCCACCTTGAAGATGTGGCACGACCATGAACGCGAAGCCAAACTACAGCAATGCAGCTCTCCATCTCAAATTCCCCTGCAACTCAGACTAATCCTAGCACAACAGGGCCCCCACCCAAGCAGAGCACACCCCCATCCAATCAGAGCACAGCAATCAGAGCCAACCCCCCATCCAATCAGAGCACAGCCAAGCCCCTAACCAATCAGAACACACCTCCACCCAATCAGAACACAGCCAAGCTCCCATCCAATCAGTTCATACCTCCACTGGCAGTTAAAAGGAAGAAACAGCTGCGATCACACATTGCTCCTAGAAGCACGAAGCCGAAGACACCAGCCTGAAGATGACGAATGGGACTTCGTCGAAACGTTGCCAAGACACTTTCAATTTTACACGGGAGAAAACCCGAATTACCAAAGACCTACATACAAACACCCGTGAAAACCTCAGAAAACAAATATATATATATATATTCAATTGTTATTTATCAAAACAATAAGAATTGTATTAACTCAATGTTTGCAAAAGAGGATATTTTGGGGAAAGAGGAAATCAACTAAAATTATTATGTGGAATATGGATTATAGAAATTAATTGTTAATAATTGTTTTACAAATGTAACCCAGACAACACAGTGTTCACCAATTATCAAGTGATTTATGTTTTTTAAAAAATCAATAAAATATATTACAAAAAAATAAAAGAATAAAATTGCTTGGGGGATAGTTCATATTTTGAAAAAGAATGTTGGACATCAAAGATTTGATGGTCTTACTATCTTTTTTGTTTCCCTACAATTTGCTCATATCTAGTTAATTAATTAGTCCTGTGGGAACGCAGCCTTGACCTACAGAGTCTCTATTGTATCTCAAATCCTGCTTTTATAGAACTCTGACTGGGTATTTTAGGAGTTTATCTCTTTAATCCAATTGTATGCAGCCTGCCAAACTTTCACATTTTGAAGCAGTTTATAAGTTGATTGCATTTAATGATCTAATTTATTATTCTGCCTTTTATTCAGAAGGGCTAAACTTATACAATGTGTTTTCTCTTCCTAGTTTTCCCCACAGCAATGTGACATAGGTTGAGCTGAGAAAAAAATAGTTACCCAGTCATTCAGGGACCTTCCATGATTGAGGATGGATTAGAAACTGGGTCTCCCCCCCCCCCAGTCCAACATTTTAACCACTATATCAACTTAATTCACAAACTATATTCACAACGCTGCTAAGCCATGAAGTTGGAGAAGGCTCCGCTATTGGTATACAATCCTGTAGAGAAGAAGGACGATGGAGGAATCGGGGTTCTAGGTAGCTAGGGGTTGGAAACTGCTCTTAAGGCTGGGGATTGTTTGAAATGCTGAAGAGTAACAATCATCGGGGGGGGAGATTGGGGGTTTGCAAATTAGTTCCATGGCCTCTCATATCTTATGACAAGCATGTGGAGATGAAGAGGATGAATATAAAATAATTTGTCTGCATTCCTGGCAGACTTTGAGTTCAGTGCAATGAAACAGAAGGGATAAAGTGGAGGAGAGGAAGGGAAAAAATTGCTCTGGGCTTCTTTCCAGTAACTTCAAGAAAGCAAGTAGGACAACTATCCAAGATACAACTCAATGAATGAAAGTTAAACTAAAGTTAGCATTGTTCTTTCTCTTCTATGGTATGGAATTCATGAAGGCCTTGGGTTCAATTCCAAGCATTAACAGATTGTTCTTTTGTTTAAAAAAAAAAGAAATTTGGAAGAGAATAAAAGATACCCTTTTAAAGTATATCAGCATTGTAGATAACAGCAACAGACTAAATTGGACTACAGTGATCAGTGTCCTGTGACAGTATAAGCCTTATTTAAGTAATGTAATTAATTTATGATGTCACAATTCAGTAAAAATATTATAAGAAAGCATTAAAAACTATGATCTCATGCAGACGATGAATGGCAGTTCCTTCAGTGGTCACGTTGACTATGGATTATAAGAGCTCACCTCAAATACATATGAAGAACTCTCCCTGAGCTACGGTTATATGTGTTCTTCACTACAGCAACAAAACATGGGTGCAAAATGCTTCAGAATGAACACAAATGGGAGAAATTCATATTTAGGCAAACCTCCACCATAACTTTTTTTCTGTATGAAAGCCTACAATTCAAGGCTGGTAGGACAACCTGCTATATATAAACAGTTAACAACCTCATTTCCCTATGTCAGAGCACTGATTATGTTATCTACAGTGGTAATGAAATATCTGCAAAAAGAAAAGAAGTTCAGAAAGCACCAAGAGCTCAACAACGAGAACAGTGGTGGATATAAACCTAACTGATTTTAATAGGATTTGCTTTTGAATATAGGATTGCCTTGTAAATTAGTTTTTGAGTTTCCTTTTAAATCAATGGGACTTAAGTAATAATTTGATTAAACCTGGTTTTGTCTAAATCAAGATCAACCCCAAAGCTATATGTAGCATTAATGCCTTTGGTTCATTAAACACATTCATACTCGTCTCTTAAATATAAGCTTCTCTCAAGCTGATGAACTGCTCCAGCAGATACTTTTATGGGTATCAGCTGTATCATTCACAAACTACATCAGATAATGTGAGAAAACCTTGATCTGGAAGGAGCCAGAATGAGGATTATTCTACTTAATAGCAAGGATTCTTAGAGGCAAGTGACATATGAATGCTGCCAATTCCCACTTGTGCAAGGGGGGATGCAATGTTAGAACCAGCTTCATTCAGATCAAGCTTTATCTACCCCAACACTTGATTCCTCAAAATGTACTTAATTCATAGACTCCACTTACTTTTAAGTAATTGCATGATCCATGGCAAGATACTTGCCTTTGAATTCTTCTTCACAATTAAGTTAAAAGTAGAGATTATTATATTAAGCCAAATTTTGTTGTTTTTTTTAGAAAGTTCTTAGATAAACAGCGCCTGCCCTTTGGAACATCTTCCTTTCTTCACCCCCACCCTAAGTGAGGTCGGCTCCAATCCTTCTGACCTTGGGTAAGACCCTAAAGACCTGGCTCTGCCAGTTAGCTTGGAGCTCCAATGGGGGAAAATCACAATAGAGATGGTTGATAATGGATCCCACTTCCCCCCCATCTCTTAATTGGGGTGCAGTATTTGGCTTTGTTTAGTATATTATTTGTTTTTTTAGCTTTGTATAGTTTTTATCTTTTATGATTGTAAGCCTCCCAGAGTTACCCTGAGGTAAGGTGGGCAGCCAATAAATTTTACAAATAAATAAATGAACAGAAGGACATCAGACCCTTAGGAGCTTACTGGAGTTGTGCACCAGTTAAAGACTGTGAGTACAGATTGGGGGATTTCATTCATGTTCACCAGCATGAGTGGCCCAGGCAGAGAAGAAAGGCCTAGGCCATCCAGCAGATACAGCAATAGCAGCCAGAGTTCTGATCTGAGTTATTTACCTAACCGAGATTGGTAAAAATGTGTTTGGCCTAAGGATAATGAGATTAATTAAAAGGGATTCAAACTATATCCTGTTGAGAATGGAAATGGAAAAACCTGAATTAAGGATCTGAGAAATTAAGGACCTTGTCCTACAGAAGGGGGAAGTGTTTAATAGAGCCTCTTAAACCAGTCAGTGAAAATAAGACATAACATTGGTCCATAAACTTCACTATCTATACATTCATGCTCCAGAATATGGGAAGTAGAGAAGATTAGCACAGAACTTCAAACAGGATTCAGTAAGCATAATAAAGACCAGGTAGGATGATGCTCATGACCGGAATGCATCAATTTAAAAAGTGCATCTGAAACCTCGGCGTTACCCAAAAAAGTGGGTTGTTTTTCCCTTGGAAAATTGTGCACAAACCCATTACCCAATCATAACAGGGATATTTAAATAAAAACTTTCCAATAAGCAGTTTGGGGTAATAACGGAAAATGTCTGGGAAGCACTGAATTAAAGGATACGGTATGTTCAAAGGTACAGACACAAGAGAAAGAGAAAGAAGCCATTGCCACCCATTCATTTATGCAAGATGCTAGCAGTTAGGCATAAGGCTTTCACTGCAAAAGATGCTTTATTATTCAATCAGACACAAAATGTACCATGTTTCCCCAAAAGTAAGACCTGGTCTTATATATTTTTTTCCTCCAAAAGAGGCACTGGGTCTTATTTTTGGGAGGTGTCTTACCTTAGGACCACCACAGCCAGGCCTCCAACACCCCGACACCTGTCACGCCGCTGCTTGACTTCTTTAGCAGCCGCCTGCTGCCACTTGTGGCTGGATGCCATGTGGCGCATTGTGCCATTGCCACTCTAAGAGGTAGTGAGGTGAAGTTGCCCCATGTGCCCCACACCTGCTTACCTTACCAGTAAGCCATGTGGCTCATCACACCAGTGCCGCCGCTCGCGGCAGGAGGTTGCACAGTGCTTCTGTATGGCACTTCGGGACATTTCCGCAGTGGAAACGGCCCAAAGCGTCATGCGGCATCCTGCCGCAAGCAACAGCAACAGCCCGAAGCACTGTGCAACCTCCTGCCGCGAGCAGCGGCATTGGCATGATGAGCCACATGGCTTGACAAGTGTAGGGGCATGGGAGGCCTGGCTGTGGCGGTCCTACCAGTAAGGTAAGTGGGTGCGGGCACATGGCCCCCCCTACCCCTGCCCTCACCCCCAAACTAGGGCTTACTTTCAGGGGGTTATGTTAGGCCCACCCACCAAAATCAAGCTGAGGCTTACCTTCTGGGTGGGTTACTTTCAGGGAAACACGATACTGAGTTCCAATACTAAACATGTGATTTCTTATTTGTGTCCCTTTTAAAACATATCCCTCTGAAAAGAATGTGTTCTTTGTTACACTAACACAAATTCTTAAAGTTTTTAGTTTTGAGCCTAGTTATTGTTTTCTCTATCTCAACAGTAAGGTCTTCACCTCTCCTATTCTCATTCCTTGATTTATCACATTAATACTTTACCTCTGTGGAGATTCTCAGTCATGCATGTCATAGTTGTCTGAAAGATGCTTTTTCCAAAAGGCAACTGGAATGTTTTTTCCTTGAGGAAGACATTTAGTCTCTTATCCAAGAAGCTTCATCGGTTCTGGCAGGATGGTGGGGAGGGTTGGAAGGATCATATTTCTTTGCAGTCATCTGGTTGTTAGCATTCTCCCTGAGAGCACTTGAGGGCACTTGGGTGACACTAGATACTGTAAACAGATAAACCCCCAAGTCACCTCAAGGGTTCTCAGGGAGAATGCTAATGATCAGATGACTGCAAAGAAATATGATCCTTCCAACCCCCCCCCCCACCAATGCTGTCATCGTCCCCACTATCCTGCCAGAACTGATGAAGCTTCTTGGATAAGAGGTGAAATGTCTTCCTCAAGGAAAAAACATTCCAGCATGACTGAGAATCTTCAAAGTATTAATGTGATAAATCAGGAGTGAGAAAAGGAGAAGTGAAGAACTTACTGTTGAGATGGAGAAAACAATAACTAGAGTTTAAGTCTCAAAACTAAAACCTATAGGAAATTGCGTTGAGACTTTATCCTTTTTATTGTTTTATAGCTCAATTCTGACACTTTCTGAAATAGTAATGTCTCTTCTTCCCTTGAAGTTGGTCTTTAAGAGCAGCCCCCTGTAAAATGTCTTACAATAAAAATGACAGGATAATTCCTCCCCCCCCCCCATCTTCTTTCCCAGGTCAACCTTGTGGGGTATTTCAGACAGAGAGCACATCCAGATAAACTAATTCTACTTTATTGTAATATCACATTAACAGAATCTTGCAAGTCTGGAAGTACATTTGCCTCTTTTCCCCTCCCCTCCTCCCCCATCACTTTTACAGCCCAAGAAACTAGAGATAGTCCCTTCTGGTAAGTTTACCACATCCATGTTCTTTCTGCAAATTAAGCTTACCATTCCCCTGGCAGTGGCACTTCCCTTTCTCCCAAAGTCATTCCCACACTGTTTACAGCCTAGGAATTCTGAGGCTTTCTGATCAGCTTAGACCAATTACTGCTTCCCCACTTCCATCTTATCTATTCAGATCCACAGTTACAAAACAATCTCTCATCAATCCATGAAACGTCATCTTAGGTGCATAATTTCTATGGGCTTTTGTGTTTTCTGGTTTTCTTCTTTTCTTCTTTGCCAGTCTGACATTCTCATGAGCAGCATCTCTTTTTAAATGCAATAGCTCCTCTCGGTTGCTAACTCTCCACTGACCCTGTGTAATATTTCTCGCTTCCCACTTCCCCCTTTCCAGAGAGGTACTAATTACAAAGGCATAATTGCAAACTTTTCCAAAGGAGGGGGGGAAGAGAACAGTGGAACAAGTCACTGTGGCTGCACAGAAAATGAAAAAGTGTAAGTGAAAAAAGTTATCAGAAAAGTATATGTACACAGAGAAAAAGAGAGAAAGAGCGAGAATTAAAGAAATGCTGAAGGATTAAAGTTCACAGGGACCGAAGTTGGCAAAGAATTCTAAGAACAGCTAAAAGGGCATCTTTATGTTCAAAATAAAGGGAGAAATAATCAGGATACCAGTTGCTCAGTGAAGATGGGTACAAAGAAAAAACAGAGCTACTCACCATTTTGATACAACAAAAAAGTATACAGCGCATTCAGAAAGTATTCAGACCCCCTTCACTTTTGTTAATTTTGTTATGCTGCAGCCTGATTCTTCAGTTGTTGAAATTCATTTTTTTTCTTATTAATCTACACTCAGTATCCCATAATGACAGTGAAAACAGAATTTTAGAAGTGTCTGTAAATTTATTAAGAAGAAAAAAATGAAATATCACATTGGTCTAAGTATTCAGACCCTTCACTCAGTACTTTGTTGAACCACGTTTGGCAGCAATTACAACCTTGAGTCGCAACAAACTTTGCACACCTGGATTGGGGGATTTTCTGCCATTCTTCCTTGCAAATCCTCTCAAGCTCAGTCAGGTTGGATGGTGATCGTTGGTGGACAGCCATTTTCTGATCCCTCTAGAGATATTCAATAGGGTTCAAGTCAAGGCTCTAGCTCAGTGGTGGCGAACCTATGGCACGGGTGCCAGAGGCGGCACTCTTGAGCCCTCTCTCTGGGCACGCGCGCCATCACCCCAGTCCTAGGCCTTCAGCTGGGTTTTATAAAACCTTTTCGCTTTAGGCCTCCGCCGCCGTGTGCAAAAAAAAAAAAGGTTCAATCAGTCAATTTCAACTTCTCGCGGGAAAAAAAAAGATCTTGCAAAGTTGGAATTGATTGAACTTTTTAGTCCCACCCAGTCTGCCATTACCACCACAGCCACGCCCACCCAATGGGCCATGCCCACCCAATGGGCCACACCCACCCGGCACTCAACGATGCATAAGTGGGTTTTGGGTTGCAGTTTGGGCACTCGGTCTCTAAAAGGTTCGCCATCACTGCTCTAGCTGAACCACTCTAGGACATTCACAGGGTTGTCACTAAGCCATTCCTGTGTTGTCTTGGCTGTGTGGTTAGGATAGTTATCATGTTGGAAAATGAACCTTTGGCCCAGTCTGAGCTCCTGAGCGCTATGAAACGGGTTTTCATTGAGGATATCCCTGTACTTTGCTCCATTCAACTTTCCCTTAACCCTGACCAGTCTCCCAGTCCCAGTTTCATCAGACAGAGAATCTTGTTCCTCACAGTCTGAGAGTCCTTCAGGTGCTTTTTTGCAAACTCCAAGCGGGCTTTCATGTGTTTTGCACTGAGGGGAGGCTTCTATCTAGCCACTCTGCCATAAAGCCCAGATCTGTGGAGGGCTGCCATGATGGTTGTCCTTCTGGAACTCTGTCCCATCTCCACACAGGATCTCTCAAGCTCAATCAGAGTGACCATCAGGTTCTTATAAAATAAAAAGAAAAAGAAAAAGAAAAATAGGAAATTTTTATGAAGTGATTGTTTTGTTCCCCAATGTACAGATCTGCACATGGCTCACTGTATTATACAGCATATACCAGGTTGCTCAGTTTGTGTCTGGGTGTTTTATCCTTGGGATGGACAAGCTTCTGACTTAGTGTATTTGTGGGTTTGAAGTGTGCGTGTATGTTGTATTGGCTGAAAATCCTTCTGAGCTTTTCCTATATTCCTGCAATGTATGAAAGGACAACGTTGCTTCATTTATTGTTTTCTTCTTTGTCTGCTGGGTCTTATTTGGGATTTGATGAAGGCCCTCTTGGGATAGCCACATATTCTGTGGGCTTCCTTCATGTGTTTTAGTTCTTTTTCTTTCCCATCTTTGCTGGTAGGCAGGTCTTCAGCTTGGTGGGGTAGGGCAGAGGTCTCCAACCTTTCCGGGCTCGTGACCCAGGGGGAAGGAGAGCAGCTTCCAAATTGGTGTGTGCGCACACATGCATGCAAACGGCACCATGTGCACTGGCATGGCACTAGCAGCCCCATTCATGCATGCGCAAACAGGCCATGCAACACGCCTGGCGCTAGTGGCCCCATTTGTGCATGTGCAAACAGGTCACACACACCTGCCAGGCACTAGTGGCCCCGTTTGCACATGTGCAAATGGGCTATGCACACCCACCCAGGGCTAGCGGCCCAATTTGTGCCCACGTGCATGCGCAAACCGGGTTGCGGGCACTAGCACGAGTGGGGGAGTGCGTGCCTACACATGCATGCACCGGCCAGCCATTTCCGTGGCTCTCTGGCCAAGAGGCCGTGGGCCAGTAGTGGACCGCAGCCCATAGCTTGGGGACCCCTGGTGTAGGGTTCTGATAACTCCCATTTTGTGCTCCGGTGGGTGGTGAGAATTAAAATGTAAATATTGATCTTGTGTGTGGGTTTTCTGTAAACTTCAATGTTAAGGTTTCTGTCTTCCTTAATGTGTACTGCACAGTCCAGGAAGGCCATATTATTATCTTTTAACATCTAACTGTGTGAATTTGATGTATCTGTCCACAGAGTTGATGTGTTTGGTGAACGCTTCCAATTCCTGTGTTTGGATCTTGACCCAAGTAGCTCCTGAAGCTACTTTGCTGTATTGGAGGATCTTTGCTGTATTGGAGGATCTTGAGGGATAATTCTAGGATTTTCCCTAACCCAGGACAGTCATATAAACTAAAGGAATGCCCGTTCCTTCTGTTGATAGTTGAAGAAGCTACATTCCAGAGAAAAACTCTCAGAGATCCTTCCCTGGGCGTGTCATCTTTTCACCGAAAGTGGGGGCCCTGATTGCTCAGTTTGACCAGGTGACCAGCTCTTGGAAGAGTTCTGGTTGTGCCAAACTTCTTCCATTTAAGAATTATGGAGGCCACTATGCTCTTAGGAACTTTCAGTGCAGCAGAAACTTTATTGCAGCCATCCCCAGATCTGTGCCTTGCAATAATCCTGTCTCTGAGCTCTGCAGGCATTTCTTTTGACCTCATGGCTTTTGCTCTGCTACAGTATGCATTGTCAGCTGTGAGACCTTCTATAGAGAGGTGTGTGCCTTTCTAAAGCATGTTCAATCAATTTATCACAGGTCAACTCTAATCAAGGTGTAGAAACATGTCAGGAACAATCAAGAGAAATGGGAGGCACCTTAGCTAAATTTCAAGTGTTATTGCAAAGGGTCTGAATACTTATGCCAATGTGGTATTTCAGTTTTTTCTTTTTAATACATTTACAGACATTTCTAAAATTATGTTTTCACTTTGTCATTATGGAGTAGTGAGTGTAGATTGAGAAAAAAATGAATTTCAATAACCTGTTGAATCAGGCTGCAGTATAATAAAATTGGCAAAACTGAAGGGGGTCTGAATACTTTCTGAATGCACTGTATATCCTATCACAGTTCCTCCAGTACCAATGGAGCTAGCTATTGAACTGCCCAATCTTTATGTATTCCCTTTGAGAAGTCTGGAGATAGTGAAATGGCAGATGACTGATGAGAGAGCAAATACAGGTAGTTCTTGTTTAGCGACAATTGAGACTAGCAATTTAGTAGTTAAGCAAAGTAGTCGCTAAGTGAAACATCATGATTTTATGATCTTATTTCAGTTTTTCTTTGCTTTATAGACTTACAATGGTTGCAAAAGCAAGAACCAGTCCCAAAGTTACTTTTACAACACCATTGTAACTGAACAGTTGCTAAACACTAAACAAGGCAGTTGCTAAATAAGGACAATCTGTATCACCTATCATCAAAAAGTGGAGAAAGGAGGATCCAGCAATTACAAGCCAGCCAATGTAACGTCAGTGTCTGTGAAGATTCTGGAGTACAATGTAGAGCTCTTTATGATATAATCTCTAAATGTTTGAAAGCAATGCAATAATAACCAGGAGTCAACAAAGACTTGTCACACTAACTTCTCAGATTTTGATTAGGGAATTTCATTTATATAACATGGGAATCCTGTAAATATGTCTTTAGCAAAACCTCAGGCAACAAGGCAAATAATAATAAGCACTGTTTATTAAGTTGCTTATTTTAAAACATTTTGAAAGAAGTTCATTTCTATCAATGAATTAATTGGTGTTTATTTATATCCAGCTATGTGACTTTCACCAGCTTGCCCTGGAGGAAATAACTGATTTGAAAGTAATGTGGGAGAATTTAGTATGTTCTTTTAAAAAAGAACCCTAAGTTTAGTTTCTCTTGACATTCCTTTCAGTTAGAATACTTTAAGGGAAAAAGAAGAATATTGGAATGCTACAATGAAAAGAAATTGTTTCCATACAGTTTTTATAGTGGAGAGTTTTCAAAAGTTTTAAACATAATCTCTTTGTCTGAAAGCTGGTTGGTAGCATCAAGGATAATTGCAATAGTAGATATGTTTGGGATCCTAGGGTAAAACACAATGGGCTTGACTTCCCATTTTTCCCATGGTGAGAAGGCTTTAAAAAATTCAAATATTGTTCCAATAAAATACAGAATATGGAATAGTTGAGTTCTTTAAATTTTGTCCTGCAGTCACCTCAGAATACTTCAGTAAAATATTCCTAGTAAAGATATTTTGTTCTGAATTGGAAGCAAAATACATTTTCCATTTCAAGCATAGCCTTGACAATAGTATGACATTGTTTCTGATCCCACTGTGTTAATTCACCTACCCAATTTCTGCAGTATCTCTTTTTTAATCTAAAGTCAACACTTCACAATGACAAAGCCATCTTGAGGATTATCTAAAGTTAACATTTCAGGTGACAATGTCTTTTACACAACCCTGTAAGTTTTATAAAAAAAAAGAAAAACTCCTGAAAAGAGAAAAACTGAACTCCTGAATCTACACTCCAATTTTCAAATCAAACAAAGTAGCTAGCCCCAGAGCTAGACATTAGATTTTAATTAACCAAAGCTACATTCAACAAGCAGTACTGCTAGTCCTCAGCTTACGACCACAATTGAGTCCACAATTTCTGTTGCTAAGTGAAATATTTGTTAAGTGACTTTTCACCATTTTACGACTTTTCTTGTCACAGTTGTTAAGTGAATTACTGTAGTTGTTAGTCAAACTGTTGTTAAGTAAATCTGGCTTCCCCATTGACTTTGCTTGTCAGAAGATCGCAAAAGGGGAATACGTGACCCTGAGATATTGTAACATTATAAATATGAGTCAATTGCCAAGCATTTGAAATTTGATCTCATGATCATGGGGATGCTACAACAGCTGTAAGTGTGAAAATTGGTCATAAGTCACTTTTTTCAGTGCCTTTACAACCTTGAATGGTCACTAAATGAACTGTTGTAGTGTAAGTTGTAAATCGAAGACTACCTGTAGTTTAAAACACCTATTCACAGGTACACTGTGTACACAATTATTAAGCAAGTATTTTGACCATATCATCATTTTCATGCATATTTTCCAAGCTGTAGAAACCTGAATGCTTAGTGGATATAAGCATATCTGGTGATGGGTATTTGTGTAATTAGGGAGGGTGTGGCCTAAGGAGCTCAACACCCTATATCCAGATGTGCATAATTATTAGGCAGCTTCTTTTCTTCAGGCAAAATGGGCCAAAAAAAGAGATTTAACTGACTGAAAAGTAAAACATTGCAAAAAGCCTTTCAGAGGCATTCAGCACTCTTGAAATTGCTAAGATATTGGGGCATGATCACAGAACCATCAAACATTTTGTTGCAAATAGTCAACAGGGTCGCAAGAAACGTGTTGAGAAAAAAAGACGCACGTTAACTGCCAAAGATTTGAGAAGAATCAAACGTGAATCTACCAGGAACCCATTATCCTCCAGTGCTGCCATATTCCAGAACTGTAACCTGCCTGGAATGCCCAGAAGTACAAGGTTTTCAGTGCTCAGAGGCATGGCCAAGGTAAGGAAGGCTGAAACCCAACCATCACTAAACAAGATATGTAAGTTGAAATGGCAAGACTGGCCCAAGAAATATCTGAAGACAGATTTTTCAAAGGTTTTATGGACTGATGAGATGGGAGTGACTTTTGACGGACCAGATGGGCCGGCCCATGGCTGGAACAGTAATGGGCACAGAGCTCCACTTTGACTCAGACGCCAGCAAGGTGGAGGTGGGGTACTGGTATGGGTTGGTATTATCAAAGATGAGCTAGTTGGACCTTTTTCGGTTGCAACCTGAAGCATATGGTCTTGAAAGACAGGCTCCAAATGAAGCTCAAACCTATATCCTCAAACTCATAAGCCATATAATTAGCTATCTGAGTAGCAAGACGTCAAGTCATAAAATAGCTGTCTGAATTCTAAACACATTTCTGGTTATAGCTTGATCATGGTAACCAACAGAACAGCAGTATATCTAGTTTTCATTTTTAATTTATATAAAATTCCTACAATGAACTTCTCTTACAGAACTGTAAGTGGAAACTTATTACGTGCCTTAAATAAAGGGTTGTGAAATATTAGTGTCTGATTATGTCTGGTATGTTACTTTCAAGTTGGCCTCTCTTGAATTCAAGTAACTGTGGTTTAACTTTGGGTTAACCCAGCAAGTAAATATCATTAGGACTAATATTTAGCAATATTGATTCCAGTTCTAACATCTCATTTGGCCTTGGTACCAAATTTTAATTCTGTACGATTGGTTATGTAAAAAATACTTTGCCATGTGACTTTGAACACAGCGCTGAAAATGCAAGAGGAAGGGAAGTTTCTTTGCAAGTCAGAAACTGGGCCAGCACTTACTTTTTAAGAGTTAATGCAATAACAAAGCCAAAAGAATTTGCCCTTTCGATGAACAGAGGCCTCACATTGCTTAGTGAAATAGAAAAATATGAGACAGAATGTGATAATCTAAGATTGTTAATGAAAACCTTATTGTAGGGGGTTGTGTTAGTTTTGAAAATACTGGACCTACTTTTGCAAACTAATCCTATAGAAAGTCAAGTCAAGAAATAGCCAGAGATTAGCAAGGTTTAAAGGAGTTTTTAGGAAATCCATTGTAAAGTGAAAGAGCAACACAAGGAAAGTATTATTATTAAAGTAGAAATTTGTCAATGGACCTAACTTCTGACTTAAAATTTTGGAATATAATTAATTTTTTTCCCCGGGATTAAGCAAATTTACTATTAGAAATAATCAAGAGACAAATTTTTATTTCCTAGCTACTATGAATTTTAATTGACCCAACACTATGTATATTAATTTAATAAATAAACATTTCTTTCAAAGTATAATAGATTAAAAAATAGATATAATCTATTTGACATAAAACAGGTGAATTGTCTTAGGCAGTGTACGTGCATATGCGCAAAATTCATGTCTATCCCTTAAGACTAAACTTATATTGCATTTTAAAGCACTTAACATCACTTAGTATGTTAATCATCACCTGATCTACATTTATTTTTGTACACTAAGGCAGGGGTCCCCAACCTCCGGCCATGGCCTACTACAGGACCGTGGCCTATTCGGAACTGGCCGCGCAAGAGGCAGGCCAGTGCGCAAAGGCATGCACGTGCAGCTCGACTACAGTCGAGCTGTATGTGCATGCACATGTGCCCCAGCCCACCACTTGTGTGAGTTGAGCTGCAGACAAACATGCGTGCCAGCCCGCTGCTCGTGTGGCCTGGTTCCCCTCTCCCCCACCAGCCGGGCCACCAACACACGAAGGTTGGGGACCGCTGCACTAAGGTACTAATTAAATCAGGGATGTCAAGCTACCGGCCCACGGGCCGGATGTGTCATACTGAAACCGTGCCCACCCCATTGCCGGCAATAGAAAAAAAGTCGAGATATGTCATGTGATGCTGCGAGTTTGACACCCCTGAATGAAATGAAACAATTGTTCGTCAGAATAGCAGTCCTAATTTTATTTCTCAAAAATAGTCCAATACTTAATGTAGTGATTTAAAATTAAAAAGAATTGGTGAAAATGTAATTTAAGAAACAAAGTTTATGTTTTGAGGCTCTAAGAAAGTCAAATGGTCTTCAGGAATATTTTGAAATGGACTCTACAGGACAGAGAGAGAAAAATCCAGATTTAAGTAGTGATTTTGCCATGTGACTATGATGTGGCAGATTGACTATACATATATAAAATCAGATCTTACTCATCTCAAAAACTATTGATGGACTTGGAATAAGAATGGCAAATTATTTAGATGCATAAAAACAATTATGGCAACAATAAATGGAAGCAAGATGGGAAATGTCCTAGTTCTTAGCTAAAACCTCAAGACTGGCTAGAGAATCCTGGTCTTTTTGCAATTTAGAAAGCTAAAAAATATATCCAGGAAGAAAGCAATAGCAAATCACTTCTGTAGCTTGCCAAGAGAACTGTACCGATATACCCACATAAATCACCAGGAATCAAACTTTACTCAAAGGTGACTTGACTTTTTTCTTTTTAACTAATTCAGAAATAAATCCTAGGCTATCTAAGACTTGAAATTTATTAGAGCAACACTTTTTTACTGTATCTACAATGATGTTTTAGAAGTTGGAAATCCCTGAAAAGATTTCTTACCATAAAAAGCCCTATTAAGCTGTCAGTGGCTGTTTTATTTAGAGAGAAATTATAATTTGGCATGGTCATGGCACAATTATGTACATTTTATATCTTATGTTAAGAATCCTGTTATTTCAAGAGAGGGAGGGAAGACAGGAGATGACATGATATTGGAAGATGGCAAGCTTAGTAAGTTGTTGGCTAGTTAACTGGGCAGCTAGTTGACTAGAATACAATGGATACTGATAACTGCATTCAAAAATGTTTTTAATAACCAAAACAACTATTAAAGTTAATTGAAATATTTATAATACTATTCAGTAATTGCACAGTAGTTCCAATATACAATCAAGAAGATGCAAAAAACACAACACTTAATTTGGGGGGGGGGGAAACTATTGCACTGACGATTTAAAATAATTTCAGTTTTTTAAATTCCAACTACCAATATTTTATAAACATTTACAACACATCAATAAACACCAAATTCTATCTGCAGTGCAGCATAAAGGGGGGAAGGGAATCTCCAGCCACCAAAACAGATGTTCAATGCCCATGTATGGCACCCATGAGTGCTAGAGACAGTTATTTCCATTATTCCTACAACAAGTAGTATGTAGTCCTCGTTTAGTAATGATTAGTAGTTCTCTAGTTGCATGCCTTTGGATTGTGACCAGTTGCATCAAAGCTATCTTGTGGCACTCTGTTCCGGGGCTGCAGCATTGTCTCTGGCAAGGGGCCTTCCCTCTCAATGGCCAGTCAAATAGTCTTGTGTGGAATCAGAAGCAAAGGAATCAGCATCTTCATTGTCAGAATCATCACTGCTCTCATCAGCAGTTGGCTCCCCTGTCAATGCTATTCGAGCATAGTCATCCGTGTCTATGGATTTACAGAAATGGATGGCATACTTTAGTTTCTCTTCTAGA
The DNA here is from genome assembly GCA_023970755.1 of Azemiops feae. Taxonomy (NCBI): domain Eukaryota; kingdom Metazoa; phylum Chordata; class Lepidosauria; order Squamata; family Viperidae; genus Azemiops; species Azemiops feae. The sequence continues at coordinate 365,030 of JALGBA010000071.1, read as the reverse complement.
ACCTGTTTGCAAGAATACCTAGGAAGCTTCAGCAGAAAAAAGCATGTGTAGGACTCAGGAAGAAAATGGTCTGGAGGATTGTATTTATCCAGAACCTGTGAGGGGAAAACAAAAATAACAATTTCACTGAATGCCATTTGCATAGCACAAAATTCAAAGCGGTCACCTATCCATACTTACAGAAAAATAAAAGGCTTATCTCTAGCTAAGAGGGTCAGAGTCCTGCTCTGAAGAAAGGGCCACAGAAGGTAATTGTCACCTGCTTTTGCTTTCTTCCGACTCAAATAACAACTAATTTTGAAGCTGTATCTCAAGTTTGCTATACGCAGGGCTTTTTTTCTCATAGAACGCTCAGCGGAGTTCCCGCACCTTTTTTGGATGGAACCTTGTAGGGTAGGCAAAGTGGGTTTTATGACATGTGTGAGTTCCGGCACCTTTTTTTTTTTTTTTTACAAAAAAAGCACTGGCTATACGTAATAGTAATTTAATGGCAGAAACATTGTGCAAAGGAGATATGTATATGTTTCACTGTGCCAGCAGCCATGCAAGTTTTAGTTAAATATTTTGCACATTTGGGGCTGGTGCTTGTGACTACCAATTACATATGAGCCCTCTTGGACTGACCATTGGGTTGTTATGATTAGTGCTTTGTGCCACTGGAATGCCATCAATGTGTTTTACTGTAAAACCTCAATTTTACACATGTATTTGGAGAAATAATGTCAAAGCCAAACATCAATTAAATTCAAATTTGCATAATTGAAGTAACTAACATAATTTGCAGCAATTTATGCCATTTACCTAATTACACAAATGACATAAATGGTGTCAATTATATTAATTACTTCAATTGTCAGGAATTCTTTTAAAAAAGGAACTTATGTTCCTTGGGGGTGACGCCTGAACTAAAATTTTGTTTGTTGCATTTGAAGATTGCTGAATGGGTGTCTGTAAAATTAAAGTTTCATTGTCTTTCCACAGAATATTTTAGAAAACTTTATTGTTGAAGAATATTAAATCTTTTCTTACCTACAGCACCTCACAATTTGTTATAGGCTGATTTACAGTAAGCCATGAAAATTTAAATATACCATCATTAAGGGTTTTGTTTTAATCTCCTGAAAATAAACAACTGTTTCTCATTTAAGTACATCACTATTCAGCAGAATAATTATAGGATCAAAAAAAATCTTACTTTCCATCAGTGACAAATATATATACACTGCATTACTTTCGGAATCATTTTATTTGTATCCAAAATACAACACAGGAGAAATCATGACTAGAAAAAATTGAGAACTGGAAATGTCCGAAGAAACATCTAACAAGAACAAGTATTTAGCTGTAAGCTTCACGTTTTCAATAGTCCATCCATAAATAAACATTTCCCACATTGCATGAGATAAAGGGACTTTGCTGTCGTGAAGCTCCTGAAGTCTTACCTGGATGACAAAGTCCCTGCCTCTGAAATCTGCAATTGTTCTTGGAAGTCTCGTCCTGCCCCAAACAAAGCGCAAAAACAGAGACCGTTCTGTGTTGGAGAAGGATTCCATCACCTCCCAAAACCACTGTATGAGAGAAGCGCTGAGTTCAATCCCTTTGTATGTAGCCACAGATTTCAAAAGATGGAGAGGAATATCTGGACTCCCACACACCTGAAAGGAAAAAAACCAGAAACTGCTTTAGTTTAGCTTTTATTCTCATGAGAGCTTGAAATATAGTTCTTCATAAGAATGTATTTTAAAAATTCTACTATTAGAGATTTCTGAATTCTCAGGTGCACTTTGATGTATGATGTTCCTTGCATATTAAACCAGAGGTGCTAAGGTCCTTTTGCTTTGTTCCATCGTGTGAGTGTGAATTATCTCTCAATAACTATAAAAATTCAGATCCAGAGAACAGAAAAATCAGTTATAACAAGAAAACAGCAGGAGAAAAGGCAACTAAAAGACAGCTAACTAAAAAATAGTAAGAGTCGTATCTCTCACTCTTTCATGTGCGGAGACAGACGGAAAAGAGAATGTGCACCCACACAACACAGACAATGAAATAACTACCGTGTTTCCTCGAAAATACAACCTAGCCGTAAAATAAGACCTAACTTATTTTGGGGGGTTCGGGCTAATATAAGCCCCCAAAAGTAAGCCCTACTTAACCCCAACCACTCCGTCCCACCCGTTTTTTTGGCAGGCCAGATCGCGTGCCTCCCCCCTTACCTGCTGCCGGTGCCGCCGCTACGAGTTCAATTTTGCGGCTTGGCTAAACTGTTCAGCTGCGTTGGGCCGCAGTTCCCATCAGCTTCAGGAAGCCTGGGCGATGGAAACCTTAGGACAGGCTCCTCGCAGCTGAAGCAATCTGGCTCGCCCAGGGTCAGGTTGGCCGCAGGAGGCGTAACCCGTCCCTGTCCTCCAGCTCCACCGCGCATGCGGGACGAGCCTCCTGCGACGGCCAACCTGACCCTGGACAAGCCGGATTGCTTATAGGGAGAGGCTGCGCATTGCAGGACAACGACTGCAAAGGGCGTGCATGGATCCCTGCAGCTCCTGGAGGCTCCGAGCGCTGCTTTTCATGCCACTCGGTTTCCCACCCCGGCCCCGCCAGGCTTATCTGATGGGCGGGATTGCCTTCCGTCTTCCCCGCAGCTGCATTGGCAGCTGATGATCCCCTCCTGAGAGGCGGCATGGCGATTGGACGGCGGCCAAAAAAGGTCAATTAATTTCAACTTCTCACACAAAAAAAGATCTCGCGAAGTTGGGATTGATTGACCTTTTTTTCCCCCCCACAAACTTTTGTTTCCCTGCATGCAGCGACGGCGAATCATGAAGGAGAAACGGCACGGGGCTGAAAGTCAGGTAAGGAAAGAAATGCAATTCCTGGGGGAAGTGAGGGCATCTGGGCAGTAGTGTGGCAAGCTCTCCAGCTCCACGGGGAAGGGGCAGCCAGCATGGGTGCTGACACAATGCCCATCTGCTTCACCAACCTCCCTCCCCTAGCTTCCAGTGCTCCACTTGCCACTTTGGTCGACCTAGCCGCCCCCACCTTCGCGCCCTCCCCGCCGCCACCAAGCACGGCCGCCCCAGGGCTGGGCTGGCATGGAAAGGGCAAGTGCCCTGCCCATTCACCCTGGTACCGTACCTGGTCCGCCACCACACTCTCGCCATGTTGCTTCTCCACCCCATGCACAGGCCCCGCCCCACCCCCATGTGCTCGTGGCCTACTGGTACCGGCAAAAAGTAAGCCCTCCCTGAAAGTAAATCCTAGTGCTTACTTCAGAGCCCAAAAGATAGTAAGACCGGGTCTTACTTTCAGGGAAACCCGGTATGGATTGGCGCCCTGGTGTTTACATGGAAGAAGAATCAAAGGAAATATGGGGAGGGAAAGGAAATAACTGTCATTACTGAGAATTCTGGAAACTTAAGACTGCACATTTGGAAGATTTCCAGGTTACAGAAGACTGGCTGGCCTAAAAATATTTGAATTCTTCTCGACTCTTGAATGTTTAATTTTCAGTTTAAGACCCAGTAAATGGGAAACATTTATTGCTGTTATTTCTATCAATTTCTTAATTTCCTCTGCCCATAAATGCTTTGTTATCAAATATAAAAAAAGCTATCTTTATCTTTACAGGTGCTGCAGAAGAGGAACCTGGATCTAGAGGTTCTAGGACAACTAGAAGAGAGGTGGCCCGATTTCAGGATTGCAAAATATGTTTTGTTCTGCTTGAGTTTAAGATCTATCAAGTAAAGAACTAAAATAAAATTTCCTGAGCTCCAGTGCTTAGACTGAATATGATTTAATCTTCCTTTATGAAAGATCCACCAGGACTTTTTAAAAAATTTAATCAGAATAATTTAAGATGGGGAATAAGTCATTGTTGCTCTTACTAATAGGAAAAATATCAGAGATGCACATCTATCTTCCATCAACATCTGGACAGAAAAAAAGAGAATTATTAATTATCACTGCAGTGATAATTTTTCACACATCTTCCTATTATATAGAAGTAGCTGGTTGTGGTTTCACATACAAGTCCAAACTGTAAATTTAGATTTTAAATATTTTTAAAGCACAAAATAGCTGTCTTATTTCCTTAGCATTGTTCTGTTATGTAACTCATCCAATCCTAACCTTTAGGAAATAATGAGGCATAGCCTACTGTCATGCTTCTATTTTAAATAGTTATAAATGTTTGAAGTACAAATATGTGTTCTGATTTTTATTAAGTTGGCCAACAATAACTTTATATACACACCATAGTTTCCAATTCATATCCTGTGAATAGTGAAAGAAGAGGAACAGGGACAACCCGGGCCATCCCTTCTCGAACAGCAGCCACTTGTTCATCAAATTCATGTAATCTGCCAAAAAATCGCCCCACCATATATTTGTTAGTAAGAGAAATATAATTGCTTCATAATCATATGGGAAGACAGGAAAAGATATCTGCATATCTTCTATAATTTGCTTAGAAAGCCTGGATAAAGTCTTTGTAATAAATAGGTGAATGAACATAAGATCATTGACACTGAAGACAATACAAAATAGTATTGAGTTTTTCAGGGTTTTTTTTTCAAATAATCTTAATTCTTAACAATTATCAACTTATTGTATCACATGGTCTCTTTGCTTGATTTCATCTCAACACTGAAAATATTATTGCACAAATTCAACAGTGGACTAATTATCACATCATATCTTTGACTACTTTACAAACCTGTAGTTTATTGCAAGCCTCACATATTCTGTTCGATTATCCAACGTAATATGGGTATATTTGGAACTGAGTTGAATATCTTGGCCACTGGCATTTGGCACTGTAAATGGCAGGCTCATGGCTTCAAATTCTTCTGAGCTAGCTTCATTGTCTCGGATGTACATAAGTCCAGGAATAAAATCCTTATCAACCTTTCAAATATAAAACAGAACTAAGTGAAATCTTTTCTACAGAATGTTTAAATATCCTATTATTTGGGATACATTATGTGGCTAATTCATTAATTCACATTATCCCTAACCCTAACCCTAAGTATTTAATATTTATTTGCTATGTATATGTAGGGATGTGGGTCTATATATATGTTGTACATAGTATGTTTAGGTGTGTGTCATGTATATGTTTCACTTTGAGAGCGGGCAACTAAATTTCATTTTTTATGTGTGCCATTGTGCCCACAATATAAAAATGACAATAAAGGTTATTTATCTTTATCTTATCTTAATCCTTCAAGCAAGTAAGAGCATGCGCTTAAAGTTAGAGATACTGGCATATTGACACTAAAACTGCAGAACCATTTACAAAACTTTTAGGATTTTAAACTCTTAGAGAGGAACAATTAGAACAGGCAATGTTCTAATGAGCTATGGAACAATAATATAAATAACTCAAAATCCATTTTCAAACCTGGGGAAGTTATCATATAATTTTTGGAAATGTGAAAAGCAGAATACATTTGATAAAAGGGAGTAGCAAGCTGAACATATCCCAAATTAAGTATTTCCCATACAATGTCAGTTTCCTTGTTTGTCTTTTTATGCAAAAAGATACTAATATTAGAACCATCAGTGGAAATACTTGTTTTTGACTATCAGGTTGATTAAGGGCTCTCTGGAAATAAAATGTAAATAAAGTAACCTCTAAGACTATATTGAATTGCAGTGGAAAATTTTGGGGAAAAGCCCTTTGAGAACTGCACAAATGTGTAAGACTTGAAAGTGGGAGCCATGACACACAAGCATTCTATATTCCTCTATTTGCACACACAGAGTTACACTCCTATTTTTGGGAAAGAAGTTAAAGTCTTGCTCCACTAATAATCCTGACAATAGTCACCTGCCTTAGGTAATAGGGGAGAGGCTTTAATCTCTTCCTACGTTCTAGATATAAGCTGAATCCCTATTTTCTCTTTAGGTGGATATACTTATAGCCCATTTACCTCCCTAAAATTTGAAAGTGTATATTCCACTAAACAGGCTTAAGGTTGTATTGCTATCAATCAGACAGACAATTGTCTGCCCATTTTAAGAAGAGAGCGTATTTCTGATCCCACATACAAATGTTTCCTTTTTACTGTCTTCTCATCTTATCCTATCCCTCATAACAGATGGAAAGCAACATGTTATTCAGCCAAATACAAACATGTATCTAACACAAAAAGAATGGCCTTCTGGCAGTAGAAGGATATGACCATAATCAGGTAAGACCTCACGCCAGTGGTTCTCAACCTTTTCTTTACCTTTTGTGGCCACGATCCATGGCCACGGACCACCAAGACTTAACTCAAGATTTAAATCATAACATTTCTTCAAGACTTTGCGGACCCTGTGATGACATTACGGCCTCCCAGGGGTCCACAGAACACAAGCTGAGAACCACTGCCTTATGCTAATAATATTATACAGATGAACATAAGCTTTTTCTTGCCTCACTGAGATCAGCAATTGTTAAGTTCATTCCTGCCAATTGTTTCCATACAGGTTCTGCCAGATTAAGGCTCAGAGGGCTCCCAGTCCGAATAGCTATCCCCAACATAACTCCTAGGTAATTTAAAAAAAAAAAAGGGAAAAGTGTTGCACATATTGTATGATCAAAGCTTTACTCAAAATTTTTTAAAAAAGTTTAAAAGCTGCAGCATAATTTACCTAGGAAGCGAAACATGTTCATGTGCACTGAAGATTTTGCTGCAGGGTTTAGGAGAAAGCAATCTCTGTTTGCTCCAGATTCATCCCTTCCATTAGGAGTCACAATTAATAATGGGGTCAATCCATTCTGAAGTTCTTCACACATTTCTGCTATTGATTCGCTGTAGCCCCCACCACAGTCATCCACAGATTCACCTGAAAGAAAGAAAAAATTACTTTGTGGAATTGCTAAATTAGTAGTTTAAAGCTACATTCAGCCATGTTTATAACAAACATTCATTAGATGCAATGAAAAGGAATACTTGCTGAATTCACTCATTTTGCCATTCAGTTAATCCTAGACAGAACATATATTTTAAAATGTTTATTGGTCTATAAAAACATGCTTGATCAGTAAATGTGCAGTCAGATACTACAGGATGAGCCAATTAGTGCCCTCAATATGATCTATTCAAAGCCACACATCCTCTCTTAATCCCTCTTGTTCTACATGTTTACGTTTCATAAGGATTTATTTACATGTACAGGTCGTCCTCAACTTACAACTGGTCGCTTAGTAACCATTCAAAATTATGATGGACCTTCCCAGGAGTACTTATGACAAAGGCAAAATAAAATAAAAAATACCAAGTGAAGAAATATCCAGCAAGCAACATGTAACAGAAATATCTGAAACTATTTTTTTTTAATCAAAGAAGCTTTCTGTTTGAGAATGACAATATGCAATTAATTTGGGTTGAGAACCAGTTGACAATATTTAGTGTTAAGGAAAAATTATGACTGACATTTCTTCTTTTCAGTATTTGTTGAACAAGAAAGGAGAAAGTATTGTAACATTAGATTAAGTGAAAAACAAATATTACCAACAAACTTGACTTTCCAAACACGATGAGGTAGAAGAAGACTATCTGGACTGAATGAACTCATCTTAGCACACATCTGTCCAAACACAGATTTTGTGCCATCAGGACCAGCCAATCCTCCTTTGCTTCTAGATCGCTTTACCTGATCACAAAACAGAAGTAACCCTAGTAAAAATCTAACTCTTAGCAAAACTTAAAAGCTTAGAGCATTTTAGTAATGCAAAAATACACATTCAAATTAATGGTCCTAGTAAAACTTTTCAGCAGCTAGTTTTGAAGACACACACTCAATACTGGATGAAAGTCAGAGAAAAGGATGATGTACTTGAAAGTTAAACAATGACACAATTCTAAATCTGTTCTATACTTACTCCCCCCTACTTTAACTCTGATTTTCCTTTAAAGAGATACAGAATTCTCTGTTATTCCAAAACACACATGCAATGTCTTTCACATGTTTTACTCAATGAAATAAAACAATAAACAGTAGTATATTCAGCCTCTGAAAAAAATTCTTGAAAACATACATCTGGCCTTAGGCCTAATATTAGATGTGTTCACGTCATTGACATTTTTTTTTAATAACCACTTCCTTCTATGAAGTGACCACATGTGACACTGATTTCCTGAATTTTAGTGATGCCTGAAAGCATTCTAAACAATGTCAAGTTGTAGAAGATGGGTAAAACAATAACAGCAATGTGAGATGTTCTATGTAGAGAAGCATTATGTTTTTGTGATTTGAACCATGTCGAGATTCTGACATATACTGTAGACCAGGGATTCCCAACCCACTGTTGGGAATCCGGCCGCAGAAGTAGCAGGTGAGTGTGTGAAGCTTCATTTGCGCATATGTGGGATCTAGGTTGCGAGCGCAAAACCATCCCCTCTCCCCCCTGCCACCGACACTACCAATCCACGGAGCCAGAAAGGTTGGGGACTGTGCTGTAGGCAACAAAGATTTCATAATGTCTTAGTACAGTCTTAATGCTCTGAGTTCACATAAATATATATTTGCTATCTTTCATCAGGATCATGGTGTCATGATTATCAATATAACAAAAAGAAATGTCTAAGCTATGTTTCTATTGGCAACTGTTTGTATTCCTAAAAAGTCTTTCTAGATAACTTAAGACATTGATGTTCTTCAGGAAAAGAATCACTCAAAATTAATCAGGGCTCTGCTTAACTGAGCTCTTTCCTCTTTCAGCCATGTTACCAGCATCTATTCAACATTGCTCAGGATAGCTCTGTTTTCTTCCAGAAAGGCTCTTGATGACGAACATGTGGATTCAGGGAGAGTGGGAAGGGAATGTAAACTCCTTCCATTCACAGAGACTATATATACCGTGGAAGATAAGAATTACACATGCCTATCAGAGCATGACTATGTACATATAACCCACACAATTGTAAACAGTTTCACAAAGCAGACTGGATCTTTACAGATTAATGTTTAATTTACATATATCTGTATCTACCACAAAACCACAAAAACTTTACAGATGTCTTATGGCTCCTAACATGTTTTTTTTCTATCAAATAATGTGAAGCTTTTAAAAGCAACAAATCAATCAGCAACAATCAATCAGAATTAGAAAGTGGCAAAACTTTTATCAGTACTATAAGTGGTCTTTCCCATTCTCTAATCCTCAACTTCAAAACACAAGGCTGGCCAGAAATCTTACTTTCAACGCAGTCATATTATGACATTCTTACTTGTATTCTGTTGAGTTCTACAACTGGCCCATGTTGACGATCTCTCACCATAGTTGCTTGTACAACCTTTCTAAAAGCTGCCTCCTAAAAAAGAGAAAATAAGAGATTTGGAACATAACTCTAAGTTTTAAAACATAATTTTGGTTGAATATTCGACATTTTTCACTTTTCATTTAAAATATAAAATGTTACATTAGTAGAAATATATTAGAAGAAAACTTATTAGTAATTTATACTTGAATTCCATGTATCAATGATATGATTTTCATATACTGTAAATCTTATACCTTGGATGAGATGTTGACAATGTGATTATGATAGTATCTGGTAATGATTAGTAGGATGTTTTGAGATACATGCCTTTCCTTGTGATATCAAAATTCCTCGTAATGCATCAAAGCCCATTGAAGGACCCTGGCCAGTCTCATCAAGGTGTCCCTCAAGATCAAACATGGGAATACAAGGACAAAAGAGCTCGGAGATGTGATGCAGTAACAGCAATCTGTTCCTTAAGGCAATGATAGGAATTTCCTGTAGATGATTGTATTCCATAGGAACCTACAAAATTCACATCATTAGAATTTCATGTGCATTGAGTAATGAGTGATCTTTCATGTAAGATAATATAAGACCTAATAGTCAGCTAATTAGGCACCTTCTCTATTGAGTATTATGCATTGTTTTTATGTTTTATATTTTAATCGTAATAATAATACACAGTATTCACAGACTGACTACAAACAATGTTATGATTAAGTAGCAACGATCGTGCATTGGAAGATCTGCAAGAAATATCATTTGCCTGGAAGCAGGAACTGGTGGGACCATAAAATAGAGAAAGTCATAGAAAATGAAGAAGCTAAAGTGATTATGATTTTTAAGAAACCATAAGAAGTCTGGGAAAACATTATATCTTTCTCATCAAATCATTCCTTTTGGCCTCAAGCCTAACAAGTCATCAGCTAACGTGACGAGTGCATAAACAGAGCAATACTTTTATACTTCTACAGTTGTGACTATTATATTCTGATTTTACAGTTTCCAAAAGATTAAAAATATGAGTTAAAAGATTTTTTTTTTTACCTGGAAAGGGAGCTTGCCTGCATTAGCAGGTTTACTAGTAGACCAAGCTAAAGTATGCGCTGAACCACAAGCTACTCTGTTGATCTTTTTACCCTGAAGTGCTGCAACCAGACGTGGCCTTTGGATGGCATTAGTTGTCCCATCTCCAAGCTGCCCTTCATCATTATCTCCCCAGGTATAGACTTCACCTGTACCATTTAAAATTATTATTTACCAACTCAAACAAATCAATCACTTATAGTAATGACCTAGAAATGGTATGTCATTTACAAAATGATTTCAACAGCAATATATATTAATGAAAAGTAATAATTGGCACAACAATCACAACATTTAATAAGACATATATATAAATACTACAGGTAGAAGGTACTGTTTCAGCAGTCTCAGCAGACATGGGTATTTCCTTTAATTTAGTGTCAGTTTAGCAACAAAAGAAGAAAAAAGGTGGTGATTCAGGAATTTTCACATCTCAGAAAACAGCTGATGACATATTCTTTCAACTTGGCTGATTAACTTGGACAAAGAAGTATTCTCCACATGCATGAGATTGAAAATGTATGTTTGTTAGAAATCAGAGGCATATAGCCTCTACTTTTTAGCACAAAGGAAAAGCAGAGCCTGGATTCTTGAACCTGAATGATAATTTGGGGGAAAGGGGGAGGCACAGGAAATTTAAGCTATTATTACTTTTTCTTAGGATAATTACATTCATTTGCTGAAGTCAATTGTCAGAATTCTTGTTTTTTATAATATTTTGGCATTATCTTCTAATATCCTTAATTTTAAACACTACTTCTGTAACCATTTCAGTTTCAGTAAAGTATACTCTTGACAAAACAAACGGTGAGGAGTCTTTCTTTGCTAAATGACTTGAGTGGGACAATTGACATTAACCTGAATCTGAGGTTTTCCCATGCAAACAACAGAAAGTTCCCTCTTCCGCCCCCTCGCCTCTGGCCATTCCCCGGTTATCTGCAACGGTCCAATCAGGTGCTTGTATATCTTTCAGGAAACAGGTGCTCAGATCCCAGTTCTGCATATCATCAATGACCTTGGCTGGCTTGAGTTTCTCAAATGCCTTAGCTGGGCTTCAATCCCCACCCCCTTCTTCACATTCCAATCCTTCCCTCCCCTCCCAGGCTAATGTCTGGCTGTCAGCTTGGATAGGTGAAATGCAGCCATGACATACACTATCACCCATACGTCTAATTTATTTTCTTGGCTCTGTTGCAAAATTTCTAGTTTCCTGACTTCTACATGCCAATTCTATTGCTTCATTACAGCCTTTGGCAGAGGCATTCAGAAGCATTGTACTTGGGTAGTACATTAAGTTTACATGTGCAATGCAAATTATAACATATGGATATCTTTTAAAGGTTTACTACTTTGTCATGTTCTGTACAAATTGAACATAAGGCAAAGATGATTTTGGAAGATTTTGTTCAGTAAATATTGAAAGGACACATTTAAAAAAATTGAAGGCAACTGGGATTTGAAGTAAATACTCAGCAGTGTACCAAAAAACCAGGGATGACATAATAGCCTTCTAAAATGTGTTCACTTTGGGAGTTTATGGCTGTTGTTTGTTTTTAAAGGAAGTGAATTATTTCACATACCATCTTCAGTACAACACACGCAGTGTAAAGAGCCTGTTGCTATGGCAATTACTTTCTTTCCTTGTAAACCCTGGACTTGTCGAGGTCTTCGAACATGGTCATCTGATCCATGACCTAATCGATGGTAATCTCCTTTGCCCCTATATCCAAAACATAAATTGCAATTAACACATCCATCTTTAATCACTACTAATTATACAGGCATGTAAATTAGGAGAATATAGATTTTGATATAATTCTGTTCCCTATATTTAAAAAAGCAGATATACAAAGATAAACCTGTGATCTTCCTAGATTCCATTAACGAAGCATAATTTTGCTAAAGGAATACCTTACCTGTTTGTAAAAAATGCCAGTATTATGTTTTTTTAAGCTCCCGCCTGCTGTGATTATGTTTTTCTTTAAAAGAAAATAAATCACTAAGAGTGGTATTACATTTTTTGGAAGAATAAATACACTTACCAAGTATACACTGCTCCCGATTTGGTAAGGGCCACAGAAAATTGTGAGCCACATTCTACTTTAACTACTCCAACACCAGTGAGAGAATCAATCTAGGGGGGAAAAAGTTTAAATGCAGTTTGTCAAAGAAGGTAACTGCAGAACATGCAGCACGTTGAGGAATCTTTAAAATAAAGGTCTACTCTATCCTAAAAGATAGTACTAAAATCCACGTTTCATTATTTAAAGAAATAATTTAAAATATTCTGATCTCATTGTCTTTTCTTTATCATCTCTGTTTAATTGATCTACCCACCCATTTCCCCAGAGAAATAAGAACCGGAGAAAATGAAGGCCACATCTGAACCAACAATAGATTGGTGCACATAACTTTCGTTCCCATGAAAGCAGATAGCCATGTAGAGCAATCTCACGAAGAGTAATACAATTGTTAAAAAGAGCCTTAAAATTCAGAAAATATATCAAGAAATGGATATATTTGTTTCTATGAGAATGGCTTCCATAGAGATCTGATCAACTGCTGTTATCATTAAAGATGTGCCCACATCTTTTGCATATTCATGTTTGGTACCAGCCGGGAAGAGGACATTTCTGCTATCGCACCTGGTATGTGGAATATCATACACCTAATTGTAAACCATTTATTCATCTTTTTAAACATTTCAAACAGTTGCTTAATGGCTCACAATGGTGATTCATGTCTAATGGTTTATACACACGAACATATTTCCGTGATTATTTCATAATATTATTGGATTTTAATACTGTACACCTGCTGGAAGTGACAGAGAAAGTCAGGTAGAAGAGAAAGGAATATGAAAACTTTTCTTGCTTTTTCCTGATTTAAATTTCTGAAAACAAAAGTACAAGCCAGAGGGACCAACATTTCCAATTATGGGAGAAATCAGAATCTTTCATGGTCTTCTATAACTTATTGGATTTTATTCAAACTAGTCTGAAATGCATTTGTTAAGTCTGAGAAATTATTGATATGCACAGATTTAAATGCAGATGTTTCTCGAATGAAAATCATATTTAGCTCATATCATTCAACATTATTCTGAACCCAATAGATAAGACTAAATATTTTTACAAGATAGAAAAATGGTGCACATTTTTTCTCATTTTATTAAAGTATGAATGAAGTACCTTCATCGACACTTTGCAGCCATCACTTCCACCTCTCCCAAGCTTTCCATAGTCTCCATCTCCCCAGGACCAGACAGTATCATCATCTGTCAAACAGAGTGTCTGTGCATCCCCACTGCCACAGGCTATGTCAATCACATGATAGCCCTGGAGTGCTTCAACCTGTCAAACAAGCATTTGGTTATCAAATAATTCAAATGATCAGAACCTTAAAAGGTTAATTAGTATAATCATGCACATTCATGTAGGTCTTCTGTACATAACATTGAGTACAGTGGTACAATGGTACATTACATATTACATGTCATTCTGAAAGGTTTGAGCATTCGCATGCATTTCATGAAACAGGAACATATGACATATTAACTTTTAGATGTGGTATTCATTTCACTGAATTGATATTGTATTCTGATTTGCAACTTGGACACCATCTCACCAGCTTAGGTTTCAACTGATCCTCACTGTCCCCATGACCAAGACGTCCGTATCTTCCCTTGCCCCATGTATAAAGATCTCCTGCAGCAGTAATACATGCACTGTGTGCTCCACCAGCAGCAATATCAACAACTTCTATGCCCCGCAAAGATTCAATTACTCGAGGACGATCACAAGGACTAAACAAAATAATTGTAAAGCATAAAGGGCAATATGTTAGTAAATACACTGTGGACCCTTCATTGTATAACAAGTTAACTGGAACAGTTAAAACAAAGTTTGAGACTTTTCAAGATAAATAATCCTTACACATTTTTTGCTGCCTTTAAAGGATTATACAGAGCTTTCATGTTTTGTTCCGTTCTGAACTTGTGGGGAAAAAATCCAGTGATAAGCCATTGAAATTCCATACTCCCAGCTTCCCTCTTTCTCTCAAATGCATTCACTACATTCTGAACTATGCCTGCTACTTCAAAATCCCTGGCACAGATTAATGGTTAGTGTAATTCAAACCTGCACCATGCAATAATGTCTAACCCAATTGGGGTATTACAGTTTTCCATTTCTTGCTAAATTATTCTTTGGTTTATTATAAACACTGCAGCTTCGTTGCTTTGCTCATATGATCTATCAAGTAAATTCTGACTCCTGGTGACCACAGAAACAAGTCCTGCAGTGTTTGGGACAACATTTTCAGAAATGATTGATTGATTTCTAGAGTGACTAATCCTCAATGAGCCAACTGAATTTCATGCCTAAAACAGGACTAGAACTCAGTCTCCAGGCTTTTAATCCAGCACTTTTAACTACTACATTAAGTTGCTTTAGGATTTTACACATCTATATAGCATATATGATATTACTCATAAAATTGTGCTACCTCCGGTTGCCATGGCCCAGTTTGCCATCTTCTGCCTCACCCCAGGAATAAACTTCTCCCTCTGAAGACAATGCTAGACAATGTTTTCCTCCAGAATTCACAGCAACTTTCTTGATAAACACATGCTGAATGGATTCTAGTAATGTGGGAGTAGAAACAGATTCTGTCCCCCCAATTCCAAGTCTTCCACCTGCACCATATCCTGTGGCATAGAGCTAAAATAAAAAATGTGTTACTCGTATGAATTTCTCACACATGAATATTAGATTACATTAAGAATAGTACTGCCATCTAAAATTAAGATCTTTGTTGTTTTTCACCGATTCTGTTTGCTTCACCTAGAAGCATTTGTATATTTTGGGCTGATTGTTATGTTTTCTTTGCTAGCTTTGTTTATATTCTACAAATTTTGGTATTACCATCCATCTGCAGCCCATTTATGGATTTATGTTTGCTGAAAAGCTCAGCTACAGAAACTTTCAAAACTTTGAAGGTCCTTAAAATTCAAGTGATTGTAAATGGACACTCCCCAGCAATTGGTCTGAATTCTAATATTACCGCAGTAGATAATCAGTATTACTCTTCCCATTATTGTAACTAGCCAGGCTGTTCTGATATTATGGTAGGCCTGGTCAGTTTCCATCTAGAAATTTCAATTCCATCATTCATAGCCCACTACTGTAATAATTCTTTTCGAAAGACCCTTTTGAGATGAGAATTTAAGTGATAGAAATAAGGCACTGTTTATAACAATTGCAATAGCACTTAGACTTATATACTGCTTCACAGTGCTTTACAGCACTCTCTAAGTGGTTTACAGAGTCAGCATATTGCCCCCAACAATCTGAGTCCTCATTTTACCGACCTCGGAAGGATGGAAGGCTGAGTCAATTTTGAGCCAGTCAGGATCAAACTCCTGGCTATGGACAGAATTAGCCTGCAATACTGCATTCTAACCACTGTGCCACCACGGTTCCTGGTATATAGAATGGAATATAACAGTATATGCCACACACAGCAGTGTGATACACTGGATCATTAAAATAGTGATCAATTGCTTTTAATAAGACAATAATTTTTATTTAATGAGTAAATCTTTGGTTTTCATTCACAGTACTATTTCTTGCTTTACAGATTCCCTGGGATCTTCCCAATACCACTAATATTTAGCATTTAACTGTTTTTATTGAGTTTCAATCCCTGGTTTTATTTCAATAAGCACATACAGTATATTAATGAGGAGAGGAGAGGAGAGGAGAGGAGAGGAGAGGAGAGGGGGGAAGGGAGGAGAGGAGAGGAGAGAAGAGGAGAGGAGAGATTTTATACATAAATATGCTCCTTACCTTCCCATCAGCAGTCACTGCAAAAAGTGTCTGCTCACCACCTATTAACTGTACTGGTCTAAGCGTAGCAAGAGCTTCACATGGTGTAGGAACCTTGACTTTTGCTCCTTCTATACCCCCAAGTTGTCCTCTGTGATTATGGCCCCAGCCATATATTGTTCCACTGCCTCCTGCAGAAAGTGTCCAGTCATCTGGTCTCCTGTTGAAGGAAAGAACAAGTAGTTTGACCATGTAAAATTCCCTAAAATCCCAATTCTTTACATATTTAGAAATGTAAAGGTTTATCAAAAGGTTTCTCCACCCCACCCCAAAAAATATAGCTCCAAAGAACCTGTTCATCCACTGTACAAGTTGTTCATCTTGTTCTCTTTTAAAAACTTCATGACTCTCGTGCAGAATATCAATATTTTCATGATCTGCCATTAATTCTTGAATTTTCTTGGCAACCTATAATTTCAATTATGGTATTTTGTGATCAGTTGAACTTGAATGTTGTTTGAACTTTTGAGTTTATAATGAGTCATTAAAATCCCATTATGAAATAGGGCAAGTTATGGCAATGGGTCTAATACTGACAGACTTCAAATCACATATATCCTCATAGTCTTTATCCAATATAATGTGGATAACTGATTTAAATGTGTATTTATATAACAGCTTTTTGTGCATTGTTTTAAGAACCAACATTTAAATATCCTACTAAACAAGCATTATGTTAAACCAGTACCTCTTCAAGAAAGAGGCGAGGCAGTGGTGTTCTTTTATCAAGGGCTACAGCAACTCTGGAAGCCATGCAGTATCTTCTAAACCAAGCCCATTTGTGTGTCTCTGCACAGCAGGGAAGAGTATCCAATTCCAGATCACAAGCAAGGGCTACAAGCACCTATACAAATAAAAACAGTGAGTTCAGAAGAACAAACTTTCAACTTTCGTTTGGACCCCTCACACTGATATCTCCTTGGCTTCATTTTATTATTACTGGAGGTGGAGGAGTTAGTAGTACTAGTAAATATTATGGCAAGGATGCAATAATTCAGTTAATTGAATAAGAAACCACTTTGGTGCATTGAAATACATTGAAACAATTAACAATAAAAGTATAAAATCGAAAGATTTTAATTCTTCAATTATTGCACTGCTCTTTATTTAAAGAATAGCAACTCGGTTCATACATGAAAGAAAAAGAACTGATTCTTTTAAAGCCCATGACTAGCTTTGTTGCATTCTTCATTTTAATCAAAGTAATTCTACTATATATTCAGATTCAGATATGCCTACAAGCAATGCTAAAGGATTCCCATTTCTGACTTTTAAATCTTTTGCACCCAATGTTAAATTACCTTAAAAAAAGGACTGTGAAGCAGTTGTTTGCCCCCTCTGACAATGGGATCTTCATAATCAAACTGCCGCTGTAAAGCCTCAGGAAGACCTTTAACTAGAGCAGCTAAGGCACTGCCAGTGAAACTCTTTGACACACACATACACAAAAAATCAAAAGGATTAGATAGCAGTGATGGTTTTCTAGTGTTGCATATTAGCTATATCTTGCAGCCGAAAGATACAGTAATTATCTAGTTTGAAAATATTATCCATCATAGCCTTCCATAATTTATACCAAGAATTAGAAACATACAAGGCATATTTGACAAAGCTTGTATCCAAGTACAATTTGTCAAGCTTAGTCAAATCAGTCAAATTTATTTGTATTTATTTATGCTTCATATTTCTTAACCACCCATCCCTTCAGATATCCAGATGATCCCACATACATTCTGAAATCAAAACATCACTCAATTGTACAGCTTAAGAAATGAGAAAAAGAAATACAGAGAGAGGGAGATTTAGGACTTATATCTGTATCTCTAGGATTTAAGCCAGCATGACAGCAATTACTAGAATTTATGATCCTAATAATGGAAGGCTTGGTATTTTTACCATAGTTCGTGCTTCACCATCATTATCTCCTAGGATTCGATTGATATTAATTGATTGGCCAAACTCAGTAGTCAGTAACTTTCGTAGTCTCTGTAAAGCCCACATTCGGTGGCCAGCAGCTACAAGATATACAGAAAAATGCACACAGGCCTAAGAAACGGTTTTTCAGTATTAGAAATCAGAAACTCAATAGAAACTTGAACTCACCTAGAGCGCTCAGCTGAGCACACGCAGCCAATGAAGCTGCTAAGCGGGGAACTATGCTTCTGTTAGAAGCAAAATTCAAACGGAAATCCAGTAAACATGTTACCAAATCCATTGACGGACAAGAAAGAATACAGCGATCTGAAAGAAGATCTTTTGGACCTGTAGGGAAAAGTTCAAAATATTAGCCATTTTCCAATCAAAAATTAGTGCTTATATTTAGAGAAATAAAACAAATACAGCTGAACTGTGTTGGGAAAGTGAATGAAAGATAGCAACTAAACAATTTGTGTAAACTCCAACTATATCTACAATGATTGCAATCTCATTTAATGCTTTAATTGTATGTAAAAAAGAATCTTTTATCACAGACATAAGGCTGCCATCAATGGATGAAAAGCTGGCTTAGTTTATCATTTTACAAATCAGATACCAACCATAGTATCTTTATCTCTTTTTTCGGCTATTTAAGCTGCTTGCTAATAACTTAAGTGAAAAATGAAAAGAACAAATATGTCAATACAGAGAAATATTTCTATCCTGAAACAATACATGCGATTCACCTGCAGCTGGCATGATGGGATAAACTGTGAAGCGCCAACCCCATCCATTCACAGAGCCATCACTGATAAATTTCCATTTTAATTCATCACCTGGAATGCGTAGTTCACTAGACCAATCAGACCATTCACGACCTGAAATATTTAGATAAAGTAGTCAATTTAATCTTTGACTTGTTCAGGAAGGGAATCTATTATTTTCGCTCTGCCACATAAAACAGCACAATACACACAATACATCATGATGATCCTCCAATCATAACTTTTAATCTTCACCGAAGATCACAACTCCAGTTGCAGCAGGTCATTATATAACAGTGATGGTGAACCTTTTAGAGACCGAGTGCCCAAACTGCAACCCAAAACCCACTTACTTATCGCAAAGTGCCAGGGCTGCATCAGCATTGTGGTGCCCTCGGGGGGGGGAGGGGCGGAGGGGCGTGGCCCACTGGGTGGGCGTGGCTGCAGTGGTCATGGCAGACTGGGTGAGCGTGGCCAGGGCCAGTCCCTCGCCATCTCCGGGGCATCCCGGGGTGGCAATGCTGCTTGCTCGCTCACTTCCTGCCCTGTTGCTTCCAAACGCCACGTGCTTGCTACTCTGGCGAACACTGCTGGGGCAACAGCACACGTGCCCACAGAGAGAGCTCTGAGTGCCGCCTCTGGCACACGTGCCATAGGTTCACCACCATTGTTATATAACAATCCAATCAGATTGAATATTTTTTTCCTGAGACACTGAGGGAGAACATTAAAATGCTTAGAAGGGATGCTCAGGCCCAAACGATTGCTCCATTTCAGAACATCTTCCCCAAATACAAGTTTTGCAAAGCAAAGCAAAAATGATGTCAACATTAAAAATTGGGAACAACAAAAATAGGTGGTTCAAGAAATTTAAATAAGAGAAAAAATGCCAGAAAGTACAATGTAACATGGGGATGGGAGGAAAGGGGGAGAATTTAATTATTACTTCTAATTGATGAAATGTATCTGAATTAAACATTTTTATTTATTTAAATTTCTGTTACATTTATATACCTTCAACATGAAGTTCATCCACAAAAAAACTTTTTCTTACTTAAAATGTCACATACATATTTCATTACCTGATCTTACAGAAACTATCCGGTTGACTCCATCCATGACAGTGAGAGGATCATGGCGTCGTTCTGTGGAGCACTGGCGGTCAAATTCTACTCTAAGACCTTCAGCACCTAAAGAATGAATCATCAAATAAAATCAAAAGACTCAGACGAAGGAGGAGGAGAAAGATTTGTTTTCTATAAATTCTATATTCATTGTTTAGTTGGATTTAACTATATTTTCAGGCAAGATAATTAAGCCTTTCATGCTCAATATCTGAAACTTAATTGCAAAATAATAATTGAAGTGCACATAGTTTAGAACACTACTCCAATTTTGAACCTAAATTCTAAAAGATTCTTTAATTGTGCTAGTCTTAATCTGTAATATGATTTTATTAAACCAAAATAACTGAAACAATTTTAACAGATACAGGAACACTGCTTCTAAATTAATCTAGCACTGCAACAGCATCATTATGGTACAATATAAGAATCCTTATATTGCATAACACTATGCATGCTCTTTTGCTATATCTTAGAACTCTGTGTCCTGGGCTGATCAAGTATGTATTATATGACCTTAACAACAATTTAGACATTTTAGATCCCTTTCATCAAAGCTGAAACTACTATATATTCCCAATATAACTTACAATGGTAGTACATATCCTATGTCTGATTTCAGGATACTCTTTAAAATATTTTAGTACCTGGTATTTTAACAGTGCCACTGGTAGAAGTATCATCAGTATATGGATGACTACTTTCTACCACCACTGGCTGAGAAGAGAGACGACCACTTTGTGAATCAGTTGCCACATCTTCCAACTCAGTAACACACAGTTCCAACAACATATCAGCCACCTGAAAATATACAGGTATTTACTTAAAGCTTTTTTTTTAACTCTAATCTTCAGACAAAATGACTTACAAATTATCAATCATTAACTTTTTTATGATTTTATTATCTAAATATGATTTAGATCCTGGCTTTCTGCCTACCAAATGACTAACAAAAAAAAGCACCAAACTGTTAATTTTTTAAAAACTATTATTAAAATTAACTGAAAATACCTAGCCGAAGAGGAAAAACTAAGCTTTTATTCTTAAAAGCAGAAAGACTAGGGGGTAAATGCAAATCTCCTTTGCTTGGAACAAGATAGAAGATCGCCCTCTCCTGTATTCCTGCCAAGAAGTGAGATCTTTAAAGGGGTTCTACTGATCTTAATATCTTGATAGGATGTCTAGAAAGGCTAAAGCTTTAAGTGTTCTACACCTTAAGTTGTGCTTAGAAATAACTAACAACCAAAAGATATCTTTCACCATATGATAATACATTCCTGATAGTGGACCTAAGTTAGTGAACAAGCTGCTGTAATCTGCACAAATGCAAATTGCTGGATGCTCAAAGGTAGCTGAATGTAGCCAACGCATAGCCAACTGTTGACAATTCAACTATTGCAAAAGTATTCAAATAAAATTTTTGTTACACACAATACGAAAATCCAAGTTGAAGGAGCTCTTCCAAAAATGGTACAACTCCATCAGGAACAGACTGAAATATATCCTACAACCTATTATTTATTTATTAAGAACACTTCCAGATCATCTGATCTTAATTTTGGCTTGCTTATCCTTACTGAACAAGCACCAGTAATGCAAATCTACTGCTTCCTTGGAGAAAGATGGCAAGGAATAATGCGGCTAGATCAAAAGAATAATGATCCTTCACTTCCAAGCGCCTGCTAATTTCTCCCAACCTTTTCGTATAAATACTGAATAGCATAGTAGATAATAATAGACATTTATGACATTGTTCATCCCTGTATTCATTGCAGGAATCCAAATTAAAGAATTCACCCCAAACCATCCAGTCTGTTCAACTAATTAGCAACAAGTACAGAATAAATAATGCAGCAACAATTTAACTTACCTGAGGATAAGCAGTACCCATGCCAGACAGCACAGCAGAAAGAACGTCTTTCCCCTTCTCTCCAGCACGTCCTGATACAGCCAACTTCAATAGGTCAACCATGACTCGGGTATCATCTGGTACCAAGAGACTGGTGAATTCATCCAAGTACTGAGGCTCTGGCCCGGAGACTTTACTTTGGCTTTCTACATCCTTCAAGATTAAAATGAAATTCCCAACATGTTAATATTTAATTTTGATTTATATAGCTTTAAAAACGTATTGCTGATTTAACTGTCAAAGTTTTAGCATTTCAAAATACACAGAAAGTTTGTAGAGAAGCTAAATTTAGGAATTTTTAATAGGAAATGTTTTTTCTGAAGCTGAATTATTATTATTGGAAGATGGTGAAAACAATTTGTTACAGCTCTACAGAATGTTATTAATTCACTTTAAATTAAATGTTGTAAACAGGTAAATGCTTTTTGTTATAATTACAGAACAGAGTCTACAATATCTGGTCAGTAAGCATTGACATATCTCATTAGATATTCACCACAAATCTCTCAATCTTCATCTATATTCAATTACTTTTGAAGAAAATCTAGTTAAGTGTGTAATCAGTACAAATGAGGATCTTACTTCTTTGGTTTTGGTCATTGTCTCTGCTATTATACTGGCTGCTCCAGGATCATCTGTGACAGGAATGAAAGGACGAGATGAGGCTGCTGCAGCAGAGGGGGTCACAGCAGAGGGAGTCAAGGCATCTTCTGCAGAAGCCACCTACATAAGCAGAACAGCATAGGTCTAATAAAAGAGAGCCTGATAAGGAAGACGGATTAGGACTTTGGAAATCCCCCACTGATGAAGTAGTCTTGCATTAACATTTAATGACCACCTATAGTTTCTTTTCTGTACCCCCCAAATCAAGACAAATATAACAATAAACAGCCCCCAACCAGAATCAGCTTGAATGCCTTGTTACTTATTTTAGTGATCTTTTCAAATCAGATTCTCTTTTTTGAAACTTTCTGGCCTAGATATTTAAACTACAAATTTAACTGAGAAATTTTAAAATTGATATTTCTTAAATGATTGGGAACTTTTTATTGTAGGAGGGGAGTGATTTGTCCTACACAATTGGTTTTAAAGCATACAGGCTAGATCACAACCTGTAAGTATGGTAAGTTATCTTTACCATTCATATATCTGAGAAAAGATTACCTCTACCCTCCTGTCTTGCCAAGATGTTGGGCTCTGCCTCTCCTCTGTATCAATTGCTAACATGCTTTCATCCAGGCTAGGAGCACTGCCTATGGAAGCAAGGTCTGGAGGTGGTGCAGGAGATGAGGATAAACACTCTACTGGTGCAATCATACTTGCAGGCATCAGTGCTCCAACCACAGCATCCCTAAATCAAAAGAAAAAATATTCAACAGATTCTTCCATTGCATTGTACAGGTGTCTTATACCAGGGCTTTTCAACCGGTGGTACGCATACCACCTGTGGTACTTTGCCACATGGCAGGTGGTACGCGACCGTCCTAGAGAAGTGTAGCGGGGGAGGGGAATGAGTCAAAGCGACCCAAGCCTGAGGGAGAGGCAGCTGCAGGACTGTCTGGGCTTGGCAGAAGCCCCAGGAGCCGGCAGGGCTCCAGCTGATTGGCCCTTCCGGAAGCAGCGCGGAACTGGAGGTGAACTGAAGAAAGGGGGGGGAGGAGAGGCTATAAAAGGAGGTGGTTTGGGCGGGAAAGGGGAAAAAAAGACAACAGGGAAAGAAGGAGAGTTCAGCAGGCAGGGAGGAAACAGAGACAGGGAATAAGCAGCAGCTGTTGCTGGAAGAAAAGGTCCCCTAGTTCGTTTTATCCAGACAGGAGAATGCAATCAGCGCTGATCAAATGAAAAGCCGGCAGACGAGCATGTCGGAAAGGAGGTGGGTTTATTTAGTTCTGGATCAGCTGGCAGCTTGATTGGGTTACCATAAGGATTTTTGTACAGTTTTTACAGTGTTTTGTAATTCAGAGGCTCGGTTTGTATGCTTTGGTTATTGGAATATTTTAGTCTGTATTTTAGGCTAGAAATGAGTCCAAAGTGTTGACTTCCATAGGTTTAATCCCTTTAAATAAATGTAATTAGTTTTACCCCTTTATCTTGAGTCTGTCTATGGCTTTTAGAAAGTTTTCTTTGAAGGTAAACAGGCTTAATTTAAGGCTAAAGCTTTTCACAATTGCCCGAGCCTTTCAGTCTCGGATTGCAACATTGTGACACGTGACAGGCCTGAGGCAACTTAAAGAAAAAAAAATCCAGAGTTTATGTGTTTCTTTATTTTGTGAGCCTTTCTTGCTTTGCACTTGATTCCTGTATCTTTAAGGGTACAGGGAAGGGATTGGGGGGGGGTGCATTCTTACTACACTGTGGAAAGAGCTCAGAAGGGAGAGGAAGAAGGGCTGACCAGCTAGCTCAGGGGTCTACAAACTTAGCAACTTTAAGACCTGTGGACTTCAACTCTCAGAATTCCTCATCCAGCCAAGATGGCTGAGGAATTCTGGGAGCTGAAGTCCACAAGTCTTAAAAGTGCCAAGTTTGAAGACCCCTGAGCTAGCTGGTAGTGGTGCATATTAATAAACATGGATAAATTCATCATACATTTGTCAGTGCAAAGGGAAAGTGATTCAGCAAAGGAATAGACACCAAAGAAATTAAAACTGGTACTTTTTTCCTTTTTTTCTACAGTTTGTAATATTTTATTAGACTATAGAATAAAATACAAAAATACAAAAGCAAATAGTAGGACACAGTGGGGAAGAAAAAAGGGGGGAAAGTGAGGGGGAGAAGGGAAAAAGAATAGACTTCTTCTGTTGCAGTAGAAGGAAGCATTAACATTGAACCTCAACTTTTTACTTTTCCATAATATTATAAACTAGCCATTTCTATAACAACAAATGTATCTAATCAGCAAAACCCACCCACCCCCCTTTTTTTTTAGTCATCAAGTTTTTGACATCTTGCTAAGCACTGGAGGCACTCAAATATTGTCATGTCCTAAAAGTAGTACAGTCTGTGAAAAGGTTGAAAAGCCCTGTCTTATACTATATGGCAGAACAGGTGCTATCTTCATATCAAAAGTTGGAATTAAGATTGCCGGGAGAAATATCAACAACCTAAGATATGCAGATGATACCACTCTAATGGCAAAAAGTGAAGAGGAACTAAAGAGCCTCTTTTTTAAAAAAAAAACAAGTTTTATTAATTTTCCATTTTTACAAAACTTCAGGTATTAAGGAAGCAACTTGGTGGTTGGGTACACATAGTCCAATAACAAGCTTTTCCAAACATATGTCAGTTTGCATCATCAAAAATTTCCTCTCTGTTCCCTTAATTATTATACCAGATTCAAATTAATACATTGCTCGTTATAACTCAATCATTTGAAACATTTATCAACAACTTTTAACTTATATGCCTCCAGATCCTGTTTTTAACTTTTATCTGATTTCAGTTACAGTATTCCAGTTAGCTTAGCGACCATAGTATTTAGGTTTCGGATAGCCCACGGTTCCCTTATTTCATTACAAAATAGTTATCATATCTAAAATACACTTACTATTTATTCAAATAAATTCTTAGTTTATTTCACAATCATATTCTACTTCTCATTCTAGTGACATCGCTAATAAAATAACCTTTATCCTCTAAATCCATCTTCTATAATATAATTCAATACTATTATTCTAATAACTAATTTATTTCCCTTGTAAGTATAAATCCTGAGTTAGATCGATTAATGTCTTTTAAGATCTCCTTGTCCCATTAAGTGAGATTTCATGCCCTTCCATTAAAAGTCACATAGAGAAAACCATTTTTTAAGTCTAACTCTAGCCTTCCTTTTGTGCCAAACAGGCTTCCATAACAGAGCTTTTAGATCCTCGGGTGGATCTCCCTTAATTCCTGCATATGTCATTTGAATCAAGGGAGACCATCCAGACATCAGTCTATCAAAGAAGCTAGTCCCTTCATAGTCATTAGATTGTTGGCCTGATAGTTTTAATCTCCATATTTGGCTTAGCATATTTGTGGTGGGCTCAGGCTGGTCTTCTTCTTCTTCTAATTTCAGCTGGTTTAGATGAAAAATCATGTTCAATGTTGTAGTTGTTTTTTGGTCATCTGGGTTATCTGAATTCTCAGTATACTGTATATATAGGTCTTCAGCATCTTCCGTCTTAGTGTTGCTTTGTTCAATTTCTATTAGTGTTGAAGTTGCAGATTCTTTGGATGAAATCAAAGTTTGGGTCTCAGAGTTCTGAGTAGATTGTAGCTGGCCTTCTTTAAAATCCACTTTAGTGTTAATTCCTTCTTCTTCTATTGCTTTTTGGGTTGTAAGTTCAGCTGTTGAAGTCAGGGCTGTGTTTTGTAGCTTTAAGGTGGTACGTATATCTTTCATTCTGACATTCATTAGTTCAGTATCCTCTAAGATTTTTTCAAGTATAGATTTGAAGTTAAGCTGTGGGTGGTGTTCCTCCATTTCTGTGGTGTTTACGAATAGTTCTTTAGTGGAGGCTATTTTTAATGAAAGTCAATAGATATCCACCTCCACTATAGAGAATTATTTTCACCACCCAGCTGTTCCAAGTTCTTATCTTTTTTTTGATAATGTCAAGGACAAATTTTAGTCTCAGTAGTCTCCCAGTCAGGAAAAAATTTCACTTGCTGTTCCAAATTTCGCCACAAGATGTCTCCAGTAACATGCAAAGTTAAGCTTTTATCCGGTTCAAAGAAGGAAGGAATAAAATTTTTTTTTCAGCTTAGCAAACAAACAAAACAATGAGTCTCTGTAAGAGTAAAAGACTTTTTGGGAGCCAGGTATCCAGAAATTACAAGTCCAAATATTTAGTTGTTTAGTCTAGTTGTTCTTTTTTTTTTTTTCCTTAGCTTTATTTTCCCAAAGTAGGCAGGAGCCGCAGAATTGAGAAGGGGGAAAGAGGTATTTGAAAAGGCTTTTACAGGAAAATAGTTGGGAAGCAGGAAAGGTAAGGTAAGGTCTCACCCAACTCCTCCAGGTTGCTTTCGTCGTGCTTAGTAGTGCTTTGGGCTTTCGGCACGAACAGCTTGGTGATCGGCCATGTTAATGGCCAATCTTTTCTTCTACGGTCCTGAGGAGCTGCCTCGGATCAAATGGAAGGGTTGCCACCCCTCCGCGATCTAGCGAGGGTCCTCCTCAACGGTGGTCACCCCTCCAGGGCGATTTTCGACCCTTTCCAGGGTCTTCCGAAGAAGGAAAACCGGACGGTGGAGAGAAGGCTCTCCCCGCATGTCCGCTGGTGCCGCGATCCGGAACCGGAAGCCTCTGGAACTAAAGAGCCTCTTGATGCGGGTGAAGAAGGAGAGTGCAAAAGTTGGCTTGAAACTCAACATTAAGAAAACCAAGATCATGGCATCTGGCCCTCTCAATTCCTGGCAAATAGATGGGGAAGAAATGGAGGTAGTGACAGATTTTATTTTCCTGGGCTCCAAGATCACCGTAGATGGGGACTGCAGCCAAGAAATTAAAAGACGCTTGCTCCTGGGGAGGAAAGCTATGGCAAATCTAGACAGCATACTAAAAAGCAGAGACATCACCCTGCCAACAAAAGTCCGTATAGTCAAGGCCATGGTTTTCCCAGTTGCAATGTATGGCTGTGAAAGTTGGACCATAAGAAAGGCTGAGCGCCAAATAATTGAGGCCTTTGAACTATGGTGCTGGAGAAGACTCCTGTGAGTCCCCTGGACTGCAAGGCGTTCAAACCGGTCAGTCCTAGAGGAGATCAACCCCGACTGCTCTTTAGAAGGCCAGATCCTGAAGTTGAAACTCAAATACTTTGGCCACCTAATGAGAAGGAAGGACTCACTGGAGAAGAGCCTAATGCTGGGAAAGATTGAGGGCAATAGAATAAGGGGATGACAGTGAATGAGGTGGCTGGATGGAGTCACAGAAGCAGTAGGAGTGAGCTTAAATGGACTCCAGAAGATGGTAGAGGACAGGAAGACCTGGAGGAACATTGTCCATGGGGTCGCGATGGGTCGGACACGACTTCGCAACTAACAACAACAACAAATTCTTTTTTTATTACATTTGATATAGTAGTTTGGGATTGTGAAATTTATCTATCAGCAAAATTCATATACATACACATACACAAAGAAGTTTCTCATCCCACACATTTCCATTAAAGAGTTTAATATATAGATATTTAGCTATCATTTCTTTTCCAAAATTTTATTATTTAAAACACAGTAAAGGACTTCAAAGTTTTACAAATATTTTCAAGCTCAAAGTTTAAATGATCTGTCAATACTTTCAATGCAATATGCTCAATTATGATTTTAAAAACATCAGATCCAAGAATCAAACAATACGATATATATAATTCTGCAATCCACAGAAGCTGCATAGGTAGACTACTTTGTACTGTTACAAAGACATATAAAAATATATCTCAAAATATTTTGTTTTTAAGTTTTTATTAAATAAGAATTTTTTCTTCAAAATTCCTACATGTACTTAATCAAAGCTAATACTCTTGAACAATTTGATAATTTCTAATTGCATTTACATATATATCTTTATATACATGCTTACCTAGCATACATGATCTGTAGTGCTGTCAGTATATGAGATAATGACTGCTGCTTGGTAAGATTTCCATCTAATGACAAAAGGATCTTAGCAAGTGAGGGTCGGTTAGATTTAGAGCTGTTTATACCATTGATTTTGTTACTAGAAGCAGAAGAATCGGCATCTGATGGAACACCTAGAGAATAAAAAAGTTCTTCAAGCTCAACGAGCGTGGAAGATGATTTATTATAGAATAAAACAAATATTGAAGGCTGAATTCTGTTTATGCCAACTATTTTCTGATATTATCAAATCTTATCCTTACAAAATATACAAATAACATACATAATTATTTCTCTAGACGAATTGCATAAGAGGGCAAGCTATGCTTCAAATTTAATGGAACATCATACAATACTAGTAAGAACATTATGATTGTTTCTTAAGCCCAAACTTGCCCCACTTATTTATATCTTTAAGGAAAGAAAGGTTAAACTTTATGGTACCCAAATAAGATGCGCCTAAAGGATCTCTTGCAGTTTGAAAGAGAACTGGTTCATGAACAGATGGTGTAGCAACATCCATTGTTGTCCAAGCCACGCTATGGGAAGATCCACATGCAACACGAGTTATTTTCTGGCCTTCTAATCCCTGCACCAGAGTGGGCTTTCTGTTGACTGTAGTAGTTCCATTGCCTTGCTGTCCATGATCATTATCACCCCAAGCATATACCTGCCAATAAATCAAATAATTTATCACTCTTTCCTGTAGCATACATATGCTACTCTCAAAATATTTAGGAGAAATCATTATGTAATTAATTTAATATTTAACATGTGGTTACTTCTTCCACATGCATGTATGTACATAGGAGATAGTTTAGCCTCTTCACTGTACTGCACAGACTAATTGTTTAAGGACTTTAGTATCAAACATTTTAAAAGCTTCCATTATTTTAGTTGGATAGCAAACAAAAAGCATGGGAACTATCTCATTCAACAGGAATAATTTTCAGTGTTTATAAAAATGGCATGCAAATAATGCTAAAACAAAATATTTTATTTCCTATTAATCAAAATTAGAACAAATTACAAAATAGGAATGATCTGTATAGATAAGACTACTGGCTGCCAAAAATGCAAATTAATTAAAATGCAAATTAAGCATGTATGAATAATAATGCCAGGAAAAATGTTAAACTACTTAATCCAGCGCTTCTTCACAGAGTAGTGTTTACTCATATCTGAACAGCATATCTTTTCAGCTATGGTAATTTCTGGAGAACTGTATTTCCTAACAGAGGCTTGGAACTGCTCCCTTCAAAAAGATGAAAATCTCCTTTTAATAGAACATGATATTCCTGCTTTATTTCTAAATTTGCTATTTAAAATTTACATTTTAAAAAATGTTTTATTATGTTTTTTAGGTTTCTGTTTCATTTAATAGCACTTTGAATCCCTATAATTAAGAGAAAGAAGATTAATCAGTAAATATCTTTGTTTTATAATATTTAAGTCTATAATGGAATGAACTGATTGTTTTTAATAGCTTAGGCAAAAATATCTTGACAAATTCCAAAATGTGAATTTATTTAGGTTTTTATAATGAACTGCATAGCAAAAAAACTGACATATGTATTTTAGCTATAAAAATGTTTAAAAATCTTAGAATATCCTATAATGCTATTAAAAAGGGGATTGATGCTTAATCAGGAGGAAGAAAAAAGAAAAATATTCAATAGTGGCAATCGTTAATCAGACCATTTTATTGCTATATTCCATACTTCTGTATTTATAGCTGAAAGCTTAATTAGCTCCTCAAGAAGGAAAGTTACTCTATTGTGGTTGTTAGTTTAAATGGAGTTTTACTGCCAAATAATAATCTTCAAAATAAATTGATTTTTTTCCTTACCTGTCCAGTGTCTGTAACGGCTAAGCAGTGGAGAGCACCCACAGCTACATGTACTATCTTCTTTCCTCTCAGACCTTCTACTACTTGGGGTTTTCGTACATGAACATCAGTGCCATGTCCTAGCCTAAAGTAGTCTCCTTTGCCCCTAAAGATAGCAAATTTTAATTTTAGAACACCTATATATCATTAAATATTTAAAGCAAACATAAATGAAAAGCTAGAATTAAAAATAAAGATTTCTGCCGGTCCTTGAGTGGAAGGGAAATAAGGAATAAGTAAAGCTGGGATCTTGTAATGGTTTCCCCATACTTTATCCAAACCTTCCTTCCCCATTCCATTCAATTATTTATTTATTTTTGTACAAGTGGTTCTGCACCTGAAGAGAAGCGAATGAGAGGACATTCAAATGAGGGTAAAATATTTGCTTACAGGTTTAAAAAACACATTCATCTTATCTTATATTTTTCATGAAGGTATATAAATAAAAGTCATCTTATGTATTAAAGCAAAAAACTAGTAGTGAAGTGATGGCTTTTAATAAAGCCAATGAAATTTATGCCCTCTTTAATTCTGCATAGAAAACACAGAAGAAGCTGACATCTCAGACTCTTGATAGTAAATAATCTCATGAATAGTGTGCGCCATTTCTGTTATAAAATATTCATTATTTCTATTCTGCCTTTCCTACAAATTTAGTTCAGTCTAAGATAATTAGGTAAGAAATCCAAAATGAAAAGAATATTTGCGTATTTAATTTTATATAATTACTTTAAATGTTATACATGACGTACCATGTCCACACTACTCCAGATTTCGTAAGAGCTAAAGAGAACTGAGCTCCGCACTCAATCTGACAAACTCCCTGTCCATTCAGCCTTTCAATGTTCTGAGGAATGTTGCATCCTTCACTTCCTCCTCGACCCAGTTTTCCAAAATCTCCATCTCCCCAGGAAAATACTAGACCTAGTAAAACAGACCTGCATTAAAGACTGCAAGTGTGACACATCCATAATGTAGGAATGAAGGAAAAGGCAAAAGACCCCCTCCCCTAAAACTGTAGTCTTTATAGAGAATTAGTATTTGCAGACATTTGCTAGTGCATGAGAAGTAATGGAAACAGCTTAGCTAGTAAAATCCTAAGAACATGCCTGCTCAGAGTGGAACAACACAATTGGGTGCACAGTAAACCTGAGGGTCGCAAGAACAGGGAACAGATGATTATGCTGAAATATATATATAAGTTTTATAGATATGTCAAAGGCAACAGTTTGAGAAAAGAGGAACTTTGGGGGTTAATGCACTCATTATGGTATGCTGTGCTACTTGTTACTGGAAATTAGGGGCAAATGTGCTGATGATTGCTAGACACTGCAAATGCAAGCTAAGCAATATTAACAAATCTTGGTAAGGTCATAGGAATTGGCTTAAAGTGGGCTTATGGAGAAGTATGCATAAAAACTGTACTATTGATAGAGTAGTCTTTGCACAGGCCTAGTGGGAATGATCCCCCTGTGTCCTTTCTTCTGATCAGAATAAAGCTTTTGCAAATCTCCACCTCGGTGTGTGGTTTATTGGGTGTTGCATACCAAGCAGAACCAGTTTTCTGGGACAACAAGAATCCTAAATGATTTTCTTACCCTCATCTGTCAAAGCCAGAGTCTGAGCATCTCTGCTTCCACAAGCAACTTGAACCACCCTGTGGCCAAGAAGAACTTTAACCTACAACACAGGAAGCAAATGAACTGAAGCATATTAATTTCAAATGTTAAACAAGGTATTCATTTCAAAATCCTAAATTGTTGGCCAACAGAGGTTGATTTGTTACAATTAAGGCCTTCCTGCATGAAGAAAAAACTGGACTCTTCCAAAATGTGTACATATTCTTCTTCCACGTCCCAGTACTAGGAAGTTACCAAGAAAAGGGAAGCTGCAGTTTGTAACATAGGAACAACCCTAGCAACTACCTTCTGTAACAGACACAAACTCTCTTGAAATCTCCTAATCCAAATAAAGATCAGAGAAAACTTCCACAGACTTAATTTGCTCCTTCACTAGCTTTTGAATGACAGCAATTTGATATTTTTATTTTATTTTATTTCGAAATGTCCTAAGACAGGTAAATTTAAACATGGTTTACCATCTTTGGTTTAAGTTGTGTAGTATTGTCCCCATGTCCTAGTCGACCATATTCACCAAGCCCCCATGTATATAATTCTCCACTTGAAGTAATAGCAGCACTATGGGAACTGCCACAGGCAATATCTCGAATACGTTTTGTTTTCAGTGCTTCTATCAGCCTTGGTTTATCACAGTTCCTAAAAATATAGGAGAATCACCCAATTATTATTTGTGGCTTAATCAATTTACTTAGTGAAAGTACATATTAACAATAGAAAGATAAATATTCCAGTGTACTGAACATTGGGTTTTTTATTATTTTTAATTTTTTTAATGTGTTTGGTAAAATGTCTGTAAAAAATACCAAATTCTACTCCTAAAGAATTACAATTAAGGATTATCACTACGGTAAGCAACTCTTATTAAAATATTGTTATTACTACCTCTACATTAAACAAAACCATTTCAGATCAACTTTATAGTTCTTACTGCTTCCTGATTATTCGGAACACTCTTCACAAACTATTGAATTAGGCATAACAAAAACCCAGCAATACAAATGCAAAAATAGCATCCTTACATTCTACTGAAATGTCCAAGTTTTCCATCATCTCCTTCTCCCCAGGAAAATACCTTGCCATCAACAGTTAAAGCCATAGCATGGCGACCACCTAGAATGACAAAGAGTACAAGAAAGGGGGAAAGTAGCATTAGAGGAAGAAAAAGAAACCAAATAAAATGTATCTATTTCAATCGATTTGTCAATAACATTAATTTTGCTATATGCTCATTTATGTCAAAGATCTTATGACACATCATCAATAGTTTGCTAATATTAAAATTTATTTGGCTCAATTAATATAGTATAGGGACTGGTTTGGACAAAACTCAGCAGCACTTTTTTGTGCGGCTGTTGATAAAAACAGGATCGCCAACATGATCGCCAATGTCCGGTAACGGATATGGCACAAGAACAAGAATTAGTATAGTCAGATTGAAAGTGAATGAGAATTACATTGTGTGCTGAAGAAAATAAAGGGGGGAGAAAGAAACAAGATACAAGACCAACCACATGGCACACCCTGCCATACATCAAAAACATTTTGAAAGCTGTAGAAGGCAGCTTCCAAGATCTGCAAATGGGCATCACATACCGTCCAGAGGCTACCATACAAGGACAAATTATGCATTGTAAAGATCGCTTGGAGGTGGGAAATACTTCCAATGTAATCTACCGAATCCCTGCATGGACTGTCCCTGTGACTATGTAGGACAGATGGGAAGGAAGCTAACCACCAGATTGCAAGAACACAAGTAAGCAGTCAGACGAGGAAATCCGAACTCATTGATAGCCTCACAATGCAATGAACAAGGACACACATTAAACTTTGCAGCTACTAAGATTGTTGGATGAGACGGTACAAAAACAGTCAGGGAAGTGATTGAAGCCTGGGAAACAGGCCCCTCATCAGAAAACAGAAGTGTTGATTTACCACCAGCCTATCAAGAACTTAAAAGGCGAGGGCTAGGCAGCACAAGAAAATGACTACCAACGACTTAAAAGCCAGCCATCAACACACCCCAATCAGCATCTAAAAAGCACATACAACAGGCACCATATAAATACCACACACAAAACAGCACACACTCAGCTAGAAAGAAGTTCCCTGAAGATGGGCTCCAGCATAAGTCCAAAAGCTCAGAAGACAAAACTTTTGGTCTGGTCCTGGTGACCAACCCAGATGGGATCCTGCAGCATTATCCTGGGACACGTATATTCGCCTTCATTCATGAAGAAACTAAACTTGAATACCCTTTGCAATTCTCAGCTGAACTTAAACCATAACCCTGAAAAAAAGTTTTTTTAAATTGTTTCAACCAAGGAAAAAACAAAAACATGCACTGTTTTTATACATTTTGCACATAATTTTATCAAAACTTCCCTTTCTCCAAATGGTATCAGGCCTTCAACTGCTGAAACAAAAAAAATTCCTAGGACTCCCTCTTGAGACCTTATTAACTCAATATGCCAGCATGAGTATCATATTAAGCAAGAAAGGATGAGCTTTATCTTCATAGTTAAGTCCATTCCCAAATTCATGTCCTTTTTCAATGATTTGCAATAGCCACCTATTTTATACTAAATGTCAATAAATTTAAATATTTTCAACTACTTTGAATGAGTACAAGAAAACACCTTTCTATCTATATGGTGAGCTTCTTGTTTTTTGCGTATTTTCAGACTACAAATCTGTTTCAAATTACTTGTTTTCTATACCAGAAGAAAGCATTCCAAGAAGAATCTGTTTCTAAGACTAAACCTTCATGTCTCTTTTGTGTGCATACTTCCTTGTGCTGAGTATAACAGGGAAAAGACCAGCCTGATGTGTGTGCACCTGTATCTTCCAAAGCATTGCAAACACAGTTCCTTTTCATTAATGTATTGATTGTCAAACATAGAAAAATGTATTAGTACCTGAGTGAACAGCTACTTTCTTTACTACATAGTTACTGAGAGCAGTAATCTGTCGGGGAATAGGAACTGTTCCACTTGAGAGGCCTAATCCAAGCCTTCCATTTGTGGCCTCTCCGCAAGCATACACTTTACCTTCCACAGTCACTAAAACATAAAGGTAATTTTGGTTCCATGATCATGAAATTGGCACAAGTAAAAGGTGTTGTTCGCAATTATATCTGATGTAACTTTCAAAGTGCATAGTAAAAAGCTTTCCTACCTGCAAAAAGACTTTTAGAACCGCCAGCTACTTGCACCACATTCAAAGCAGACAGGGTTTCAGAAAAGGAAGGCACTTTGATCTGTAAAATGTAAACAAACAGGAAAATTCACTGCTAAAGCAGACTGATTTATTGCTTTTCACATTCAATATCCAGCTGGCTATTTTAGATGTTTGAAATAAGATTTTTATTTAAGTTTGAGAAATAATTATTTTGAAAAATACATTTCATCAATTATATTGAAGTCCTTCAGTATTCTTTTTGGATATTCATCACTATGGTCTAATTATTCCCTATTCTTCTTACAAACGGTATGCTCTGCTATCTATTAACACTGTTCCATCCATTTCTACTTTCCTTTGAAAGGATGATGATATTTGGGAGCAGGGTTATCTACCTTTCCGAGTCTTTTTGCCTAATGTATTTTGAATGATATTCTGACCATTAAAACCACTCTGCAAGGTACACAGATATATTATATCCTCCATTTCAAAGCAAATGCCAATAAAAATGCTCTTATTACATTCTTTTGACTTGTAAATCACAGAAGTCAATAAACATCAACATAGGTCTGTTCCAGATCTCATGTTATTTTCAAAGCCAGAATCCTCAATACAGCCAGCCTTGTTCACCTACATCTGAGACTGTAACAGAAATGCAAAATTTGATGTAATAAGCAACCAGTGCAAGAAGTCCAAACCGTATACAGCCTACTTGGGCAACTATCTACTACTGTCCTACTCACCATCCTTACAGGTTCCCTCATCTTTGCTTATCATAATGAAGTCAGGGAACACACTGTTAATTTCTATACACTATAATTTTTAAAGATCCAAACCTTAGAACCTTTCAATCCTCCCAGTTGATCTTTATCATTTAAGCCCCAGACAAAGACTTTCGTCCTAATTGAAGCTGCAGATTCCAGGCCTGAGGTCTTCTTTCTACTAAGACTAAGAATGCACACAATATATTAGATTGGAAATTTTGTTTAAAAAACAGAAAGAAATAAAAATCACAAGAATCTCTCTTTGATATGTTAATCAACACTAGTCTTTCATATGTACTCATGTTATATAACATGATTCAATTATTCATATTAAACATGTAATTTTACAGAAAAAAGATTGGTCCCACATTTATAATTGCCACAGACACAGACACACATACAAAATACCAACTCTGATACTGTAACATTTTCCAGCATTTTATTTGTAACAACAACTCCATTACAACTTGTTTTTCAAGTTAGGATAGCTAGAATCTCAACTACAATATGATTAAATGTTTTGGGATTACTAAAGCCATTAGAACCCTGAGAATGTACAATTGTTCTTTTAATTTTGTGTTTGGTGTAAAAAATATTATTTCTAAAATATATCCAACCACCTGAAACCAGCCAGACTCCAGGAGCCTTGTAGCCATGTTTTCACTACCTTCTGCAAAGTCCCTAAGGTGAGGCGGTGCACACTTCAGGGAAGAAGCTGATGCAGGGGGCGGGGTTTGCTATAGAGAATGCTTGCCCCTTATTCTTTACTTGTTGATAGGTGGGTGCTCTCAGCAGGCATTTCCTTGATATTCAGGGGTGGGCAGAAACTGTTGGAGAAGATAGTCTCTAAGATACCAAGTCTCTGAGCTATATAGGGCTTTAGAGGCAGTTACCAACACTTGGAAACCTGTTGGTACCAGCTGCAGCAAAGATGTGACGTAACAGTATTAAGGCCAACTGCTGAGCACATACACCATGCATTTTGGACCAGTTTTCTTGATAGCCTTAGCACGCAGGTACATTGAATAAGTGTATTCTAACCGAGAGATGCCAAGGTATCAATGACTGTCTTCAGTTCATACTATACCAGGTAAGGCTGCAACTATCAGTCAAAGCTGTTCAAAAACTCTCTTGGCCATATTCTCCATCTCTTATTTCAGTCCCAGATTATGAGTATGCTCTTACTGTGAGAAGCAAAACCCCATAAGAATCAAAAATACAATCCTGAAATTAGTTGGCCTCAGAATTAACAGCCCCCCTATCTTGTTTGAGTTAAGTCTGAGTCTGTTTTTCCTTATCCACACTCTAAAAATCTTCAGATTTGGGATATGACTTCTACAATATTGCCAAACTAATATTGTGAACCAGTGTTTGAAAGTTGTATGTATGTATGGGGGGCGGAGGGGGGGGGAAACAAGCTTGGATTAAGTTCTGCAAAGAGGTTGTTGTTTGTTGTCAATAGACATTAGGACCTCATAGAAATATCTCCTGTGGCTAGTCTATGTTTGTATATATAAGTATTCGTTCCTTGTTTCAGAGTTCTCCTGGACTCCCAACTTTCAACTTCTGCTTTAATAGTAGATGGAAATCATGATATCTACGCTGGACATCAAAAAAGGACTGTGGCAGTTTTCCCCTTCTGAAAGAGGTACTAAGAGGCTCGACTCTACCTGCACTTAGATTAGTTTAACTGAATGGTATTAGATTTTATTGATGATGTTTATTACTTGTACTCAATTTTAATATTTTGTTTATGTCTTGATTTTGTTGTAATGTATCCAGCATCTATCTGAATTGAGGTGGGCTAGAAATATTATAAAACAGATAAAGTAGCTTTCATTCTTTTTGCAGAATCCTTAAAATAAAGATCTGTATGTAGAGTATTTCCAGTCTATTTGATACCCCTTTCTGCATATTTACAAGCTCTTCCTCATTAAAATTATTGTTTTATTTTATTACGCTATTCAAATGTACTGTAACGTATACTAAAAATGGGCTATAAAATGCTTAAGAGTATTACTCAGTTGCCATAATCTGTTAATAAAATTAAATTAAAAGGTTTGACCTAAATATTCCAAATGCAGGGTCTGCTAATGCTAATCACACAGTAAGATTTGATATTATAAAATATGTAGTATAATTACAAAAAAGTTTATAAAAGATGAATTGTTTTAATATTCCATACCTCCCAGTATTCGCTTTATCATCTTCTTCTTCTTCGTTATCAGAAGCAAGGAAGGGAACTGCAGCTAAGTCTTCATCCTCTGCTCGGATACGTCCTAGTATACTCAGGCCATGTATCTTACAATCAATACCAGAACTCCTGCACTGCTTAATAGCCACCTCAATATATCTGTGATACTTGGAAACAAGAGTTATATTTTCATATTTACATTGTTTGGGTCTTTAAAGTGTTCAACATCATTAAGAAAAAGGATTCAAGACTCGTTTTATCTTTTCAACAAAACTGTTTTGCTAGCATAAACCGTCTTTCACATCCCTTCCCAACTTAACTAAGACAAAAGACACAGAATTAGAAACAATGATGGACATTGCCTTAACATTCAGATATGTATTAGCTATTGACATGAACAAATTTGGTAAAATCAAATGACATCATAGAAAATAAGTGATAACACACCAACAAATCTAATGATTATTTTCTCCTATTATGGGATATACTCTCATATAATAATGGTATATGAGAATGACCCTGTGAGACATGAGGAAGAGCTATAACCAGAGAAAAAGGCAGCTTTTATCTGACAGCAGCAGGAATGTGGCCATGGCAAATGTTTCAGAAGGGACCCTCCCTAGTTTCTTGAGCTGTAGAGGCAATAGGAGAGAAATATACTTTCAAACTTGCAAGATGAATGTCAACTTTGCAAGGTAATCCATAGTGGTGGGATTCAAATAATTTTAACAACTGATTCTCTGCTCTAATGGCCATTTAAAGTATAACAAAACGAAAGGTAGTTTATTATTTCATGCATTTAATACTTAAATAAGAACAATAAAAGAGGTACACAAAACTAGATTATAAGAACCACAACCCCAGCTAATACTTGGTAGTCTCGCCCCCTTTCCTGTATGCACCAATCGGGAAACTAGAGAGATGAAGTGTCTATTCCTGAAATTACTTCTGAGAAATACCACCTACTTTTCTCCTGAGTGACATGATCGAAGGCTTTGTCTCTGTTTGGTTTCCATCGCTCCTCTCTTGGACTTTAGGGGAGGGTTTTTTTTCCCCCGCCTGGAAGGAAGTTGAACGAAAACCAGACATGTTCCGGAAAACACAGATTTATCATAACCGGTTGGCTGAATCCCATCACTGGTAGTCCAGATAGAAAGCATGACTAGCTGAATTAATCCTACTTTATTGGAGGTTACATTAACAGAATCTTGCAAGTTTGAAAGAACATTACCCTGGTTGCAGTTCTTCCTTGTGTCCCAAGGCCATTTCCACATACATTACATATACCTACCTGCTAGGTAATCAGATGGGGGCAGTGGCTGCAATAATCTAAGCCTAGCTTTACCTAGTGTGTCATACATAAGCTTTCCTACAAAAAGAAGCCCTAGTAACAGCTATTCATGGCTTTGTCTCCTTCCATACAGATCGCTGTAAAGTGTTCTAGATACTGTCTTTGAAGATAATAAAAAATTGCAAGTTAGTGCAAAAAGCAGAAATCCTCTTATCGATGGGTGAGAGCTGTTTCTTACATAAAATACCAGTGACTATCAATTGGCTTCCAAAGGACTTCCAAAGTCCTGATTTTGATCTATAAAGCTCTATCTGGCTGGCATCCATGAACCTACAAAACAGTCTGCTTCAGACAGAATAGTACAAATAACTTGTGAGGATATGGAGGGTTCACTGCAGGGAGAGATTTGGGGAGAAGTGGTTGAAATTCAGTGTTCTTTAGTTGTGACCCATTCTACCAGAAATCTGTTTGACATCCTCCCTCTTGTTATATATGATGGGGAGGAAAACAGAATAGTTTTTAATAATTTGCTCTATTATGAGGAGATGTCTATATTACTATAATTTGAGTATTTTAAAGTATTTGCCTTGTAACTTTTTATTTTGTACCTGATAATATGATTTATGGTATACACTACCAGGAACTTGTTGAGAATGTTTATTACCACCAGCCATGAATTACAACTAATACAGAAGTCTCCTAATGTGAAAAATGCAGTAAAGTCCTTAAACAGGCAAAAAAAAAAAAAAAATCAGACCAGAAATCCATATTGTAAAAAACTGAAACAAAAAGTAAAATTAAAGAGTTGTTGAGTACGAGAAACAACACCAAACCCAAAAGGTATTAGTATTTCTTTAAAAGATATTATCCTCCATAAATACAATATTTGCATTTCTTGATAATCAGCAGATACCTACTTCTGTGCAATCACCAAGAAGTGGAACTGTTGTATCTGTAGGATTAATATTGATAGTCTTCAATTCTATGAGGTTATTTAAAGAACTTCCACCTATAGAAAAATTAAACAAAGCCATACTGAACTATTTATATACTGCAGAGGTTTTTTAGTGTTACAAAGCTACGAAAAGTCAAAAGGTGGTTGATTCTTTCTTTCCAAACTCAATAATGGTAATGCCATACCTGAGACCACAACTAAAGAAGGCATGTAACTGCTGTCTGCAGGATCCACTATCATCTTCAATCTGTGTACCAGGACATCAGTAAAAATTTCCAAGCGTATCCAGTGCTAGAAAATGTTGTATTTGATTAATTCAAATCCTTTGGAGACATATTATGAACAGCAATTATATCTGAGTAGTATTATTTCTTAGAATTTAAAAACTACATTTACTGAAAGACAAAAATAATATCTACTGCCACTTTGAATTATGGGGAATTATACTAGCATAATAGAGAAGTGAATGTTACATTGTGATTTATTCTGCTAATTGTTAGTACATTATTGTATTTATTTGCTTTATTCTATTTTTTTTCTTTTAACAAAAGAACAAAATGCTGGTCATTGACCGAGTAAATATTATTGATTGATACAAACACAGCAGATATTTGCAACACTTTTCTTTTTAAACTTACCTTTCCTTGCGAGCCAGAGGACTGCCAACACTGTTCACTTCCATCAATCAAACGGGAAGCTTGATTCACAGAAGATGACACATTCAAATTTTTAACAATTCTGGACCAATCATCGAGTAGCATGCCTCGCTGGCTACTATGATGTCTTTTTAGCTGCTTTCCAGAACGACCACAAAATACTGGAGATTGGCCTGGTGTTGAAAGTTGGAAGATAGCTATATTAATTCAACAGTACAAATGCAGTACAAATCCTAAAAGTAAGCAAACCGTATTCATCTAACTATAGTTATGCATACCCCTCACTGTATAGTTTTGTGCATAATTTTAAGCAGCCAAAAAGTTGGTTAGTATGAAGTTACAATGCAACTTACTTTGTGCATTATAAAACTAGGAATTCAAAAAATACACAATTGTTTTCAAGAACGTAAGTAAGTGAATCATTTCATGAAATGATAATGAAAATATACTTGGTTTATTTAAATATACCTGGTTCATTTATTCTGCCAAAAGTGTGTCTTGTATTATGTTTCCTACTTTTGAAGCAGGTTTCACAGAAATCAAAATCATCGCAGTTTCTGCATTTAAATCTAGGTCCATTAATTGGGAACATCTGACAGCCATCACACCTGAATGATGACAAAAAAAAATAACTACATAATGCTCAATTTACCATCTTGCATATTTTTTTATCCTCTAGAGCACAGGTGTCAAACTCGCCATGTCACGTGATGTATCGTGACATTTTTCACATTACTGGAGCTGGGGTGGGCGCGGCCTCCGCATGATGCAACTGGCCCATGGGCTGGCAGTTTGACACCCCTGCTCTAGAGCAGGCATGTCAAACGTACGACGTCACGTGACATCGGCGACGTATCACGACTTTTTCCCCATTGCCGGCAATGGGGTGGGCGCAGTTTCGGCGTGATGCATCCGGCCCATGGGCCGGCAGTTTGACATGCCTGCTCTAGAGGTTAAGAAATTTCTATTGTTTCAGGTTTTAGCTGCTGCCACCTTGTGGAATTCAAACAATATGATACATTACAAAAATAGAAAGGAAAGATGCAAAAGATATAACAAAATAAAATCTGTCAAAAAAAAATGGAAAAACTTACGTAACTCCTGGGTGAATACTGGGAACCAGTTCCATTTCTGACAATAATCCAGTCCAATGAGATTGTTGAGGGAAGTCAACAATAACATCTTTACCATTGGCACTAAAAGCTTTGGCAAGAAAATATTTAAGAGTTATTCATTTATTTTAAGAACTTAAATACAGTGATCTTATGTGATTCACAGCAACTAGTAAAATCAACAATGTAAAAATATACACAAAATAAGAGTCAGAGATAAACATGTATTTACTACTGCATTTTCAGATACTTTGTACTGATAAATGATACTTGTACACTTCCTGTAATATATGGAATGTTAATATTATAGTGCCTCAAAACTACTACTTTTCCAGTTGTGAATAAAGGAATTAATTAATTCCAATTATCCATATGAAATTTTTAAATAGATGGAATATCAATAGTGCTATTTTTAATAATTCTAAGATGAATATTTATCACTCATGGGTAACAATTTATTTGACAGAATTTTATAACATTTGATATCAAAAATTTCAGTGAAACATCAACAGGAGGTCAAAGAAGCAAACTTCTTTACATTATTCAACATAGATAAAGATCAGGTAATGGATCATTCCAATCACAATAATAATATAAAGCACTGCTACTGTAATCCTTTGCAATTGTTCCCTGATATAAGCCATAATACTCTGCAGCGAACCTATTACATGCCCCAAAGTGGAAAGGTTCAGCACAATAGAAGAATGGTTGGTAAGGATGATAGAACTTGTGGAGATAGTAATAGAAAAGAGTGAACTTTCTTTTATAATCATAGAGTAAGAGATTATTTTGGAATTGTAGTTATATTTGCTGCCAAGTAAATCGGGAGTATCTTCTATTTCTTTTTGTTCTTTATGCACTTTTTTCTTTCTTCTTTCTTTACTTTTATCCTTTATTAGCTTGTTTTATTTTTTATGTTTTTGATAAAACTGTGGGAAGAAAAGTCTTCATCCTGGTTCATCCAAGCCGGGAATAAATAAAACAACATGGCGACTGCTTTGGGAAGAAGGTTACAGTTTATTGAAGAGCCAGAAAGATGGTTCTTGCAGGAAGGAGGAGAAATCAAAGAGAAGCACTGAGCACATGTGGAGTAGGTTTTTATACCCTCTGAAAGCCTTTTGTTTGGAAGTTTCCTGTTCCTGTGGCATGAACTTGGAGGCTATTTCCTGTGTCACGTATTCTGACCTGAGTTTAGGTGTGCCTCTCTGGTATTCTTGATGGTAATGGGTTAGTCCTATTATGTCCTGTCACAGGTGGGGCATGCAGATTTTAGGTCTTTTGTCTTCTTGATTTCCTAGCTGGCTCCAGCTTTCTGATGGTTACATCTGCATTTGTATAGGTCTGGCTCCTGCTTTGGGGCAGAAAGACTTGGGGGCAGGGTTGGCTTCTGCTTTTAAAAATCCTTTTGAGGAAATATATTTTTCTGCCCTTTTAATATTTCCTTCTCTGAGGGGCTGACTTCCCACAAAACTTTCAAAGTTTTATAAAAGTTGTTTTAAAAAAGATATGTCAAAATACTGATTTATATAAATCTCATTCTCCTACTCTTTTCACACAAGCAATTCTGCTCCCAAGATCAATTTAAGCAGGCATTTTTTTAAGCTTTCTCTTTTTTCATCAGCCCAGCAACATAAGGTATGTCACAAATAACTGCAGAATAAGGAAAGGAAGTGGCAAAAAGCACTTATCCCCACCCACATGAGAAGTGTTTTCCACTAGCACAGACATTCTTCAACAAACTATTAGGAAAAAAATAACAAGAGGAAGTTCAAGCTTTGAACACAGTTGAATATTATTTTGCAGCAGCACAACCACTGTACCGAGACAACATCTGTAATTATTCCGTCTATATCTTTTTAAAAAAAATACAAATTACCTTTTACTACACCCACACTTCTGTGGGTAACAGATCCCCATTTGTATTTGGGTGTCATTACAGAAGTTTTTACACGAACTTTGTCACCAATCTTTATGTGTGATGGAGAGCTTTGAGGTGGGAATCCTATAAGGTATTAAGATCAATGATATCAATTGGTTTGAATTCTAAATTATATCTCATATAATAATACTTTCTGTCTTCAACTCACCTATCAGTTCAACATGGATATATCTGACCCAGTAAGTGCCACCTTTTTGTTGCCAGTCACATTGCACGTTGAGATCATGCAAACCATCACGATCTAATTTTATAACTTTACCCACATCTCCCTCACAAACCTCCTCATAGGTTCTGCAACATCGAACCATCATCCCCACCTAAGATGACAATAAATAAGTGAAAAGTCCACAGTAGCATTTGAATATTCAATCATTCAAGTAATATTGTATACAATAAGGGAAATTGTAACAGGAGAAACTACTAGGAAAAAAATTATAGTTATAAAAATACTTCATAACAATTTGGGGAGAAAAAAATTCTTTTAGCTCTAAATATGGTATCCTAATATCATTCTACACAGATCTTTATTTTAAGGGAAACAATAAAAAGAACTTCACAAAATCTCTTAAATACTAAACAAACCTAGTGCTACATATCCTTTTATCATATATACATTTGTTACCATTGCAATCAATTTACTTTTAAGAAAAAAATAATTTTATTTTATTTATTTAAAGTATTTGTTTTCTA
This sequence comes from Azemiops feae, assembly GCA_023970755.1. NCBI lineage: Eukaryota > Metazoa > Chordata > Lepidosauria > Squamata > Viperidae > Azemiops > Azemiops feae. The sequence continues at coordinate 320,185 of JALGBA010000071.1, read as the reverse complement.
GCTACTTCTTTCCTAGTTCAAGACAAAAATTAAGCATATATGGGCCAAATTTCTGAACAGTCTTCCAGTTGGAATTCCTAAGAGCAAAATGCTTGTTCAAATATAGCAAAAACTGACTACTTTAGTCTACTATACAATAGTCCAACAACAGGCATTCCTCCAGGATCATTTTTTTAATCGAAGTGCATATTTTTTTCTCTTGTTAATTTCTAAATCACTGGTACACAATTCAAAATAGCATGATCTGTAAAAACGCAATGACTTTTCCAGAACAATATGAATATGTGCTCAAAAAGGAGCCACTATAGCACATGATGGTCATATGAACCAATGCTGCATTTCAAGGCACATTGCCAGCATTTAATCATAGATGAACAGTAGATATAAAATAAAATCTTTGTTGCATTCATTGTAATTTTAAATCTATAGTATGGTACACAGATTTCAAAATGGACATTCTCTCTCTCTCTCTCTCTCTCTCTCTCTCTCTCTCTCTCTCTCTCCCTCCCTCCCTCTCCTCTCTCTCTCTCTCCCCCCCCCTGGTTATGGCAGTTGCTAGCGAGCTTCAAAGAAAGCAAAGATAGGCATCTGCCTTTCAAACTGATTACCTCATGGAGTGATCTTGGCAACAGTGCAGAACTGATCAGCCAGTGACTTCCTCGCCAAACTTTTTCAATCTCTAGCCTACAGCCCTGATATTCTCTGCTGGTAATCAGATCCAGCCTTGCTTAGTTTCCATATCTTGAAAAAAAATCCCACCTATTATTTTGTGTGTGTGTATGTATATATATATATATATATATATATATATGTTTGTGTATTGGAACATATTAAAACTTTACCAGTATATAGGATTCTGAAGCAGCTAATGTTGCCAGTCCTTATGTTAGATGTAAACTAAAGACACTGCCATTTAATTCTCTCTCCCCATGAATTATAAGCAATGTAGCCAGGGGGATGGACCTACAGTCTAGCCGTTATCTGGAGTTACACATATTGCCTCTCCCACCGTACATTTTAAAACTTATGAAACTTCTTTAATCATTAAACCTTATTATATATGTTCATAAGTACTAGAAGCTAACTTATTGGGAATCAGGCCAATGATCTACATAATTATATGCTGCCTACATAAGTAGGCATTAACCCTCCAGATTATTATATAGGAATTTTTTCAGTTCTATTGAGAGATGCCATTGAAATGTTTTATGTTAATGGTTTGTAATTTTAAAATATTAGTTGCCAAAATCCTTTAAGAATGGGCATAATAAATAAAATAAAGCCTGTGCTGCCATTAACTTTCACTGATTAAAAATAAAGCAGGAAGAGGAGTAGGAGGATGGAGGGCATCAGTACCTTCACAAAAGGCAATACAACAGATTGGAATATCCTGGGAAACATCATAAATAGCCTTTTGCACTTAATTGATATTGTCTATCAATATCATGTTATCTACTTTTCTATATGCATAATACTTCTTTCAGAAAGAGAAATATGTATAGTCATACCCATGCTTACCTGAATATTGTCCCGGACATATACCGCATAATCATCGTTACTTAAGAAATCAGCTCTTTTCTTATATGTTTGGCTTTCTGTTACAACAGCAGACTACAATAAAGAAAACAAATGTTCTGGTTGTCATAATAATATATTATAAATGACATGTCATCTCCATTAACAACTATAGAGAACTTTCACTATTTTTTTGTAAGTTAGAAAATTTTTATCAAAATCGTAAGTAGCTATTCCTAACATTTACCACTGGATATGCGGCTTCTGCTTCCTCTACTTCTTCTGACACTTCATCATCTGAATATTCATCAGATATAGTGTCACCATCTGAGAAATCGGTAATTTGAACATCGGGATGATCCAAAAGCCAGCCCACCAAGGCTTCTACCCCTAGATTAAGACATCAATAGAATTGTTCATATGAGTAGAAGTGCTTAAATTATGTTTTTATTTTATATCACTACTTCAAATCATTAAGGATTATAGTTTTCAATTACACTTTTCTGCCAAACTTTCACAACTTTCACTAATTTTTATACTTATTCTTCCACTCTCAGCTAACTTTAACAATTTATAAATGAAGAATAAAGTTTATGCTTTGCATGGGCATCTTATTTTCCCCTACACTTTTTTTGCTGTTAGTTGGTAAATCATTCAATGTCTCAAGAATACAACTTTTAAGGCACCAATCCATATCATCATCTAAGGGGAAATCAACTTGGATCCATTTCCCTGATTTCTTGTCTATGGTCTCCTACAATCACATCTTCTTTGGTGTTAAGCAAAAGGGAACCTTCATCCCTGAATATTCATCAGATATAGTGTCACCATCTGGGAAATCAGTAATTTGAACATCAGGATGATCCAAAAGCCAGCCCACCAAGGCTTCTACCCCTAGATTAAGGCATCAATAGAATTGTTCATATGAGTAGAAGTATTTAAATTATGCTTTTATTTTATATCACTTCAAATCATTATGAACCTTTCCAAGTCACTTTCCATAGTATTTTTTAGTATTTTTTCTACATCTAATAGTTCACTACTGTACCCAATCTTTATATTTACCAAAACAAAGAGATTCTATCAATCTCTTTGTAGTATACTGTGGATACTAAAAACATGAGGTACCTGGTAATCCAGAAACACTTCCAGAAGTTCCTGATAGTGATTTCAATGCAAACTCAATATTCTTTCTAGGGAATCCCATTTCCATAAGTTGCACAACAATTGGGAGTGGTGGAATGGGACATGATTTGCATTTTTTTACTTTCGCAGGTCGGATATGTTGGACTGTAACAGGTGTTGTAGTTTCACTGGAACTACATTCTTCAAAGACTGGAGTTGAAGGATGCGCAGATTCTACGGCCAGATATTGACATACAGCAAGTGCAGCAGCCTACAGGAAACAATATATATAAGCTCTATTTAACACAAAGTAACACAGAAGACAATACATCCATTTATCCTATGGTAGACTTAGCCACAAATCCTATGGCATACTTAGAACTAACAGATAAAATGCTGGGAAGGCAAGAACCTAAGCTAGAAATTATATGATTTGTTGTGGCCAAATCTGGCTTACCTAAATCATTTTGGATACAACATAAATTTATTAAGCATGCAAATAATTACAGTGTACAATGGGCCTAACAGCAAAGCATTTTAAATATCTATCTCTATTTTTCATGTGCCATATAAGTTTGTTATCAAAAAAGTATTCTTCTGGAATCAATATAATTATTACTATATTAAAAATATCAGTATTCTTAGAAGAAATAGAGTTATGTTGTTGCTGATGCTTTAATTTTAGCATTTTCTCTGTGTAATTATTTATCGGGGCTGTGGCTTTTTTCTGTAGAAATGGATGTATCCAAGATAAAAATGCAACAAATATTACATCTTTTTTAAAGTACGTCAATAATTTTTTGTAAACAATGCAATTGAATGTTTAAGTAACTCAAGTTCAAAAGTGATTTGCGTTGCTGACATAGGAATCTTAAATATGCAACTTTTCAGTACACATGATGGATAACTCTGCCTAAACTTCTTTCACAAAAGAACCTCCCCTGAGTTAAAACAAACTGGGTTTATATTCTTTGCAAGCTGCCCAGACTCACTGAGAATGAATGGGAGGCCATGTAAATCTTCTAAATAAATAAATAAAATTCCTGAAATGTTAACTAAATTAAGAAACATCTGAGAGCAATAAAATCAGCAATATAATAAGACTGTCAGCATTTCTGGGATCAGTCATGGTTTGGCGTCTCTGCTTCTCTCAACAGCTATTTCATTTGGCTGCTTCAGTGAGAAAGGTGATGTAACAAATCTTTTTACTGAAATGGTTGTGGCTAGTAACCATTCGACCTTTATCTTTGCAAAAGTGTGTCATGTCTCATGGTGCTTGAATGTGTCTTTTTTCCTACTGAATTGTATTTAGTAAGTTGTAAAAATATAAATATATAAATCTTCTTCACAGGTTTACATTAATAGTATATAGTTTAAAATAGCAAATATTAAACAATATACCTCAAGCTCTTGTTTATCAAATATTGCTTTTACTGGAGATGGTTGTGTTGCTGCTGTCAACAGTTGCTGCAAGAGGATCATGGGAGGCTGAGGCCCTTCTGGAGACATGTCTCCCACCTCAGGTGATGCCACTGCACCATCATCTTAAAACAACAAAAAAAGTTTTTTTAAGCTGTAGAACATCCATACCAAAACAAACCCCCGAAGCTTATACATTATTCTAGAAACAGTCCATGATATATATTATTTCAAATGCAAACTAATATTTCTTTAAGTCTCTTCTTATATGTACATATATTTAGTTTAGCAGATATGTAATAGCATAAAAGAAAAAAAGAACCAGAAAAAAATATTGTGCAAATCCAAACAAGAATTCTAAAAATATTAGATCAATATTACATATAAAATAATCTTAACTGTTAATGGCATCAATAATCAATATTTAATTAAATTAGTTAGTCAGGAATCATCAATTAGAACAGTGTATTCATTTTTTTAAAAAAAATCCATCAAATGTAGGTGATCCACTCTTATTATGACAAAACAGACAAGAGATCACTTTAAAAATACCAAGGCTAAAAGAAACCCAACTATGGATTCAAGTATAGAATTATAATCCATAAATGGGTTATATGTATGCCACTTCTTATAATCCTGAGCAACAGTGCTTTTTATTTCTGTCAAGCTTTGTGCTTAAATCCCTATTCCTAGAAGTATAATTATCTTTTGTTTATTACATAATTTAAATACAACAGGGCCAATACTGAAGGGGCAGCAAGCATGAGCACAGTGGAGCAGACCATTTGTATAAGTACTCTTCTCATGTTAATTCCAGTTAAAGTTACAGGGCAGAAAAGACACAGTTTCTTTTATACTAATGAAACTAGTATCTGAATGAGAATCTCTATGATAAGAGTGGTTGGATTAAAATTAAGATGACCTGGGTTCAAATCCCTAGATAGCCACAAAGCTAAGGGCCAAGAAGACTTATCATATAGTACTGCTTGAGGATAAGAAGAAAAATACTCATGGTGGTCTCCTAAACTATTCAAATGAAGTGAGATCTAAAAAAGGAGTGCCTTATTGATGAAAAAATAGAAATATCTATGGATCCTCTTTCAGTCCCTCATATTATGTCCTTGGCATCTATTTTGTTTAATTATATTAAACATACTCAGGCTACCACGTATCTTGAAATGCTGGTGTCATTCTCAGTAGTCTATTTATTTTCTTCCTTCCTCCTTTGTAGGAATATATGATCCCATATGACTGATATCCAGTACTAAAAAAACAGACACTTTCCTCTTAACGGATAAGTGAAAGAGAGACGATTTTTACTTCCATTTCTCTAGTATCTCAACAAATCTATTTTTGGGCAACTAATGAACTAGTGAACCTTTCTACATATACAAAACATTATATCTTAAAAGGAGCAGCTTGTTGCTTCCAAAAAAACATTAATAAACATTTGTGGATAAGTGTATATGCTGGACAATTCTAAATCAGGTTACTTACCATGAGGAAAAACAAGAAAAGGTAGTTACTGAAAATCCAATTCCCTCCCCATTTGCTGCCTAGTTAAATAGAAGCAGTAAAAATATGAAAAAAATGTGAAAATTCTAAAAAGGTGATTAAGTGGAATTTTACCTGTGAGAACTGTGCTAGAATCTTGTACTGCTGATTGAGATAAGATCTGCCTTAATTTATCCTGGTAAGAAAGCAGAGCTCGGCCTGCTTTTAATATGTATAGTTTTAATTGCTGGCATCTCAAGAGATCCAAGTCTATTTGTCCTGTTCAAAATGTATTACAGGCATTTGTTAGCACAACTGATAGGAAACATTAGGGATAAACATGAAAGAGAAAACACATTTTGTTTCAGGCCTGGAACTAAGCAACTCCATTCAAAACCTTCTGAGTTTCTGAGTGGGCTGTGTTACAACAGAAAAATAGGAACTTGAGTAGTTTATATTCTAATATTCAGATTCTCTGATTTTTACCCAACAGCTGCATGAAAATGTTCATGCAAAAAGTACAAAACTTTGTTAAAGGGGATGATTTTTAAAATTATTAAAATAAATATCCTTAAAAACAGTAAGAATACAATTCTAATTTCATCCGTTTAAATTAAAAACATGTTGTGGGAAACTACTACTTTAAAGTACCTTTTCCACCTTCACACAGGTTACAGATCTGGACATGGGACAGAAATAACATTGGTAACTTTGCTGATGCCCTCAATCAGGAACTGAATGGGGGTAGTTCACCCTTCTGGTCCTATTAGGACCTTTCTCTGGTGTTTAGTACAATTCTCCATGATATATGTGTGGTCCATCTGTAATGACTAGATATTGGAAAGACTATTCTACAGTAGCGCCAGTCCATTTCTTTGTGAACAATTTAACCAATGGGGGAGGAGAAATCAGCTTGATGGATACTTTTGTGACTCTATAAATAAAGACTCCTTTTTAACATTACCGCGTTTCCCCAAAAATAAGACCTATCCCGAAAATAAGACCTAGCTTGATTTTATGTGTGAGCCTAATATAAGCCCTACCCCCAAAATAAGCCCTAGTTTGGGGGCAAAGCACATGTGTAAAAATCAAGCTAGGGTAGGGGTGGGGATTGGAGCTGCACCACACACCCGCACCCGCTTACCTTAAGACCGTTGCAGCCAGGCCGCTGCGCAAATTCTTCTGCAGCTGCTCGCGGCTGGAATCCACGTGGTGCACTGCGCTGGTGCTGCCACTCGTGGGACACTGCACATGGCCTCCTGCCGCGAGCGGCGGCACTGGTGCAATGCGGCAGAAGGTGTGCAGACGCAAGTGGACGCAGAAGACCTCAGGCAGTGGCACAACAGGTGTCAGGGTGTGGGAAGCCCGGCTGCAGTGGTCCTAAGGTAAGCGGTTAAGACATCCCCCAAAAATAAGCCCTAGTGCTTATTTCAGAGCCCAAAAGAAAATAAAACTGGGTCTTATTTTCAGGGAAACATGGTATTTGAGCTGCAGGGAAATGTCATTTGTCAATTTGGAGTAAGATACTATCACTGTACTGTTGATACTCAGTTGTACAACATCACCCTGATCTGTCCTGGATATGAAATTTAATTCCTGACCAGTATCTAGAAGCTGCTTGGGGATAGGATGGAATGAACCAAGCTGAAGTTAAACCCAAACAAGGTAGAAAACCTTGACATAAAAATGTCAACTCTATCAGTTCTGGAGATTACTTTATGAAGGAGCAAGTCCATGACTTGGAGTTTCTTGGATTCAGAGCTACTGGTGGATGAGCAAACAGAGAACATAGCCACAAGGGCCTCTGTCCAAATTTGGCTTAAAATAATCCTTGAGTAATTCTGTTTAATGCTGATAAAGCATTAACCCCCTTCAGACCAAATTACATTTCTTATTTCCAGTTTAACAGTCTTGTTATCTTAGACAGAATACTTTCAAGTGGAGAAATATATACCAGAAAGGCCCTGGTTGGGAGTCTTCATTCTTTGTTTTTCTACTTTGCTTCCAGCCAGATTTACTAACTGAGCCCAGACAGAAAGCATGGGTTCAGTGAAGGGCAAGTTATTCACATTAAACGGAACCACAGGAACCTAAGAGGGAACACAAAGAATGTTATCAATGTAATTTCATTATACTGTAGTTTAGAAGTAAGATTTATTTATTTTCATCAGAAATAACTAGATCCCATTTCTAGAAAGAAGAAACCCAAGGGCACAGTCATATCTTTTCTCAAAAAGAAACTTATTGAGTCACATACACATGCAAACTTTGGAAAACACAGTTCTCAGATCTTAAAGATATTTTGCTACAAATTTAAACATGTAACATAGAAATGAAACAAAATAGGAAGATGGACTAAAGATTTTCACAATAGACTTAAAGCTGTCAGTGAAATTACAAATATCACATCAGTAGCCACTATTTTCTCAGAGCAGCAAGATCATTTCAAAAGCTTTAGGATTTAAAGGAAAGTCACATCCTGTGTTGCAGGATACATACACTTCTGTTTCTTATCCACAACAATATTTCCCAAGTACTATGTTAACTATCAATTTGCTTGTTCTCAATATCCTAACATCGCTTAAGGTACTCACTGGTTTTAGTTGACTGAAAGGACAAACTCTGCAGGTTCTCACGTCATAAAATTGCACTGTGATTTTCCCTTTTGGAGTAATTCTTGTCACTATGCCTTCTCCAAATTCATCATGAACTACTTGGCCACCTAACCGCAACCGACTGTCTATTCCACCAATAACTGCCAAAACAGCCATCAGGCCTCCCACTTCTGGGGTCTCAGAATCAGGAAAACAGTCTTCCAAAGCAGCCTGGTAAAAATGATTATAATCTAGTTAAACTACAAGAGGAGCAATTCCCTTAGGGTGTGAATTTAAATATTTTTTCACATAAAAATCAATGCACATATGGGATATTAAGGCAAATTTAATGTTTAAGAAATAATTTTAAAACTTCATTACAGTGCTAATTGAAAAAGTATAATTGACTGAATTAATTGCTTTCTTTTAAAAACAACAACAAATGAGTTGATTGTAAAGATGTGGGAACTACCCCTTCTGACTCTTTTCCTGCAAAGATGTGGGTGATGGAGGTTAGCTGAGAGTTGATATACTTGTTTATGAGTCCATTCCACTGGCTCAATGAATGCAAAGTCCTCAATAGAGCAACAATCTCTTCAGCTAAAGTACTGCTGTGAGTTGCAGTCAGAGAGGCCTGAGGCCTGGCTTTCCTCCTCCTCAGAGTAGATTCTGCAAACAAACAAGCACAGTATAGAAGAAATGAAAGAAAACCAAGATAAAGTTACATCCATGAAGGATGAATGGACCAAAATTGTATCAGTGAAGACAAAATATTCTCTTACCTCTGAGTAGTGGGATATCTGAAGAACATGTAGTCAGCAAGCTACCCAAAAACCCAAATAATTTTTTCACGAGGAATTTCATATCCCTTGACCTTTCTGTTTTATCCCAGGAAGGAAGCACTGCTTGTAATAAATGCACAGCAAGAATCTAAAAAAATATGAAACAGCAGGAAAAAAGAAATGCACATGACTGATTAAAAATAATTGCTTTTAAACAAATAGTCCATTTATAAAATTAATTAAAGTTCCAATGTATCCATATATTCAAGCATGTTAATATATACCCTTTCCTTAAAAGAGAGACTGCTTGCACCCATCTGGAGTCAGCACACAAATGTATACATGCTTAAATTCACTGCAGGCCATCCCACTGATCTCAATAGTTCTTACCCTCAAATGAGTATATTTAGGTTACTGCTATGTTAGAGCTGGGTTTATCTAACCCAACTTATGCCATGTGTGCTGGAAAAGGAACTTGGGAAGAGATCCTTGCAAAACTAAACTGTTTTTCTTCAGTTTTCAGACAGGAAATGGATATATCATAAGCCCTATTGAGTTCAGTGACTCTAGGAATAGACTTTCCATTTCAATCAACATGCTGGCCACATTCTCATCTTGTTCACCCTGCACACATAAAGGATGATAATTTGCAATTAAAACCTCTACTGCCATAGAAGCTTTCCATCAGTTGAGGTTCTAATTTCCCCAAGTCCCTATTTCCATGAAGAACCTTCAGGAGTCACTTTTGGCAAGATGAGTAGCTATATAAAGTTGACTAATAAATATAAATAAATAAATAAGAGGAGGCTTTCCAGTAAAGATACATGTTCTCCTCACATGGAGTGTGAAGGGAGATAAGATAGATCTAACATGCTTATCTATGTCCAATTGGAAGGAATGACAGCAGCTTCACCACTTTCTCTGGCCTCCCATTCAGTCACATTTTTGTTATTTCCAGCTCTGAACCATTCATTTTGTTTGACAGTGTCACCATATTCTCAACAAGATGGCCCACACTCCAGCACAGGAGAGTGAAAAAATCTATGCTTCCTTTTGGTAAATTAAGTATTAAGTCATAGCCAGCTTTCAAAATGTGAACATGCTGTAAGTATTTCCTCCCCGTTTATTCTTTGAAAAGGTTTGCCATGCACATGCTTATAATTCTCCCATGTTTTCCAAAAAGGTTTGCAAGACAAAATATCTCTTCCTAAACAGAGAGAGGGATCTAGTGTTTGTTGCCCATATATATTTTCCATGGCCTGAGCACTATTAACCAATATTTTTAGGTCTAACCTGCCCAGTTCTCCTGACTCTCTCATATCTAAGGTAGATGCAAGGACAAAGTCACACTACATAGTCATGCTGATCTTCTAAGACACCAGTTTCTAAATTATAACAAAGATATAAAAGACAGCTTTAAAAACTATACCATGAATCAACCACTGATTGTTAAAACATTATATGGTTACCTGTCGTTGGAGAGATGCAGCAGTGAATGAATCATGTCCCTCTACAATTTTCATTAGCAGCGTTATCCACTGTGATGTACTAAGAGTGCTGCACATTTGAGGCATCAGTGCTATACTTCGGATGAATCCCAGGGTACACCAGCTCCGGTGTTGCTCTTTGTTAACTAATGTATTTGGCAAGGAAGCTACAAATAATTAACAATGACTGAGTAGTAATCAACATTGTATAACCATATTTCTGATCACACAGTAGAAATTCCTATTGCTCCCTGCTCTCTGCTCTTCTAAAAGATGGGGAGCCTTAAAAGGGGAGAGACTTCTTCCCCTTTTCTTCACGCTAACTGAAGAGGAAAACCAATTAGATTCAAACCTACCTGGTTTTAGTTTTTGAAAACACCTTGTTCTATATTTCATTTTACTTTACTGTAATATAGCTAAACAAAAACTCTAACAAACAATGATAAAAGAGAAGCATTAAAAAGAAAGTTACACCAAAGATCTTTCATTCTATAAAGGACAAACATTTGTCTCTGTTTAAGGCACAGTAACTTATGATCTGACTGAACTTCTGAAATGTTCTCTGCCTTTAAAGGTTACTCAGGAATTATAGTGATCCAAAATGTGGCAGCCTACATGCTAACCGGCAGCTGTTGGTGAAGGCACATTACACTTGTGCTTTGAGTTCTGCACTGGCTTTTAATAGGCTTCCAGGCAGTTAGATATACAAAGTCCCTTGTGACTTGTCATTTAGTTACCTACAGTACAAAGCTTGACCTGTGTGGTCATGTCAGGAAAAACAACCAGTAGCTCTTCTCTTCTGGGAAGGGAAAAAGCTAGAATGCACTGCTTTTCAGAGGTGTTTATTCTCTGAAACAGCCTCCCCACTGAAATCTGTCTGGTCCCCTCTCTGGTTTTATTCAGAAAAAAAACATTCAATATGGTGCTCTTCTATACAGAATTTGCAGCTTGTATAGTTAATATGACTGAATATAATTAACTGGCATTATTATTCATGGGTTGGGAGGTTATAATTCTCAGTGACCTATAATTATTAATTTTTTTATACGTGGTTTATTTAGGCATTGTCTAGACTAGATCATGCCAAAGATCTTACCAGTTGTGTTAGGATGAATGAATAAACTAAGTAAACACATAACATTCTTGTTTTGTTGATACTTGGGTGGTGAATACAATAGAAAGCAAGAATATAATACACTGGATTTACATGATTTTTCTGTCGTGCCACTTTCTACCAGCATGCGGAGCAATCCACACAAAGTTCTCGTTGCTTCATTCTGCATTACTTCAGCGTGAAGGCCAGCAGAAAGGCAGAGTGTTTGCAGAAGATTCACTGTGCTGGTCAGCATCATGGAAGTAGGATGGGGATTTTTTTCAGCATGTTCTCCTTCTAAAACAAAGAGTCACAGTAAATTACTGAAAACAAGGTTAATATAATTCAACTTCCTCATTTTCACAGTCACTCTACATAAAGTCCAGTAATCTAAGCTTAGCATTTTAAAGTCATGGCCAGTATCAAAATCACAGTATTTCCTCAAGAATAGATGAGTTAGTCACAAAAGAAAATAGACTATTCAATTTATTTTATCATGCATGTCAAAACAAACACAATTCAGAAAGAATATCTAACACTGCTAGTGCAAATAACAAAGAAAAGCAAGCTGAAAGAACTCTCATGTCTTTGAAACATTATAGGGGAGCAGAAAGATAAACAATAAAGCTTTTGATTCACATTACAATATACTAATATATCACCCTTTGTTTGATATACTAATAACTTGAAAGAGGATAATAATAGAACACTAGACAACCTATGACCCATTGAATCATCCTTTTAAAGATATTTTTTCTTACCTAAACAGAGAAACAGAATGACCACAGGAGGACAAAATATCAGTGAGAGCAACTTCCACTTTCCTGCTGGCTTCCCCACTGAGTTTGTGGGAAGTTGTCCATGAGCTAGCTAGCTTGCTTGCTTGCTTGCTTGCTTGCTTGCTTGCTTGCTTCCTTCCTTTCCTTCCTTCTTTCCCTTCCTCCCTTTCTCTCCTTCCTTCCTTCCTCCCTCCCTCCCTCTTCCTTCCTTCCCTTCCCACATTACCAAGGATTTTCTTTTAATACTTTGAGTCTTTTGATTGAAAAAAGAGAGAAGAAGAAGAAAATCAGATGTGATTAAATCCATTTCTACCATAGAAGACGTACATACTGAAGTGCCAGTGACCCTGACTCCAAACATTCTTACCAGAATCATCCTCAGTGTCAGAATCTTCAGTTGCAGGTTGTGAAGCAGGAGGAGGTTCGGCTAGCTTCAGATCATACTTCCCCTCTTTTCCCATACGGTAGGAATTGGTACTGCCAGTGTCCCACTGTACTCGAATCCAGCCATCTTCACCCAGTTCTCCAATTACCCGTCCCAAACCTGGAGGAGGCCCATCCTGAGGAAAGCAGAAATGTTTAAAATATATAACAACTAAGATTATATTCAAATTCAATTATATGTTATATTTATTTGTTTATTGAACTTTTATGCCACCCATCTCCCCCACAAGCTGTCTCTGGGCAAATATAAGGCAAATAAGTGCAACACTGACAATAGTAATACCTGGTCACCCCACTTCCAATCTACTCCTCTCATCACTCTAGTACCAATCTTCATCATGGCTGCCAATTCTGGTCCTGAAACAGGAAGCTGAACTGGAGTGCTCTCCTTCCTGGACTCTTCTAGGACTGTAGCAGAAACACCCCGGGATGCAGCAATCATATCTTCTTCCACATTATCAGAGCTAGGTCCTAATTTGACAATAGATTTATTGACATATACACATCCTGTATTTTGCCATTAATAGATAAATTCTAAAACCATTAAAATATTTCCACAAAAGTGTCAGGAAATAATGAAAAAGACATTTTAATTTTTTGTAAGGTCTGAACAGGGGAGGAAAAAGTGAGAGGAAGACAGATCTGTAAATACCTATTAGCCTCAGTGTGGTTTGCATTAATGCCAACATGCCAGAATTAAGAAGAAGATTCAAGGTATTTGCACCATGTTGTAAAGTTAACATGTTAAGCATGACCAATAAAAAACGTGCTTGTGGGATGGTTCCAAGACTTGGTCCTGCAGGATTCTCATTAGTTATAGTCTGCAGAGGAACAGGTTGGATCCCTAAGTGAAAAGGGGGGGGGGAGATATTTATTAGTTTCAATAAATGACCTAAAGAACACTTCTGCCAAAAGATTTTTACTATTATTTTGCCTGAAGTTGCTTTTCTTGTTGCAGACAATACACTAGAAATTCCAAAACACACACATACAGATATAAGATTCCTCTTATAACTTTTATCTCCATACACAATGCAGATACAAACAATATTATAGCCCACGAGTCCACAGTATTCAAACATACAAACCCAGGCAAATTTTCAAACAAGGAATCAGATAATTAAGACTTCGGGATATATCAGTACAGATCTATTTCTGTTCATTTAATAAAAGTGTCTAAATAACTCAGAAGCAACTGGGAAAGACAACATAGATACCGATCTATATGACTCGTGACTCCCTCCCTTTCCATGTCTATTATCAAACAATAAGGAAACTAACAGATATCCTACAAAACATAATAATAATAATAGTAATAATAATAGTAATAGTAGTAATAGTAATAATAATAGTAATAATAATAGTAATAATAGTAATAATAATAATAATAATAATAATAATAATAATAATAATAATAATAATAATAATAATAATAATAATAATAATAATAATAATAAATAATAATAATAATAATAATAATAATAATAATAATAATAATAAAATAAAAGTTGGAAGGGCAACTATATTTCAAAATTTAAATTACAGTTTGCACTATCATACAAATTCATGCAAGTAACACCAGTGAATTTTAATAAATCAAAACACAGAGTAAATAACTTGAAGGACTCACCTAATTCTTTAAATCTGCTATTAGCATCAAGCAAAATGTTTCTAACATTTTGAACAGCCCACGAATACAACTTTCCAAAGGTAACTTCCAGAAGCGTGCGATTGAAGGGTGGAATCAGATCAACATCCTTTAAGCAGTCTGTTAAAGGCTCTCTTTGTAAGTTAAATTTAAAAAAAAAAAATGATTTCAGGATTTTGAAAATATAACAAAGTATTACAAATGAAGTATGTGCTGCGCTAGCAAGCATAATGTAGTTATACTGTTTTTTTTAAAAGGCATCACATTACTGACACACTATATATTAGTTCTAGGAAAGCTAGGTGCTCCATGACACTTCAATGCTGCTCTAAGATTATGATTTATGTTTTGTTCGTTTAGCACAAGTCTGCTATATTATATAGGTAGTCCTCGACTTACAACAGTTCATTTAGTGACTGTTCAAAATTACAACGGCATTGAAAAAGGTGACTTATGACCATTTTTCACACTTATGACCATTGTAGCATTCTCATGGTCACGTGATTTACATTTGGATGCTTGACAACTGGTTCATATTTACGATGGTTGCAGTATCCCGGGATCATGTGGCCATCTTTTGCTACCTTCTGACAAGCAAAGTCAATGGGGAAGCCAGATTCATTTAACAACCTTGTTACTAATTGAACAACTGCAGTGATTCACTTAACATATGTGGCAAGCAAAGTCATAAAATGGGACAAAACTCACTTAACAAATTTCTCACTTAGCAACATAAATTCTGGGTTCAATTGTGGTCATAAGTCAAGGACTACCTGTATTACCCAAGTCCCTAGCCCACTTGGCTCAGTTCTAAAATCTTTGGTCTTGATTTTATGTTCCACATACACACACACACACACAACACTACAAAATGCTCAACAGAACTAAAAGAAAGGGCTAAGGGAAAGATTACCCTATATTAATTCCTTCTGGAATAAGTCTTTGCCATCCACAGAACATAGCATATTGCACAGAAGGCAGCAAGAAGCTTTTGGCGGCCAATTTTAGAATTGTATCAATCCCCTCTAATCGAACTTCAGCTCGCTCTAGCTGCAAAATAGAGATAAAGCATCAGCTCTTTATAAGTTTCTTATGCAATAAAATTTCAGCCATAATAAAGAAAACATAGTTTACCTGCTTTAACAAGCACTTCCTCATTTTTTCTACATCAACGGGTTCCTCTTTTAGAGCAAATTCAACTATGGTGTTGAGTAAAGCAGACTGGGGATATAATCCTTGGACGTTTTGCTTCAGCCACTTGTACTTGTGAACACCTGTGACTGTATTTACCAGCGGCTGCCATTTATCCTAAGAAGTTAAATGTGCATTAAACATGAATTAATAACTGAGGTCTCGGGCTGAAAACAATGATAATAATCCAAATAACACATTGAGATATTGAATTTTACAACTTATGCTCCAAGGGCAAAAAACTTTATAGGTACAGTGGGGCAAAAAAGTATTTAGTCAGCCACCAATTGTGTAAGTTCTCCCACTTAAAAAGATGAGAGAGGCCTGTAATTGTCATCATAGGTAGGCCTCAACTATGAGAGACAAAATGAGAAAACAAATCCAGACAATCACATTGTCTGATTTGGAAAGAAGTTATTTGCAAATTATGGTGGAAAATAAGTATTTGGTCACCTACAAACAAGCAAGATTTCTGGCTCTCACAGACCTGTAACTTCTTCTTTAAGAGGCTCCTCTGTCCTCCACTCATTACCTGTATTAATGGCACCTGTTTGAACTTGTTATCAGTGTAAAAGACACCTGTCCACAACCTCAAACAGTCACACTCCAAACTCCACTATGATGAAGACCAAAGAGCTGTCGAAGGACACCAGAAACAAAATTGTAGACCTGCACCAGGCTGGGAAGACTGAATCTGCAATAGGCAAGCAGCTTGGTGTGAAGAAATCAACTGTGGGAGCAATAATTAGAAAATGGAAGACATACAAGACCACTGATAATCTCCCTCGATCTGGGGCTCCACGCAAAATCTCACCCCGTGGGGTCAAAATGGTCACAAGAACGGTGAGCAAAAATCCCAGAACCACACCGGGGGACCTAGTGAATGACCTGCAGAGAGTTGGGACCAACGTAACAAAGGCTACCATCAGTAACACACTACGCCGCCAGGGACTCAGATCCTGCAGTGCCAGACGTGTCCCCCTGCTTAAGCCAGTACATGTCTGGGCCCGTCTGAAGTTTGCTAGAGAGCATTTGGATGATCCAGAAGATGATTGGGAGAATGTCATATGGTCAGATGAAACCAAAGTAGAACTGTTTGGTAGAAACACAACTCGTCGTGTTTGGAGGCGAGAGAATGCTGAGTTGCATCCAAAGAACACCATACCTACTGTGAAGCATGGGGGTGGCAACATCATGCTTTGGGGCTTTCTCTCTGCAAAGGGACCAGGACGACTGATCCGTTTACAGGAAAGAAAGAATGGGGCCATGTATCGTGAGATTTTGAGTGCAAACCTCCTTCCATCAGCAAGGGCATTGAAGATGAAATGTGGCTGGGTCTTTCAGCATGACAATGATCCCAAACACACCGCCCGGGCAACGAAGGAGTGGCTTCGTAAGAAGCATTTCAAGGTCCTGGAGTGGCCTAGCCAGTCTCCAGATCTCAACCCCATAGAAAACCTTTGGAGGGAGTTGAAAGTCCGTGTTGCCCAGCGACAGCCCCAAAACATCACTGCTCTAGAGGAGATGTGCATGGAGGAATGGGCCAACATACCAGCAACAGTGTGTGCCAACCTTGTGAAGACTTATAGAAAACGTTTGACCTCTGTCATTGTCAACAAAGGATATATAACAAAGTATTGAGATGAACGTTTGATATTGACCAAATACTTATTTTCCACCATAATTTGCAAATAACTTCTTTCCAAATCAGACAATGTGATTGTCTGGATTTGTTTTCTCATTTTGTCTCTCATAGTTGAGGTCTACCTATGATGACAATTACAGGCCTCTCTCATCTTTTTAAGTGGGAGAACTTACACAATTGGTGGCTGACTAAATACTTTTTTGCCCCACTGTAAATCTGATGAACACAGTAACACACAAAAACACCACAGTGCTGCATCTAAAAATAACCCCCCAAAAGTGAATTGAATATAAAAATTCCATACTTATCAACAGGAAGGCTATTAAAGACACAGAATATTTTACATTGTCAGCTAGGCAAGAATCTATTTTGATGACTATAGTCAACTACAGGGCTACATAACTCATGCAAAGTAGATGGGGGCTATAGATGAGTGGGAGTTGGGCTTTCTTTTTGGAATGAATGGGGTTTTTCTTTTTCATCTTTTTTTTTAACTGGAAAATTTATTTCAGGGCTTATGCTAGATTTCCCATCTCATAATAGAAATTAGTTTCTGACAACGGCAGTGAGAGAGAAAGAGAGAGAGATGTGAAAGCCACACATAAACACATTTAGAGTTGTGGATACCCCATCCTGATGTAAATTATGGAAAGTAATATTTGATAAGGATATTCCATGTATAGTTTAAATGCATAATTTCAGCAGCATATACACATAAACATACATAAAAATATGCCAACTAAGGTTCTTTAAGAGATACTATAAAAATCTTCCCACAATCCATACTTACTTACTTACTTATTTACTTACTTATTGAATTTATTTGCCACCAATCTAGTAATGAAACAACTCTGGGCGACTTACAGCATTTAGGATGCATACAGAGATTACAACAAAGTGGCTCAAAATATATATTAAACATTCAGCAACATCTATATCTTACGGCATGCATCCTTTTTTATACTGTACCTTAGGTGATTTGACAGACAAAGGCCTTTTATCAGCTGTCACTGGACTGTGAGGTATCATACATGACTCTCCCAAATCACTTTCCTCATTTCCAATTTTAGATTCGTCCACATCAGAAGATTTGGATTTTTTAGGAGCTAGCAGAAAAAAAGATGCTTTTTTAAAAAAAAACAGAAATGTAAAACATAATAATTTAACAAATCTGTATTTCCTAAGAAGCAAAAGTTTAAGTTTTGTCTAGGAAAAAAATCACTGCTTTAGTGAATAGCAGTTGTATATGGCAGAGGACCATATTCCTCAACTTATTCTTGCTAATTGCATTATCTTTTGAATTTACAATATGAAGCCCATTGGAAACTGGACATACAAGCAGTGATGGGTAAATAATCATGCCATTTTTTCAATGAGATATAAAAGTCTTACTTAGGAGCAACCCAAAATTCATTATATTCTACAACATGTCAACAAATAAGAATCACATCTTCTCCAGTACATCCTCTGTAAATCATATTTAAGCCATTCTTTTACCTTTTTTTTTCCGCTTATCTCTAATTATTTTCTGGACTACCCTTCTCCATTGGGGCAAAGAACTAAGACTTTTAAGTTTGGACATGATGGAGAGATCATTGCACACTGCTGGGCGCAGTTCATTGAAGAGAAATCTCAAACGTTCAATAACAGGAGCACAGACTTCTTTGTAAGATCTTCCTTGTTCTTGATGGGTCTTAAAATAATAATGCACATGAATCAGTCCGTAGTTTAATTAGCAACAGCAGTTATTAGTACTAAGAAAGGATGCTGCTGACTCCATACTTACTTTAATCAGTGAACATTTTGCTTGATAGACAACACGACAAACATCTGCTACAGATTTTGGAAGTATTCGGTGTTTCACTTGGTCAACTCCAAGCATAACAGGATGAACAAGAGAAAGTGCTACATGACCTTTAGAAACGAATAAGCAAAAATATAATAGGAAATTAAATACTACAATAAAATAAGACAATGAGTTCTTTGCTTCCTGATACTCTGATCTGAAATGGCAGGGAAATTTCTTTTTGAACTGTTCTGGAAGAACATAAAAGACACTTGTTTCCCCTACTCCACAGCCATAGTCTGCTGTCCCATTTATCCAACCAAAACTTTATTATTTTCCCAGTGCAGAAAAAGGACCCGCTTCAAAACCTCTTCCCAAGAAAGCAGAACTCTTGGAACAGATTCATCCCAAAAGGAACTTTTATTAGGAGAAGTTGACAGCAAGCATAGAAGGCAGGATCTGAGGGTTTCCAGCTCAAATCAATAGGTTAAAGGAGCAAAAAGCAAACCCCACCCCAACAGTTCATCCGGTCAGTTCAAACGGGCCAATCTCTAGGTGTTAAGTCCACTGTGGGAACGGAGCTGATAACGGAGTCTGTTCCTATGCTGTGAAGACGTTGTTGGGTCTTCGCACCTTTCTCTTCCGCAGCGAGAGATAAGCCAGATGGCCGGAGGCACATTCCTTTCTCACCCCAGGTTGGCATCAAGGGGAGAATAGTTCAAAGAGCAAGCAGATAGAGGAAGTGGAGAGGATACATTGTAGCAGCTAAGCGAAAGGGCAATACACAAGCAATTCCCCAAAAGCCTCCCCCCTCCCCTCAGGAGTGTGGCAGAACCCAAAAAAGGAAAAGGAAAAAGAAAAAGTTCCCCCACCAAAGATATGGGTTCTGACAGTTTAAGAGGATTAACAGTTTAGTTAAGGAAGTTTAATAGGATTAGGAGGAAAAGTTATCCAAATATGCACTAGACCAGGAGTCCCCAACCCCTAGTCTGTGGCCCAGTGCCAGGCTGCAGCCCATTCAGAACTGGACCGTGGATGTGGTGGGCAAGCACACACATACAAAGCTGCATTTGTGAAAGTGGCATGCGTGCGTAGGGAAAACTATTCCCTCTCCCCCTGATGCCTCCACCGGTCCGCCAAGCTGGAAAGGTTGGAGAGCACTGTGCTAAACACTTTGCAATTTGGTTTCCCCATAGCAAACTATGTGATGGGATAGACATCTCCACCCTTCTTAGTACCTTTATTACTATGTGATGTACCTTTATTACAACAAAGGTATGCATTTTTCCCCTCTGGATTTAAAGGTCTGCCCAGCTCAAACAATACAATTCAACAATTTGGAAGCAACTCAACAATTTGAAAGCTTGTTGACTAAATCCATATTGGTAAGAAACAAAGATTGTTGCATTCTGCTCCCCAAGAGAGAGGATCTTCTAAAATATTTAAAAATCTGTCTATTCTGTCCCAGCTCATCTTGAAGGCTGGAATGCCAAAAGGTTGTATTATCATAGTAACCCCAAGTTTTCTACACAATCTTATATTCCAAATGGAGATTAGAATAATAAGCAACATTTTGACTGCAATATAACATACAGTACTTTGCCCATGCCATGCTAGAGCAATGTAGCCTTTAATAAGTTTTTAGCACCTCACATCTGATTGCATTTTAATTATTGCCTCCTTCCTCTCAGTGCCCTATAATTTTTACAGTGCTACTCGGAGATAACTGTATGCCAAATACAGTTACCTAAATCCTCATGCTTTAGAAGGCAACATAACAACAGACGTCCTACTTCTTCTACTGGGTGCTCAGGAGGGAATGTAATTGGTGTTGTCAAATGACACTGTTTGCAGTACCTCTCGACTTGACATAAGAAGTCCTAGACAAAAAATATATATACACTTAGTAGGGTTTATGACAATGTAGCAATCAAATAAAAGCAATTCAATGAAATCAAATAATTAAAAAAAGCATTATCACATATTGGAATATATCGGAATCTCAAGATAGATTCTCCTACATTCTCTTTTCTTACATACAGATGGAACCATATCGTCCTAAGTTAGGATAATAACTATATTCTTACCATACATAAAGACAATAATCACCACAACAAAAACACTTTCAGAAGTAACTGTCAGAAAAGTAGTTTTATAGTTTTATTTAATATTCTTTAACTGCAGTTTTTACAAAAGCAGCAAAAGTTTCTAGCTTATTGTTTGTCATAGTCACTCTGTGCAGTTATGCAGGATAATGTTCTTGCATGATCTAAGAAAGGCATGGAAACAAGGCTAGCCTCCGCATTACTTTCAGAACAAAAACAGCAGATATAGGGGGGGGGACCCTGAAAACACTAGAAAGAGAAATAAGATCATCACAAGGGACCCCTTTATTAGATTTTTGTTACATTTTTAAAATTGTTCAGGCTTTCTTGAAGTGATTATTGCCAATAACAGTGTCAATATCATAAAAAACAAGGACTAGGAGCATCAGATGGCATGCATTTTACGTTGTTTTGGAGAGCAGTGTTATTTTAAGTAAAGTTTGGTCTCCTGGACAAGTTGAGGTGGAGTATTTGTATTAATTACTTTGGCTAATTGGGCAGTTGTTTTAGTGTGGTACAGGGGTTTTCACTGGTGGAAAATTTAGCCTTAGAATGGTCTCTGTATGGCAGGAAAACATACCATTTGACACTTGGTGTTTTGTTTTCAAAATCTGATTGTATTTAATTTTTTTTCGCTATGCTATTTGTTTTTGAATTTCAATTTGTTCTGAAATTTGTACTAGAGTTCTGAATTTCTGCTAATATTTGTACAGGCTCAAAGAAGTAATGTTATAAAGTTCAAAAGCCTTGTACAAAAATTCTTGAAAAATTGTTTTTCTTTTAGCAGCCCTTGGTTGTCTTTAGGAAATGGGTGTTTTATGATGGGCCATACTTCTGGGAATAAGCAAATTCCATTCATTACAGCAATTATGGCATTGATAGGAAAAACTCAGCCCCTTACATGTTATAAGAACCCATTTATTTCCACTAATATGATGTGTTTGGACCAGTAAGTGCTTACTTGCAACCCTAAATAGTATATAGTAATTATCCCCAGTACGCTGTTTAAAACTTGGGATATCAAATACTTTAGTGTAACAATGGAACAGTCCAAAGATTTATAAACACCAACATTTAAACTAGCAATTCCAGTGCCCCGAACAGCCCATCTTTAATCTTAAGACAAGGTACTCTTACCTTCACAGTGTGATCCTGAATATTGTTGTCTGCAATAGCTTGCAGAAAAGGCTGTGAGTGGTCAGTCAAAGTTAGTCGATGGGAATACAGCTTTGATTTGTTTGGTGTGGTGTTGCCAGGAGAGCTACAGTGGTCTTCATCCTTTTCTTCATTGTAACTATAATGTATCTGACTAGTTTGCAAGCCTCCAGAAAAAATAGAGGACTTCAACCACTCTATAAGGAAATACATTTAAACATTCTATTTTATCATACTATTTCTGTAGCTTTGTTTAGTAATTATTTAAAAATAAACTTAAAAGAAAATTATTCAAAAGCAGAAGTTTCTTTGATTGTTGAGAGCTGTCCAGGATTGTTGGGAGTCAGGAGGTATACAAGTTTAATAAACTGTTATTGTTTTTGTTATTGCCAAATTTTAAGGGATAAGCTTTTTAGACAGTTTCTTGAGAAATGCAGGGACTTTATTTCATCCATTTGTCTATATAATTCTAGTATTAACATAAAGCTTCTAATACTAAAGCAACACTATCAGCCTACCTAGTTTAATAAAATGTATTCCCAACTGGAAATATTTCCCATAGTCTGAGACACTGTTCATTCTTTACTAAATGTTAAACAATTTTTGTTTATTTAAATTAGAAATGCCAGGGAGTAAATCTGGCATTTTTAAAAACAAATAATGCAATATATCATAGAAAACTATGTATTTCTTGAATCTTAAAAATTAGCTCTTATTTTTAATAAGTTCACTGGATTATAGAACATAGACTAACCCGTATATACATTTACATTTAAAGTAAAACTGTAAAAATTCTTACTGGCACATTCAATCTCCACCGGAGAAAGCGGTGTACTCATTGCTAGATAAGAAGCATGTAGACCAAGAAGCAGGCCTAAATTTCTTTCAGTGTCTATGAGAGGGGATGAGAGACTGCCAGTATCTGGTGTTGTGATCACTTCCTGATCAGGCTACAGAAAGAAAAAATAAACAAAACCAGAAGTCAATCAACTCCATGATGAATAAGCTGTGATTAAATAGTAATGATCACACTTTATTAACGTCTTTAATTTAGCATTCAGCTATCGAACTATAGCAGAGCTATAGCATATTGAAGACATAGGGGAAAAAATTAATGAAGGAGGAAGAACTACATAGAAAGAGCAAGAACTACAATAAATTCAGAAAACCACTATTTCTGCTCCTTTATTCATTCTTGTTCTGT
This sequence comes from Azemiops feae, assembly GCA_023970755.1. Taxonomy (NCBI): domain Eukaryota; kingdom Metazoa; phylum Chordata; class Lepidosauria; order Squamata; family Viperidae; genus Azemiops; species Azemiops feae. Next base: position 296,719 of record JALGBA010000071.1, on the reverse strand, counting down.
CAACTGCAGTGAATGAACAAAGGGAAAAACAGTTTACATATACTCTATTACAGGGCTTTTTAACCAGTGGTACGGGTACCACCTGTGGTACATTGGCACCTGGCAGGTGGTACGTGACCATCCTAGAAAAGTGGTAGCGGGAGAGGGGAATGAGCTGAACCGGTGGCAGCACTGCACAAGCCTGAGCGAGAGATGGCTGGAGCTGCAGGGTTCAGCGGAAGCGCCAGGATCAGCGCTTTTTCAGGGCTGTCAGGGCTCAGTGGAAGCGCCAGGATCAGCGCCAGGCTCCAGCTTGAGCTCGGCGCTGATCCTGGCGCTTCTGCTGAGCCCTGAAGAAGCGCCGATCAGCTGGAATGTTGCAGCATCTCCAGGGTCTTGTGATTTACATTCAGATGCTTGGCAACTGATTCATATTTATGACGGTCACATTGTCCCAGGGTCATGTGAAGTGACCAAAACCTGCTGCAACCACCCAGCAGACGGGGGGAATAAAAACCAAACACCCCCCCCACCCCACCCCTGCTGCCAATCCTCAACAGAAATGCTCACAACAATGAAAACCTCGGACAGGAGGAAGAGCGCCACCGGGTGGGCAGGCAGGTGTCTTGCTCGGCTGTGGCTTGGGGGGCACTTTTTTCAGTGCCATTGTAACTTCGAACAGTCACTAAGCGAACTGTTGTAAGTCGAGGACTACTTGTACTTTATCACTTTTTCCCTTTTTGGGGGGGTCATCAAGTTTTTGACACCTTGCTTGGCGACTGGTGGTACTCGGTTGTTGCCATATCCTAAAAGTGGTACAATGGGTGAAAAGATTGAAAAGCCCTGCTCTATTACATATGTAATCTATGTAATTGGGTTTTTCAGTGTATCAGATGAAGCTAATTTATTCTTTAAATTTGCATAGAAATCAAACATAATTTGTAATGAAAGCTGATATGATTTTAAATCTATATTGTAGAAATGTTAAGAATAAAACAAACTTTAGCTTTTAAAACATTAAGTAATTCAAAAAGGATAACAATTGTTCCAGGATACTTCTGAATTTTGAGTTTCTTTAAATTCAGTGTAGACCTGCATCTGAAATATATTTGGTATTAACTAGGGGTTATTTCCATATATGGCTTTCAGAATCCAAACAGTTGAGTTATTTTTGCTTTGAAGCTATAATAATGATAAATCACAATTCAAACATAGGTAATCCTCGACTTACAATTGATTGCTTAGGGACTGTTTAAAGTTACAACAGATCCCCCTCCTCAAAAGCTCCATTTAACAGGCCACGTATCCATATAACCAGGAGTCCTGATAGTGGTTAAAGTGCAGTATTGCAGGCAAACTTTGCCCACAGCCTGGAATTTTAACTTTTTAACTTTTAACTTTTTAACCCCTTTTAATATTGCATTTTAAACCTGTTTTAAACCTTGTTTGATATATACCGGAGAGGCCAGTATATATTGGAAACAGAAGCCACCGGAGGACGGAGGCATGGGTAAAAGAAAGAAGCGCCATGGCATCAGCCCGGGATCTCTCCTACCAGTGAAGAATGCAAAACAACCAAAAATTGAGGAGCACTTTGCTGGCAAGAGACTTGTAAGTAAAACTATTCCCCCCCCCTTTCATTTCCAACAAGCCGGAGAGATTAGAACGGGACCTGCAAAGAGAGCTAATAAAACAGCAGATACTGGACTTTTCCCGATCTGGGGGGAGGGGAGCAAAATGACAGCCAGCTATTTTCACAAACAACGAGTCCAGCTACAGCCGGCATGGAGACTAAGATAAAGACTAAAAAGGTTAACAACAACAATCTAACTCAGAGTGGGGAGAGCTTACCGTGGGAGAATACAACAGAGTTCATGGCAAAGCAATGTCTTCTCACAGTGCAAACAGTAGTCTCAATATTTGAACAACTAATAACCATTCAACATGATGTAGAGACACTGAAAAAAGATATAGCTGTTCTGCTCCAGGCATAGCATTGGGCTATAGGCGCCCCCACTGAAAATGAGCACAGACCCTGGGAAACAGACAGAGAGCCTGCTGTAAAGTGGCAGCCCACTCAGAAAAACAGTCCTTCTACAGCTAAGGCAACGAGAGGAGGAGGTATTAATAAAGAAGTTTCATGGGAAGACAACAAAGCACCCCACCTACAATTACACCAATCACATCAATCACATCGCTCACTACAAACACATCAGGTTGTGCTGAGAATCCACATGAAGAGGCTTAATCATGGTCGCTGGAATTCCAAGAGTGCTATACTAAATTCCCTAAGCCAGGTTCTTCACTGTCACTGGGGGCAGATTGATCTACATACTGCGGAGTGGCTCCGAGGCCCCAAATTGGAAGCGGATATTTCTCTCCTTTAAACAGCCCACCATACCGCTGATGCTATTTAAAATGAAGGCTCATCTAGCCTCCTTTCAAATCTCTCCCATCAGAGTTTTCTGCGAGGAAAGCGTTAAACCCTTGTTAACATGCGAGCTCCCAAGGTTGTTGTCTCTTCCGCATTCTCAACCCTGGGAAAGGGAGAGGAAGAAAGTGGGAGTAAGTCAGCCCCGTTCGGAGAAGATGTACTTAAAGCACAGAAACAGGGCTTATTAATGCTTTTGGCACTCTCCCAAGGAGTGAACAAGATAACATACTATTCAAGTTAGAAAACCTAAAGAAATCCTTATTGGTCACAATCGATACGGCTGAACCGCTTATTGATTTGGTTTCCCCTATAATTCAGCCTCTTACCTCTCCCCCAGGGGGCAAGAGTTTGCAAGAATATGAGTTCATGGAAAGCAGAAGCCAAGATACACAGGGGCCAGTAGAGGCCCCAATAGAGAAGGAGATGCTAGCATCCTTATGTGACTTCCTGATGATACCTTCTGCAACACATCAAGATCTCGAGAGAGGACTCACGTCAGTGTCACCATCTCAAAGCCGAATGGAGCATGACCTAATAACCCCCTGCTCTACACCTAGAGAAGAGGCGCCGGAACGGCAAGCCTTGTTAGCTGGTGCTAAATCTTCTTACCTCGAACAAATTTCCCAGGAGTCTACACAGAATTTTGATGGGGCTCCCCTCCTTTTAGAGAAGGCCAATTTCATGAGTGACGACACCTCAAGCCATTGCAACAATCCTACAACTTCCCTTTGTATAAATCAAATCTCCTGATGAGCTGCAAAAGATGATCCCCTTTCCATTATAACCTGGAATATAGCGGGTTGGTCTGTGCCATCAAAAGACCATCATTTTTTTGACTATATTTCGCAATTTGACATTCTCTTTTTACAGGAAACCTGGGCCTCTACAGAGATACAGTTAGATGGTTACTGGGGTAACTCTATCCCAGCAGTTCCAAGTAAGGTGGGTGGGAGAGCTAAAGGGGGCATTGTGACATTAGTGAATACATCTTTGCATTTTAAATGTGTACCGTTGCCACCCCTTCAGCCATGGGTTGTGACTACCCTACTTTTATTTAAACAGGTGGAGATCTTGCTTTTTAATAATTTATATTCCCCCATTCAACAAGAATAATTTGATCAATAAAATCTGGGAGGGTATAGAAGATTTTATCCTGGGCTGCTTAGACAAATATCCCACAGCAGCAATAATTATTGGGGAGGACTTAAACGCTAGGATGGGCCCAAACGATCAAGCATTATTTAATCAATTTAAGATCCATCATGATGAGAATGTACCAGGAGAACCCCTGCTTGCCAGACAATTTAAAGACACCAAGGCAAATCGGGCAGGTCTGTGTGTAAGACAGATGACTGTACGCTTGGACCTTTGTATCCTTAATGGTTCCACATGGGAGGACTACCCAGCAGATTATACGTATTGGGGAGCAGGAAGAACATCGACAGTTGATTATTGGATAGTATCATACGACCTCCTGAAGTTCCTGCAGAAGATGGAGGTAGACTTGCGACTGGAAAGCGATCACGATCCAGTAATCCTTACTTTTACATTGCACCAGAAACTGCTAAGGGCTGGCTCAACCTATCTACCCAGGTTAGAGAACCATAATACCCAGATAAAAATGAAATGGACAGAGAAAAATGCAATGGAAGTTACTAAATGGATGTTAGCCCCAGAAACCATAGAACTACATACATTTCTATTAGGGAATAAGTTTGAACGATCATACTTAGAGGGGTTTGAAACTTTAATTTTAAATTTGAAATCGGTTCTCACTAACAGAATACTAGGTCACCCCAAAAAGCCAGTTTTAAAAAATAAAAAATGGTTTGACAGGGATTGCGTGCAACTAAAAAAAACATATAATAAGGAATACAGAAAAAGTAAAAATGCGCCTTCTGAGGATCACACTCACTGCTTAAAGCAGTTGAAAGCACAATATAAGACTCTTCTAAAAGAAAAGGGCGGCTCAGATGGAGTCTTGGCATAAACTAATTGCATCAGTCAGGACAAAAAATACATCCCTTTTTTTGGCACATCACCAGAGGATTGGGGAAATCCCCCCGACCTCCAACAAATCAGGTACCGATTCATGCCTGGGAAGAATATTTTAGAAAGCTATATGCAGATCCCAACTATGTAACTAATGAGAGCCAAATTAATTTGGACCAAACCCCTTATTGGCCCGTTACACCAGGCGAGATATCCCGATTGATTGGAGCCCTCAAGGCTAATAAGGTACCTGGTGCTGACAATGTCCTGCCAGAAATAATAAAAAATAATCCCGGTTGGTGGGCTCCACTTTTAGCATCTCTGTTTACATATATAGATAGAATGGGCCATATGCCAAGAGATTGGGGATTAGCAATTATCATACCAATCTATAAAAAAGGTAGTAGAAATGACCCAGGCAATTATAGACCCATTAGTCTTCTGAGTGTTATTAGTAAACTGTATGCCAAACACCTAAACTATAAACGTCAGGATTGGCTAATTTCGGGGGGGATAATCAAAGATGAACAAGCCGGTTTTAGAGAAGGAAGATCAACAGTGGATCATATCTTGGTACTTCACCATCTAGTACAAAAATATACATATAAAAAAAAATCCTCTCTTTTTGTGGCCTTCCTTGATTTTAAGCAGGCCTTCGGCTCTCCCATAGGGAAAACCTATGGAAGAACTAAATAGGGAAAACCCTATGGGAGAAATTAGAAGGCACTACTATCGATAAACGCCTCCTTTTCCTCATACAAAAATTGTATGCCAATTCCACCTTGAAAGTGAGGTGTAATCCTCAAGGGACTTTAACCAGCTCAGTAAGGGTACAAAAAGGGGTACAGCAGGGTTGCATCCTGTCCCCCTCCCTTTTTAACTTCTATATCAACCCCCTGATCGATCTCTTACAGAACCCTGATCTGCATCCGCCCAACCCAGCACATCGCAAAATCCCGATCCTTCTATATGCCGACAATGCGGTCATTATTTCTCAAACCCCTGTAGGACTGAAGAGAGCAATTAGGGCAACACTTGGCTACTGCAGACAGAACAAGTTGGTCCTTAACTTTGATAAATCAAAAATTTTAGTTTTTGCTAAAAGACCCAGCCAATACTCCTGGAAAATAGAAGGACATAGTTTGGAACAGGTTAGAACATTTAGATACCTTGGGGTGGTTTTCCACTCGCAAGGGACATGGAAGGCACACCTGGATCATACATCGCAAGCAGCCAATAGGTCCTTAAATGCAATCAAACATTACTTTTACACAGGCGGAGGTCAATTAGTACCTGCTGCCTTAAAACTTTTCGAGGCCAAAACATTGGCGCAAATTCTATATGGGGCACAAACAGGAATCCTTGCAAAGAAAAACTTGCTTGAAACCATACAAACCAAATTCCTGCGAGCCATAATAATAATAATAATAACTTTATTACGGTCATAAACCAAATTCCTGCGAGCCATCTTAGCTGCACCCAAAGGAACCCCAAATGCCCATTTAAGAATTGAGACAGGCATGCCCCAAATTCAGGCAAGAGCCTGGAAGATGATGATCCTTCACTGGCTTAAAATGCATTTCTTTCCAGAGGGACTGTTCCCGTTAGTGCTGACTGACAACTTCCCCTCCCCCTGGAAGCAGGCGATAGATCATAAACTGGGCTCTTATGGGCTCTCTTCGGTATTCTTAATGTCCCTAGGCTTTGACCAAGCAAAGCAAGTAGTATTCAATAGAATAAAGGACATGGAGTTCCAAGAAGAACTAAATAGGTTGCCTCGCCACAGTAGGGATAGAATGTGTGTGGGAACCGGCAAGATATCTGAATGATCTGACCTTCCCAAAACAAAGAATAGCTTTCTTCAGAGCCAGATTTAACATTCTCCCCTCAGCACTCCTCCAGGGCAGGTATAAGAGAACACCAATAGCAGAACGGGTATGTATATGTGGTAAAGGAGAAGTCGAAGACATCTCACATGTTTTATTGTACTGTGAGTTATACCGAGTTTATAGGTCAGCATATATTCTTCCCTTATTAGAGAGATTGCCAGGGAGGGCAGACAATTTTTAGGTAGGCTTTCTCCTCCAGGACTCAAATCCTTCTATCACGCATGCAGTGGCAAAATACTGTGTTGCAGCAATGTCCATAAGAAAAAAAATTGGTTACAGATTTATAGCCGTCAACTTGTGCCAAATTTTTGGAGATATCTCTAATAATTTTTGGAACATTACATTTATTCACACACTTATCGGCTTTCCACTCACGTAAACTAGGAAGTGACCCTAACATTTTGAGAACATGTATTTTTTTAACAGGGATGTTATTATTTACTATTAATGTCAGTACTATTTTTATTTTATTTTTTTCTTAATATATTGTAAAAAGTGATGTCTATTGCTGGTCTATGACTGTAATAAAGTTATTATTATTCAAACATAGGTAATCCTCGACTTACAATTGATTGTTTAGGGACTGTTTAAAGTTACAACAGATCCCTCTCCTCAAAAACTCCAATTAACAGGCCACATATCCATATAACCAGGAGTCCTGATAGTGGTTAAAGTGCAGTATTGCAGGCAAATTTTGCCCACAGCCTGGAATTCGATCCTGATGGGGCTCAAGGTTGATACAGCCTTCCATCCTTCAGAGAATAGTAAAATGAGGAGCCAGATTGTTGGGGGCAATATGTAGATAATGCTTACACTGTAAACCACCCAGAGTGTGCTGAAAAGCACTATATGGCAGTACATAAGCCTAAATGCTGTTGCTATAATGGTTTCATCATAGACAGCAGAGGTGGCTGTCATTAATTGAGGCCATCTCGCTTAACAGCCATTGCCACTTGCAACTATAATGAGCAGGCTCCATTATGGTCATAATTCAAGGACCTTCTGTACCAATACAAGGCATTTTCAGAGGAAAATAGAAAGATGAGCTGTCAAAGAAGTTAGTCTTTATGAACCTAAGAGGAAATTGGATTAATTCATGAATAATTCTTTAATGTGATGTGAAAATGCAGATACGTGCCATATTTGTTATGGCACAGGATTCACTAAAAATATTTTTTATCTTACTTGGCTCAAGTTTGAGATCATTTCTCTAAGGTTGTTACCTCCATATATTGGCCAACACAGAAAGCATGCATTGATTCTCTTGTATCTTCAAATTGCAAAGCTGCCTCCAAAGCAACAACTGGATCTTCTCCTGCAAACTGGGCTAAAAAAACACAGAAAGCAATCAGTTTAGAAAGCACAGCAATTGAACTACAACTTGAGTTTGATATTTGCTTTGATAAAGTAGTGGAATCTCACCAAGTATACGACTCCCTGTTAATGATTGGGTTTGGAAATCTTTTATATCATACACTTTGCCATCAATCACTGTCCAAAAGCCACCATCTTTATTGTGGTTTTCCAAGTCAGCTTTTCGTATAAGTGTCACTTCCTCATTATTTCTGCAATTCTGTCCTGTAAAGAATGTACCTAAGAGATGAGCAAAAATGTTAACTATGGTTTGTGACTAACTCTCTAACTGAAAAGAGTAAAACCAAAGAAGTAGGAAAGCACAACTTAATCATGTATTCCACTGTAAATATATTTTGTGACATACTCTTTTTCTAAAATCGTAGATTTGAAAGAGCCATTTAGGCCAATGTCCCATTTAATTCAGGAATCCAAATTGTAAATGCATCCAAAGTCTCTTCTAAATGTCAGAAGATGAACGGGAGCTAGTTTTCTCATTAGGAAGTGGGGTTTTTAATAATTCAATCTGAACTGGACTTAAGACTGTTATACCATGCTCTGCATTCTGAGATAAAAACTCGTTACAGCATTCTTGCAGGAAGCTATCACATCTCCCACTCATCTTTTTCCTTAGTTAAACATATTCTTAATCTTGCAAGACCTAATTAACAATTCATAGGACCAAGAACAGTGGTCATAAAGGGGTCTGCTAATTCAAAATAGAGAAGAAACATCTAAAACCTATCTAAAGAAGTATGTTAAAAACATTTTAAATATTTTCAGGAAAGAACATACCCATTATTCCAGGCCAAGCTAAGTCTTCATTGTCATCTCTCTCTTTACCAGGAGCTAAATGGCTAAATCTGTCCAGATGTTCTAATAAGCCAGCTAATAAAGGAATTGCTCCAGCTTCCTGAATAAGTCCAGGATTTTTACTGAGAAGGAGTACTACGGACACCACTAACTCTGGAAGGAGTACACCTAAGGAGAACAAAATGTTTAGTAAAAAGCTAGAATAATATATTTTGTGCATCCTCCCAACACATTTCAAATGGCTCAGATCCAGACTTGCAAATCAGCAAAATGATAAATTAGGCCATTTTTGCCCATTCCCGTTACACAGATGGTCTTCAATAACAGCTCAATTTAAAAAAAAAAAAAAAAACACTCCACCTTTCTTGGCACAATCCATTTATGTATCTAAATGTGTGCTACTAGATCTATGTCCATTAAGTTTCTTATGTTTCACTTATCATTACAAGTGATAAAATGGAATTAAAACAATGCATCAGTACCTGTTAAATCCCCATCTACAACACGAGATACTTCTGCAAAATGCCTATGGCCAATAGAAGCAATGCTAGTTGCTACAGGCAAAATATCTCCAATATGTGTACACAAAAGGGCTGTGTATTTCTTTAGCAGAGAACCAACTCCTAGAAGCTCAGGACCTGTCAAGAAATGGAAGTATCACATTCTGTTCATCATCACAGTATTTAATCTCAACAAAATTTAGAGGAAACTCATGTGAAATGGCTATCTAATCCAATAGCAAGTGACATATAATTTCAACACTAAAAAAAATATGCTATACTTACTGTATGAATTAGAGACCTGTCCAAAATGATCTCCTGGATATAACTTACTAACAAGCAAGCGCTGAAAACGTAGCAGTAAGTCCAAAGAAGCAGACCTTGCTTTATTATAATGTTCATGGTCTAAACAAGAAGAAATAGGACGAGCCACGTCTTTCAATTTAGCAATAGTTTGTGAAGCAATGTTCCTGATGGGAATAATATTTTTAAAGAGGCTTTAAAAAATGAACAAAAAAAGTCACTAGCCAACCATTCACTAATATTTTGTTGATGTTTCTTAAGACACTATTTGGAATCATAGTCCCAAATCTGTAATTACATCTTCCTCATTCCTCCACTCAGTGTTCTGTTTCTATGAAACATAAGCGTCAACATAATAAACCACTGATAAAACAAGTATTGTTTTCAAACATTGTGTAATATCTCTTATTTTTAATTATTGTAATCTATAAATCAAATAAAAACAAACTTGAAATTTTATAAAATACAACTTTAGAAATATTACATCTAAAGAATATTTTATTATTATTTAAACTTCAACATATTAAAAATACAACTTTAGAAATATTACATCTAAAGAATATTTTATTATTATTTAAACTTCAACATATTAACCATAGTCTGCAATGTCAAAAGTTGCTTAAATAATCAATAGAGGAAAATCTACTTCACAGATATAAGCGTTTCACTAAATACTGTACATAAGCAACAGAGAGCAGTTTACACACACACACAAACACAAAGATCCTTCTTTGGACAACAGCAAATCAGCCATCCTGCAGAACAACAATGAGCATGTGCATGGTTGATGGATGCTGTGGCCCAGCACCAGAAGCCATAAAGTACAGAAAGACTGCTAAAGGGTAACTTTTAAAACGTTTTTAACACTTAAGAATTAGAGACAGAATTTTTTTTTCTCTCTCCAAGGCCCTGAAATTTATTTGTAAGCCTAGGGATGGGGGTAATATGTAGTTTAAGAACCCCTGACCTAAGGGCTTGGCTGTGGCCTATATCTTTAAAACAAACATAGAAAGAAAGTGGAACCCACAGACCATGCTACAATCTGATATCAAAAATCCTGTTTCAAAAGCTTGAAATACGAAGACCAAAACTGTCCAGATTTGCACAAGTTTACAGCTCAAACAGCAAGCTTAGCAGAAGTACCCTTAATCAGGACACGCATAAAATGTTTTTTAGCCCAGTCTTTATTCTCAACACTGCATGCTTCTTAGACAAAAGTAGACAAAAATGAAATCAAAAATTAAAACATGAAGAGGAACAATAATTCTAAGACAGCTTTGTTATCAAACCAGAATACCTCAATAATTGCTGGATTAATTGAACCAAGGGCAAGCTTTGTTTTCCTGCAGATTCATAGATCCCAGTATTAATGAGGTCTTTATCTAATGGTGTCTTGTTCCTGTGAAGTGTTGATGCATTTGCTTCCTGCTCATCAATTTCTTTTTCTTTCTGAGCTTCTTTTTTTGCCTCAATATCCTACAAAGCAAAAGATTTAAGTGAAAGCATTGAACATTTTCATTGTTATGTCCATTAAATAAGAGATGTAATGCCCCAACCCCTAATGATTTATTGACTTTAGATGCACAGAAAGCCTTTGACAATGTCAATTGGCAATTTATGGTTCAACAACTAAACTATATGGATTTTGGAGAAAATTTTATGAATATAGTTCAAACAATTTATCATAGACAAACGGTTAAAATAATTGTGAATGGAGATTGCATGGAGAATTTCAATATTAAAAAAGGCACAAAACAAGGATGTCCATTATCCCCACTATTATTTATCTTAACTTTGGAAGTGTTGAACTGGAGAAATGTGATTATTGGGTCCCCTGTCAGTTATTTAGAGTTACTACGGTAGTACACTCTAAAACAAAGTGGCTCTCTTGTGTAGGCACCAACCTATTTTTACTCCACATCCAAAACTCTGCCTACTCTCCTACAAACACTGTTACCACATTAGATAAATGAATTTTGCTGGTGAACCAGAAACTAAGACCTCCAACATGAATATAAGTATAATCAGGCTTTAGAAGAAAAATAAGCTCCTTGAACTGAAGTTAGAAATGAATAATCAACTAATGTAAATCATGTAAAATTGATAGAATATTAATATCTACTGCACAAGCATTTCCATATTCCTTATTATTTGCAGTTTGGGGCTGCTGTTGCTAAATCAGCATAAATGGGTTAAAAATGCCACCTGTATTAACTACATACAGTACTGCCTCAGGAACGTAAGTTTAATTTAACCATAATCCTTTTTTTATAGATTACCGGATTTCCCAATCCATAGTACTTCTAGTTAATGGGATAGACTATGCAATAATCTATGTATACCATTTATTGAACGGTAAATGACAATCCTTTCCCCTCATAAACATTGCTAGCATAAACATTCATAATTTACCTACCTGAATTTCTGCAGTAATAGCAGCATTCAGAGCAGATTCTAGACCCCCATCAGCCATCAAACTTCCAACCAGTAGATCAATCATAAATCTACGACCTGGACTCACATTTGTTTCATTCCCTGAAACTAAAAGTTAACAATACTTTTGTAATGTATGACGTATGAACGTCTTTTTCTGTGTTATCTTCACATAATCTGTGAATGAAGCATACCTGTACTGGGTAAAAGTGCCGAAAGAGCTCTTGCTCGTTCCTCTGCAGTTGGTAGCAACACAGACCATCCACTCTGCAACACTGCTTGGGCAGCTGACTGCACAGTATTAAGCACACCAGCATTACTTGCTAAAGTCACTACTGTCTGCTTCAGGCTGTTGAGCAAGACACTGCCTAACCCCAAGCCAAGGCATTCAGGATCAACTTGGTGACTAATTGCCGCATGAAGCTGAAAGACAAGCACAGATAACTTATAAACAATGAAGCAAATTCAAGAAATAATTCTAATGCTATAAAATAAACATACATAGTTGCGAATGTTAAACATTTACTAAGGAATATATTTCTAATGTATGTGAGAATTTGATTAATATATTAAAATATGTTATAAACACAATCCCAATTACATGGAAAAGGAGTATTGGCCTTGAAGTATGGTGTACTAGGATCAAACAGAATAATAGAGTTGGAAGAGTCTTTGAAGGATTAAGACCCAGGTCAGTAATTGACATGGTAATTACCTAACCATAGGCAAGCTACACCTTTAAGGTGTAATCTACAATACTACTATGATAATAGCTGTCACTCTTTGAGGCCTATGCAAAGATAGTAACAAATAAAAAATAAAGGGTTTGGAAATTAGCAAGTCAATGTTAATTCCAACTAATTCAATAGTTAATTACCACAACTGAGATTCTAAGACTCCATTCTGAATGTGATATTTAAAATACCTGCAGCCTTAGAAGATTCAAAGTAGCCACAGCCATACATTCTTTCTCCTGTGGAGGTGGCCAGTCAGAACTGCCATCCATTCCTTCTGTAACTTGTCTCAATAGAAGATCCAACTGTTCAAATGTCATTGAGCAAACATCTACCACAAAGGGGACACGTAAACCAATTGACCATTCTGAACAAGATGACCAAGCAAAGCTCTGCAAGGAAAAGAAAAATCAAAACAAATTAGGATTAAACATTATTATCTCTGGGATGTAGAACTGCTGGAAGATGCTCCCTTAGTCATCCCTCTCTAAAAGCTATCAATTTTTAAATAAATTATAGGGGGAAATAAATGTGTATTGAGTGAACACAGTTTAGGGCAAAGTACACAATCTAAAATGTAGGAGCCTCACAATCAGCTCCCCAAAATCTAATTAATTAAGTTTATTTCTGCCTGTCACAACTGAAATATTATTTCATTTAAAATATCATCAAATATACTAAGACATCCATGGAAGAAAATAATAAAAATTGAAAACAAAAATATAACAAATATATACATAACAAAAAACATTAAAAACAATTGCTGTGACAAACCAAGAGATGCAATCAATAAATAGGTAGCAATATTTCACAATTTAAGCTTTTCTCCTCAATTCAGTTTACATGTTCTCATAAAACATTACCAAGTAATACTTTTAATATTATCAAAGTGGGAAATTATCTATTACTGAAGAATAATCATATTAAGTAGTTCTGATTCTAACTACAATAAAATATAGATGAGATGGAATCAAATGTAAAGTTTGCCTAAACCGGAAATCAAATTTAGTTTTTGCCTAAAATAGTGGCCTCCTAGTTTGAGTAATATAATTTTCAGCAGCCTATTCAAAGGCCAAGTATAGCCCCTGGCCTAGCTAAAAGTAACTGAGTCTTCTGAGGATAGCTGATCCAATTTTACTTTGAGTTAGGTGAAAAAAACCTAATCATTTCTCAGATCACGATTACATTTTCACCCTGCAAGTTGCCCTAAAGAATGAATCTATTTCCAGGACCCAAAAGCGTAACAGAAGACACATAAGCCCTACTTTTTAAGTCATATGCAGAGCTTGGGAAACAGAAGCGAAGGTGTTTTGCATAGCAATGAAATTATATTACATTCTATTCCTGAATTTTCATCCAACATTGATTTAGAAATTACATTTCAAAACAAGCTTTTGTACCAAAGGAAACTGCTGTCTCTGTATCCCTAAGTGTAATTCTGCTTCTGTTTTATCAATCATCTTCACCAAGAAAAGTGTGTGTATGTGGGGGGTGTTATTTGAAGAAGTGGATTCTAACATGGAAACATCAAGCAAATAAGTAATCCTAAAAATCCCAAAATGCCACTTCAAATTACTTTACACTCACACACATGCAAACTCAGAAATGACAGTACAGCTGCTATGCAGCCATGATCAAAATGCAAATTTGAAGTGCAATGCAAGTTAAAAGTAATCTGAATAGCCATATTAGTAAAAACAGGTGGCACATGTGAAACATAAATTATATAAATCTTAAATATGCAAAGAAATCATAAAATAGAAACATGTTCTTAAACCAGTTCCCCAACCCTGTTTATAACCTCATGAGCATTGTAAAGGGAAAACTTACCTGGGCTGGTCCACAGGCAATACCAACAATGTGCTTTGAGTCCAGTCCTGGAAGAGCAGTTGGCTCTGGTTTAGTAATCCTCAAAGTGTCAAAATGCTGGCACTGATCATTGCTTCCCCAGCTATAGACTTCACTATCTTCTGTGAGGGCTAAACAGTGAGTAGAGCCAGCTACTACATCTATAACTTTTTTTCCTGAATGCAAAATGATGAAACAAAAATTATGACAATAATTAGTCTCCTTATAACTTCAAAGACAAATTAAAATAAAACACTTTAAATCTGATCTTGAAATCATTTTAATTATATTTTGGCATTATTCCATTAGGAACAATGGCTACTAGATTTCTCCTTTTTTTTAAAAAAAAAAAATATATTTTATTAGATTTTATAGGGGTACAGGGGTTACATTAAGGTGCTTAGGAACCACCATGGAGGTGGGTATATTAAACATCCAAAAAAAGAAAGACAATCATAGATATATAACTCAAATCAAATCATTTAAACTTCCCTCTCTAATTCCCTCATTTAATCTTACATATTCAAATTAATAAATTCTATATAAGCTTCAAACAATCCTATCAAATATCAGTTACATTTCAATTCTAAAAGTCCCGATCCTGTTTTTAAGCTTTACTAACTTACAATTACTATATTTCAATTAGCCTTAAATAGACATATTATTAACACTTCGGGTGCCCTTTTTTTTTTTTTACATAATTATATCTGGTATATTGTTCTCGCAACAACATTCCCATATCTTCTTCATTGATACCATTTTTTTCTCTTATCACCCATCCCTCTTATTCTCCTTTTATTTCCAAATAATTCTCTTAAAATAAAAATATCAGGCCAACAAATAAATTTCTATCTAATTTAAATATATATTCTAGCAATGCCTCTATATCTATAAAAATCTTTTTAAACCAGTAGATAAAGTTTACTTCTCCAATACTTATCATATCTAAAACAAAGTAATATTACAAAGGGTATCCTCTTAAAAATTTCACGTGCTCCATTAGTTATTAAGTCAGTCAAAAAGTCAAAGCCTTTTTAATCCCATTAAATAAAACTTTAAAATACATTTTTAAATCTAACTCTGGGCTTCTTTCTATGCCATAGTGGTTTCCATAGTAAGGTTCCTACATGATCAAACCACAATATTAAAAGGTCCATATTCTTTAACGCTTCAAATTGGTCAAAGTTCTCTTTCCTTTCTTCTAATAGCCTTTGGATGGTAAAAGCTGTTTTATTCCATGTTATATTTGCCAGTTGTTTATCCATCTTTTCTCGATTTTCAATAAGTTGTATCTGAGTGTCAGTCTCTGTTGATGTTGATGCTTCAGACATCTCTGTTAAAGTTATTGTATAATCATCAGGCTTCTCGATAGATTGTGTTTGAGGTTGAATAAAGTTAGTTTGTTTTGTGGTTTCCACGGTTTCTCTCAGTGTAGGGAAAAGGGATTGAAAGTAGGAATTCATATCCTCTCTAGCTTCCAAAATTTTTTCCAATATGAGTTCATAGTCCAGCTGTATATTAAATTCCATATCGATAGTAAAAAGGCTTTTTAATCTTTAAAGAAGGCTCTACTTCATAAAAATCAAGCAAGTATTCACCTCCAATTTTCAATAGGCCAGCTGCTTCCGTTATCTTATGCTTATCACCCTTTGAAGGTCATAGCCATTCCCAGCCATAAAGAAATATAATTGCAGTACCACTTTTCGACACAAGATGTCCTCAGCAAACCATAAAATCTTTTCTTTTCTTTTTTTTTTTTCCTTTCCAAATAATAGATTTTTTTATTTTTCGTGTTGAAAAAGATGAAGAAAGGGCTCAAAATAATAAATGCGTAGTTGTAACAATAATAGTCAAGAATAAAATGTTTCCAGGTCCCCTCAGTATTCCAAAATTTAAATAGTCCATCAAAATTGACTGGTTTTTATTTATTTATTTTTTTCCCAAAGCTGTTTTTCCCAAATGCCCAAACGCTGCTTCCTCACGACAGGGAAATAGTTCAAAGAAAGCTTTTGACAGGAAAGTAATTAGGGAAAAAAAAGGGGTAGGAAAGGTCTCACCCGGATTCTCCACGGGGGTTCTTTCGCTTAGATGTTCTTCTGGCTTTCAGCTGGTGCGACGAAGTGATCGTCCATTTTATTGGACGATCTTTTCCTCCGGCGGCCCTAAGGAAATAGCTCGAACTGGGGAGAGCCGCCGCTCTTCCCCAGTCGAGCAGGAGCCTCCTCTAACGGTGGTCGCCTCTACGGGGCGACTTTCGACCCGATTAAGGGTCTACCGGCGGAGGGAAAGCAGCCGGTGGGAGAGACAGATCTCTCCGTACGACTGCTGGTGCCGCGATCCGGAACCGGAAGCTAGATTTCTCCTTTTTGAAGCTAATATCTATGAGGGATCCTTGGTGCTCTCTGAGTTTGCTTGTTTTTTCTTGCAGACATTTCATTACCGAAACTAGATAACATCATCATCAATACTACTGAGACTAGCACAGGGCTTCCGGTTTGTGATCGCGGCATTGGCGGACGTGCGTTGCGATTGCTCTCTCTGCCGTCCGGTTTTCTCCCGCCGGGGGACCCTGAAAAGGGTCAAAAGTCACCCTGGAGGGGCGACGAGCGTAAAGAGGACCCCAGACTGATCGCGGGGACCCCGTTTGATCCGGGGCAGCTCTTCGAACTGACGGGGAAAAGATCGGCCATTAACATGGCCTATCACTAATGCCGCTACCAGCCGATGCCAAAATTACTATCAAGCACTTCGAAAGTACCGCGGAGGAATTGGGTGAGACCTTACCTTCTTTGTATCCCAAGTATTTTCCTGTAAAAAGCTTCTTGAAACTTCTTCCCCCTGTAAGGAGAGAGGGAAGGGAACATCTTTTCCCCACCCTCTAAAATGGCGGCGTCTGACTACTTAGGGGAAATAAAGCCCTGAAAAGAACAACTAAGTAACTGGATTTGCATTTTCTTGATATTTGGGGACCCAAAGAGTTCCTACTTTCACGGGGACCTGTTATCTTATCTACTTGTAAAAAAGATGAAAAAGAACTTAAATTGGATAAAAACCTAGTCCGGGTTTTGGAAAGGACTTTAAATGCTATCAGGGACATCTTGTGGTGAAGCTTGGTACAGCAAGTGAATATTCTTGACAAAGAGACCTACTCACAGCCCAGATCTGTCCTTGGTACTATCTAAAAGAGATAAAAAGCTGAGAGAACAGCTGGGAGGTGAAATTGGCTTCTAGGAACTGTGGAGGTGAACATTTACTGACTCTTGTTTAAAAAATAGCCTCTACTAAAGGACCATTTATAACCATCTCAGAAATGGAGAAGGACCAGCAACAAATTTCGGTTAATTATAAACTTATACTTGAAAAAATTCTTGAAGCTACTGAGATAATTAAATCTAGACTGAAAGACAAAGGCGCCAGCTTAAACCTACAAACTGAAACCCTGATTCCAACTAAAGAACTTACAATTCAGAAAACAACAGAAGCGGAAGAAATTAATACCAAGACAGAGGACTTTAAAGAACAACAAGTACAATGTACTGAAAATTCTGACAACCAAACCCTGATTGCAACCAAAGAACCTACAACCCAAAAAGCAACAGAAGCGGAAGAAAGTAATACCAAGACAGAGGGTGTTAAAGATCAACAAGGACAGCATATTGAAAACCTAGATAACCAAATAACAACCATAAAATTGGACATGACTTTCTACTTAAACCAGAAGAAACCTGAGGAAGAAGAAGACCAGACCGAATTGAAGATAAAGATACTAGAACAAATATGGAGATCTGAGCCACCAGGGCAACAATTTAACTATTATAAATGGACCAGTTCCGGTTCCGGTTCCGGATCGCGGCACACGCAGTCGCACGGAGAGATCCGTCTCTCCCACCGGCTGTTTTCCCTCCGTCGGTAGACCCTTAATCGGGTCGAAAGTCGCCCTGGAGGGGCGACCACCGTTGAGGAGGCCCTCGTTGACGGGGGAAGGGCGGCAGCTCCTTCCTCAGTCCGAGCCAGCTCCTTAGGGCCGTCGGAGAAAAGATCGGCCAGTAAAATGGACGATCACTTTGCTGCACCAGCCGAAAGCCAGAAGAACAACTAAGCATAAAGAACCCCCGTGGAGAATCCGGGTGAGACCTTTCCTTCCCCTTCTTTCCCTAATTACTCTCCTGTAAAAAGCTTTTGTATTTGAATTACTTCCCTGCTGTGAGAGAGCAGCGTTTGGGCACTTGGGAAAAACAGCTTTGGGAATTGAAAAAAAAATAAACCAGTTAATTTTTTATTGACTATTCAACTCCTGGAATACTGAGGGAGCCTGAAAACATTTCTATTTTTGATTATTACTATTATAACTACGCTATTCTACTATTTTGGAGAGGCCTTTCTTCTTTATTTTTTTAATGTGAAAAATAAAAAATCTATTAACTTGGAAAGAAAGACCTTATAGCCTGCTGAGGACATCTTGTGACGAAAAGTGTTACTGCAACTGTATATTTTTTTTCATTGCTGGAGGATGGCTTTAACCTTCAAAGGATGATAAGAGTAAGATAACTGAAACAGCTGTGTGGTGATTTGGTCTACTAAGAATTGGAGGTGAATATTTGTTGACTTTTACGAAATATAGCCTTCACTAAAAGATTAAAAGATCCTTTTACCACTGACATGGAGGTACTTAACACACAGCTGGATTATGAGCTTATACTGGAAAAAATCTTGGAAGCCACGGAGGATATGAACTCTTACTTCCAAATTTTGACGGATCAAGTTATAGGTCGAAGAACAGTGGAGAAGGAGCAGAGTGGCGCTAAAGAGACTAGTGAGCAATATATACAACCTAAAGAGAAACCATACCTACAACTCAACTATGAAATTATACCGGGAGAAATTGTGGAAACTAAGGAACAAATCAACTTTATACAACCCCAAATACAATTTATGGAGAAGCTTGATGATCAAAGAATAACTTTAACTGAGATGCCTGAAGCATCAACACCAATAGAGACTGACACCCAGATACAAGTTATTGAAAATTGTGATAATGTGGATAAACAACTAGTAACTACAACATGGAATAAAACTGCTTCCATCATCCAAAAGCTACTAGAAGAAAGGGAAGAGAACTTTGACCAATCTGAAGCGTTGAGAAATACTGACTTTCTAATATTGTGGTTTGATGATGCAGGAACTTTATTATGGAAACCGGTGTGGCACAGAAAGAAACCTAGAGTTAGATTTAAAAATGTGTTTTAAAATTTCATTTAATGGGTTTAAAAAGGCTTTTGAGATTTTGACTGAATTAATAACTAACGGAGTACGTGAATTCTGTAAGAGGATATCCTTTGTAATAATATTTTGTTTTAGATATGATAATTATTTGGAGAGGTAAACTTTATCTACTGGGCTAAAAAGACTTTTTATAGACATAGATGAATTGATAGAATATATATTTAAAACAGATAGAAATGTATCTATTGGACTGATATTTTTATTTTAAATAAGATAATTATTTTGTAATAGAAGAAGAATAAGAGGGATTGGTGACAAGAGAAGAAATGGTATTAATGAAGAAAACATAAGAATGTTATTGTGGGAATAATATACTCATTTTAGATATAATTATTATGTTAAAAAGGGAAATGAAGGACACCCAAAGTGTTAATAATATGTCTATTTAAGGCTAATTGGAATATGGTAACTGTAAATTAGTAAAGCCTAAAAACAGGATTTGGATTTTTATAATTGAAATGTGATTGATGTTTGATAGGATTGTTTGAAGTTTATTTAGAAATGTATTAATTTGAATATGTAATACTATATGAGGGAATTAGAGAGGGAATTTTCAATGAATCAATTTGAGCTATATATCTGTGATTTTTCTTTTGGATGTTTGATATACCCATCTCCACGGTGTTTCCTAAGCACCTTGATGTAACCTTCCCACCCCCATAAAAATCCAATAAAATATATTTTAAAAAAAGAAAAATAAATGGACCAGTTCCTCTGGAAAATTGATAACTAGATGGTCTCCTTTGATTCAAGTAACATGTGCAAGAATGAAGGGAAATCTATCTGATGATCTAAAGGCATTGGTATGGAAGCCTGGTTGGCATAAAAAGAAAGCTAGAGTTAGATTTAAAAACTGGGATCTTTTGATTTATGACAGAGGATCCTAAAGTCTCAACTAATAGGCTAAAGGGAGATTTTGAGATGAAGGGAAATATGATTATTAGATTTAAATATTGTTGGAAAATGATAAAAAATAAGGGATTAATTGGCTTAATATTTAGGATTTAGATTTATAGGGGAAATGGAAATTAACTATTAGGAATTAGCCTCGAACTATTGTTTAGCCCAGATAAAATAGATGATGGAATTTAGACAATAAAGGATACTCTATTAGTAAGTGGTGACATATTAGGATGAGAAATAGAAAATGTTTATGAAATAAAATAAGAATATATTTAAGTAAGTAATATGTGTATTTTAGATATTATAACTTTTATGTAGTGAAATAAAGGAAATTTGGGTTACCTGAAACTTAAATACTATAGATGTTAAAGGTTAAATTGGAATACTGTAATTAAAAATTAAAAATTAGGTAAAACTTAAAAACAGGATATGGATATGTATAAGCAAAAAATATATTGATAAATGTTTTAACTGAGCTTGTTATGGTTAGAAATTTACTAGCTTAAGTATGATATAGCAAATGTTAAGGGAAATAGAGAAGGAATTTTTGATAATGTAACCTGAGATATGTACTAAAGATTTTGTTATTTGTTTCCAAATAACTGGATGTAAAACTGGAAAACCAATAAAATTTGTTATTAAAAAAAATACTACTGAGACTAGCACTGATGAATCATCAGACTAGCACTGATGATGTTGCTTAGTGTGGATAATGAAACATCTGCAAGAAAACAAGCAAGCTTAGAGAGCACCAACGACCCCCATTTCAATCCTGAGCTACAAATATTCTCCTTTGTTAATATCTATTGCTGTAGACTGAAAGCCAAGGCCATTCCTGACAGAGGCCAACCAGATGACTGTAAGAAATAGGGCATAAGAAATAGTCCATCTTCCAAAAAGTCTATTAAAAATAACCACTCATTGTAATATAATTGTAATGTCTAATTCTTTTTTAAAAACCAGCTAAATCAGTAACCAACAACTTAACTGTGGAAGCCATCTATTTACACTTTTACAGTGTAAATAGTTATTACAATATAGTAAGCATCCTTTCCCCTGAAAGAACAATATTCTTAATCTTTGCTTCTGTTGTCTTTAACATACTAAAATCTGTCTCATTTCATAACTATATAATTTCTATAAACTTTATGTATACTAAAATTGAAAGCATTCAAGTTCTACAAGAACTGGGCAGTCCCTCTGATCCAAAGGTTGTATGAATGAGGTTTTTCTATAATTCCTGCTATAAAGAACAAATAATGATGAAAAAGCAAATATAGAATGTGAAAAAAGAATTACTGTCTCAAAGCTGAATTCTGATTGCAGGAAGCAAACTATCCCTTATCATTAAAAAAGGAATGGTTTTAAAAATACATTGGATTTTTTCTTATATTATGAAGTGTGGTTTTTATCATTGTTTTATTTTATATTTAAATTAGTTTTCATTATTCAAAGGAACTGGTATATGTAATTTGTGCCCAATTCTAATTTTTATGAAATCATTCATGGATAAATCGCACACATTCATTTATCATTTTAAGGAGCTAAGGAGTCACAAAGTTTGAGAACCCTTTTTAGAGCTGCCATAAAATGCTAGCTATGTGCCCACATATTTTCAAGAGTACTTTTGTTCTTTGGAATCAACAGTTTGCACAAGAATCCTAGCATGTTAATCACAATATTCCACATATTATCAAGTTAAAAAACAAAATAATCTTCAGTTAGAGAAGATTTATCTTGGTAGAAGACATTGACTCTTGATCAATAAGAATTATTCCATACACTGAAAAATGTTGCTTGGATAACTGTCTGCCTAAGATAGGCATTAAGTTAACAATTTCTGGGAATTATCAATTTCTAGATTATCATATCAAGCAATTTCCTTTTCACTCACCTTGCAAGCCTTCCAGCAGTTTGGGATAACGAACATGTTCTTCCGTTCCATGCCCAAGCCTCTGATTGTCTCCTTTTCCCCATGAGTACACATGTCCATCTTTTGTTAGAGCAAGTGAGAACTGACTCCCACAGCGTATTTTAACAACATCCAAGTCCTGAAGTTTTTCTATCAGTTTGGGAGTTTTGCAGCCATCGCTGCCACCTCTTCCTAATTTCCCATAATCTCCATCTCCCCAAGACCATACTTGACCTGGAAAAACAGATCTCACTAAGGGTAGCATAATAATAGAATAAACAATATTTGCATTTCCAGGCAATGGAACATTACAATTAAAGCAACATGAAAGTAGATATAGACTTCCGGTTTTGCGCCCGAAGCGGACCTCCGCTCCCCACGGCTAGTTTCGTCCTGCTAGGGGGACCCTAGATGGGTCCGAAGTTGCCCGGAAGAGGTGACCGTGAAGGAGGGGCGCCCCGTTGATCACGAAACGACGGCAATCACTTCGTATGATCCGGGAAAAGCCCTCCAAACCCGACAGGAGAAAGGCTAGTGTGAGATCAGCATCTAGCCCAAGTTACTTGCAGCCGAAGTCCCAGAGCACGAACCTGAACATCGTTGAACAGCGTGCTTGGAATTGGTGAGAGTACTGATCTTCTTTCTTCTATCTACTAACTAAATCCTTGAAAAGATCCCCAAAGCAAGAAAACCTCCAGAAGTGAAGGGAGGGGCCTATATCCCCATTCCCTTACAGATGGAAGTGGCGAATTAATATTAAAGGAGGAAAGAGATATACTAAAATTTGATTTAAAATACTACAGTCTGGACAAATTTAGGAACTAAAAAAACTGTCAAGATTATACCCTAAAGAATTTTTGATGGAATTATAAAAATATATAACTAAAATAACTTTTTCAATGCTAAAATAGCAGATTGATGTAACTTTTATTAATATAAATGAAATATAAACTGATTAAAAAGAATGTTATATCTAGATACTATAAGATAGATAAAAAGTATAGTGTTTTTATAATGCATGACATAAAATATTGGGATGATGTACCTAAATGGGAAAATTTGGACAGTTAGATCAGGGCTTTTCAACCGGTGGTACGGGTACCACTTGTGGTACATTAATGAGTGGCAGGTGGTACGCAGCCCTGCCTAGCCAAGTGTAGTGGGGAAGGGAAAGAGCCAGCGCAGGCAAAGACTTACTGTGAGAGAGTCCTCTGGAGCTGCAAAGGCCCCAGGCTCACTTCTGGCTCACCCTCCCCCATGAGAAAGGAGGAGGGGGTTGGAGACAGGAGAGGCTATAAAAGGAGGCAGTTTGGGCGGGAAAGGGAGAGAGAGAAAAAGCATCAGCCTTGGGAGGAGGCGGAGTCAGCTCTAGCTGCACTGAAGGGAAAAAAGAAAAAGGAGGAGGGTGGGGGGAGAGGAGAGGAGATCAAGCAGGCCGGCCATGAGCCGATCTACAACTGCTATGGCAGCCACCTGGCAAGAAATGCAGCGGGGGAGGGGTCGCCCTCCACGAGGAATGAAAAAAGGCAGCAATGGCTGGAGGTGAGGCACGGAGGAGGGAGGGAGGGAGATGGAGAGTGGAAGGATTCTTATATGCTTTTGTGACTTTGAAGTTCTGGGATTTGTGCAATGTGGGCTTTGTGTTCTTAAGGAGTGTTTGGCAATTTCTATTTGGCTGATGTCTCGTGTTAGCTTCTATTGCTCTGCTGTTGTTAGCTGTAAGTTTTGCTGAAAGGGATTTTGAAGTATTTTTCTCCTGAATGGATTTTGCCTGTAGCATTCCTTTACTTATGAACGGAGCCATTTGGGGAGGCTGCCTTAGCCGGCAGCCAGTACTTACATTTTTTTTTCTTCCTTAAGTGCCGGCTGCGCTCCTTACTTTCCTTTCTAGCCAGTAGCTAATTCTTAAAGGGGAAGGTGCCTTTTTAAGCTAGTTCACTCAGCAGCTTGTCTTTTCTGTCTCTGTCTCTTTCCTTGTTTGATCAATATATGGAAGAGGGAAAATATGGGGGGGGGGTTTTCAAATTCTTCCTTCAGAAGGAGATGGGAATGAGAAAAAGGGAGGCAGGAAAGGGAGGGAGGGAAGGAAGTCCCGCCTTAGCACTTGGCCACCAGCAGCTCTGCCATTGACTTTGCTTGTCAAAAGGTTGCAGAAGGGGATCACATGACCTTGGGACACTGTGACCATCATAAATATGAATCAGTTGCCAAGCATCCAAATATAAATCACATGACCCTGGGCATGCTGCAATGGTCATAAGTGTGAAAAATGGTCATAAGTCATTTCAGTGCAATTGCAACTTTGAACAGGTTGGGTTTTTTTGGTCATCAAGTTTTTGACACCTTGCTAGGTGGTATTCGAATATTGCCATTTCCTAAAAGTGGTACAATCGGTAAAAAAGTTAGATGACTAATATGAAGAAATTGGATTGAATATAAGGGAATTTAAGCAAACAAAAATTATAAAAATAGGATGTATGCTGAACTAATGAGATGATGATTATGAGAATAATATAAGCTGAAAAAAATGTTATATATATAGATTATTATTATTTGTATAAATATAAAAAATGCCTATATCTAATCATTTATATATTGAAAATATTAAGAATTATATTTTGGCTAAGGTTGAAGAAGGAGAATACAAATGTGAGAAGGGAAAATCAAAGAGATATATCATTAATTAATATATTACTTATGGAATTATCAAATTTAATTATTGATTGTTAATTAATTATTATTGTCCTTTTTTTCTTGTTAAAATATAAACCAAGACAACACGCTGTACACCAGGCACTGGAGATTGTTAAAGTTAAAAACCAATATTTATATTAAAAAAGTAGATATAAATAACTGTGAAATGTTAATATTCACAACTTTCTGTAAAAAAGAGCAATTTTAAGCAACAGTCCTATTATTTTTTTTACTAGTGAAAGTATAGTACTTCATCTAGAAGTAGTCTAAGGAACTGAACATGTAATCAATATTCTAGTTTGTTTATGTACAAACTGAACATGCTTCTACAATGCTTCCTGATTTTACTTTATATCATTTTATGTCACACCAAAAAACTTGGTAGAAATGAAACATCTTTTCTGTACAGCATTCAAATATTTACCTAATCTCCCCCTTCCATTTTGAAAGCTACATCAGTCCATTGCTATACTTCTAAGAAAAGAAAGTACATTTCTATTGAAATCGTCATTTGCTAATTTTTAACAGTTAAATCAGGATTTTATTCTTAGGGAGTTGCTATTTCTTCTTTTTTTTACTATTAAATTCCTATAGTACCCAAAGCACCTTTGACCAAAAGAAATCTATAAGTATTTTAATAAGAATAAAACTGTTTTACAGCAGATAAACACAGCATTCAATCCAACACATAAAATTAGTCAAAAGTAGGAAAGACAAAAAGATAAGTTTCCCAGTCTCATGATCTCAATAATGTTGCAGATTGTGCTACTCACCATTTTCTGTTACAGCAAGAGTCTGGGCATCACTACTCCCACAGGCTACATCAATCACTTTCAATCCTTTCAGGCCAGTAACCAAAACTGGGATTGTCTGGTCTTCACTAGAGCCTTCCAAATAAAAAAAAGTGAGAGACTTAAATCTTGTAACCTCAAGATTCATAATAGGAGTAAAAATTTGGGGTCACCAGGGCGTCTCTGATTGTAATGGCTTGAATAGGTGTAGGGATTTCTCTTTTAAGCAATGAAACAGAGAAGACAGTGGTGCAAACTTTAAAATAGTTCTAATTCATTAAAAAAAATCCACTTCACAATAATCAGATTTATTTTGCTTCATGGTGACACTCACAGCTATCTCCAAACACATTTAAGTGCAGCCCCCAGCATCAACAATCTTGCTCGCTCATTAAAGAGGCACTGGCCTATGTGCAGATCCCAGAGGCCACTTTAACAGCCCCATCACAAAATTTGTATTCGACAGCAAAACTATTCATTTTCAGTGATGTGATGTGATGTGGGGGAGGGAAATAAATTGCTAATGTCTAAGCATGTACCTATTCTACTTGTTAAATCCACCTATCAAAAAAAATGAAAAAATGCCTTCACCTGTCACAGTGCTATTGGCCACACTATCTGCAGCTGCACCAGACAGAACGACAGAAGAGGCAAAAAAGGGGAACTGTTCACTCCTTTGAAGTTATAAGGTCTAGCCTCAGCTATTCCCTCAAGAAAGTCAAACTCTTGAAGCAGGCAGCATTTCAAAAGGATATTTTATTGAGAGATAGTGACTGCAGAGAAAACAGGCAGGATCTAAAGTTCCCGCACAAAAACACTAGGTTAAAACCCATTGTTCAAACTCCTCCCAACTGCCCAGTCCATAGAGCGCCAATCCAAGCGCATGAACTCCAAGCTGAGAAGGTGATAAGAAGTCGTTCTCAGGCGCCGTGACCTTGATTCTCCGGGGATGAAACAAAGCAGATGGCCCCAGGCACATCCCTCCCCCCCTCCCATTTCTCAGGAAGATACATCAAAGCAAAAGAGGAACAAAGTAAAATGGATACATCACAGAAAAACCCCAAGCCCCCCTCCCGAATGGCAGTGTCCCCATAGGGATCTATGGGGACCTGACATGCTGCCCCCCCTAAAAGGAGAAATCCACCTGGAGCAAATAGAAAATAATAAAGAGGAGAGAAAAGAGTAAAATGATTAGGTTTATCCAGGTAAAGAGCATGGAATCGCTTGAGCAGTATAGACACTCTAACGTGTTTCTTGTGAACCCACTCATTTTGAGTTGCAGGGAGGTCCACCCATGCTATGGGGTATTGTGTTGCTCCATGGTGTTTTCAGAAGTCAAGGATTTCTTTAATTTCAAATTGTTGTTCACCCTCTACCATAATGAGCTGCGACATGTGGTGGAGGGGGCGCTGGCCATAAAGGTGAGGTTATTTCAGGCTTTAGAAGGCTGCAACGGAACACAGGGTGAACTTTTCTTAAGGTTTTGGGCAAGCCTAACTCTACTGTGACAGGGTTTATAATGCACTTGATGGGGAAAGGCCCCACCAATTTTGGGGCTAATTTCTCAGAAGGTTGTAGGGACTGTTGGAATTGAGTAGACAGGTATACTCGATCCCCAATGCAGAATGGTTTAGGCTCCACTCTTTTCTTGTCTGCCTGTGCCTTGTAGGCTGCTCTGGCCTCGTCTAAAGTTTTGCAAACAACTGGCCAGGTATTCTTCAACTGATTAATCCACTCCTTTAATGAGGGGATGGTGGGTACATTAGTTGGCAACTCAGGCATTGGGGTGAAGTCTTGCCCTGTGGTGACTGGGAAAGGGGTAAAACCAGTGCTGGTATGTACAGCATTGTTATAACCCACTTCAGCAAATGGCAAGAGGTCAGTCCAGTTGTCTTGTTGTTAGTTAATAAATTATTTTAGGTATTGTTCTAGAACTGAGTCCATTCGTTCTGTCCCACCATTCATTTGCGGATGGTGACTAGAACTCAGGCCGATCTGTCCCCAAAAGGTCCAAAAATGCTCTCCAGAACTTTTGACGTGAATTGGATTCCTCTGTCAGAAATTATGTGACATGGGTCCCCATGTAAGCAGTATACATGATGGAGGAACAGCTTTGCCAGGGTTTTGGGGATCTTCTGGCATGGGATAAAGTGGACCTGTTTTGAAAATAAGTCAGTTACCACCCAAATGACTGTGTTTCCCTTGCTTTCTGGTAGTTCTACAATAAAATCCATAGAAATCTCTCTCCAGGGTGCTGAAGGCTCTACCACCAGTTGCAGGAGGCCAGGCGTCTTCCCTTGCCTCCATTTGGCTGCCGTGCAGGTGGGGCAGCTGGACACATAGTTTTCAATGTCCTTTTTAAGGGACAAAATTGTCTCTTTAGGAGGTGTACAGTTTTCATGAACCCAAAATGTCCCACCAGCTTCGAATCATGGCATGATTGCATAGTTCTCAGTCTCTGACTGGTTGGGACGTATAATTTTCCTCCTACCCAAGCTAGCCTTTCTTTCATTGAGCAAATATTTTTGAGGTTGAGGAACCATTCGTCTTCCTTTAGGGCTTGTTTGAAAGCCAGAGTAGTGGTGTTATCTGGCAGTGACCCCTCTTTTGCTTGCACTCTCATAGTTACTCGAGCCGCTAATTGTCACACTAGGAGCAAAGGTTTGACCACTTTCACTTTTGCACTATTATATTGCAGTAGCCTTGACAGGGTGTTGGCTAAGAAGTTCTTCCCTCCCGGTAAGTAACGGAGGGTGAAATTAAAATGTTGAAAGTGCTGTGCCCACTGTGCCTGCTTGGGGGACAATTTCCTTGGAGTTTTCAGAGCTTCTAAGTTTTTGTGGTCAGTCCAGACCTGAAAAGGGATTTTATTCCCTTCCAGGAAATGTCGCCAGGTAAGGAGGGCCCACCTAACTGCATAGGCCTCTTTTTCCCACACTGCCTAATGTTGCTGGGTTTCTGTCAGTTTTTTCGATGTGTAAGCACAAGGCTGTAGTTGGCCCTTCTCATTTTCCTGGAGCAGCATGGCTCCCACTGCTACATCACTGGCATTGGCCTGAATAACAAAGGGCTTTTTAGGGTCTGGATGCCTTTACACTGGTTCAGCAGAAAAAAGTCTTTTTAACTTTTTGAATGCGGCTTAACATTCCATGGTCCATTTTAGTGGCTGGTTAGGTTTCGGTTTGTCCACCCCTTTGTTTTCAGCAAGTTAATGATGCGGAGGGCAATTTGTACAAAGGATGGAATGAATTGCCTGTAAAAATTTGCGAAGTCCAGGAAGCTTTGCAGCTGCTTTCTGGTACGAGGAGGTGCCCATTTTAACACAGTCCGCACTTTCTCCGGGTCCATCTCCACCCCCTTGTGGGACATCCGGTAACCCAAGTAGTCAATTTTTTCCTTGTGGAATTCACTTTGAAAGCTTAGCATACAGTTTGGCAGCACAGAATTTTAGAACTGCTCTGATCAATTTTACATTTCCAGCTTTCGTTTCAGTGTAGATTAATATGTCATCAAGATAACCAAAAGCACCTGATTTATCAGCTGCATAAACATCGCAGGGGCTCCTTGTGCTCCAAAAGGGAGCTCTTTGAATTGGAAGTACCCCGGGGGGCAGTGAAAAGCAGTTTTCCATTCATCCCCCTTGTGATGACCCAGGGCACAGCACAGAGGCAAAACAGTCAACTGGCAGTTCAAACCGCCCTTTATTTGCTCCAAATTTTCCCCAAATGCTCCCACGTTTCTGGCAAGTCCCAGAACAAAGTAAGACACACACACCTTCAGCAGCCTCTGGCTACAAGTAGTTTCACATACAGTTAGATTAGAAGAGTAATTTACTCAAGGCCACGTAGATAACAAGGAATGAAACGTACATCCAAAATCTAACGAGTCTGTGGAAATACAAACTTGCCTGAGCAGTTTTAGAAGAGAAGTCAAAATACAATCCGAGGTCTTTGAACACCAAATCAAGTTTGTCAGCCAGTCCAATGGTCAGAGTTTCAGGGTTTCCAAGCAGAAATCACAACACAGAACAAGAGATCAGAGAGTTGTTTCCAAGATCAGCAACAGCACACAAAACTCCAAGAAATCAGTGTTTGTTCCTGACAAATGCCCCTCCCCACAGCGTCTCCTTAAGTCTCAGTCTTCAGATGTGCCTTGTGGAGAGGGGCAGGGCGCTCTCCTCCCGAGTAGTTGAGCCTGCCTGCGTTGTTCCCTCCTTTCCATTCTCCGTACTCTAGGATCAGGAGGGGGTGGCCCTTGCTCATCGCCTGAGCTCTGTCTCTCATGTTCATCCTGTCCCAATCCTGAAAGGCCCTGGCCTGCCTTGGCCTGTTCTTCCCCGCATTCCTCTGAAGCCACAGACACCTCTCCTTCGACCTCCATAGGCTCCAGTTCCAGCTCATTTTCCTCAGCAGATTCAGGCTCTGACAGAGGCATGACACCCCTTCTTAATTCTGACTCGGTAATACACCTCCCATAAGTCCAGTTTAGAGAATATTCTGCCTTTTGAAAAGTGGGCCAGCATATCTTTCATGAATGGAAGGGGGTACACATTTTCCACACACACATTAAGACCCCTATAATCAATGCAGAGATGAAGAGTCCCATCTTTCTTCTCCCGGAACAGAACCGGAGCGGCCACCCTGGGTCTGGCCGGCTGAATGAAGCCTCAGGCCACATTTTTGTCTGTAAACTTGCACAGTTCAGCTAACTCCCTTGGAGTCATGGAATACAGTTTTGGTTTTGGCAACTTGGCCCTGGGAACAATCTCAATACCACAGTATGTGGGTCAGTGGGGAGGAAGTTTGTCTGAACCTCTCTCACTAAACACATCGACCAAATCGTAGTATTCTCGGGGTATGTCCTGCAGCAACCTCTCTTCGAGGCAGCCACCACTTCTCTGAGGAGTTCCTTCCTTGCCTTGTGGCCACCGTTGCATGGGGCGTGCTCCCTCTTTGGGAACTTCAAGAGTCCCTTCCTCCAGTCTACCCACGTGTTCCATTTTTTGAGCCAAGCCAGTTCTAAGACAAAGGGCCATTCCATTCCGGGTGCCACTATAAAGGTTAGAGTCTCGGAGTGGCTTCCCATGGCTAAGCCCAGGGGCAAAGGTGGCAAAGGTGGCTAAGACGCCCCCTGCAACTGACCTGTCTAGTTGACAAAAAGCAATCGGGTTCTTTAGTCTCCTCAGGCGGACCCTGTTTTCCTACTAAGGTTGGGCTTATCAAGCATCTGGTGTACCCCGAGTCCAGCAATGCTTTTAGTGCCACCTTTCTTTCCATGCCTAGGATTAACAGTTCTATGGGCATGGTTACTGGCATGATCAGCCCACTTACTACCGGGTCATCATTGTAGTCGTTGTTGAGGTCCCAGGTCTTCTTCCAATGGGGTTGGAGTTCCCTCTCGGTTTGGAGGAGGGTTGGAACTCTACGACCTTGGCGTGCTTTAGGGCCGTATCCTTGGTGCACTACGAGGGCTTCGTCGGCTTTCCCCCTGGCAGTCGGTCTCCTTTCTTTGCTAGGGTCCTCATCCAGCACTCAGCTGCCCCGTGACCTTCTTTACCACATTTGAAGCAGACGGCTGAGTGTGACAGCGCTGTCTGGGGTTTGGCGGCCTCCCTCTTCTTTTCAGGTGGAGACCGTTTCCACACACGTTGCCTGATCAGTACTGGTTCTGCGCCTGGTCGATCGCTGCTTCTTTGGCCAGGATGTACCAATCGTGGAGGCAAGGAGGGACCCCTCTGGTGATGCAGGCATGGTCGCCATTCAGCCCGTCCTTAAAGCAGCTCACCAGGATGTCTTCCAGACAGTTGAGGCAGCAGGCTAGGTCTCGGAACTCCTCGGTATACTCAGCCACTCAGCCCTGCCTCAGGGTTTTTTGTTTCTTTTTTTGTAACAAGTTTGATTAATTTTTCAATTTTACATCCAAATATTTAGGAAGCAACGTGGTGATTGGGTAATCAATAATCCAATAACAGAGTCTTTCTTATTATATATCAAGTTGTTTTGAGGTTTTACCTAATTTCAATTACCATATTCCAATTTAGCCTTTAATATCCATAATATTTAGACTTCGGGTAGCCCAAATTTTCCTAATTTCATTACAGAATAGTTATCATATCTAAAATACACATATTATTCAGTTAATTACATTCTTACTTTATTTCACGAGTATATTCTATTTCTCATCCTAGTACCTCATCATTTACTAATAAAATATCTTTTATTGTCACAAACCAACTTCCATAATACAATTCAAAACTATACTCTAATGGCTAATTTTCATTTCCCTTATAAATCTAAGTCCTAAATATTGAGTCAATCGATATCTTTAAAAATCTCCTTAGCCCATTAAGTAAGATTTTAAGCTCTTCCATTATCAGTCAACAGAAAAAAAGGAGGGGGGGAAGGAAAATCCCATTTTTAAATCTAACTCTAGCTTTCTTTTTGTGCCAAACAGGCTTCCATATCAGTGCCTTTAAATCCTCAGATGTGTCTCCCTTCATTCCTACACATTATTTGAATCAAGGGAGAGCATCCAGTTGTCAACTTTTCAAAGGAACTGGTCCCTTTGTAATCATTAGATTGTTGCCCTAATAGTTCAAATCTCCATGTTTGATTTAAAATATTTGTCATCAGTTCAGTCTGGTCTTCTTCTTCTTCCAGTTTCATCTGGCTAGAATAAGAGGTCATGTCCAGTGTTGTGGTTGTTATTTGATTGTCTGGGTTGTCTAAGTTCTCAATATGTCGTGCTTGTTGATCTTTAGCGTCCTCCATCTTAGAGTTGCTTTCTTCAGTTTCTGTTGCTTTTTGAGTTGCAGGTTCTTTAGTTGAAATCAAGGTTTGACTGTCAAAGTTCTCAGTAAATTGTACTTGTTGTTGTGTAGAATCCTCTTTGATATTAGTTTGCACCTCTTCTGTTGTTTTTTGGATTGTAGGTTCATTAATTGGAATCTGGGCTTCAATTTGTGATTTTAAGGTGACATCTTTGTCTTTCACTCTGGAATTCATTAGCTCAGTGGCTTCAAGGATTTTTTCAAGTATGAGTTTATAGTTGAGTTGTGGGTAGAATTCCTCAATTTCTATGGTGATTAGAGATAGTCCTTTAGTGGAGGCTATGTTTAATAAAAGTCGCAAATGTTCACCTCCACTATTCCTAGAAGTTGTTTTTACCGCCCAGCTTTTTCAAATTCTTATCTTTTTTAGATAATACGAAGGACAAATCTAGGGAGTAAGCAGGCCTTACAGTCAAAGAAATTCACTTGCTGTACCAGGCTTCGCCACAAGATGTCCCCGATAGCATGCAAAATCTTTTCCCAGACACCAGTTAGGCTTTTATTCAATTAAAAAAAAAAAATCCAATTTAACAAAGAGATAAGGTAATAGATCCACAATAGGAACTTTTTGGGACCCCAAATATCCAAAAAGTACAAGTCCAGTTATTTAGTTGTTTAGGTTAGTTGTTCTTTTCTTTTCTTTTCAAAGCTTTAGTTTCCCGAGGTAGGCAGACGCCGCTATGTTAAAAGCGGGGAAGAAATTTCAGGAGGCTTTCACAGGAAGATAGTTGGGATACAAGAAAGGTAGAGTAAGATCTCACCCAAATCCTCCGCGGTGCTTTTGTTGTGCTTGGTAGTGATTTTGGCTTTCGGCTGGCACGGCTTAGTGATCGGCCATGTTAATGGCCGATCTTTTCTCTGACGGTCCAAAGGAGCTGCTTCGGATCAAACGGGAGGACTGCCGCCCTTCCACGATCTGTTGAGGGTCCTCCTCATGGTCGTCGCCCCTCCAGGGCAAGTTACGACCCTTTTCAGGGTCGCCCGACGAAGGGAAACCAGGCGGCGGAGAGAGCAACCGTTCGTGTTGAGGATCGAGTTTCTGTGGACTGTGTTTGTTTGCCTTGGACATTGACTCAGGTCTGTGAGAATAAAAGGGGTTGGTTTTTTCTTGCGGTTCCTGCCTGTTTCTTGGAAGAGGGGTTTCTCCTTGTGAGCATAACAAGGACTCACGTAGGCTGGGACAGAACAGTAGGTGAGGACATGGGCAAGAAAGAACCCAATTGCTGGGGGTCTCCATCAAACTTGATGCCAAGAGGGGGTGCCTTCCGCTCCTGCTGATGGGGTCCCCCTCCACTGACTCTCTGGACATTCGCGCCACCAGGGTCCCTTCGAGGAGGACTGGCTGGTGTGGTTGTCACCCTCTCTGCGGATTTGGCAGTGCTGGCAGCTGTCTCCGGGGTCTGGGATTCCCCCCTTCCACATGCGGCTTCCTCATGACTTTTGTCATCTCTTTCCATGCAAGCTATGGCTTCTCACGTTTTCAGGCTCTGGAAAGCTTCCATCATGAAGCGCATTGCTCGCTTCATGAGGCGGTCGGCATGATCCAGTTCTTCCTCCAGTTCACCATCATCATACAGTGTTTCCATCTCATGCCTCCAGCCATGCTGTCAGATGTCAGACAATCTCAGCTTCGAAGGATCCTCCAGGGCAGCAGCTTCCTTTGTCCATCCGGCGGAGTTTGTGTCGGGGTGAGTTTTGGTGGAGGTCTCTCTCCAACACTCAGCTTCTTCGTGCTCACTGCCCTGGTTAGACATCGTGTGCACAGTCTCCATGGTAGGGCTGGTGCTGCTCCGGGTTGACCACTTTGCATATCCTGCCTAATGTAAGGTCTCACCTCAGCTATTTCCTCAAGAAAGTCAAACTCTTGAAGCAGGCAGCATTTCAAAAGGATATTTTATTGAGAGAAAATGATTGCAGAGAAAACAGGCAGGATCTAAAGTTCCTGCGCAAAACGCTAGGTTAAACCCCATTGTTCAAACCCCTCCCAACTGCCCAGTCCATACAGAGCCAATCCAGAGGTGTGAAGGTGTTGTGAGAACTCTGAGTTGAGAAGGTGATAAGAAGTTGTTCTTGGTTCTCCGGGGATAAGACAAAGCAATGGCCCCAGGCACAACCCTCCCCCCTCCCATTTCCCAGGAAGATACATTAAAGCAAAAGAGGAACAAAGTAAAATAGATACATCACAGAAAACCCCCGAGAGCCCCTGTCCCACCAGAATGGCAGTGTCCCGATAAGTATCTATGGGGACCTGACAGAAGTAGTCCCAGACAAGAACCACAAACCATAGTACTAATACTACCTTTATTATGAAATTACCTCAACAAAATCTTGCAAGTCTAAAAGTATTTTTCCCCTCTACTTTTACTTTCCAGAAAACCTATAGAGTTCCTTCTGAGGCACTTATCATGCGCCTTCTGCTTCTGAGATATCTTTTGAATGATGATTGTCTAAGTCTGTGGCTTTTCCTCCTGTCACCCAAGAACATTCCCACATACCATTATGGGAACCCAATAAACCAAAAAGGCTGCCACCTCCTGCTTTAAAGAAAATATTAGAATCATACCATGACCCAGTCTACCATAGTTTCCTCGGCCCCATGTGTACAATTCTCCATCAGCTGTTATTGCAGCACTGTAGGTGCCTCCACATGCAATATGTACAACATGTTTTCCAGCCTGCTTCCCAGAGAGAGCAGAAATCATCTTTGGTTCTTCTAAAGGCCTGGAAGAAGGGAGTGGGACAGGAAAGCACAACTATGAGAATTAACAGAACACATATTATAAAAAGGCAATAGACTCCATACACACGGTAATAACTACAAACAAATCAAAACAGACATCATATACTAATGCAGTGTATTATTAGAAAAACAAGCTATTCAAAGAAAATGTCGGCTTCCTAGCATTGGATAGTTTCAACCAATAGCCACATAGATACTTGTAAAATACATGCTGGTTTGCATTCTTGCATTGAGCAAGGAACTGCCCAATTGTCTAAATGGGCCCTTCCAAATCTATGTTGCTATATTTATCAAAGTTTCAGTGCTATGTAAGAGAGATTTCCCATACTATTCAACTGTCTCATTGCAGAAATTTATAGCAAAATGGGTAGCTGCAAATGTTGCTTTCTTAGATATAATCAAAATGATTGAAGTTGAGTACCCCAAAATATGTTAATGTTCTCTATAAATTAATATTCTTAATATTGGAAAAATTTCTAACACATGCTCCAATGTTTTATATATTATGCTGGGAACTTTGAAGAATCATCTCTTCTTACACTCACATATATAATCACACAAGGCTTACTGCCTTCCAAGATTTTGCCTCATCTGACTCTAATACAGATCAATGTCCATCAGAATTACAAAGCAGAAATGCAATTTGCTAATTTAGTATGCTAAAAATAAAAACAGAAACAGAAAACTCCCCACCAATCAGTGTTAACATTGTATTTACTATTATAATAGGAACAAATTATATTAACCAGAAAAAGACAACCCTGAATATAAAACAATTACTTTAAAAAGAAAGATTGACCTCAAAAAAATACAAATCCAGACAAAATCATGGACACTGCTAGCTTCTCCTACTTGCCAGGTTTGTCAATTCCAGTTGAAACCAATGAAAACAAGTGTGGAAATGTAATTTCTGTCCACAAATAATACCCTCCCTCCCTCCCTCCCTCCCTCCCTCCCTCTCTCTCCTTCCTTCCTTCCTTCAAGAGTGTATGTATGTGTGCATGTGTGTGTCTGTCTATCAAAAGCCACACTCTAAACAGCAAGAGGAGCAATGTGCCCAAGCTTTACAAGGTTTCTATTAAAGGCACCCACAATTATGTCTAATGTCAGCTACATATCATGCCAATTTGTAACAGATAATTTCAGCTTATTTTTTAACCTAATAATCCTTGTTTCCAGTAATTGTTTTACTGGTTCTAATCTCAATAAATGCAAATGGGAAGAAAGCATTTTACATTCAAGCCTCTTATCCCAAGCTATCTAAAATACATACACAGTATCTCCATGGCCCAGTCGTCCACCATCTCCACAACCCCAAGAGAAAACTTCTCCAGTTGCAGCCAAAGCCAGATAGTGGTGTCCATCTGAATGTGCTGCAATTTTAACAATATTTCTAGAAGCAAGACTCTGTACAAGTTGTGGTGCCTAGAAATAAACATACACAAATAGAAACTGTGCATTGCAGAACAGCAGAAAAAGTAAAGTAAGAACCCTTACAGAAAGAAATTACAGAATATTCTCAAAATGTTTCAATAACTAATTCAATAACAATGTTTTTCACTCAAACTAAGCATATTTAAGTAATTAGTCTAAGATTCAAACTATATTTAACATGGAAAAATAATCACATATCCTGATTTATATGATACAAAGGCATTAAAACAAGGACTTTTTTCCAGTTTCATTTTTTCTTCAACATATAGTAAACAAAACCAGATGAGTAAGGTCATCTCTCATTTCAGGGTCTAATCTTTTCAACATTCTAAAGCAGAACTGAAACACCTTTAAAAAAAAAAAAAGATTGCTTGAATTATTGTAGAAGACCTAGTCCATTAACACATGAACTGAAACAATAAAAAGATCTGTGTACAGATATCCATATATTACTAAAATTCTCATGTATGTTTGTTTGTAATCTGCAATTGGATGAAATTAAAGCCAACCAATCGAGTGCAAGGGCCAGAGAGAGGCGGAAACAGTTACTGAACCCAGATAATTCAAATGGGCTAATTTATAGAATGCCAGGACCCATCACTCACAAGAGAACGAAATTTGGAAAGCTGTGGCTGCTTCAGCACCACTGTGCCTTCCGACTATACTTCCCAGAAACCATAGGTTGCATGGTACAAGGGAAGATGGGAGGGTTGTATCTCCACCTTATTTCTGCCTCCCTCTGCCCTCTGCACGCAACTGGCTGTTGGCAAGATCTGACAGATAAGTTGTGATTGGCTGATTTGAAACTGAGGCTGAAATTTTAAATCTCTTAACCACTGTGGGGAGTGAGGGAAGGACAATGGACACCTGCTGGCAAGATAGGGCTGGCTGGGGAGCACCAGAACTCAACACATGAGCTCTGTTCCTCCCTGAAGGGAGAGGACCCTTCAGGACATGACAGGATGGGGAGTGGAAGTGCAGTTTTCCTCATAGTCCACAGTTCCCTTTGTTTCCCCATCCCCTCAGCAAAGTGACAGGCAGTTCCATGGGTCAATCAATAAGGAGAAGGAGCGATTTCTGACACTTCCTACCAGTTTCCCATAAGCAAAATAAATGGGGAAGTCAGTAGGAAGCTGGAAGTTGCCCCCATTTCCACTGCTTTTCTACCCCACCCCCATGCCCATTCTGTTTCTCTCTTTAGAAAAGTAATATCTCTAAAAGTATGGTCCAATGCGTTACAGGTTGTCTAGTATATTTTAAAGCTGAGAAAAATGGGCAATTTCTCATTTCCAAGCTTCAAATTTGTACAGTAAGAATGTTGTCTTTTGTTGTGAAAGGAAGAAAGTAAATAAAAGCCACCTACCAATGTGTCATTATTGTAGGCTTGTGTATAAACACGCCCATTTTTGGACAAGATCAGAAAACGCTTCTCTGCACAAGCAATCTGTATAACTCCAAGACTGGCAAGTCCTTCACACTGAATTGGACCACTGACATTAGAGTAGTATTTCCATCCTATTAATCCCCATGCTATAAACTCCTGCAAAGAAGCCTAGAAGAAAATTCATCATTTGACAAAATATCAACAATTAATCTTAAATTAGAATAATTAATATCTTGCATAAATGATTCCAATCTCAACCATGTTACTACTTAAGATTGAGATTTGCAACTAAACAGACTTCAGAAAGATAGTGACAGTATCTGGATTTTGTTAATTTGATTTAATCTTTATGAGAAAGTTCTAAAAGATCAGACAGTTCTTCTATAATCTAGCAATTACAAAATCTACCAAAAGTCAAAGCACCCTAACCCACATCAAACAGGAATTCAGAGAATCCACGAGACAGCATGATTAACTGCTCCTGAAACTGAGATGTACATAAAAGGCAATTTATGGCATGGCACAGAGGCAGCAGGGAAAAGTTTAAAAATCCATTATAGATAAAGTCTCTTACATAAGCTTTATCATATCCCCAGATTCATTTATCCAATTTGCTGTACATTACCTTATGAGATGTCGGAGAGCTGCACTGCGGGGGCATGCAGGGAGTGGCTAGGCGATCCAGGTGAGCCATAACCACAACCGCTGTTTGCCTTAAATCAATTGCTAGCTCATTGTCCAGTGGCAGTATTAGGTATCTTAGGAAGTTTTCATTTGGACTTAGTGGATAAGCCAACATCTAAAA
The DNA here is from genome assembly GCA_023970755.1 of Azemiops feae. Classification (NCBI taxonomy): domain Eukaryota; kingdom Metazoa; phylum Chordata; class Lepidosauria; order Squamata; family Viperidae; genus Azemiops; species Azemiops feae. The sequence continues at coordinate 257,666 of JALGBA010000071.1, read as the reverse complement.
TAAATACATTTAAATCCATTATCTTAAGCAATACCTGTTTAAATCCGCGTACTAAAGAGCTAAACAGTTTTAACAAGATACATTAGCTAGGAAGTTATAGATTCTGTGACAGATCCATTGTAATTAACAAGATTTATACAATATTTTAACAGAAATATCCACTTGACAACTTACTTATTGGGCAGATCATGGATTTAGTACACAGAACTGAACATCAGAACTAACAGTAGTGTACACAATAATGCCAGTTTTCCTATTACAGCGATAACTATAGAATTATTTCAACTTTCATTTCTCTCCATTTTGTTTCTACTGCATTCAGAATTTAAAAATAATTCAGGGAATTCACAGATATACATAAAATGCAATTTAAAATAGGTCCCACAACTAACTATCAATTCCAAGTATGATTATTAATATCAGCAAAATAATTATACTTCTCAGTCATGGTACTTGCCCATGGAACAGATCCCCGTTATGATCCAGATGTTAGTCTTCCAGAAAACTTGACTTTCTCCATAGAACCAGGTTGTTAATTTAATCTGGCATGTATGGGATTTTGACTATGTGATAGTAAAATATTTTTTTTTCAAAATGCATTATTGTATTTTTATATTTATGAGGTCACTAGCGAGAAGCCAGTTCTATATTTTTTTATAAATAAATAAATATTGTTTCATGAATGTACAAAAGCATGCTTGTAGTCTAAATAGAAGCACTGAAGTACAAACCTGAATTTCTTCTTCTGTATTGTTCATCTCTTTGTTACAAATTATATTCTGAAATCTCTGCAACAAAGGAAGGAGTGGGGCACTGGTTCCCTGTGCTGAGCGTTCATTATCTGTTTCTCTTGTACCATTATCCCAGAGTTGAAGCAATAGTATCACAGCAGACAACATTTGGCTGAAAAAAGAACTGACACTAAATTGAAGGCATGGAGGAATAAATCTTGTCACTTCTATTTCTTTCGTTTTTTTTTCAAGAACTTCCTTTCCTTCCCCCTACAAATGTTCCCAGAAACTATAATGTTTAAATGATGCTGGATTCTGCAATGAAAGTTCTCTTAAAGGATTTACCTCAGTGTGCCTCTCTGAACAGCCAATTCCAGTAATATAGCAAGTGCTAAGTGCTGGTCTTGCAGTGGAATACTTCCTGAACCTTTTGAACCTGGAGCTCCATGGATGTCTCTAATTTAAAAGCAGAAATATATTTACTTACAAACACACCCACATATATACAGTACAGAACTTAGTCCCTCACTATCCTATTATCCAATGTTTTCCCTAAATATCTCAACACCACTTAGTCATACTATTAATTCTACTTTTCCAATTTCTTTATAAACAACCATAATACAACACTGCTATTATGCTGATCCTCATTTAATGTAAATTTACAAAAGACATATATAGATATGTTAATGACATAAATGTAAACAAAACAAAAAGAAATGTAAGTCAGAGTTCATATTCCTTATGTTGCTATTTTTAAAGCAGTAAAACGATATCCAACTATTTAATTCCAGGTTGTTTAGAGCAGAGGTCCCCAAACTTTTGAGCACCAGGTTCCATGGAGAGAGGTTTTTCTGCAGACCAGAGGGGGCATAGTTTCATGTACTGCCTGCATCCCGCAGATGGGGTTTTGCTTGTTTACGTGGACCGGTTTCAGGCATGCCGCGGTCTGGTTCCAGTCCATGGAACGGGGGTTGGGACCCCTGGTTTAGAGTAGCAAGTCTATTACTCTTTAAATCAGGGCTGCACAATAGCCTTTAAAAAGTGAACAAATTCACCATTCTGAAAAGTACATTGCCAAGCATCTCCAATGCCTCACAGCCAGCTCTTAGCACTGCTACTTCACTAATCATCAAACAGCTGATTGAGGAACATGTTCCTTTGCAGCCCATAATTATTTTTAATTTATCAATGTGACCCTTTCCCCTTTACAAATTGTGAGGCTGTTTTAAATGTTCTAGATTATAATTCCAATATTTATCAAATGCCTCACTGGCTAGGAAGGATGATTTTATTAGACTCTTCAACCTATATGAAAAACAATAAGTTGCCTACTCCAACTTATTCCAACAAAAAGGAAGGAAGATAGAAGAAAAATGATGTCACGCTCAAAATCATGTTTCAGTAACACGATTTGTATTAAAACATGGACCAAACAGTATTTTGAAAACTTACCCAGTTACAACAGACCTTAGAAATTTAGTTGCTCTCTCCACAACTTCCAACCATACAGAGGATACTGTTCCTTCATCAAACAGGGATGCTTCTGAAAGGGCTCGCAGAGCATCTAGAGATTCTTGTAATAATTCACTGCAAAGATCTGCATCCTCACCTACGAATGCAATGTGTTTTAGCTGTGGTAGATATTTCCCAGCATGTGAAAACAGGGACAGTTGAAGTGTCTGGGTTTTTTTCACCAAAACTATCTGCAAATTTAGGGCAGTTATTCAATACTCAGCCTGTAACTTATACCTGATCTCCAAGCCCGCCGTAGGAATGCGAAGGCAAATGAAAGAGCCGCTCTGGATCCTACTCGAGCAAGACCTTCAACACCTTTGCTTACAGATCTAGGACTACAAGAGAGAAATTGAGGAATGATCTCTTGCTTAAATCCTATGCAAACTTTCCCCCCCAAAAATCTTAAAACCAGGATTCAAACCCAACTGCCTCAAAACGTATAAACAATAAATATGTGTTTCTGGTACACAATCAGGAAACAGTGGACTATCGTTCTGACCTAAGCTTTATAAGAATTCATCTTCCATGCAAAACAATATTGCTATAGGTAGTCCTCGACTTACAACAGTGACCATTCGAATTTCAACAGCACTGAAAAAAAGTGACTTATGACCATTTTTCACACTTACGACCATTGCAGCATTCCCCTGGTCACGTGATCAAAATTCAGACACTTGGCAACTGACTCATATTTATGACGGTTGCAGCATCCTGAGATCATGTGATACCTTTTATGACTTTCTGACAAGCAAAGTCAATGGGGAAGCCAGATTCACTTAACAACAAGGTTACTAACAACTGCAGTGATTCACTTAACAACTGTGGCAAAAAAAGTAATCAAATGGGGCAAAATTCACTTAACAAATGTCTCGCTTAACAACAGAAATTTTGGGCTCATTTGTGTTCATAAGTCGAGGACCACCTGTAATTCCTTATGTACAGAACCAAAATCCTAATGATATTATTATACGTCAGAACTGGAATATGTGGAGGAAAATAGACTGGATTTCTTTCATCAAGCTTTTACCTTTTCTTATCCACCATGGGCAATGGGATATTACTGCTTTTCCGCTTAACCTTGACATTCTCAAGAAGAATACTCCTATTTAACGCGATAAAATAGCGTTCTAATATAGCAAGCCTCTGTTTTAGCCTGAGAGCAGAGAGAGTTGTGGTGGCGGTCTTCTTGGCTAGAACCTGCTGCTCCTTTACTAATATATAAAGGCATTCTTTCAGTTCGTTCACATCTATAACAAACATAACAGCAATGCATTTAGCAAAATGTATAAAACTATTCAAAATTAAATATAGCTTTGAATTATAGAATGTTCATAGTTAAAATATAACAAAAATATAATGGGGATGAGTGTTAAATGAGTATTTTGGGAAGGGTTTCTGATTAGAGTTATTATTGAATTTATTTAATTTCTGTTTTAGAAAGAAGACATTCTCCTGTTTTTGTACTAATCATTAATTCATTTCAGATTCTGAAAGTTACTATGTAATGTTAGTAGTCAACTATAAAAAAAAACCTTAGTTGTCTTAAATATATTTTAACAATTCAACAAACAATTAACCAAATTTTGCTAAACCTTTTGCAGATCAAATAACAATTGCTCAGGTTTTCTACCTTACCTACCTCATCCCAGTTTAAATCCTATATCAGTCTACATCTGCATCAGATGATGTGAGTTGTAGCTCATGAAAGCTTATGCCTTTTAATAACATTTGTCAGTCTGAAAAGATACAAACTACTCCAGTTTTTGGGACTACCACAAACTAGCATAGCTCTCCTCCTACAAAGAGAAGCTTCAGATTCACTAGGATTCCATTGTATCTGCACTGCATCTGTTGTAATCCTATCAGATTTGATACAAGACACCTATTAACGACTTCACTTAATGAAGAGACAAGGTATATAAATAGCAACATGTAATCTTCAATTTACAACAGTAATTGGACTGTAATTTCTATCATTAAGTAATGCTGGTGTAAAGTGCAAGTACATGGTTAGCTAGGGCAATCCCTACAGTCCGAATTGCCATGTTAATCGAATCATACAGTCATTAGGTGAAGCAACTTCTTGCCAGCTTCCCATAACCAAATCAGTGGAGAGGTTGGCAGGAAGTTGCAAGTTCCTGGCAACTTGCAAGCAGACTGGCAGGCAGGTAAGTGACTGATGTCAGATGGGAGAGAGTGCAAAGGAGGTGCAGAGAGGCTTGGGGAGGGTGGATGAGAGTGTGTGAGGGAGTTGCAGTAAGATTCAGAGAGGGTGAGCAAGGGTGCACAAATCTATGAGGGAGGGGAAGGCTGCATAAGTGTGCACAAATGACACAACACAAGGAGGCTGGGGGAGTGTGCGCAAGTAGGGAAGACTTACCCAAGCAACTTATGACTTTTCCTGCTGGCTTCCCCATTGACTTTCTAGGAAAGCTGGCAGGGAAAATCGCAAATCGCAATCATATCATTATGGAGCGCTAGAATCGATCATTAACTGCAAAATGGTTGCCAAGCACATGACCACAAGAGTGTGGATTGGTCAGATTTCTGAGGACCGGTCCTTATCACCATTCATTCAGTCCCTTTGTAACTTTACATAGTTGCTGAACAAATGGTTGTAAGTTGAGGTCTACATATACTAAACTGGAGGTATGTAAGATTTTTGTTGAATTTGATTTAGTAAAATGAACCGATGTAAGGCTACTAAAGGGGATGTTTCAAAACAGCCAGTAAAATTTAACCACATAACAGAACCTAGCATGCTGGCTTATGGCAGTAACCCTGGCAGGCTTTTGAGTAGTAAATAAACGTAATATAGTGGAGCACATCTGCAAGCCACTTTTCTGTATAGTATTGCCTCTCAGGTATCTGCAGGAGACCTATATTGCTTAAACTTACTAAGAACAGACTATTTTTTATTTGTATTGATTCTCCATATGCTGTGTAGGTAATATTTTATAAATTTACAGAGGTCACTATGAAGAGAAAATGTTGCAAAATACTATTTGAGATTCTCAGACTGCAAGTTAGTTCTTTTCAACAACTCCAGGGATATGCATATGCATGCTTATACACAGATATCACACCTTCCCTTCCTGAATTCTCTTTCACTAAACACATGGATATTTATCTTCAATCCAAGTCCATTTTTACACGATAACCCTGTGAGGTACCCTGAGCCAAAAGACACACAGCCAATTTTTATATTGTTTTAACCAAGAATAATAACAGAATACAAATAGGTAAAGGTATGGGACCACACTAATTTAAATCTCTTTCATTTAATTAATCTATTCGAGGTATGACTAATGTGGATCCACAGAATAGGCTATCATTTAAAGAAATCATAACAGTCTTTTTAAGCTATAATAAATACAGGTAGTCCTTGAGTTATGACCACTAATTTACCACCTATTTAAAGTTATGATGATGATGAACAAGGGGGATTTACGACAGTCTGTAAAGTTATATCTTTCACAATCACATGATTGCAAACCAGGCACTTGGTGCCTACTTTGATTATGATGTCATAGCAAGATGCAATCATATGATTGTGATTTCCGACATTCTCTGTTGGCTTTCCACAAGTAAAGTCAATGGGGAAGCTAGCAGGAAGTCAGAAATCATTCCTGCCACTTTTTCACCAGCCTGCATTTTGGAGTGCCTACCCACAGCACCCCAACCACCCAGTCCGGTGACTTCCACATATCCACCTGCACTTCAAACTGTCTGTCTGCAGCAGCACTCCATGGCAGCCATGCATCCACTGGCCTGCTCACCTGTGACTCCCACCTTTTCCCACTTAATAAACTGCACGGTCTGGGTGTTATGACAGGACTATGATTCTTGTCACTAAGCAATGTTGTCACAATGCATCATGCTTTATGACTGCATTGCTTAGTGGTGGAAGCTCCATCTGGATTGCCATTGTAACCTGAAGACTACCTTTGTTAACAATTTTTTTAAACAAGTGGCTGTCAAGCTATTATCTTAGCATTTGATACTTTCTTGGCTACAAGATAATAGCTCACAATGTTTCTGTGGAACTAGTTTGGTCATTTGAGTGAATTCCTAGTTTAATATGTAACAGCAGTAGAAACAAAAGAAACAAAAGAGTCACTTTTCTGCTTGTACAGATTCATCATGGAAATAAAATAGTCAGTTCCCAAATGAGTAACCAATTTTGTTAACAAAGTCTTTCTATACAATGGCCACAAAAAATTATTGAAAGCCAGTGGATACCACAAAATAAAGAAGAAATACTGCTTTAAAATCAGAAACCACTTTTCCTGTCATAGCCAAGATTCTGTGTTCATTCTGCTAATGTTCTGCCAGAATTCATTTCCTGGAAAGTATTTAACAATTTATATGATTGTAGTATTTACTGTATTATTTAAAACAAAATGCATATTAATTTGACTACTTAAATTAACAGAACATCTTCAATAAAAGGAGAGGAGGAGTTGTCTTATTTAAGTTCCATTTTTTAAAGATATTACCTGGCTGTTTTCCCCAAATCCAACTTTCAATAATTGATTTAGCTCTATAGGTAGGCAGTAGTGTATCATCCTCATCTTTCCTCTCTTTCTCATTCTGATCTTCTTTCTTTGATCCAGTCTGGTTTTCAGTGCTCTCCTCTATAGGATTTTAGAAAGCACAAATACAAAAATCTTTTTTTTAAAGCAATTACTTTCGCATCTAAGACTGTGTCAGTCAAAGCATTCAAAAGCTAATTCTGTATACTCGTATTCACTCTACTATCCGCCTTGAATGGGGAAGTCAGAGAGGAAGAAGAAATGTAACTGTCACAGGTGCTACTATCTCCTCTTTCACTTAACCATTCCATTACTATTCTACTTAAAAATCTTTATTGCATTGTTAACCATGTTCTGAAAATCATTATTTCACACACAAACTGGAACTTCTACCATTAAAACTTCATTAAACCTATCTTTTCCCCGTTTATTTAATTTTTATATTTTACGGTATTTATTTCTTTGCACATTTTAGTCAAGAGTTGCTAAGAGTTGTTTTCTCATCTCTAAATTGAGCAGCAAGATACTGTATTAACATATCATAACTGAAATAGTTAACATTTTGGGGTTATATTACAATACCAAAGTCTACATATAATTATGGAAAGTCAAATTTCTTAAATTATTTTTTTGGCTGCCCAATCTGAAATTTTAGAGAGAACAGTACAGAAAAACTGTGACAAGTACTGTTTTGTAAAACTAGATTATGACTATTTTTTATAAGCAAGGTGAGTAGAGAATAGTAAGGGCTCTCTGATTCAGAATTGTTTAAAATAGCTTCAACATAAGTCCTCTTCACTACCCTTTATTATATGGCTGAAATGAAGAAAAATTCTCATTCAATTATGTACAAAAAGCTTTGTGCTCTATTCAAATTTAGCACTGAACACAAAATGCTGAATTCATAATTCATTTAATCAAATGCTGAGTCAGATTGATTGAACCAGGGCTCTAGTTGTTGTTGTTTTTAAAAAAATAGTGTTGTATATTAACTATTGCCCAAATACTCTTCCTTAATATTCTTTCCTACCCCATATTTTTAAGCAGACTTCACATTATTATATTCTGATGAATCCCTTATGCTTATTTCAAAAGCAATAATATAAACTGGGAAATAGCTTCATTAATAAACAAAAACATTATCCATATCATACATGCAGATGTGTGAGCAACCTCTTGGGACTGATGCTATACCTACACTTTACATTTGGGGGAATCGAAGGTGAGCAGAATCACCATGCAAAACAGGCAGGTCTGTCACATATGTGCAAGTTCAGAACTTTTTTTTCTTTTTAAATCTTGGCTTTGAGAAGGGAAGATTTGTTACAGGACTATGTTTATTTTAGGGCTTACTTAAAATATTGTGTATCTCTCACTTTACAATGAAGATAAACTGAAGCTATTTTTTATTATTAGTCTGGTAAGAGGAATATTCAAGGGCCACAAAAAGAGATTCAAAGGCCGTATGTGACCCTTAAGCCCATATTTAATATAAGAAAATTTACCTTTTCGTGGCGATGCTTCACCACTTTGGGTAATTTCTATTCCAGTGTATACGATTTCTCCATCTTTGACCATTTCATTCCATAGACCACAGAGTCCATCTCTAGTAAATGCAAGCTTTAAGAAAAAAAGAATTCTGATTGTCTTTTTACAGTTATTACAAATAGAACATGCTTAATACTCAATTCTTAAAATAAATCTTAAAATGTAACTATTACAGAAATTATCTCAGACCTGTACTAAATAATTCATTTGATTCAAGTGCATACTATGTGTTTTTCAAGAATACCCCTAAGCATAAGCCTAAGAACAGGTCATATATAAAAAAAGACCTTCAAAAGCACTTTAATATATTATATGCCAAAGAAAAAAAATATCAAGAATCCTTGGTATACTAAAGATTAGAATTTTTCACTTACAGCCTTAGACAACTTGAGGTCACACCAGTGATATAATGCACAAAATCAGAAGTACCACTCTTAATTGCTTAATAATATTTTTTAACAATCTATTACAGGTAGTTTTAGACTTACAACCACAACTGAGCCCCAAATTTCCCTTGTTAAGCAACACAGTTAAGTGAATTTTGCCCTATTTTACAAACTTTCTTGCCACAATTGTTAAGTGAGACACGGCAGTTGTTAAGTTAGTAATATGGTTGTTAAGTAATCTGGCTTCCCCATTGACTTTGCTTGTCAGGTCGCAAAAGACTATAAGGTGGTTCCATTGTGTTGTAAGGGTGACATACACGAGTTTTTAAATCAGCTGAACACATTTTGGGGAAGATTCGAAGCATCAAACAGTACCCCTGCGAGGAAATCTGTGCCTCATCCTGATGAGCAAATGCTTAGTTTTGACATTACCTCTGCCTGGAGGACACTGCAGAAAGTTATTATTTGGAAGGGGCGTTGTCTTACCTGAACGCCTTTTCTCAGCATGATGATGGAGAATCCACGAATGGGTTAACTCTGTCTTCCTGCCCATTAGACTAAGTCAGTCAAACTTTGCCACGCCTCTCTTGGGCCAGGAGACCTCCCAGTCACGACGAAGGCGAAGCTGTTGACGACAGTCCGACGTGTTGGCTCCAATACTCCTGACACAGGACCTGACTGACACTAAAGGGTGGGTGTGGATTCTCCATCATCATGCTGAGAAAAGGCGTTCAGGTAAGACAACGCCCCTTCTCCAGCATGATAGATGGAGAATCCACGAATGGGACATACCAAAGCCGCACTGTCCCTATGGGAGGGAAGCAGTCTGGGCCTGTGTCCCACCCTGTGGCACTCTCCAGCCAAATGAGGCGTCCACGGAGGCAAACCTATCCAGCTTATAATGCCTCACGAAAGGGGAAAATGAGGACCACGTCGCTGCCCTACAGATGTCCTCAATTGACGCCTGTGTTGCCCACGCCGCGGAGGTCGCTGCACTGCGAGTGGAGTGGGCAGTGATACGACTTGGAACTGGCAGGGAATGCAACTGATACGCTCCTGCAATGCAAGCCCTGATCCACCTGGCTATAGTGGACGCAGAAACTTTCTGCCCCATAGAAGAAGGTTGGAAGGAAATGAAGAGGGCTTCCGACCTGCGAAAGGACGCCGTCCTCTTAATGTAATGACGTAAGGTCCTGCGGACGTCCAGTGCGTGCCATTGACGTTCCAAGTCATGAGATGGATGAGGGCAAAAATCTGGCAGAACTACCTCCTGCGCTCTGTGAAACAAAGTATTGACTTTTGGAACAAATGACGGATCTAAGCGAAGGACCACCCTGCCAGCGTGAAAAACGCATAAGTCATCTCTGATAGAGCTGCCAGTTCAGAGATGCGTCTAGCCAACGTGACGGCTACCAAGGCAACCTTAATCGTCAAGAACCGAAGAGTACAGGTTCTGATGGGTTCAAATGGAGGTGAGGTAAAGGCCTGCAAGACCCGTGACAAATCCCAAGAGGGATACCGGTGAACCACAGGCGGTTTGGTGTTGGTCGCTCCCTTGATAAAGGAGCACACCGTGGGGTGCTGAGCCAATGGCTCTGAATTGCCACATGTAAGTGCCGTGGAGAGAGCCGCCACTTGTCTGCGGATAGTGTTGGGCACCAAGCCCTTCTTGAGCCCCTCCAATAAATAGTCCAAAATTCTCGGAATGGTAATAGCCGATAGATGTAACTGGTTCTTTGTACACCAGTGACAGAAATTCTTCCACGTGGAGTCATAAATCCTATTTGTGGTAGGCCTTCGGGAGGCCTGAATCACAGCAATTACTTCCGACGAGTAGGACTCATGCGCCAGGAGTCGCCGTTCAAATGCCAGGCAGTTAACTGGAGCCACTGGGGTTCTGGATGTTGCAGAGCCCCCTGGCTGAGTGAGATGCGATCCGGAGGTATCCTCCACGGGGGAGAGATGGAAAGGCTCACGAGGTCGGCAAACCACGGCCGTCTTGGCCAGTGTGGAGCAACGAATATCACCTCTGCCCTTTCCTGCAGTATCTTCCTGATAACTGCCGGGATCAGAGGGAGGGGAGGAAACACATATAGCAGACCTCCGGGCCATGGGCTGCGGAGGGCATCCGCCCTTTCCGCCCCTGGAGAAGAAGCTGGGAAGCTGGGAATTCGCCGGAGAAGCGAACAAATCCAGTATCGGACGGCCGAACCTCTCCAATATCTCCCTGAAGAGATCCGGATGGAGGTGCCACTCTGAGTGATCCACTGTCGACCTGCTCAAAAAATCCGCCTGCCGATTTGCCTCTCCCAAGATGTGCTCGGCCCTGAGGGAGGAGAGGTTGATCTCTGCCCAGGTTCCCAACAACTGAGCCTCGGCCATAAGGGACCTGGAACGGGTATCCCCTTGCCGGTTCACATGGGCTTTCGCCGCCATGTTGTCCGTGAGGACTAGAACGTGTTGTCTCACCACCTTGTTGCGGAAGTGGCGTAGAGCCAGATGTATAGCTCTGAGTTCCAACCAGTTTATGTTGTGCTGCAGGTCTGACCAGGACCACCGGCCCTGAGTCAACTGTGACCGTAGGTGCGCTCCCCAGCCAAACAAACTGGCGTCCAAAGTCAGGGTGAGCCGAACGTGCTCCTTGAACAATGACCCTCTGCCTACCGCTGGGGAGGTCCACCACTGAAGGGATTTTAGGGTCTGAGACGGAACCCTTACCCTTTGGTTGAAGGAGCTGGTGCCCAGTCTCTGAAATGGGAGCAAAAACCATTGCAGGTTCCTGGAGTGTAGTCTGGCCCATGGCACTATCGCCATGCAGGAAATCATCTTCCCTAACAATTGGGAAAGCATGACCAGTGTAGCTACACGCTCCCTTTGGACCTGGAGGACCAGGGCTCGGATACTGTCCTGACGTTCCCGAGATAGATAGACTTCGCATCGTCTTGTGTCTATTACCGCGCCCAGGTGAAGAAGGCGGGTTGAGGGAACTGTCTGACTCTTTTGGAAATTCACCGAGAACCCATGATCTTGGAGGGTCTTGATGGATAAAGCCAGGTCCGACTGGGCCGCTTGAACCGAGGAGGATTGAATGAGGATGTCGTCCAGGTAACACTGGATGCGCACTGGGACTAACCTCAAATGTGTGGCCAGCACCGCCAGGATCTTTGTGAATACCCTGGGGGTCGATGATAGGCCGAAAGGTAGGGCTCTGTATTGGAAGTGGTGGTTTGCGTAGCAGAACCTGAGGAATTTCTGGTGGCTGGGGAGGATGGGAATGTGCAGGTATGCTTCCGTGAGGTCGATAAGACGTCAGGAAGTCCCCCTTTCTGATGCTGGCCAAGATGGACTGGAGTGTTTGCATCTTGAATTTCTTGTATGTCAGATGAGAGTTCAATCCCTTTAGGTCGAGTATTGCCCTCCATCCTCCCGAAGCCTTCGGAATGACGAAAAGAATGGAATAAAAACCCCTTCCCAGTTGTCCAGCCAGTACTGGCTCTATGGCCCTTACCTCCAAGAGGTGTCGAATGGCCTCTCTCATGAGATCTTTCTTGACCAGGTTTTTGGACAATGGGCAAGAGATGAAGCGCCCCGGGGGGTTGGATGTGAATTCCAGAGACAGGCCGTACCTGATGGTGTCGAGGATCCAGAGGTCTGTGGTGGTGGCCTCCCATTTGTGTGCGAAGGGAGCCAACCTGCCACCTATGGGAGGAGCCTCCCTGTAGTCACTTGGATCTCCTGAAGGGATGGCCTCCTGTGCCTCGAAAGGGCCGCTTGGCCTGAAATTGCTGCCTGGGTCTGTCTCTGTTACCAGATCTGTCTAATTGATGGTCAGATCTGGGAGGAAGGGAGCGTGAGGGCTGAGCAAACTCTGGCCCTGACCGTGATCGAAAGGACTGCCTGCGGGTATACGGGGTAGGTCTCCTATCTGCCCGTCTGATAAGGTGGGACATTACTTTGCGTTTGTCCTTGTTTTCAACCAAATAAGGATTCAGGGCCTCTCCAAACAGCTGGCCGCCACGGTACGGGGCAGCCGCTAAGCGCTACTTGGATCTAGCATCCGGTCTCCATTGAGCCACAAGAGCCTGCGAGCGGTGACATTGGAGGCTATGGCCCTAGATGAAAATCTGGCGGCATGTAGTGACGCGTCCGCCATGTATTCCGAAGCAGCCACTAACTTGCCTAAGTCCTGGTGCATTCGTACCTCTTCCGGAGGAACTCTGGCCTGCAACTGGCGAAGCCAGAGAAGGGAGGTTCTGGTGAAGAAGGAGGTGGATGTAGCCGCCCTTACCGCCCATGCCGAGGCCTGATGTGTCCTGCGGAAAGAGAGTTCGGATTTCCTGTCTTCCGCCTTCAGGGCCTCTGCCATATCACCTGACACCATGGAAGGAGAAAACAGTGGAGTTAGAGGTTCATCCACAACAGGAACATCTAGCACTTCTGATAATGCTGGATATACGTTAAATAGCTTTTTGTCTGTCCCCCCCAGGGAGGGAAAAGTGCCAGGCGTTTCCCATTGCCTCTGAACTGTGTTGAGAAAAAGAGGGGGACAGGGAATGTGCTGTTGAGTGACAGTGGGTTCGGAGAACACCGGACTTGTGTCCTGGCTTGTGGATGGGCCAGCCTGAGGGGCCCTGTCAGAATCAATCTTAGCAGTGGTACTGGCCTTATGGAGCAGTGACTTAAAGAGAGCTGGATTAAATAGACCCACGAAGGGAGGAGGGTCCGGGGAAAGGTCCTCATCCTCTGATAACGGTAGGTCCATCTGTCCATACTCTTCGGAGAACGACACTCTGCTCCTGGAAGACGAAATAGAACCTGGAAAGTCAGCTGCTCCCACCTGGGAGAAATAAGACAGAGTCACTGATGCCACAGACTCGGGTCTAGACCTCTGGTGGAGTGTCGAGGCTAAACCCTGGGCGACAGCTTGAGATATCAGGGCCTGTAATTGTTCTGGTGACAGTGCCCCTTGAGGTTCTGAGGGCTGAAGACTCGCTGCTGTGGGTGTAAATGTGGCTTCCGGGCCCAGAGGTGCAACCCTGGTCACAGAAGGAGCTCTTTGGAGGCTAGATCCCTCACTGAAGGGAATCATCTCTTCCTGTTCAGCCCTGGGAAAATAGAATTGCCCAGAATCCTCTTCTGGGGACCAAGTCCCTTGGGCAGACGAGGTTGAAGGATTGAGTTGTGGGCCAAATACTGAAGCTTCTGCGGGGGCGGGGGAAGTATGCCCAGTCCCCACCATGCTCTGCTTCTGTGCTTTGGAGAACTGTTTCTCTAAGGCCTGGTGTCTCCTGCTGGCCTCTTTCTCTGCCACCTTGGAGGACCATTTGCCAGAGATGGCCTTGGCCTTGGCCTTGAGTTTCCCAGCAGCCTCCTGTTTGGAGGATTTGGGCTTCTTTTGCCTGGGAGTGCTGGGGGCATCTTGCGAAGTCTGAGGTGCCGTGTTGTCTGCCATCGTAATCAGAGATATCTCAGTGGTCAGCTGAGAGGGATCTCAACGGAGATATCTCAGTGGTGTGCTGAGAGGGATCTCAATAGTAAAGGAGCAGAGTACTGATTGTGGCTGTGTGCCACTTCACTGGGATCAACAAGTACTCTAAAGTAATGGTGGCTGCAAGACCAACTTAATGGTACGGCTAGCCACTTACAACGCTCCTGATGGCAACAATAGCAGTAAAATGCACCCTCAGTGCACTGGTCAGGTCTACTGTGGTGGCAAGACCAGCACAGTGGTAATGGCCAGCGCACAAGTAGTTCACTTAGTGGCGGCAAGACCAACTCAATGGTAACGGCCAGCGCACTAGTCCTAGTTGGTGGTGGCAAGGCCAAGAATGGCACGGCCAGCACACTTTGTCTGTTCAAATATGAATGTAGGAAAGCCTAGGCTGAGGCCTAGAGCTATTCTTGTTGTCCCCTAGTGGATGACCATCCACTTCTGTGAGGCTTGAGTCCAGAGAAAAAAGGAATAATGGTAAGGTATTAAGGTAGTAAATCTTGTATTGTGGTACAAGAAGTTGCAAATTACTGTGGCGCTGTATAGCGCTTCGGTGTTCAAACCGCTGCCGCTGAAAAAGCACGCTGATTTTCAACGTTTATGTTGATACTAGGGAAGCTGTGAAAAATTGAATTGCAAAGGAGCAAGAAAAGGGTCCTCTTCCCTAGTTCGCTGAGCTAGCCTCCGAAAGAAATGCTCTCTCTCTCTCTCCCCCCCCCCTGCTGGAGGGAACAATAGCGGCGTCCAAGATGGCGCCTGCAACAGCCGAAAATGAAAGTGGCAGTTAAGGCTGCAGCCAAAGTAGACAAGAGCGAGAAAACAGCAAACGCAACGGTTTGAAAGGAACCTGACTGATCCGTTGCAATCATGCTGGAGCAGTCAAAAACAAACGTACCCAAAAGGCAAAAAGAATAAACGAGGAGAAACACTCCCCACGTGGCTTGCAAAATGGCGCCCGCAACAAACGCGCCAATAAAGAAATGGAGGCTTGAGGCTTCCTTGAAGCCAGCAAGCCAGCTAAAACGCCGAGCGGTTTAGCGCTGCGCTGATCCCAGCGCAGCCAGGGGAATGGGGAATCCACGAATGGAACAATACAACGTGCTCAGAATAATCTCAGTCTGCAAACTAGGAGCCAAACTTTTCACGTCTTTCCTGGGCACAGACTAAGTCGTGACTGGGAGGTCTCCTGGCCCAGGAGAGGCGTGGCAAAGTTTGACTGACTTAGTCTAATGGGCAGGAAGACAGAGTTAACCCATTCGTGGATTCTCCATCTATCATGCAGGAGAAAGCGGCAGACCCGGGTAATATCCCTGCGCAAGTTCTTAGGGAATGCCCAGAAGAGTTGACTTGTGTTCTTACAGATATTTTCAATCTTTCATTGCAGCAGGCAGTAGTCCCTCCATGTTTTAAGACTGCAATTATTTTGCCAGTGCCTAAAAAGTACATTATCGTCTGGTTGAACTTATGTCCATCATTATGAAATATTTTGAAAGGCTGATAAAAGATTTTATTATATCCAGCCTCCCTCCAGCATTTGACTCACTTCAGTTTGCTTACCAGGCAAATCACTCCACAGAGGATGCTATTTCTCCATTTTCCATCTGAGCTTGGCGCACTTAGAGGAAAGAACTATTCATGTGCCAATGCTGCTTGTTGACTTTAGTTTGGCATTTAATACCATCATTCCTCAGCATTTAGTAGACAAGCTTGGTTTTTTAGGCTTTAATACTCCTTTGTGCAACTGGATTCTTAATTTTCTCTCTGATAGGCCCCATTAAAAGTGTGGTGAGTGGGTGTACAGATAATCCTCAACCTACGACCATAATTGAGCCCAAAATTTATGTTGCTGAGAAATTTGTTAAATGAGTTTTGTCCCATTTTACAACTTTTCTTGCCACATTTGTTAAGTGAATCACTGCAGTTGTTAAATTAGTCACACGGTTGTTAAGTGAATCTGGTTTTCCCATTGACTTTGCTTGTCAGAAGGTTGCAAAAGGATGACCCTGAAATATTGCAATCATCATAAATATCAATCAGTTGCCAAGCATCCAAATGTAAATCACGTGACCCTGGGGATGTTGCAACGGTCGTAAGTGTCAAAAATGGTCATAAGTCACTTTTTTCAGTGCCATTGTAACAGTCACTTAGCGAACTGTTGTAAGTTGAGGACTACCTGTACTTTATCACTTTTTTCCTTTTTTGGGGGGGGTCATCAAGTTTTTGACACATTGCTAGGCAACTGGTAGTATTCGAATATTGCCATATCCTAAAAGTGGTACAATCTGTGAAAAGGTTGAAAAGCACTGATTTAAAGAACTATCTCCCAATAAGCTTTCTTTCAGTCATCTACAAGGTTTTCACCAAGAATAGCAAAAAGAATATTGAGAACATTAAATGATGCACAGCCAAAAGAGTAGGCAGGGTTCAAAGTGGCTACAGCACAATGGATCACATCCAGGTTGTTCAGCAAGTCACTGAAAGGCACAACGAGTACACCATGCCTTTGTGCATGGCTTTCATTGACTACAAAAAGGCATTTGACTCAGTATTTCAGTAAGCAATAATTAATGCTTTCCTCAACCAAGGTGTACACACTGCTTATATAAACTTACTACAATCAATATATGAAAAAACAAAGGTGGCAATTTGCCTTAAAGATCTTAAAGTGGAAATCAACATAGAACGAAGTGTACGACAAGGTGATACAATATCACCTATCCTTTTCTCAGCCTGCCTTGAAGAAATATTTTGCAAAGTAGACTGGGCAAAAGATGGAATAAAAATCAATGGCGCCTATTTAAATCACTTAAGATTTTCAGATGATGATGTTCTCTTCTCACAAGACCCAAAAGAGCTACAAAGACACATACAAGAGCTGCACAAAGCACGAGAACCATTTGGCTTAAAAATAAACCTGAAAAAGAGCCAGGTTAGGTTTAATAAATTCACTAAAGAAAGAAAAAAATTATATCTGGAGAAGAACTAGACATAGTAGACCACTATATATACCTTGGCCAAAGGATTTCAATGGAAGATGATACAATAAAGGAAACTGAATGGCATGTTAAATGTGGCTAGTAGGCATTCGGCAAGCTAAGCGTAATTTTCAAGAGCAACTTCTCCCTATGCCTGAAAAGAAAAGTTTTTGGTCATTGTGTGCTACCGGCTCTAACATATGACGGTGAAACATAGACACTAATCTCATCATCGATACAAAAGCTACGAGTGGCGCAAAGAGCCATTGAAAGATACATGCTTGACATTACAAGACAAAATAGAAAGACCTGCACATGGATTAGAGAACAAACGAAAATATATGACATCATCAAGAGAGTAAAAGAATTGCAATGGAAATGGGCTGGTCACATAGCAAGAAAAACTGATGGCAGGTGGACTAAGCTAAGGCAGTCATAAAATGGATCCCACTTGATAAAAAGCGTCCACAAAAGAGACCTAAAACAAGATGGATCGATGACATCAGCAAGATAATAATAATAATAATAATAATAATAATAATAATAATAATAATAATAATAATAATAATAATAATAATAATAATAATAATAATAATTAATAATAATAATAATAATAATAATAATAATAATAATAATAATAATAATAATAATAATAATAATAAAGTTGGAAGGGACCTTGGAGGTCATCAAGTCCAACCCCCTGCTCAGGCAGGAAACCCTATACCATTTCAGACAAATGGCTGTCCAGTCTCTTCTTAAAAACTTCCAGTGTTGGAGCACTCACCGCCCCTGGAGGCAGGTTGTTCCTGCAAAAGAAGGCTTAAGACTGTATGGATTGGAAACATGCATAAGAGGCCTTCACCCTGCAGTGGATAGACAATGGCTAAAACGATGATTGATGATGATGATGATGATGAAGAAGAAGAAATGTATATATGAGTCTGTCTGTGTGTGTGTGTGTGTATATTTCTTTTGAGAGCAGGCATTGGAATTTCATTTTAATGTGTGCCATTGTGTACATAGGAAAGTGACAATGAAGGTTAACTTATCTAAAAAATGATCACATAACCCCAGGACACTGCAACCGCCATAAATACATGTCAACTGCTAAGCATCCGAATTTTAATCCATGTGACCACGAGGATGCTGCAATGGTTGTAAATGTGAAAAATAATCAAGTCATTTTTTTCAGTACCACTGTAATTTTGAACTGTCACTAAACAAATGATTGTAAATCAACAACTACCAGTATTCTATTTTCAAAATGACTTTTTAAAATAAAAATCATAGCTATTCACTAGCAAATAGCATATTAAAATCAAATATTCCAAAGTGAACATTTTCTAGTTATTTAAATGTAAAGATCGCCTTTAATGGCACAATCTTCCCAATTTGGCCAACAAAGATACAATGCAAGTGCTATAGTGAAACTATAAAGAACTGACAAAGCCAACTAATAACCATCAGCAAAACCGTTTATGATACCAATATTCAATCAGAATAGAGGTGGAAGGGACCTTGGAGGTCTTCTAGTCCAATCCTCTTGTTCAAGCAAGAGACCCTATACCCATGGTGACGAACCTATGGCACGCGTGCCACAAGCGGCACGCAGAGCCGTCCCTGTGGGCACGAGCACCATTGCCGGGCTCCTCCCCTCCCCCTCTCCACGCATGCGGGGTCCAGGAACGGCTGCGAGAGCTGGGTGGGATGAGGGAACCTATAAAAGGAGTTTTGGCGGGAGAGTAAGTGATGGCCTTTGGAAGCGACCAGTGGTGGGTTTAAAATCATTTAACAACTGGTTCTCTGCCTCGCCTTCCCTCCGTCTTGGTCAGGCTGGGCTGCTCGGGGGATCGGCTGGGGTGAGAGCAGGAGGGTGGGGGTCATCAGGTCCCGGCTGGGGGAAGGTGAGGGGGTCTGGCTAGGGGGGGCGGGAGGGCCTGGATGCCTCCGCGGAGGAAAGCTGCCCCCCCCACCAGCCAAGCGTCTCATCCACACTGGAGTCACGTAGGATTGCATAGAAGGGGCACCGGGCGGGGGGCTGGGGGAATGGCCGGCAGGGGGTAATCAGAACCGCCATCTCCCTTCCGCAGTGCAGCCCCATCGGCGTGGGCAGAGACGGCCCCGGGATGGCCGGAAAGGAGCCCTCATCTGGTGCGGGCCCTGTCTACATGGTGGCTCTGACAGGGGTGGCAGGAGGAGGTGGAGGGGCAGCCAGGGGTCTGGAGCCGCCTTGACTGCTTGCTAGCAGCCCGATGAGGCAGCGGATTCGTGCACCAGCTGCCCCTCCTGCTTCCCTGCATGGTTGACCGGTCGGAGCAGCAGTAGAAGCCACCCCCGTCAGAGCTGTCGAGTGGATGGGCCCAGGCAAGGGCTTCCTTCCGGCTGTCCCGGAGCCGTTTCCGCCCGCGCTGATGGGGCTCTGTGGCCAGTCCGCCATTATGCAGGACAGCCAGCATGCTGTGGCTGCTGACGGACACAGTTGGCCCCCGTGTGCTCGCTGGCCTCTGTGCGGGGGCCAATAGTGTCAGGCAGCAAATCCGGAAGCGAAGCTCTGCCGACCATCCTCGCACTTGTGGGGGCGGCGGCGGAAGGCAGGATCTGGCATGCGCCCACCCTTTGCCGCTGCTGCCCCACATCGTCCCGCATGCGACTCTGGGACGTGGGTGCGGGATGATGTGGGGTGGCAGCGGGGAGGAGTGTGTGTGTGCCACAGCTAAGCTTCCCCCGCCGCTGCCCCCACCAGCACGAGGATGGTCGGCACAGCTTCGCTTCCAGATCTGCGGCCGGCCAGGCTTGGCGATGCAGGGATCACTGCCACCGCCTCCTGCTTCCATGTGTGGTTGGCCGGTCAAGGGGCTCGGAGCAGCAGGAGCAGCAGCAGCCGCCCCCATCAGAGCCACCATGTAGACAGGGTCCGCACCAGGTGAGGGCTCCTTTCCAACCATCCCGGGGCCATCTCCACCCACGCCAATGGGGCTGCCATGATGCAGGACAGTCAGTAGGCTGTGGCTGCTGACAGACACCGTCGGCCCCCATGCGCTCGCTGGCCTCTGTGTGTGGGGGGGCCGATGGTGTCAGGTAGCAGCTGCTCCGGCCCCTGCCTCGCCTTGCCTTGCCCCACGGCAATTGGCACACCCACCCTGCTCGCCTCACCTCACCCCGCAGGACGAGCCTCTGGCCCAACGCCCCACCCGCCAGAGACCCCCTGGATCTTCCCCAACCCAGACGTCCCTCTCCACAAGCATCATCGAGGTGGCCACACTCACCGTGGCCACACCCACCCAGTTGGCCACACCCACCCAGCACCCGGCGATAAATAAATGGGTTTTGGGTTGCGGTTTGGGCACTCGGTCTCTAAAAGGTTCGCCACCACTGCCCTATACTATTTCAGAAAAGTGACTGTCCAGTCTCTTCTTAAAAACCTCCAGTTCAGTATTTTATAAGCTATCAGGTATGCTAAAGAGCCACACTAGCAGTACTCAAAGTACTCAAGTACTTTGGCCATCTAATGAGAAGGAAAGACTCACTGGAGAAGAGCCTAATGCTGGGAAAGATTGAGGGCAGTAGAAGAAGGGGACGACAGAGAATGAGGTGGCTGGATGGAGTCACTGAAGCAGTAGGCATGAGTTTAAATGGACTCCAGAAGATGGTAGAGGACAGGAAGGCCTGGAGGAAAGTTGTCCATGGGGTCGCGATGGGTCGGACACGACTTCGCAACTAACAACAACAAAGCAGTATTATATGTGTGAACTTCAATGTATCCATAACTTCTTGGTTAAAACTCATGGAGAATATTCAAGGCCATCCTCATGTGAAACACTGCATAAGTGACATAAGTGATTGCAACTGCTGGATACAGAAAAAGGCAACAGTTGGCACGAGATGTAGGTATGCCAAGAACGTCATGGATACAGACTCCATCTCAACAATCCTAATTCCTGAAGGATCTCCCAAAGTATGGCAAATACCAACTGAGTAAGGCATGTTGCAATCAGAGGCCTTTCTGGAAGGCTATTGCAGCCGAGAACCGAGCTATGGAATGAGCTGCAGAATGAAGCTGCTCCTTCAGCTGCAGAAGAAGTGGGCCGGCTGGGCAGGGCTATTCGTGTTGGAGATGAGTGGAAAAGACACCCCATCCCACCCCTGAAAATAAGAGCTGGTGCCTCTTTTGGAGGCAAAAAAACAACACAACCTCTTATTTTCGGGAAAACATGGTAGGATTCGGCTTACGTCTGTTTCTCCCTGTACTGATCCTGACAGCCTCTAGACACAAATAAGAGCTCAAGTGGTAATACAATCCCCAACTGATAATTTTTAAATGACAATGATAGTAAAGTAAATTAAATCTGGAAACAGACTTTGTCAATTATATATCACAACAGTCATTTGTCTTCCACTAACCTCAGCAATTGAAGAATTTAAAAAAATGAACTATTAGCTAAAATTAATTATACTGGCAGTTAAGTCTATTTTTTCAATCATTTGAGACAGTAAACCTAAAAAGCAATTATACTTTTTCAGACAACTGAAAAACACTTAATAAAAAGGAAAAACCAAAGTATTTGTAAAAGGAAGAATTTAAAAAATGTTTAAATGTCCATAATACATCACCTATTTTAAAGAAACTCCAAGAGAATATTAAAGTAGAAGCATTTCTACATGCTGTCAACTCTAGAACGAACCTGGCTGCAGCCATCTTGCTCATTCTAGGTTGCCACAAAGATAAGAGGGGGTGTGGAGGAATTTTGCTAGTCTAAACAATTTAATGTCCTGACATTAAACCATTCAAAATGTTATTTTTCCTGGGGTGCTGAGCCCTGGCTGCCTACCCACCATTTTGGGGAGGATAGCGAAGACTCAGCGAAGATCTCATTATGGAGAAAAACGATGAATCCACCGCTGGTCGCAGCAGGGATTTGGCTATCGGAGCGCAAGCAGCTGCTCCAGCCACCAAAGGTCTGTTGATGGGGGCCGGCCAAAGAACCGGATAATCCAGGCAGGGAAGCTGGTGCCGCAAGAGGGAACCACGATCCTGGCAGACCTCTATCAAGCAGAAGCAGTCCCTCAGTGCAGAAGCACCCCTAAAACTGCTGAAAAGGAGCTGTTGTTAATTCTGCTCCAAGGTCCTTCTTCCGCAGTGCAGAAGAAAGGGAAGGGGTCAATTGGTAGGGACCATTCCCTACCAGACAGCAGTCCACAGTCCCTCAGTCGAATAGCTGAAGGAGGAGTGACCGGCTGGAAGTCAGAGAAGTGGTTCCTGCAGCCCAGTATAAGTGTTCGATGGGGAGTAAGGTGAAGACCTATCTGTCACTTCCACCATCCTGCTGGAGTCTCAGTCCTATTGCTGGGGCCTGAGCTGTGTCGCCTGCTCCCCCATCAGCAGCGATCTCAAGCCCCCGATCCCAGCCAAGCCTTCTACAGCAGCGTCAGGCTGTGAGCCCAGGAGCCCAGCAGAGAGGATTCCGGAGAGTGGTACGACCAAAGCCCCAAGATTGGCAAGCTGCTCAGCGACCAGTGTACCTGGCCCCGCAACATCTGGAGCCACCCCCTATCAAGCTCACGTTCGATGGAGACCCCAAGAAGTTGCTTTTCTTCCTAAACCAAGTGTGGGTCTATTTTGATCCCTATGCTTATGCCTACCCCAATGATGCCACGATAGTGAATGCGGTGACAGCCAACTTGGAAGGGGAGGCAACGGAGTGGGTGACCAACCTTCATGATGAGGGGGCTCTGGAATTGCTGGATGCAAACTTATTCATGGAGCAATTGAGGGCAAGCTTTGAGGGTGAATCCCAAGCACTGCAGGAGGAAAAGGAGATCCACTGGTTGAGGCAGAGAGGTCGCCCAGCCAAATATGTTAAGGAATTCCGGAGGGTCACAGGTCGCCTGGGACAGTGGCCAGAGCGGTCGCTGATCCACTATTTCAAGCAAGGGCTGGATCGCGACCTACTTCAAGCATGCATATACCGAGGGATCCCAAACCAGCTAGGAGAATGATAATAACCTTAGACATCGAACTGGATCATGTCAAGACGCACTTAACCGAGCCATTGCGTTTGGAAATGGGACAGTATTGGGAAATCATCCGCTTTGTGGTGATCCCTAAGATGAAAGAGACTGCGATTCTAGGTTTGGCATGGCTTGATAAGTGGCGACCAAACATTTGGTGGGAGAACGGGGTGAGAACTCTTGAGATTGGCGACAGGACCCCTCCCCCCCGACCTTAGTGAGATAAAGGGGGTGACTGCAGTCGGAAGCCGGGGGAACCCGAGACATTAAAGGCCGCTGTAGAACAAATACCAGGGATTCAACTTATTCCCAGCGAATATTATAATTTGGCGGAAGTTTTTAGAGAAAAGGAATGTGACACACTTCCTCCCCAACGAACTACCAACTGCGCAATTGAAATTCTACCATGTGCCAAACTCCCAAAGCCAAAGATGTACTCTATGACATCTAGAGAGATGGAGGAACTAAGAGAATACATTGACAAAAATCTGGCCCGAGGGTTTATCCAGCCCACTAAATCACGTGTGGCCGCTCCAGTGCTATTCAAAGAAAAGACAAATGTGTCTTTGAGGCTCTACATGGACTTTAAAGGGTTAAATGCTGTCAGTGTAGAAAATATGTATCCCCTCCCTCTGATGAAGGTCATGCTAGCCCACTGGCTAAAGGAAAGATCTTCACAAAGGTGGACTTAAGGGACGCTTATTACCGGGTGCGAATTAGAGAGGGGGTTGAATGGAAGACAGCCTTCAATTGTCCTCTGGGGAGTTTTCAGTTCAAAGTAATGCCTTTCGGACTCCAGGGAGCCTCTGCCGTGTTTATGCAGCTGATAAACCAGGTGTTACATGATCACCTGTACAAGGGGGTTTTGGTTTACCTTGACAATATCCTCATCTACCCTGAGACTATGGAGGAACACGTCAAGTTAGTTCGGGAAGTGCTTAAGAAGCTGTTGAAGGCTAGCCTCTATGCCAAGCTCTCTAAATGCAAGTTCCATCAGACGTGCCTCGACTACATAGGTTAGCAAATCTCTAGTGAGGGAGTGGAAATGGACCCTGCCAAAGTCAAATTGGTGCTAGAATGGCAGCCTCCGCGAACCCTTAAGCAGCTTCAAAGTTTTTTCGCTAATTTCTATCCACAGTTCATCCCCTCTCTCACAAAACGTTCTATGCCAATTACTGAGTTGTTAATAACCAGGAGGGGGTGAAACCCTGACCTTGTCAATCTTTGCAATGGACTATGGAATTCCAGGCTATTTTTGAGCAATTAAAGAGACTGTTTGCAGCAGAACCAGTTCTTAAACACCCTGACCCAGAGGAACCATTTGTCATCCAGGCCGATGCAAGTGATGTTGCTGTGGGTGCTGTCCTCCTACAGAAAAATAATAGGGGGGACCTACAACCTTGCACCTATACCTCAAGAAAGCTTTCAGACACAGAGACATGATGGGCTATTTGGGAGAAGGAGGCTTTTGAGGTAAGATGGGCTTTGCTAACTTGGCGCCATTTCCTGGAAGGGAGCAAAGTGCCTTTCGAAGTATGGATTGATAATAAAAACCTGGAGGAACTAAAAATCCCTGGAAAGTTGTCCCCTAAGCAAGTTAGGTGGGCACAGTATTTCAATCATTTTAATTTCACTCTCAGATACCTCCCTGGCAGATGCTTTATCTAGAATGCCCCAATATAAAAGCCGCCAGGAGGAAGTTATTAATTCCATCATTTCTCTACCACAGTCAGCCTCTCAAGTAATCATGAGAGATCAAACACAGAGGAAATCCGATGAGCCCAATAGTCCATTAATGCAAAAATTCAAAGAAGAACTTAAAACAGACCCCTGATCTATCAGGATGGACTAGCCTGGAAGGGTTCAAAACTATACCTTCCGGTATCCCTCAGAATTCAAGCCCTTCAACAAAGTCATGATGCAAAACAAGCCGGTCATTTTGGGTTTCTAAAAACTTTGCATTTGGTGCAGCGGCAGTTTTGGTAGCCAGGCATGAAAAAAGACATTGAAAGTTATGTACAAAGAGCTGTGCTACCTGCGCAGCTATGAAAAAGCGCCTTGGAAAACCTCCTGGACTACTTCAGCAAGTGGCAGCCCTGGGAGGAGATAGCCATGGACTTTATTGTGGAATTATCTGAAAGCAGTGGGAGTATAGTAATCTGGACTGTCACTGATCTTTTTTCGAAGCAAGCTCATTTCATCGCTTGTTCAGGACTCTCATCTGCACAAAAGCTAGCCTGGTTATTTTTAAAGCACATCTATCGACTCCATGGAGCACTGAAAATGATTATATCAGATAGGGGGTTCAATTTACCACAAAATTCTGGAGGAAGTTTGTAAAACTGATTGGATCTACCCAGGGGCTTTCATCTGCTTTTCATCCGAGTATGAATGGATCGGCTGAACATACAAATGCAATGGTGGAAAAATACTTCAGATGCTATGTTAATTACGAACAGACTAATTGAGTGGACCTCCTGCCTTTCGCCGAAGTAGCGTACAACACTGTACATAGTAGCACTGGACTCATTCCGTTTAAAGTAGTCAGGAGTTTGTCCCTATGTCCAAATATTCCCAAGAACCTCCTACTTCGTAGATCCTAGATCAGTGGGTGACCTCGTTACAAACTGGGCGAATGTAAAGAAAGCTTTAGCCCAAGCAGCTAAGACGTACAAGGAACAAGCCGATAAGAAACGGTCTCCCCAGAGGCTGTTCCATGTGGGGGAGAAGGTTTACCTCTCCACTAAATAGCTAAGATTGAAATTGCCTAGCAAAAAATTGGGGCCTAAGTTTCTTGGTCCTTTTCCCATAATCATAATTATAAATCCTGTCACAGTTCAGTTACAACTGCCAAGGCTATTAGGGAAAGTTCACCCCGTTTTCCATTGCAGTCTGTTAAAACGAGTCACAGAATCGTCCTTATGGCCAATTCCTAAAAAGGCACGTCCCGTTTTAGTAGAGGGAGAAACTCATTATGAGATAAAACGTATCTTGGATTCTAGATTGTATAAGGGTAAATTACAATATTTAGTTCAGTGGAAGGGTTACCCCTTGTCAGAAGCCACCTGGGTGAAATGTACAGATGTGAAAGCAGATAGATTAATACAGAGGTTTTATGATAAACACTCTCAGAAATTCAGGGGGGATTCCTAACTTGTATTTTTGTTCCCTCTACAGGATTTGCTCTCTTCTTAGGGGGTCCGACTGTCAACTCTACAACGAACCTGGCTGTAGCCATCTTGCTTGTTCTAGGTTGCCACAAAGATGGGAGGGGGTGTGGAGGAATTTTGCTAGTCTAAACAATTTAATGTCCTGTGGGAACCAAAGTCATTTTTGCCCGTTGGATTGGGAGGGGGAGCAGTTAGATAGAAAGCCCGCCAAACTATTCTATTGGGAAACATAGCTGATTGCATAGCACTGGGTTGGGAAGTTTAACTTTGTAATAGTGTGACTCTTTGGAGGGACTTTCAGACTTGGTTTCACTTTTGACCATGCCGATACTATGTAACCAATAAATATGTTCTTTGAGGAAACTACTAGCCTCGGAGTTCTGATTTATTTGGTCTCATGTATTGGAACCATGACACGTGCATCAGTTGAATTCACAGGCCGTGTATAGAATACCAACTCTGAAAAACATTATCTTCCAACAAAAAATGCAAAACAGGGAAAAAAGACCAATAATTTTGAAAAGCCTTGTTTTAAATTATTTAATTTAATATCTCGTTTTAGAATTTAGCTTACCAGCATGAAGAAGCCTGTTCACAGATCATTTTATGTCTTATATTTATTTAGCATTCCTTTTGTTTGATTTAGGACAATTTTATATTTCTAAGTGCAACTCAAAAAGATGAAGCATAATTGACTTCCGGTTTGCCGACGCGGCCGCTGCGGCCGCTTGGAAGGCAACTCCGTCTTCCACATCTGATTTTCCTTCGCTGGGGGACCCTGGAAAGGGTCGAAAGTTGCCCTGTAGGGGTGACGAGCAAGGAGGGGACCCTCGCTTGATTGCGGGAGGGCGGCAGCCCTTCCGCTCGATCCGGGGCAGCCCTCCAAACTGGCGAAGAAAAGACCGGCCATAGCAATATGGCTCATCATTAGGCTGCAGACAGCCGAAGTCAAATCTACTATCAAGCACTTTGAAAGCAACACGGATGAAACTGGGTGAGATCTGATCTTCTCTTTACCCTAAGTACCTTCTTTTCCTGTAAAGGCTGTTTGAAGTATCTTCCCCGTGAGGAGAGAGGGAAGGGAATTTCTATCCCACCCTCTAAGAATAGCGGCGTCTGACTACCCAGAGGAATCAAAGCATTAAAAAGAACAACTTTAATCTAATTGGATTTATATGTTCCTGAAATTTGGGGATCAAAAATTTTCCTATTTCTATTGGAGACTTTTGTTTTTATCTACAAAAAAGAAATAAAATTGGAAAAAGAATTAGAAAAATTTGGAACTTAAAAAACTCTAAATTGCATTGGTGACATCTTGTGGTGAAGCTTGGTATTGCAATTTGTTATTTCCTAAAAAGAGACTTGGCTCAAAGCCCAGACCTTAGATAAGACCTTCCTGACCTTGGTACCATCTGTGAGAGCTGTAAGAGAACAGCTGGGCAGCAAAATTGGCCTACTTGAACTGTGAACGTAAACCTTTACTGACTTTTGCTTAACAAATAACTTTTACTAGAAAGACTATTTACAAATAAGTGAAAGAGATGAATGAAGACCAGGAAAAGATTCTTTCTATGTTGAAAGCAATACATGAAACCATACTTTTAGCTTGTGATAAAATAAGACCTAAAATAAAAGATCAAGATGCCAGCTTAGATGCACAAAGCCAAATTTTGACTACAACCAAAGAACCAACAATGCATAAGATAACAGAAGAAGCGGGACATCCAAATATTAAGACAGAGGACTCAGTTGACCAACAAATACAGCTGATGGAAAATCCAGAAAAGGAAGTGACAACATTGAAAATGGAAATGACTTTCTATATAAATCAGAAGAAATTTGAGAAAGAAGTAGAACAGATTGAATTGAAGACAAATATATTAGAGCAAACATGGAGAACTGGAATAACAGGGAGACAACTTAACGAATACAAATGGGCTAGTCCCTCCAGAAAACTGGCAATCAAATGGTCTCCTTTAATTCAAATAACATATATAAGAATAGAGGGAGATCTATTTGATGATTTAAAGGCACTGATATGGAAGCCTAGTTGGCAAAGGAAGAAAGCTAGAATAAGGTTGAAAAAACTGGGATTTTGACTCATTAGAGGGTTAAAGGAAGATGCTGAGATAAGGGGAATTTTGGTTATTAGATTTAAAATATTTGGAAACCAGTTGAAAATAAGGATTTTATCGGTTTAATATTTAAACATTAGACTTAAAAGGGAAAAGGAAATTAAATATTATGAATATGTTTGATTTATTGATTAACCCAGGCAATATATATAATGGTTTTGATTTATTAAAGGGGATATTGTGTTATTAAGTAGATGATTTAATATGGTGGGAAATAGATAACTCTTAGGAAATAGAACAAGATTATATTCAAATAGATAAAATGTGTATTTTGGATATTATAGTTTGTTATGAAGTGAGATAAGGGAAATTTTGGTTACCCAAAGTCTGAAAATTATAAATATCAAAGGTTAAATTGGAATATTGATAAGAAATTAAAAATTGAGTAAAAATCAAAAACAGGATATGGATTGTTTATGAAGATTGAATGTAATTAAGATATGTATAAGCTAAAAATTTATTGATAAATGTAATAATGATGTTCTTATTGAGTTGATATAATTAGAAATGTACTAACCTGAATATGAGACAGTAAATGTTAAGGGAAAAAGAGAAGAAATATTTGATGTTATAACCTGAGATTTGCATTAAGATTTTGTTATTGAACTATTGATTAACCCAGTCACCACGTTGCTTTTTAAATATTCAAATGTAAAATTGGAAAATTTATAAAATATTATTTAAAAAAAAGATGAAGCATAATTGCTCTTACTTACCGAACACACTCAAAGCAGTTACAAAATTTAGCAGCAGCTACAAATCATGCAAATTAACCTTGTTTTGTTGTGATACTAAACAAGTTATACGTTGCTACCTCCATGAATTTTAATTCTTGATGCTTTACACATTACGTGTAGGAGCAATTTGGCTCCTAAAAACTAGAATTCCATTCTTTTCCAAGCATCCAATTTTTCCCCAGACTGAAATTGTATGTGCATAAAACTGGATTGCCTATAACAGAAAATAGGTCACAGCACTGAGAAATACCCAGGATGTTTGAGGGGGGAAAATGTAATGTTCTGTGCTGGTCATAGTATATAGCAGTGATGGAGAACCTTTTAGAGACTGAGTGCCCAAACTGCAACCCAAAACCCACTTATGCATCGTCGAGTGCCGGGTGGGTGTGGCCCATTGGGTGGGCGTGGCCCATTGGGTAGGCGTGGCTGCAGTGGTAACGGCAGACTGGTTGGGAAAAGTTCAATCAATCAATTCCAACTCTGCAGGATCTTTTTTTTTCCCACGAGAAGTTGAAATTGACTGATTGAACCTTTTTTTTTTTTTTTTGCACACGGCGGCGGAGGCCTAAAGCGAAAAGGTTTTATAAAACCCAGCTGAAGGCCTAGGACTGGGGCGACGGCGCGCATGCCCACAGAGAGGGCTCTGAGTGCTGCCTCTGGCACCCGTGCCATAGGTTCGCCACCACTGGTATATAGCTAGCTTAGGAATTAAGAACTGTCCCCTTAAGGGATAGCCTTATGGATAATGTAGTTTATGTTACCTGGTCATATCTGTGTTCGAATTGTCCACTGGGAGGGACTTCTGTTTAATTACGGGATATCCTGGCTACGTGCCAGTCAGCGAGGTCTCTATGAAGTCCAGCCACGAGTTTTGTTTGCTTCGTTAGTATGGAAGAAGCTATTCTTTTTTTACCTACGTGATGGGTCCACATTATGATTTGTATTTCAGAAGAATCTCTACAGTAACTATAAGTTAATGTCTTGAGGATGCCTGATGAATTAAAGTAATTTGCATGAAACCCTTCCGTGGAGTTAATCTGCCTGTATCAAGCAAGATTAAGCAAGTTCCCTGCTCGATCCAGGACAATAAAAAAAGAAATTAGTCTTCTTCTGCCTGCAGAAAGTAAAAAAGAATTAAATCTTCTACATTTGCCTGCCTAAAATCTTCGCCTGCATGCCTCTTCTGCCTGCCTAATGTAAAGAGACAATTTAGAAACGGAGAGATGTGTATGTGTTTGAATCTTCTCTGCCTGGCTAAAGTGAAAAGATCGCTTTCCCATTTGAAAAGAGTCAGCATTTCCAAGTAGAAAAATTGCATCTTCGCTCAAAGTAAGAAAGAACTCTGTTTGCATTTGACTAAGAGATTACTCTGAAACTCAGAATTTGCATGACAAGGCCAGCTAGCCAGCCCACTCTGCATGTGAAAAAACGACAGCCCCCACAGAAATCTCTTCGCACGTTGGAATGCTCACAGGGGAGATAAATGATTCTAGTCTATGTTTAACAGAAGCCAGCCATTCAGCTGTTTCCTTAAGTCTTGCTTGAAAGGCTAGCAGCCAGCCCCCTTTAGAAGGCAAGCTTCCACAGTCCAAGTTGGAATTTCTATCTCGGGAAACCAAGCCCTTAGAGATCCCAGAATCAGACTTTCAGCTTTGCCATTCTTATCAGAGGAACCAGGCAGCACCCAGTCTATCCTAAGCGTAGTCTAGGTGCAGCGCCCTCTGGTGGCCAATCCGCAAACAATAGGCCTGTATTCAAGCTATCTGTATACAACGCACCCTAGTGGCCTAGACGCAGCACCCTCTGGTGGCCAATCTGCAAACAAAGGCCTGTATTCAAGTTATCTGTATACAACGCACCCTAGTGGCCTGGGTGCAGCGCCCTCTGGTGGCCAATAAGCAAACAACAGGCCAGCATTCAAGCTATCTGTATACAGCGCACCCTAGTAGTCAAAGAGTAAATTCTACTAAAGGCTTTTAAAATATCCAGGAAATCCTTTCATTCTTCTCTAGTCATGGCAGAGAATCCCAATGTGCCAGAAGAGCAGGTACCTCCAACTAACCTCGATTTGTGTGCAGAACCTGATGTACAAAATTTAGAAAAGGCAGAAACGTCTCAGAAACCTTATGACTTGAGGCATCGAAGAAAGCCCATTGAAGCCAAGCGGTCAAACCTGCTGGAGACTTGGGATAGCCTCTATCAACGTCATGAAAATTCCTGGGAGAAGCTGCAGAAACTCTGCGACGCATCCAAAGATAAGCTTTCTCCCAAGCGCATTCGCTCATTGGAAGAGGATATGGAAGAGCTTTGCATGCAATGGACAGGTTGGGAACGCCGCCTCATAGACATCCAGTCGCAGCTAGGAGATTCAACACTCAAAGAGGAAATGCAACACCTCAAGCTGATTAACAAAGAGCGTGAGAAGCTCCTACAAAGTAGTAAAGAGTCTCTCCAAACCGAACTTCAAGTGAAGGGCACACTGAGCGAGAAGGCCGAGTCCGAAGTGCCCCATCGTTCCCATGCGCCATCCCAGCAGTCACATGTGGCTTCCTTTCACTCCTCTAAGAAAGCCTCATCCTTTCATCTTAAGTCACAACGGTATCAGGCATGTACCAGCATGTCACAGCAATCTTCTGTCTCAAGAGCCTCCCGTCACTCTAAAGCGTCTTCTCGTCATAGCCATTCGTCCCGAGTCTCTAGGGCAGAGAGCCTGGCCGCTCAAGCATCACAA
This sequence comes from Azemiops feae, assembly GCA_023970755.1. NCBI lineage: Eukaryota > Metazoa > Chordata > Lepidosauria > Squamata > Viperidae > Azemiops > Azemiops feae. The sequence continues at coordinate 225,700 of JALGBA010000071.1, read as the reverse complement.
GCACGAATCAATGCTGCGGCGGACAACGCAGCTCTACGTGTGGCAAAAGCAGAGCAACTGCAAAAGGAAGAAATGGCCAAAATGGAGGCTGCAGCAGCTTTACGTGTGGCAGAAGTAAAGCAACTGCAAAAGGAAGAAATGGCTAAACAAAGGGCAGAAATGGCCAAAGCTCAGGCCAGGCTTGAGTTTCTACAGCGCAAACGGGAGACAACAGAAATAGCAGCAAGGGCTGCAGCTTTACAGGCAGAGGCCAAAGGCGTTGCCTTCATGCCCAACTTTGAAGGTCCAGAAAGTGGAAGCCCGTACAGCCATGTCAAGGCCTACGTAGATGACCAGAACACGCTACATGAGCAGGAAGGAGCAACATGGTTGACCACAAATCTCCAAAAACCAAGTGGACAGGAAGGAGAATCTCAACCACCAGATGCGCAAACCAGTCAGAAAGCCGACATCGCACCATCTGGATCACGAGACCTCCGGATCTGCAAAGCTTACCCCAATGAAGCAAGACGCAAGGGGTGATCGGATTGGTCCATCTGCAACAACGACTCCCCAGCAGGTGGGCACACAAGAAGCCGCGATCCCTAAACTCAATGCAAAAACAAGAGAGTTCCAGCTAAACCTTCAAAGCAACTCGAAAATGGACTTCCGGCCCAATGAAGGTGATCGGCCTGCCCAGCAGCAAGGAAAACAACTCCCGTATGTGTCATGGGAAGATGTCTTCATCAGGAAGTACTCTGAAGAAAACTGCCAGCCGTCTTTGGCACATGCCCCTGCTCTTGGGAGCAATGCCTATGAGGATCAACGAGAAGCCACTAATCATGCTCCTAACGACTTCAACATCGGGCCACCTCAGCCCGCTTACAACTCCTATATTACTCAGATAGACCCTCCAACATCCTTGAGAAGGAGAACAGGGTCACCCCGGAAAGGAAGGTTGGATTTGGCATCCAGTGGTGTACAGAAATTCTCTGACAAGCCGGGGAAGGAGTATTTTCTTTAATATATATTTTCTTTAATATATATTTTATTAGATTTTATAAGGGTGGGAAGGTTACATCAAGGTGCTTAGGAAACAACGTGGAGATGGGTACATCAAACATCCAAAAGAAAAATCATAAATATATAGCTCAAATTAATTCATTATAAGTTCCCTATTTCCCTCATATAATATTACATATTCAAATTAATACACTTCTAAATAAGAGTTCAAGCAATCCAGTCAGACATCAATCACATTTCAGTTATAAAGATCCAAATCCTGTTTTTAAGCTTTACTAATTTACAGTTACCATATTCCAATTAGCCTTAAATAAACATATTATTAACACTTCGGGTATCCCTCATTTCCCTTTTCTCTAACATAATAATTATATCTAAAATGAATATATTATTCCCACAATAACATTCTTATGTTTTATTTATTAATACCATTTCTTCTCTTATCACCAATCCCTCTTATTCTCCTTCTATTACAAAATAATTATCTTATTTGAAATAAAAATATCAGTCCAAAAGATACATTTCTATTTTAAATATATATTCTATCAATCAATCTATATCTATAAAAGTCTTTTTAACCCAGTAAGTAAAGTTTACCCCTCCAAATAATTATCATATCTGAAACAAAATATTATTACAAAGGATATCCTCTTACAGAATTCACGTACTCCGTTAGTTATTGAATCAGTCAAAATCTCTAAAGCCTTTTTAACCCATTGAATGAAATTTTAAAACACATTTTTAAATCTAACTCTAGGTTTCTTTCTGTGCCACACCGGTTTCCATAGTAAGGTTTCTACGTCATCAAACCACAATATTTGAAAAAAGGTATTTCTCAGCACTTCAGATTGGTCAAGGTTCTCTTCCCTTTCTTCTAGTGGCCTTTGAATGGTGTAGGCAGTTTTATTCCATGTTGTAGTTACTAGTTGATTATCCACGTTATCACAATTTTCAGTAACTTGTATCTGGGTGTAAGTCTCTATTGGTTTTGACAATTCAGACATCTCAGTTAAAGTTATTCTTTGATCATCAGGCTTCTACATAAATTGTATATGGGGTTGTGTAAAATTGATTTGTTCAATAGTTTCCACAATTTCTCCCGATATAAGTTCATAGTTGAGTTGTAGGTATGGCTTCTCTTTAGGTTGTATATGTTGTTTAAAGGCCTCTTTGGAGTTACTCTGTTCCTTCTCTATTGTTCTTCGGCCTATAACTTGATCCGTTAAAATTTGAAAGTAAGATTTCATGTACTCCGTAGCTTCCAAGATTTTTTCCAGTATAAGTTCATAATCAAGCTGTGGGTAAGATTCCTCCATTTCAGTGGTGAAAAAAGTCTTTTAATCTTTTAGTGAAGGCTATATTTAGTAAAAGTCAACAAATATTCACCTCCAATTCCTAGTAGGCAAAATCACCATCCAGCTGTTTCAAGTTATCTTTACCCTTATCATCCTCCAGCAAAAAAAATACAGTTGCAGTAACACTTTTCATCACAAGATGTCCTCAGTAGGCTGTAAAGTCTCTCTTTCCAAGTTAATAGATTTTTTGTTTTTCACATTAAAAAAGTAAAAAAGAAAGGCATCTCCAGGATAGTAAATAGCGTGGTTATAACAGTAATGTTCAAAAGTAGAAATATTTTCAGGATCCCTCAGTATTCCAAGAGTTAAATAGTAAATAAAAAATTAGCTGTTTTATTTTTTTCAGTTTCCAAAGCTGTTTTTCCCACAGTGCCGAAATGCTGTTCTCTCACAGCAGGGAAGTAATTCAAATTCAAAAGCTTTTTACAGGAGAGTAATTAGGGAAAGAGGGGGAAGGAAAGGTCTCACCCGGATTCTCCACGGGGGCTCTTTGTGCTTAGCTGTTCTTCTGGCTTTCGGCTGGCGCAGCGAAGTGATCGTCCATTTTACTGGGCGATCTTTTCTCCGACGGCCCTAAGGAGCTGGCTCAGACCGAGGAAGGAGTTGCCGCCCTTCCCCCGTCGACGAGGGCCTCCTCAATGGTGGTCGCCCCTCCAGGGCGACTTTCGACCCGATTAAGGGTCTACTGGCGGAGGGAAAAACAGCCGGTGGAGAGACGAGGCTCTCCGTGCGACTTCGTCTGCCGCGGATCCGGAACCGGAAGCCGGAAGGAGTATTTTCTATGGAAGCATATCTTCATTTACGACGAAAGGTTACGGCCAGCAGAAGAACTTGGACATATGATAGCATGGCTGGGACCAGAATCGGCAGACGTAGTGAAGGACATCTACTCATCCCAACTAGGTAATCCAGGCACCGCCCTTAGCCAAGCTTGGGATATGCTCGATCAGCAATATGGTGCATCTACGTTGACGGAGTCCTCGTTTTTGGATCGTATCAACGAATTTTCTGACATCAGTATCAGTGAACCTCGCAAGCTGTGGAAATTCTCTGCCCTCCTCACACAGCTGCGGACAGCACAAAAGGATCCTACCTTGGCAGGACTTATTTGTCTCGACCAGTACAGGACGCAAAAGTCTATTGTTCAAAAACTACCACAGCAGTTAAGTGAAGAATGGATCAAGTTATCTGCCGCTTATAGGGCACAGAACCTAGGGAAAACCCCCCTTTTGCTGCTCTTGTAGAACTCGTTGCTCACCAAACAATGCTGTACAATGACCCTCACAGCCTCGGCATCAGGGAAAAATGGTTTCCAGCTGCCAAAAGGACCAGTCAGAACTCTGGTTTAGCTAAGGGTCCATTGCAACTGCAAAGGGAAAAACCCTTGTATCCGTGCATAAAACAGAGGTCGCTACCTCGCCCAGGAAGAATTCAGACGAGCAACTCTCGAAGAAAGCTCAACCTAAATCTCTGCAAATACAGAAAGACCTGATCTGTCTGTTCCATAAATCCTCACATTCTCTGAACAAGTGCAGAGAATTTGGAAAGAAGTCCCTGGACGAAAGGAAAGCTTTGATCAGGGAGTACAAGGTCTGCTACAAGTGCTGTGAGTCTACGGAACACATGACCAAAGCTTGCGCAGCTAAGATGAAGTGTCACCTATGCAAGAGTGACAAGCACCCGGGAGCCCTGCATCCAGACTCTGAGCAGCTACAACAAGTAACTTCTACTACTCCTTCGACCAAGGAGCCTCAGCATGGCTCCAAAGCGCACCCAGAGGCGACCGCGAGTGTCAACTGCACGTCAGTATGTGGCGACTCACCATTCCCTCGTTCATGCCACATCTGCTTAGCTGAAGTCTACCCCGCCGGACGCCCAGAAGAAGCCATGAAGATGTATGTAATATTGGACACACAAAGCAATCGCTCATTAGCTAGGTCAGCATTCTTCGACCTCTTTGATGTCCAAAGTGAAGAAACGCCTTTCACAATATCAACATGCACTGGGCCACAGAGCACGGTGGGGAGGAAAGTCAATGGACTCTGCATAGAGTCATTAGATGGGAGTTCACAGTTCCCACTGCCGCCATTGATAGAATGGGATGCCTTACCAGATAATCGCAGTCAGATCCCAACGCCAGAAGTAGCAAGCGCCATACCTCACCTGAACCACACGGCTGATCACTTTCATGCCCTAGATCCTGAAGCCGAAATCCTGCTTCTGTTGGGAGTGGACGCCCCTGACGCCTTTGCCTACCACAGAATAGTCAGAGGCCCAACAGGCTCCCCAATTGCCTTTAAGATGGAACTTGGATGGGTCATCTCAGGAACGGTCTGTGTCGATCGGCTGCAAGCCCCAACCCAGGTGAATGTCTCAGCGACCTCCATTCTTAGTAATGGGAGAGCATCCCACTTGAAACCATGTCAAGAACACTTCACGCTTTCGACAATCAAAACTGTTTTAGGAGAGACAATGTTCCAAACCAGCAAAGACGACAATGACTTGACCTTATCGATAGAGGACAAAGAATTTCTACAGCTCATGAATAAGGAATTTCTACAGGATGCTACAGGGCGTTGGGTAGCCCCACTACCCTTTCGCACACCCAGGCAGCGTCTGCCGAACAACCATGAGCAAGCTCTTTCTCGCCTCAACAGTCTGAGGAGAATCTTGAACAGGAAGCCCGAAATGAAAGTTCATCTAGTGGAGTTCATGGACAAGATGATCCAGAACAGACACACCGAGCTTGCCCCACCCCTGAGAAAAGATGAAGAATGCTGGTATCTACCATTCTTTGGAGTGTATCATCCACAAAAGCCACGTCAGATACGAGTAGTCTTCGATGCCAGCGCACAGTTTCAAGGCATCTCCTTGAACAAAGTCCTTCTTACAGGGCTTGACCTGACCAACAGTTTGTTTGGTGTGCTTATCCGCTTCAGAAAGGAGGCTATAGCAGTGATGGCTGACATTCAACAGATGTTTTATTCATTTTACATCAGGGAAGATCATCGCAATTACCTGCGCTTCCTGTGGTTCAGTGATGAACAGACAACCAAAAGATATCAGAATACAGAATGCGAGTGCACGTCTTTGTGAATGGTTCTTTCCCCGCAATCGCTAACTACGGCCTGCAACACACTACTCGTGGGGGCGAAGCCAAATACGGTGCAGATGCCAGATGCTTTGTAGAACGGAATTTCTATGTTGACGGCCTAAAATCTGTACCCACTCCAGCAGAAGCCATAGGCCTATTAAAAAGGACACACCAGATGTTAGTGACAGCCAACCTCAGACTGCACAAAATTGCACCCAACAGTGAAGAAGTGTTGGAAGCCTTCAATCCCGAAGACCACGCTAAAGGGTTACAGGACCTCGATTTTGGCATCGATGTTCCTCTTATCCAACGTAGTCTCGGTCTATGTTGGGACTTGAAGAAAGACATCTTTACCTTTAAAGCTCCAGCACAGAACACCGTCTTCACAAGAAGAAGAGTCCTGTCCACAGTGAATAGCCTGTTCGACCCTCTAGGGTTTGCCGCACCAGTAACGGTCCAAGAGAGGCTCCTTCTACGCGCGCTCTCCCAAAGCACCAGAGACTGGGACGAGCCGCTTCTGCTAGAACAGAAGCAAGACTGGGAGACGTGGCGTACATCCCTAAGTTGTCTCCAAAGCGTCCACGTGCAACGCAGTATGTCTCCATCTCACCTGCCGCCGCACCAAAGAAAGAATTGCATGTCTTCTCAGATGCGTCGACGAAAGCAATAGCAGCCGTAGGATACATCAGAGTCTACGGCAGGGAGAGTGACGTTCACGTCGGTTTCGTCATGGGAAAGGCAAAACTAGCACCACAACAAGGTCATACCGTACCAAGGTTGGAACTCTGCAGTGCCGTGTTGGCCGTAGAACTTGCAGACCTGATAACAAAAACGATAAGACCTTGAGCTGCAATCCATCACCTTCTACATGGACAGCAAGGTGGTGTTGGGCTACATTCACAACCAAAGCAGGCGTTTCTACGTCTATGTAAGCAATAGAGTGGAAAGGATCCTTCAAATCCTGAGCAGTGGCAGTATGTGCCAACAGATCAAAATCCAGTGGACCAGGCCACGCGGTCCATTCCTGCATCACAGTTGGCAGAATCGATCTGGCTAAAGGGTCCTGAGTTCTTAGCTCGTCCAGACAACCTGATGTCACAGAGACCAGAACACTATGCGCTTCTAGACCCAGATCAAGATGCCGACGTTCGACCTCAGGCACCCAGCAAATCACTCAGACAGGACAAGAAAATGACCGTCCAGACCATCTGCTTGTCGACAACGGTCAAGGAGACAGAGAAATCGCCCTCTAACCATTCTCTAGAACCGGCTCGCTTCGAACGCTTCTCCAGATGGAGACTTCTCATACTGGCCGTAGCAGTGATTGTTCGTTTTCTGCATTGCGAGATAAGCTTCTCAGACAGCTATCTCCAAGCCGAGAGAGGGATTCTACGAAGTGTGCAACACGATGCATACCCGGTGGTTTTCGTGTGTCTGAAAGCTAAGAAGCTTATCCCAGGGTCTAGTTCATTGCTGAAGCTGAACCCGTTCCTCGATAGCCATGACTTACTTCGAGTGGGGGGGGCGTCTAGATAAGGCTAAAATAGCCCCAAACATCAAGCACCCTATCATCCTTCCCACTCGTCAACATGCAACGCGCCTGCTGGTCCAACACTACCGGTCCAACACTACCACGAAACCGTCCACCATCAAGGCCAGCATTTCACAGAAGGTGCCATCAGAGCTGCTGGATTCTGGATCGTGGGAGCCAAAAGGTGCATCGCTACCGTCTTGTACAGGTGCCTGCATTGTCGCAAACAGCGGGGCACGACACACCAGTTGATGGCTGACCTGCCACCCGAGCGCCTTAGTCCCGGACCACCATTCACCAACGTAGGCCTAGACGTCTTTGGCCCTTGGTCCGTGACTGCTTGTCAACAGCAAACGTTGGGCCATCCTCTTCACATGTCTTAGCATTCGAGCCGTTCACATCGAAGTCATCGAATCCATGGACACTTCTTGCTTCATCAATGCTCTGAGAAGGTTCCAAGCCTATAGAGGCCCAGTTAAGGTGTTTAGATCTGACCGTGGAACTAACTTTGTGGAAGCCTACAAGGAATTACAGAGTGACGAAGGCATTCGCCTCGATTCAGCAATTGATAAATACCTAAAGGCCCAAAACTGTGTATGGACATTCAATCCTCCCCATGCATCCCACATGGGAGGAGCGTGGGAACGCATGATTGGCATAGCCCGCAAAATCCTGAATTCCACGTTGACAAAGACACCCACGCTGACGCATGAGATCCTCACCACCCTCATGGCAGAAGTGGCAGCTATCATCAATGCTTGACCTTTGGTTCCAGTTTCCTCGGATCCTGAAAATCCAACTATCCTCACCCCGGCCACCTTGCTAACCCAGAAGACAGGCGACTGGCCAGTACCATTAGGAAACTTTGTTCCAAAGACATGTATAAACAACAATGGAGACAAGTTCAATTGCTCGCCAACACCTTCTGGAAGCGCTAGAAGAAAGAATACTTGTCTACCCTACAGGATCGCCGCAAATGGAAGACCAAAGACCCTAACCTCGAAGAAGGAGACCTTGTCTTGTTGAGACAAGGACGCACATCGGAACTCGTGGCCCATAGGGCTTGTGCACCAAGTTCTACCCAGTTCTGATGGACTAGTTCGTCAAGTTGAAGTCCAGACCATGAAGCCAAATGAGTCATGTCATGACTCAAAGACTCTCGTTAAAAGGCTTTACACCAGACTGATCACCGACCTGGTACTGTTGATGAGGAAGACCGAACTTGAACATTGAACCACGAGCTATGCATGTTTTGTGTTTACCTCATAACCGCATTGTTTTGATGCTATGTCTTTGCTTATTTTAGTTAATAGTTAGTTAATAGTGGAAATTGTATAATTCGAGGCGGGGAGTGTGCTGGTCATAGTATATAGCTAGCTTAGGAATTAAGAACTGTCCCCTTAAGGGATAGCCTTATGGGTAATGTAGTTTATGTTACCTGGTCATATCTGTGTTCGGATTGGCCACTGGAGAGTGACTTGTTTAATTACGGGATATCCTGGCTATGTGCCAGTCAGCGAGGTCTCTATGAAGTCCAGCCACAAGTTTTGTTTGCTTCGTTAATATGGAAGAAGCTATTCTTTTTTTACCTACGTGATGGGTCCAGATTATGACTTGTATTTCAGAAGAATCTCTACAGTAACTGTAAGGTAATGTCTTGAGGATGCCTGATGAATTAAAATAATTTGCATGAAACCCTTCCGTGGAGCTAATCTGCCTGTATCAAGCAAAATTAAGCAAGTTCCCTGCTCGATCCAGGACATGTTCCAGGACTGAATTTTATTCCCCTATGGAATGTATTCTACATATGTTCTATTTACAGTAATATATTGAAGGAAAATATATCCTCAAGGTGATATATTACTTTAGCTGTTTTTAAGTTCTTCCAAAATAATGTTTGGATTCTTCTCTCAGTGAACTTGATCTTTCAACAGAATTAAACTATTATTAACTAACTGTTCCTCAACAGACTGTCTGAACAGTTATGGTAAACAAGTCCAAGCTTCTTTTGATTTGTATAACCTGACACACTAAAAGATCGTATAAGATATATGCAATTCAAAAATGTTGCATTAAACATATGAGTGTCATGCTGCAATCTAGTGGGAAACAGCAAAAATATAACCATGTAAAGAATTTCCCTTCTTGGCCTTATCTGCATCCATTCATATGCTACTTGCAACCATTTTTTTGCATCTCAATATCTCATATTGTTATTATTTCCCATCTCAAAATGCATCCCAAATATTAGAGATGTTTTTCCTACCTATTTCTGAGAACAGGCAACTTTGGAACATTATTGCTAATGTTTTTTAGCAAAAAAACATTATTGGTAAAATAATAATTTCTTTTCTCACATCTTTCAGGTAATCACCTATCTGCTGTATGCCATGATGAAATACGTTAGGAATAGATTCTCCTGGAGAATATGTATGTGGTCACTAACAGTCAACACCAACTTAATGGCACATAATCAATCAATCAATCGATGATGAAATGTAAACAAGTCTAGTACCAGTTTGCACCTATTCATGTGTTCCACTCTATGGTGGTTCATACACAGGCATGTTACTATAAGCTGGTGTCATTTCTTTTAACTCAAATAAAAACACATAGAAAAAAGCGAGAGCTAAGCACATGGCAATTACCATCACAACATACTAGTTTCTCTCTTCTGAATAAGATGACATTTGGCACTGATGACCATGGGGAAGTGTGCACAGAAGTTATACTATAAATAACTGTACGGCATAAGATTTAGTACACATAATGCCACTTACATGATGCTGAAACTAAGCCTGGGTCTGCGTTCCAACAGACAGTGGCATATCAATAAACACATAAATACCTAAATTATTCTCTAAAAGAAGTACTTTTAAAGCTCTAGTGCTTAGGCATCTAGACAATACATGGAACCTCAGCAAGCCTGTTAGTTCATTAAAAATATCTAGGCCTTAGGAGAGTATCTAGCCCCGTCAGATCATGTATCAGCTACAATATTTTCTAATCCATCCAAACTACCAACAGATCCATTCAGTAACTTTATGGTAAAATACACTCCACCCAGTTATAATCTATTAACTTCAATAAATGGAAAATGTAGCATCTGGATTGCTAATCTATACATAAGATCATGCTAATACAAAATATCTACACAAATACCTACAGTTTTCCCAAGTTCATTTTACTACTAAAAGTCTTAGGGCCTGACTCTATTAAGGATAACTTTTCTCATTACAGACTGTCATGCTTGATAGGTAGAAAACTCTTTTGAATTCACCCAGTCAATTTTCCCTATTTTTGAACAAATCTCACTGCATTCCCCACGTTAACTCTGTATTTACAGAAAAAGACCAGAAGATCCCATTGTAAAATAGTATTAACTAAAAAAAAAAACTTCATCTTACAAAATCAGTGAAGGAAAAGCTACCTGATTTTACTAAGAACCAGAAAGAATACTGCTTTACTCCCTGATTTAAGAGATAAACTCTATAGCTAGTGTATAAACCACTTCCACGTTTCCAGCTTAACTGCCATTCACCATGGCTCTAACATTACCATTTGTTCAAACTACTGAAAAGATTTCACACATGTTTTATGCAACATGCAGCAACTGATCTTTGAAGATGTACTCCATGTTCTTTTAATGTCTTCTATATTATGTTTCCATGGCAATATCTTGGCCTTAGCCTTAGAATTTGGAGATTATATACAAAATATGTATAAAGTCTTATGAATATGGATGATACTGGAATTTTATACATTCTAAAAAATAAAATCTGAAACATAGTTAGCATATATATATGCATGTTAGCTGTTATATGCATGTTAGCATATAAATTCTTACACTCTCTTAACTTGAAAGAAAAGTAATATCCCTTATTGTAAAAAAAAATAATTTCTCCTATTTAAGAAACATGAAACTACAAAACATTATGAAATGTATAATGAAATCTCTCTGCAGTTCCAGAAACTACCTATAACAACTACCAGAAGTAAAATGGAGACACCCCAAAAGTAGAATATATCCACCAACTCTCCCTTTTTATGACCCTGTAATTCCTTACTTCGGGGTAGAGTTGGGGCAACTGGATGGAGCTGAACGTTTACTAGCCAGATGCCCTTCATGATATCACACAGTGTTCGCAGCAGATATTTTTTTCTTTGTGCCCTTGAAGAGAAACATCTGTTGCTACCTAGGGTTGAACTCTCAACCTTCCAAGTGGGAGGTGAGCATCTTCAAAGTATATTTACCAACAGTAAAATTCACCTGATTAACCTGCTATTATGCACACTGAGAGGGGAAGTAGAAAGAAGGAAAACCAAAGAAGGAAAACTAAAACCAAAACTATTCCATCTATAGAAAGGAACTTGAACATTCTGCTCTGATCTTCAATCAGAAAAAAGTTTTAATGTTAAGTTAAATTGTAGCTATTAAAGCTTCATTACATGTTTGCCTGATGTAAACCACAATAAAATTTGTTAACAGTGATTTGTGAATCTACCCATAGTGGCTGACTACAATGTATAAATCAAGCTACTATGGTTTGAAGAACATATTATGATTTTTAAAAGTCCAGACTATAATGTTTGAGCCAAGCATTTTGTTAATTCTTTGTCATTAACCACTAAAATGATAATTAAAATACAAAGACTTCTATATGGCAACGAAGCTTGTATCTGAATACATACACACACACACACACACACACACACACACACACACACAGCGCATTATATTATTTTATTTCCAGTCATTTCCCTTTTTCTACACATAGGAATCACAAAAATAACTAAGAATATCTCCAGAGGTGTTAAGGAAACCTCCAGTCCTATAAAGGCTAAAATGAGATCTCCGATGTCAGATATTACAATTTTGGTGTAGGGATGTACAAAATTATCCATGCATGCAACAACTAATTCTGGGTAGTCCATGTCTGAACTGAAACACATTTTTTTCCAGACACAGGACTGACAAAGTATATTGTATATTCTATATAAAAGTGGGAAGTCTCTTATATGGGAGAGGGTAAAGAAAACAAGAGTACACAGCAGTATACAGCAGCTAAGGAGAAGTAACAAACTAACAGAAACATGGAGAGAACATATGGATTAGTAGAATAGCTGCCAGTATCAAAATGAATGGCTACAAGTACAGTATATCTACCTGCCTTCCCTTTGCCCTACCTCCCTTTAGTTACAAGGCAGTGCCCTTGGCTTTATGTATTTAGGAGTTCAGAGCAGCCGCAGGCAGATTAGTTGAGTATGCCACACATGAAACCAAGGACATCTGCTGTAGCAGCTAAAGAGAAGTAGGGAAAGTAAGTTGCTGCGGAAAATCAGCAGGTTAATTATCCACCACTGTATAGCGTATCCAACTAGTTTACAATTTTCTAAGTCTTTCTCTACCTCTTTTTAAAGGCCACCAATAATGACAAAACTTTTGGCTTTAAATATGAGGTAATGAGAGGTTCAGAAATTAAAACGTTGGGAGGTTGAGGTGGTAAGTTAGCACACAGGCATATACAACAGGGAGAAGAAAAGTGAGATGCACCAGGCAAAACCCTAACTAAATCTGGAACATTTAAAATATTTCAAGTTTCAGTTCAGCTGACTCATACCCAACTAAAATAGTCCGACAGAATTTGAAAGCACATAATTTGAAAGCACTATCTACTGGTTCAAGTTTTTTTTTTTTAAGTTCATTTTGGACACATTCTTATTTTACAATGTACAAAGGTCAATTGACTACCTATCCCTACTCATTTTTAACCACAAGCCCATAATTTAAACAGTTAAAATGTTTCAACACTAAAATTAGTAACTTTTTGACTATATTACCCTAGTGTTAATCTGGAAGACTATACAATTCCTCCATATAATTCAAATCTGTGATAGAGAGCAAGCTATTATATTTGATAGACTATTAAATCTACTTTCATAGGAACATTATACTTAATACAATTTGACTTTTAATATATGACTATGACAAAGGTAAATTTTCATTATTTCTCCTCAGCAAAATAGCAGATTGTTTTCAATAGAACAAGCTAATTTGAATCTCAAGATTTTTTTTAAAATTGCCAAAAAGGATTACATTGCTTTCCAAAACAAAAGCTCTCATATTACATAACCATTAAATATAAACATTGAAGAGTTCTTACCTGTAAATCTGTCTTCAGCCATTTGGAATCAAATCTAATCTGAGCAGCCAAACAAAAGGATTCAGAAGACATTTTCTCTTTTCCAGCTAACTGTTTTGGCTGGCTTGGCAACCTATCATAATATATATATATGTATATATGTTTTATTAAGAGTGACAGAATAATCTACTCAAGTATATTTGCACACATATTCTCCCCAGATGATGTCATGGTTTCTTAACCATTCACTACTGCAAATTACAGCAGTCCAATAGATATATTGTAAGCAGGGAAACAAGATCATTAGTACTCTGTTGACAAGAGATCTGTTTATATCATACCAGAGTCCTCCCAAAGCTGGAGTGAAAAACATCCCCTTCTATTGCACCACACTATATTTTCAGAAGCTTCTGCTACTGCTCTCATTCAGGCTTGTAATTGGTGCATGAAATAAATAATTAACAATTATGCAAGCCAACAAAACCAAACCATTCATCTTTGCTCACCCTGAAAAAGCAAGTGATGCCTGGAAGAATTAAAACCACTTTCACTAGAACTCCAGCAATCCTGTATTTCTTCTCCAATCTCATCATCAATCTAATTCACTTTAATGAGAGGCTGCACCTATTATTATCATGCACGTATTTATTTATTTATTTATTTATTTATGCTATTTTAAGCTACAAATCCTTTTGCTAACCAAAGCACACACATGTGGCAAGGGAAGAGAAAGTGCCATCTTGGACAGCAATCTCCAACGCTGCAAAATAATAGTTCACGGTGTTTACATTTCTGGAGAACCCTTTCACTTGTACTGTTATTTATTTTGTTACGAAAGAATTATGGGGTGGGGAAAGAGAAACCATACCAAACTCTGCAAATATTCCGGATATTGACAGAGATACTAGCCTTCAATATTCAAATAAAAAATTCTGAATCTCCCATTAAAAAATTAAACCAAAAAGGCTCCTTACGATGAAAGTCACGTTCATGCCTTTTCTTTGCCTCCCGCTCGCTCTTTCATATGGGATGAGCTCCTGGCCTGCATTGGGTATTTTCCAAGGATGTTGCTGCCCCTGACATCCAAGGACGCCCCTCCGTCATACGCCGTCCACAAACAGATGCACCAGCCTCAGCTTCCCTTGGCAATGCAGAGGGAGGCCCGACTCCAAGAGGGGGGGGGTGGAGAAGGCTAGGCCTCTGGCCACCCGAATCCCCCTACCCAAATCGCGGGATTGTTCCCGCACTCACTCAGCTACCCAGCCAGACTCCGTCGGGCCTCCTATTCGCGGAAGGGACGGGTAATCCCTCAGCGTCTGTCGCGGGTCCGGCCGGCCCGTCCACCTCCCACCCCGCCAACAGCTAATTCCCCACACCCACCTACCCTGGCCGAACCGGATAGAGGAGTAAGATTCGCTTCTCCTGTGGACCAATCAGGAAACAGTATAAAGATCCGATCCCACCAATCTCCTTTGAGGAGACGGGACACTTCGTCTTCCTTAGAGGATCATAGAGAGGGTTTGGCACAGCTGCTTCTGTTTCCTGTAGAGATCCGGTTGCGTTTGGTATATAAAAGGCGCTGCGCAAGGAACTGAGGCAGGCAGGAAGGGAGAGAAGGGCTAAGTCCAAATTGGTGTGGGTTTTGCTTATTTTTTCCATCCATCCTCCGCTGCAAGAGACCTACTAAACGGCCACTTTGTATTGTATTTTGTATTGCAATAGTGATGCCGCTTAAGGCAGTTCCTCAAAATGCAGTTTATTAAGGCCTATCGAATACGGGTTGCTATGTGGACTGCCTTTCTTGCAAAAGCATGCATTTTGACTCGGGAAGTGCAATATTAATATTGCATTTTAAGCTCTGAAGTTTGTATAATTCTGAAATAAAACCCAGAGATCAATACAGAATCTTACTATATGGTGATCATTTTTTTCACCCACATAAACTTGGGATAAGATATTGTGAATTTGACAACTCTGTTTGGATTGTATTTATTAGTGATAAGTCATGAAAGTTAACACTTTTCAAAAAGTTACCACTATCTCTTGTTTTGCTGCTATTATTTGACAATTGCATTGACATAACTCAAGATAAATTGGTAATGCTAAATGGGTTGATACAGATGTATTTTTTTAATCTTGTATACTTCTTTGCATCATTATGTATCTCCCACATAACAGATTTGCCTTCCAGTCACTGTCACTGCCATAAGCCCAATTATCACCCAAACACACCTTGAGCTGTAGACTGTGTAAAACAAGCTAGAGTGTCAGCTGAATATTTTAGAAGTATTTTGACAGCTTTTTCTACTCTGAAATACTGTCTGCTAAAATATTTTTTCCAATGCCTACTCAGAATTTATATGTATGACTTCAACCAGCTGTGGAATCTTAATGCATATATGATTTCATTATTATGACCCCCCCATTCCTCACTTCTATTAATGTTAAAACAATTTCCAGACATATATGCAAATCATCAAATTTCTCCCCCTACAATGGTGGGATTCAGCAGGTTCGCACTACTTTGGCAGAATTGGTAGCTAATTTTTTGTTGCCCAGGCCCAGAATGGACTTCCAAAAGCGGCATCCATACAGAGAACCAGTTGTTCACATATTTGAATCCCACCACTGCCCTACACTCATCAGAATAATGAGAGCTATTTATTTTTCATAACATATTTGAGATTATCTTGAAAGGTTATCCTCTGGTGAAACTGGTCCAGTTGCCATGATTTAACCTTTTCAGATACTTTTGGCCTGGGTGATTGAACCTTCATTTACATAACTCTGGTGAGGTATCTTTTAACATTACTCATTTGTAAATATTATCCTCTAAAAGATTCCAAAGCATGCCAAAAGAGTAGTTATTGTTTGTTACATATATAAGCCTCGTTTCTTCTAACAGTTTAAGGTGGCTTATATTGAAAACATCCTTTTCTTGCCTCACAGCTACCCTGTGAAGTAAAATGGATTGATTAAAACTTGTTAGATAGCTTTTGTAATACATCAAACACAAGCAATGAAATTTTTATTTACTAATTTTAAAAATATGCATGCTCTTCATTTTCCCAGGATAGAATGCAATATATAAATATTTAAGCATTCTATACATTTTTGTTCTTATGAACTTATAATTTATTTTTTAAAAAATAGTATTACTCTTAAAAGTAACCTTTATCCAGTTCTCTTTAGTACTCTTAAATCTAGTTAGTGAGAATTAGTTATCCCTTTCTAGTACAGAATTTGATCAGGATGATGAATGAATGTATATATACAAAAACTAGAGAGCTTTGTATCAACCACCATTGGGCCTTTCTATATGTTGAATCACAAATATATGTTTATACATTGAATCATATGTTGAAAGGAACCATTTGGATCATCAATTTCTATCCCCTTACAGTGGGGAGTAAAGCATTCCCAATAGATATCTACCTAAACACATCCAATATAGAACAACATGTTGTCTTCCTGGGCAATTGGTTTCACTTTCAAACCATTCTTACTGTTAAGTTGTTTCTAACATTTCGTTCTAAAATGATGAAGAACAAGACATGGCCTATTTCTGACATCCTTTCACGTGTTTGAAAAGTGCTGTCATATCCTCCCTTGATCATGTCTTAAGACTAAACTCTTTCAATGTTCACTTTGTCTTGCTACATCCTAGTTTATAGTGCTTTCATCTTCCTTTTTGGCTATATCATCACCAAATTCTTTCCTATGATGTAAATCAGGGCTTTTTTTCTCATAGAACGCTCAGAACGGAGTTCCAGCACCTTTTTTGGATGGAACCTTGTAGGGTAGGCAAAGTGGGTTGTATGACATGTGTGAGTTCCGGCACCTTTTTTTTTTACAAAAAAAGCACTGGATGTAATTAATTTAATCCTGGACATCTAAACTCATTTAGAATATACTCTATTTGCATCTTCTATCACTATCAAGATTCAATCCTGCACAGTATTTTCCTTTAGGAAAATAAAATGGAAAAACAACATGTAACAAAGAGGAAATAAATTTGACTATTGCCATCCCACCTGGGCTAAAAACAAACACAAAAATTATTCTTTAATCAATTTGGATTGGACTAAGTGACACTAAATTTCTGCAATGAGCTTTTAAAAAAAATACAATAGGGGCACCATTATACTAATAAATGTAGGAGAACAAGAAAGCTAATTATGTTTAAATATCTTATTTTAATGTAGATGAATAACGTATCATGTTAAGCTATGATTTAACATTTAATGTATACTGAGCCAAAATAAAAAAATATGGTTTAATATGACATCTGAATTCACTGCATGAACTTTATAAGTTCATATAAATCTCGACCTATCTCTTTTCTTCCTGGATCTAAGAGTAATTAGATTCTAATTAGATGTTTCAGCCTAAAAATATACCTTATTCTCCTACATAGCTCTGTCTAGTGTCCATTCCCATTCCCAGCTTAAGCACTGTAATTACCAATATACTTTTGCAATGTTACTTACACCAGAGTAATGTTATACCAATGTTACATATCATCATCATTTTAGCCATTGTCTATCCACTGCAGGATAAAGCCCTCTTCTGCATGTTTCCAACCAGTACGGTCCTGAGAGAGGGCCGTTTTTGAGGTATTGGCATGTGGAAGGAATAGACCATAATCTATTCCATAATTCATGCTGGTCCAATGCAGATTGGCAGATATGATCGGTGTTAGTCTGGGGTATCCATCATGGCCTGTTTACCTTGGGAGACTCTTCTGTACATATGCATATCCAACGACATAGCCCACGATTTCATTTACTCACAGAAGCCCTTCGCCTTGCGATTCACAGTTTTGTTCCTAATAATTTCAATGACTCTCCTGTCCTGAGTTCTATAACTGCCATCCATTAATGTGGAACTTATTTTCCAGCAGCTACGTCAGTGAATTTAGTGCAATGACTCCTTTCTATTAAACTAAACCAGACAGGAATCCTTGTTTCATTTTTTATTGGCTTAGAAGTTTCTCTACAAAGTACTTCAACCTGGAGAAATTATCTTACTAGGTAATACAACAAGGACGTTGAAAAATAAGCCAAGGATGGGTGATTTGCAGATAAACCATGGCCAGATTACATGAAACTATGCACCTCACGTTATGTTTGGTGTTAACTGTAAGTAACTATAATGATCAATGGCTGCAAGGAATTAACTTGAACACAGCTGAAATATAATATAAACATGGCATTTTGATCCTTTCTCTACCTCAGCCGAGCTCAAAACAATATATATGGTTCTTTCCCCGATGAAGGTACTGTTTCATTTCAATGCCAACTATGTCAGAATGCAGGTTTGTGCTTGATCCAAAGTTAATCCTTGAGCTTCATTTGTTTTTCATCTAATTCTCTTCAATCTTAATTTGACATGCTTGAATCACTGTATGTCAGGGCCCACTTTAAAACCTCATCCTAAGAAAGCAGAACTCGTGGAAGCAGTTTCTTCCAAAAGGAACTTTTATTAGGAGAAGCTGATAGCAGGCATAATAGACAGGATCTGAGGGTTTCCCGCTCAGATCAATAGGTTAAAGGAGTCCCAAGCAAACCCCACCCCAATAGTTCATCCGGTCAGTTCGAATCCCCAGGTGTTAAGTCCATTGTGGGAAAACGCTGATAACGCCAGTCCGTCTCAGGGTTATAACAGTGTTTGTTGGGTCTTTTCACCTTCCCTTCCGAACAGGAGATAAGCCAGATGCCCGGAGGTGCATTCCTTTCTCCCCCCTTCCTAGTTGACTTCAAGGGAGGACAGTTCAAAGAGTGTGTATGCAGACAGCAAAAGAGTTACATTGTAGCGATAGAGAAAAACAAAGAGGCAGCCCGCAGCGCCTTTCCCCCTCCCTTCCAGGAGTATGGCAGAACCCAGAAGAATAGAAAGAAGTAGAATTAGAATTATAAAGAGCCCCTTAAAATTATGGGTTCTGACATCCTGCCCCCCTTAAAAAAAGAGAGAGATCCACCTGTGGAAAAACAGAGACAAATACAGATATAGATTAGTCTAGTTTGCTCGGGTATTCGGTGTGAAATTTCTTAAGCAGTTTAGGGGCTTTAATATGGCGTTTATGGACCCACTCATTCTGGGAGGATGGAAGATGTTTCCACGCCACTAAGTATTGGGTGGAGCCATGGTATTTCCTAGAATCCAGAATTTCTTTAATTTTGAAATGTTGTTCCCCTTCTACCATAATGGGAGGAGGGGGAGGAGCAATGGCTGGTCTTAATGGTGACTGTTGCTCGCGTTTTAAAAGGCTGCAGTGGAAAATTGGATGGATTTGCCTGAGGGATTTTGGGAGTTCTAATTCTACTGTTACTGGGTTTATAATTCTAACAATGGGGAATGGTCCTACATATTTGGGGCCCAGTTTCTTGGAGGGTTGTAAGGATTTTAGGTATTTGGTGGATAGGTAAACCTTTTCCCCTACAGTAAAAGGTTTTGGCTCGACTCTCTTTTCGTCTGCTTGCATTTTATATGCTTGCCTAGCCTCGTCCAAGGCTTTTCTGACGACTGGCCAGGTGTTCTTTAGTTGTGCAATCCACTCCTTTAATGAAGGAATTGCCGGTTCTGCAGAGGGGAGTTCTGGCATTCGGTTAAAACTTTGCCCCGTAGCTACTTGGAATGGAGTGTAGCCCATGCTGGAATGAACAGCGTTATTGTAGGCAACTTCAGCGAACGGAAGCAGGTCAGTCCAGTTGTTCTGCTTGTAATTAATAAAGCATCTTAAATATTGTTCCAGTACTGAGTTCAACCGTTCAGTCCTACCATTCGTTTGTGGATTATGACTAGATGACAGTCCTTGGGTGGTCCCCAACAGACTTAGAAATTCTTTCCAGAACTCCGATGTGAATTGCACCCCTCTATCGGATATAATGCGCTGTGGAGCTCCATGTAATCGATATACGTGTTGAACAAACAGTTTTGCAAGTGTTTTTGCAGTAGGAATCTTTGTGCAGGGAATAAAATGCACTTGTTTGGAAAATAAGTCTGTTACAACCCAGATGACTGTTTCCGCTGCTTTCTGGCAATTCCACTATAAAGTCCATGGAGATCTCCTTCCAAGGCGCTGAGGGGCTTGCTACCGGCTGCAGCAGCTCAGGTGATTTTCCTGGTAATCTTTTTGCTGAGGCACAAATTGGGCAGCTAGCTACGTAGCTTTCAATGTCCTTCTTTATCGATGGCCACCAAAATTGCCTTTTAACTAGATGTAATGTTTTTACAAACCCAAAATGGCCTGCGGATTTTGAATCGTGGCATAGTTGCATGAATGTTAGTCTCTGGCTTTTTGGTATGTATAATTTTTCTCTGACCCATGGTAGTCCATCTGTGATGGTGCATAGGTTTTTGTGGATTAGGAACCATTCATTGGTTTCTAGTGCTTTTCTAAACTCGATTCCTGCTTGGCTTGCTAAAGGCTCTTGGAGTTTGGCTTGCACTCGGGTAGTTACTCATGCTGCCAGTTGTTTTTCCAGCATGAGTGGTTTTGTTACACTAGTCCAAGTGCTGTTATATTATGGCATTCTGGATAATGCATCTGCCAGGAAGTTCCCCCCCCCCGTAGGTGTTTCAATGTGAAATTGAAACAGTTAAAGTGTTGTGACCATCGTGCTTGCTTAGGGGTTAGTTTCCTGGGCGTTTTCAGTGCTTCCAGGTTCTTGTGGTCGGTCCACACTTGGAAAGGAATTTTGTTCCCCTCCAAAAAGTGCTGCCAAGTGAGAAGAGCCCATCGTACTGCATACGCCTCTTTTTCCCAGACTGCCCACCTCTGTTCTGTTTCGGTGAGTTTTCTTGATGTGTATGCGCATGGCTGTAGTGCCCCCTCATCGTTTTCTTGCAAAAGTACAGCTCCTACAGCTACATCGCTGACATCTGCCTGAATTACAAAAGGCTTGTTGGTGTCGGGATGCCTTAGCACCGGCTCTACGGAAAACAGCTTTTTAAGTCTCTCGAATGCAGCTTGGCATTCCACTGTCCATTTTAATGGTTGGCTCGGCTTGGGTTTCCCCCCCCCCCCGGTTTTCAGTAAGTTCGCATTTGGCAGCACTATTTGGGCAAAGGAGGGAATAAATTGCCAATAAAAGTTGGCGAATCCCAGGAAGCTCTGCAATTATTTCCTAGTGCAGGGTGGAGCCCATTCTAACATGGCTCGGACTTTCTCAGGGTCCATTTTTATGCCATTTGGAGATATGCAGTATCCCAGATAGTCAATTTTATCCTTATGAAATTCGCACTTGGAAAGTTTTGCATAAAGGTGAGCTGCCCGTAGTTTGTTTAGGACTGCTCTGACCAGTTTGACATGTTCGTCCATGGTCTCAGTGAATATAAGGATGTCATCCAGGTAAACAAGTACCCCTTTGTATAGATGCTCCCTTAGTACGTCACTTATCAACTACATGAATACGGCGGGAGCTCCTTGCAGCCCAAAAGGTAGAACCCGAAATTGGTAACACCCCAAGGGGCAATTGAATGCTGTCTTCCATTCGTCCCCCTCCTTTATTCTGATTTGGTAGTAAGCTTCCCTTGTCCAGTTTTGTGAAAATCTTCCCCTTCGAAAGGTGGGATAACATGTCTTTCATGAGGGGGAGAGGGTATAGATTGCTTTCGCTTATTGCGTTTAAAGCTCAATAATCGACGCAGAAGCAAAGGGTCCCATCCTTTTTTTCTCGAAACTGTACAGGGGCGGCAGTTTTCGGTTTTGCCAGCTGAATGAAACCCCTTTCTAAATTTTTATCTATGAATTTCTGCATTTCCTCCAATTCTTGCGGGCTCATGGAGTACAATCTAGGCTTAGGAAGTTTCGTGCCTGGTCTGATTTCTATCGCACAGTCCGTGGGCCGATGAGGCGGCAATTCATCGGACCTTTCCTCGCTGAATACTTCAGCCAAGTCTCTATACTCGTCTGGTATTTCGGGTAGTTCCTTCTCTCTCCCTACCGTGGCTTTCTCTGCTGGGAGTTCCCCTTTTTGGGGCTGGGCTGATGCCTTGGTTGACTCCCTTTTCGGGAATCTAAGCTCTGCTGTCCTCCAGTCCACCCGTGGGTTCCACATGGTCAGCCATGCCATGCCCAGAATTATGGGGCATTCCATGCCAGGGGTTACCACAAATGTTATAGTCTCTACATGGTCCCCTAGGGTGAGTTGAACCGGTAGCGTTGCTAGGGTGGCAGGCATCCCCCCTGCTATGGACCCATCTAATTGACCAAACAAGATCGGTTTCTTCAGCCTCCTCACCGGAATTCCTAAGTTCCCCACTAACATTGGGCTTATGAGGCAGCGAGTGCAACCAGAGTCAATTAGTCCCCTGACTTCTACGGCTTCGGGCATGCCAGGGGCTAACAAGGTTACTGTCCTGGTGAGGGGTGCAATGGATCCACTTACCAGGGGTTCGTCCTCGGAGTTGTCGTCGGATGAGTGGGACATCCCTCCAGTGTTGGTCGGAGTTCCCTTTCCTCGTGGAGCTGAGGCGGGGAACTCGATGACCTCCGTGCCCTTCATGACCATCTCCTTCGGTTTCGCTGGTGTCTTTCCGGGCTTTCCAGCCGGTGCCCGGTCAGGTTTTCCAGTAGGGGGGCGTGAGCGGCATTCGGCGGCACGGTGCCCCTTTCCCGCATTTGAAGCATCCGGTGGTTCTCTTAGTGGATGATGACTGCTTTGCTGGTTCGCGGGTCGGCTCCGATGGTGACTTCCCCCGTGATCTCCCCCCTCTGCATTGCCTCTTGGCCTGGTCGATTTCAGCTTCCTCAGCTAGGACGTACCATTCTTGCAGTCGATGGGGATCTCCCCAGGGAAGGCAGGCATCGTAGAGGTCATGATTCAATCCATCCTTGAAATGGCTGAGTAGGATGTCCTCGGGCCAATTCAGCTTGCTGGCCAGGGCTCGGAATTCCTGGGTGTATTCCGCCACTGGTCATCTACCCTGTTTCACCGTCTTTATCCGCTCCCAGGCCTTCTGGTCGGCTAAGGGGTCTTCGAACCGGCGTCTGAGGGAAGCCATGAACTGATTGAAATTCAATAGCTCCAGAGCGTCTGCATCATGGAGGTCTACGACCCAGTCTGCTGCAATGCCATCCAGGGCTGCCTGTACAATGCGAACCCTGGCTCGGTCACTTGGGATGTCGCGACCGTATTCCTCCATGTAATTTAGCACCTGGGTCAAGAAGAATCCCAGGCGCCACGGCTCCTCACGGAATTTCACATCCAGCGGTGGGAATTTCTGGATGGATCGGTGTCACTTCTTCCGCTTGTGTCGCCTCCCTTCTCTGTCTATAGTTGCCGCTCGGCGAGGGGTGGCTACAGCAGCGGCGACAGCAGCGGTCTCGGTGGTCCCTTCGGAGGGATCTGGGATCTCGGGTTCGGCTTCCCCTTCATTGGTTCTCCCGGCGGATCCCAGGCGGATGGTGCCTCGGTACGATTCAGCTTTCTCCTCCTTCATGGAGTCAAGTGCTATTTTCATCATGCCAATTGCCTGTTCCAACAATCGGCTGGAGTGCATCGGGCAATCCTCCTCATCTTCGCTAAAACGGAGAGATCTCTCCATCTCCTCCTTCCAGCCTGGCTGATGACTGCCCTGTCTGAGCATCACTTTTCTGGCTTTCTTCTCCCAATCTTCCTTCTTCCCAATGCCCATCGACCACCTGGGCTTGTGGCGGCATTCTGCTACCACTTCCTCTTCCGAAGAGCTCGAGGATCTGGAGCTGGAGTATTTGCAGGGGTCTGCTTGGCGGGAGGCTTCCCCCCTCCATTGCAGACTCCTCTCTCTATATTCCATTGTCTGACATGATTTGCCAAGTCCCCCAGTAAGGGTCTTCCTTCTGGGCTGACTGTTACTGCAGATCTTGTCTAATGTCAGGGCCCACTTCAAAACCTCATCCTAAGAAAGCAAAACTCGTGGAAGCAGTTTCTTCCAAAAGGAACTTTTATTAGGAGAAGCTGATAGCAGGCATAATAGACAGGATCTGAAGGTTTCCCGCTCAGATCAATAGGTTAAAGGAATCCCAAGCAAACCCCACCCCAATAGTTCATCCGGTCAGTTCGAATGGGCCAATCCCCAGGTGTTAAGTCCATTGTGGGAAAATGCTGATAACACCAGTCCGTCTCAGGGTTATAGCGGTGTTTGTTGGTCTTCACACCTTCCCTTCCGAACAGGAGATAAGCCAGATGCCCAGAGGCGCATTCCTTTCTCCCCCCTTCCTAGTTGACATCAAGGGAGGACAGTTCAAAGAGTGTGTATGCAGACAGCAAAAGAGTTACATTGTAGCGATAGAGAAAAACAAAGAGGCAGCCCGCAGCGCCTTTCCCCCTCCCTTCCAGGAGTATGGCAGAACCCAGAAGAATAGAAAGAATAGAAGTAGAAGTAGAATTAAAAAGAGCCCCTTAAAATTATGGGTTCTGACATTGTATTAGGCTAGCTAATCAAATTTGGTGCACCAGGCAGAAATCAATCTTGTACCAGCTCTGTTGCTGGAATTATTTGTTCTTTTTAAAAAAATCAGAATTGTGAGTGTTAAGGACACAAGTCAGAGACAATGGATGGGACTGAAATGCTGACTGGAAATGGGATCAGTGCCAAGTGGAAAGATAGCCCATTTCAAAAACTCAACTAACAGAAAGAGTATCACATGAGCTGCATTCAATCTCCAAATCAATAAAGAGAGCATTGTTAACTTCATTTGTTAATTCAGGGTTAGAGTTTTCCTGTAAAATCATTGCATAATATTTTGATATCTCACTGAAATAAAATTTAAAGTATATATCAATACATTCTTAATATGATATGCGGAGGCCTTCTCAGTTGGAGGCAATAAACCAGGAAGTCTTTCTATTAACCATAATTTCTCATTTCATCTAAACTAAGGCACTTCACTTACACTAAGATAATTACACTACAAAAAGCCCAAACTTAAGCCATATTTTGAAGTTACTGTACAGTTGCAGATTTTGCCAAACCTGGAAACTATACTTCTATACTTCTATTTAAATGAACTGAAAACTTGCATATGAGCAAATGGCTAACATGCATATTATTGATCACCAGCAGAGCTGATCATTTGAAACTGAATTGTATATGAATGATCCCAGGTCTGTGGACAAGTTCCCTCAAGGTGTAGAATAATATGCAGCATTTTTTAGAGAAACAGGACACTAAGAAATAACGTGACAGTAGTTCTATGACACTGAACACTTAGAAACTTTCATCTAACCTTTCATAAACCATTTCTAAGAAACACTTTAGGACTGAACTGTAGGTTGGATATACAGATATAATTTCTTCTTAAAAATAGTGCAGCTTTTCCATCAAAAGCTGCTTAGCATGGAAAGGCATAGTGGCTCACTATGGTACAATCTGCCTCTTTTATGTATTTATGTTCCCATTTTACCATAATGTGCTCTAGTGTGGGAAGAATCCAGAAAAAGAAATATTTTGGGGAATATTAGAAAGGCAGAATATATTTTTCCAAAGGAATAATGGAGAAGATCTTTAAAAAGACAGAAATCTCTCCCTCCCCCCAGCCAGAAAACTCAGCAGAAACCAGTTTTTAGAAATGCAGATGTGATAATCCTTTCAGAAAGGTTGCAGCCAGGAAACTAGAAGTTGATGGGATTAGAAAGACAAAAGACAAAAGAATCAACAACCCCTCACCCAAAAAAATCCAACACAGGAAATAGTCATCAGCCACAGCCACAGGGAAGCAGGATATGACCTTTGGAAACATAATAGGATTAACCTACCAATTCCAAAAAGAACACACTGAACCTCAGGTCAAAGTTCATGCCACAGGAACAGGAAACAACCTCAAAAGCCCCAGAAGGTATAAAAACCCACCACTTCCAGCAACATGTGGTCAGCTTTTCCAGAGCCTCATTTCTGTCTGGCTCTGCTCTTCAATAAACTACAACCTTCTTTCTAAAGCTGTCTCCATTTTGTTTATTCCCGGCTTGGACTGGACCCTGATGAAGATTTTTCTTTCAACACTAGCTATAAATGAACTATAAACAAACAAAAATGAAATGGCAACATGATAAGCATCTGTCTATTGTTGCAGGATAAGCATTATGGGGGAGGGGGTTTTATGTAATTATATTGCCATCTAGTATTTCCCTGGATTTGTGCAATCCAGATACATATATAATTCCTTATAAAAGAAAAAGAACTTGGTGAGGGTTGTTGTTGTTGTTTTTGGCTTAGTGTGATCAATACCCCAACCATTTGCTATCTAAATTATTGCTTATGGCTTCTTGTTTTGTGCATAGTCCAGCCAATCATAGTTTATTTGAAATATCACAGCTTTGTGCCACAGGTGAATCTAGCACAGGGTGGGCAATTAATTTCCCCAAGGAGTCACATGTGAAACTGGGACTGTTGTGGAGGGCTGAACCAATAGGCTATGAAGGTGCATAGGCATGCTGGCATGCATATACATAAATTGGGGGGGGGGGAAATAGTCGCCTTCAAAATAAAACAATCCATGAAGGCCAGACAGGGATAGCCAAAGGGCCGGATATGGCCCAGGTCTGATCTAGCATATGAACGCTGTGACTTCTTAAAGGGTAATACATGTAACACACGCCTGTTTGCTACAGTGGTTAAAGTACAAGGCTAGAAACTGAGAGTTCATGAGTTTTAGTCCTGAGTTAAGCAAAAAGCCAGGTTGGATAGTTTTGGACCAGTCACTTCTCTCAGTCCTTAAGAAGGAAGCCGTAGAAACCTTCCAAAAATCTTGCCAGGAAAACTGCAGGGAACTTTCCAGGAACTTGCCAGGAGTCGAGATTTATTTGAAGGTGTGCATGTACACAAAAAGCCTTGTGATATGTTGGGCCACTTCATCAAATGTATGTATCCTGAAATGTCTTTCAACTAAGCAAGTATGTCATGAAGTTAGACTTCATGCAATGGTACAGCTTTGTTCAAACTTATGTTGTTCACCTTTAAAGATACATAAATTTTAAGTCCTACACTCATGTGTTAAGACTGCACTCCTAAACAAAACATAATTAAATTGGATTTAATTCCTTGTAAGTATAATTAATATAATTCCCCTTGTATTTTATAATTTCCTCCTTCATTTCTCAGGAGCCACAAATTTCATATCCCTGACTTACAAAGTTTGAAACTTGTTTATCTAAAAATGATTTTAACCTGACTTCCCGGTTAGGGTTCAGGTGGGTTAGATGTTTCTACGAGTGACTCTACAAGTGGAGACAGTACTGTGGTGAAATTGGCAGCCAGGAGCAAGATTCTGGCTGGTGAAAATCTCTCTGGAGAGAAGGAGAGATGGAATTGCCCACTTGCACTCTGGAAGAGCTGCTCGACACAAGGAGATGACAGGAATTGAGATTATTATGGTCAATTGCAAGTTGGGTGGCTTTAGAGCAGAGGGATTATCAGTGCACCTTTAACTGCTGTGTGTTGGAATTTATGGTTCAGGCTTCTATAGCAAGACTAGGCCAAGGGCCAGCTTGCGTACTAGAAGACTAGGACAAAAATGGGGCACAACCACATCCTCTGAAAGAAAGCGAGCTAGCTAGAAAAGCCACAGCAACGGGGCAAGTAGAAGAACCAAGAAACAATAAGCTTGCACCTGCCTTTGCACAAACAATGATAGTTAACCGCATCCTATGCCAGCAACCACATCCTATAGAAAGCATTAACCAATCATATGTTAGAACGCTATGTAGGACTTATCCTACCCTGCAACAAGATGTAACCAATTGTATGCTAACTTACTTAATCACCTGCACATGTAACCAATCATGTAACAAGCATGTACTTCCTCATATATGTTATCAAATAAAACAATGGGTCAGATCACACCCTGCGCTCATTTCATCCCGAGGAGAAATTGACTCTGTGTCTTATTTCTCACTCCGTCCGGCGCGGGTCTCACCCTCATGGTGAGCCCGCTGGCAGCGAGAAAAGCCACAACTGGTGACCCCGACGTGATCCCGGTCCTGGTTGTTTGCCTCGACGCCCCCGTACTCTCGCCAGTGAGGCGTTCCGCAGTCGTCAGACTTAGTGAGTAATGGGAAAAGGGTTGTCCAAGGGCCAGGTTACGCACCTCCGAGAACTTGGAGACCTAGTCAAGGTTGCAAAAATTATTTCTATAAACCATGGCAAACCTTTATCTTCAACTTCAGAGAATGATCTGGTCAAATTGTTGAAATTCATTTGGAAAAAATATCCAACTTATCCTCCCTCAGGGGACATCACGTCTAAAAGATGGAAGCGTATATTGAAATATTTATATGAACCCCCTAAAGCCGCCTATGATTTGATTTTAACCTGTCAGGTAATTGTTGACAGTTTGGAAATTTATGAAAAAACTACTAAAGATTCGAGCGATGCCATGGCGCTCAACGCTGCGCCTCCACCCCCATATGAGGACGCCTTTACGCAGAAAAAATGTTCTCAGGCAAAATACTCCAACATTGCCTCTTCAAGTGAAACATCTCCGCCATCCGCCCCCCCTCCGCCTCCAACAACTGCAGACGCGGAGACCTTGCCTCAGTCCGCTTTTACAGCTGGACTGAAGAGAGTGATGGCGACAGGAAACCTTTCTTTAGAGGATTTGCAGATGTTTCCTGTTGGCCTTGTAGATGACCCGCAAAATCCCAATCAAAAAATTCGAGGTCATCTACCCCTTGGTTTTAAAATGGTTAAAGATCTTAAAAGGGCAGTGGCTGAGTATGGGATTCAGAGCCCTTATACCAGGGGTTTACTTACTTCCATGGCCAATAGCTATGAACTGATCCCGGAAGATTGGAAAAATATTGCTACCATGCTTCTTTCTTCTTCGCAATTCCTAATCTTTGAGTCCGTTTGGCGGCAAGGGGTACGTGCGGCAGTGGCCCGCGGGAACCTCCCAGTTGCCATCACTGCTGATCATCTTTTAGGGGAGGGGAGGGTTAATACCATTGCACTGCAAATTGCCTCCCCCCCTGCCTTATTTCCTTTGCTTAATCCTATAATTTTATCTGCCTTTCTTAAAGTGGATGACCCTAAGTCATCCGTTTCTTCCTTTGCTTCTATCCGTCAGAAGCCCAATGAACAGTATTCTGACTTCATAGACAAACTGTCTCAAGCAGTTATTCGACAGGTTGACAATGAGGAGGCTAGGACCGAGTTGGTCAAACGTCTCGCATATGAAAATGCGAATACTGATTGTCAGGAAGTCCTTCGCCCCCTCCTTTCCAACCCGGTGATGAACCTTGCTGATTATCTTAAAGCATGCCGCAAAGTGGGTTCAACCGTTTTCCAAATGGAGGCGCTGGCCGCTGCTTTACAAACATCGGGCCAACGCCCTTCAGGCAATTGTTTCAATTGTGGAAAGCCCGGACACTTTAAATCAACTTGTCGGGCTCCAGGCGGCGGAGCTGCTTTAGGCGCCCGCAATCGACCGGCCAAACCACAAACGGTCTGTCCAAGGTGCAGGAAAGGATTCCACTGGGCTAACAATTGCCGTGATTTTCCCCCAACTTCGGGAAACTAGATAAGGGGTTTTCAGCTAGCCCCGCTCCCAAGGCTGAGGAGGAATACCCAGAATTACCTCCAGACATCATTGAACTCAGAGCGGCTGAGTCGGTCTTTGCTCCCCTCCCTGCAACCACTTATTTTGTCTCTCTTAAACCTGCTATCGCTGTCCCTGAACCTGAAATCACCCCTGCTATAATTTTTCCCCATCGTTATTTAGTTCACCAAGGTGTTCTTGCTTCACCCTTTCTTCGAGATTCTGAGGATCTTTCCTCTCTTGCTTTGGCTTTTATGGTTACTGTAGAGGTTCACATTAATGAAGGAGATATTGTTGCTACTATGATTCCTCTTCCCTGCCCCCCCACTGTTACTACTTCCTTTCCTCCCAATGTTTTAACAATACAAAAACCACTAAGAAGTCGCCCGGTTGTAACTTTCGTAATACAAGGCCAATCCTTTTCTGGTCTTCTAGATACCGGTGCGGACGTCTCAGTAATCCGCTCTGAAGAATGGCCCCCTGCCTGGCCCACTGACTCCTCTCCGTCAGTTCGTGGCGTCGGAGGTGTTCAGCACGCCCAGGTCAGCAGAAATTGGCTTCCAGTAAAATCCCCGGATACACCAACTCTTGCCTTTGTTAAACCTGTCATTCTTCCTTTGCATATTAATTTATGGGGGCGAGATCTTATGCAGCAGTTTCACGCTAGATTAACTCTTGACTGACAATGGCTTTCTCAACCCCTGCTCCACTACCTCTTTCGCTGAAATCTGACACCCCGGTGTGGGTGGACCAGTGGCCGCTGACTCAGGAAAAACTTGCTGCGCTTTCTTTGCTTGTAAAAGAACAACTCCAGAAAGGACATATTGAACCTTCCTTGAGTCCTTATAATACTCCTGTTTTTGTAATAAAAAAGAAATCGGGAAAATGGAGATGCCTTATGGATCTCAGAAAAATCAATTTTATTATTCAACCCATGGGAGCCCTACAATGTGGTCTCCCCAATCCAAATTTGATTCCTAAAGATTATGATCTTATGATAATTGACTTAAAGGATTGTTTCTTTTCAATTCCTTTGCACCCTAAAGATAAGCAACTATTTGCTTTTACAGTCCCAGTTTATAATAATGCCAAGCCCACAGCTAGATACCAGTGGAAGGTACTCCCTCAAGGCATGCTCAACAGCCCCACCATGTGTCAATATTACGTAGATAAAATTCTCCAACCTTTTCGTTTTTTGTTTCCTTCTTTTCTTGTGTATCATTACATGGATGACATTCTCATCGCTGCGCCTGGACCACCAGGCACAGTCAAACAAGAACTGCCAAAACTTTTAGATATCCTTCAGAAGGGTGGACTTACTGTAGCCCCAGAAAAAATCCAATCCCACCCTCCTTTTTCTTATTTAGGACATACAGTACTCAGGTCAGCAGCAGCCCCTAATGTGCCAACCCTCCACCTTTCAAATAACCCCACTTTAGTCCAGCTACAACAATATTTAGGGACCCTAAATTGGGTCCGCTCTTACACAGGTCTAACCACTGCCCAACTATCTCCACTTTTCACTGCTCTCACACAAGGCTCTCACCCATCACACCGCATACAACTGACCGATCAACAAACACATGCCATGCATCAAGTCAACCAAACCCTAAAACACATATGGGTAGACAGACTTGCCCCCAACATCCCATTTGGCATGCTCATAGTCAACACTGCAGTGCTCCCTACTGGAGCACTAGTGCAAAAGGATAAGAAACTTCTGGTTTTAGAATGGTTTCATCTCCCTCATACCTCTCGCACTTCTCTAACCCCTAAGCCTACACAGTTAGCACAGCTTATTATAAAGATCAGATCCAGAAGTAAACTCCTCGCTGGAATAGAACCATCCACTTTGTATGTTCCTTTTTCTTTGTCTATTTGGGAATCTTTGTTGTCTGTCTCTGATGAATTACAATTTGCACTTGCTGAATGGCCAGGAGAAGTCTCCTGCCATCCGCCACCAGACCCACGGCTGCTACTTTTAAGAACCATTCCTTTTTCCTGGAATTCCCCTTTTTCTCCCCAACCACTACCCGATGCTCTTACTGTTTTTGCCGATGACAGCAAGTCTTATGGTGCCTGTGTTTGGCAACAGGACGGTAAATGGCAAATCAAGATTACTCCTCCTCAAAAATCTGCCCAAAGAGCTGAACTTTTTGCCTCTATATTGGCTTTTCAAAACTTTCCTGACAAACCTTTTAACCTCATCCTGGACAGCTTGTATGTCACTCAAATTGTTAGCTCTCTCTATGAGTCATATTTGGCTCCCTCCCTCGATGCAGAATTGCTATCTTTGTTTTTAAAACTGCAGACACTTATTTCTGCTCGACATTTCCCTTTTCACGTTTCACACATTCGAAGCCACCAACCTCTTCCTGGAATACTTCAGGAAGGCAATGACGTGGCCGATTCCGCTGCAGCGGCTGCCGCTAATCAAGTATTTACTCTTTCAACCCCCACACCTTGGGAAAGTCATTCGTATTTTCACCAGAATAAAAAGGCTCTCATCAAACAGTTTGGCCTAACACCAGGAGAGGCCACTGCTATCTTACAACAATGTCCTACTTGTAGTAAACAGGCACATTCTATTCCCATGGGAGTTAACCCCAGAGGGACAGAATGTTGTCAAAATTGGCAAATGGATGTTACCCAATATCCTTCCTTTTCCCCATGGAAGTATATACATGTATCTATTGATACTTTTTCTGGGTTCATCATGGCAACGCCTCAACGAGGTGAAACCACAAAACATGTCATCAATCATTGCATTCGAACCTTTGCATCGCTGGGACGCCCAAATGAGTTAAAAACAGATAATGGTGCCGCATATACCAGTGCAATTTTCGCTACTTTCTGCACCAAATGGGGAATTAATCATAAATTTGGAATTCCTTACAACAGTCAAGGCCAAGCCCTTGTGGAAAGAGCTCACCAAACGCTCAAAAATGCACTTGACCGCTATTCTGAAACCAGGGGGAAAACGCCAAGCCTCCCAGCAGTGCAAGACATTCTTAATCTTTGCCTTTATACATTAAATTTTTTAAACTTAACAGGCAATCCACCTATTTCTGCGGCCGAAAGGCATTTTTCTTCCTCCTCCCTTTCTCTTCCCCGCCCACAGGTTTGGTATCGTCAACTCCCTGATCCTACCTGGAAAGGGCCCGTTGATCTCATCACTTGGGGGAGAGGCTACGCAGCAGTCCAACTGCCTGAAAAAGTCTTGTGGGTTCCTGGTCGCTGCGTCCGGCCCTACTTTGCTCCAGCACCCCGCCCATCTCTGCCGGCAGCCTCCCTGTCTCCTGAGCCTGCAACCATTGATGTGTGACTTTGTACTCCCAGACAACACCTTGTGAGTTCCAGGTCGCCATGTTCACCCACATCATCCCAAGCCTGATCCTAAAGACAGTATTCCTAACAACACTTTGCCTATTGGCGAAGAGACAGCATCCTGATGCCTTTATTGCCCCCCACAATCCTCACCAGCCCCAAAACTTAACATGGGTAGTGTTGGATGCACACAATGACATCCTGAACTCCACCTCATCCATCGCAGTGCCGGGATCCTGGTTTCCTGATTTGTATTTTGACTTTGGCGTGATGATAGACACCACCACTAGCCCCAACAAGCCGGGTATGCAGAACCACGAATGGACCAGGCGACAGCCCATTTATGTCTGCCCTGGCCATAAGAAGGAAACAACATACCGGAAACAATGCGGGGGGGCAAACTACTATTTCTGTGCAGCCTGGAGCTGTGTCTCCACGGGACACATATGGTGGGACCCTCCCATCAAAGATGATTTCATTACGCTCAAACGGACTGGTGAGAACTTCCTATGTGACCAAAACCAATGCTGTGACCAAAACCAATGGGGAGGATGGTTACCATGTAACCCGGTAACAATTTCTTTCACCACTCAAGGAAAAAGATACAGGAGGTGGCAGGCAGGGGTCACTTGGGGAGGCCGGGTCTACGACCAAAGCGGAGATCCAGGGAACATCTTTACCATAAAATTAATACAAACCCCCATACAACCCCCTGTACCGATAGGCCCCAACAATATACTAACTGACCGCAAAGTATTATCCCCTCAACCCACTGGTATTATTGAGAATAATCTGCCTACTCCTATTGATCATTCTTCTTCTTTTTCACAGACACGCCCAGGGAACCCTCTTTGGGACATTGTCACTGCCTCCTATCAATTGGTAAATAGCACCCATCCTAACATTACTGCAGCCTGCTGGTTTTGTTATAATGTTCAACCCCCATATTATGAGGCTGTAGGGTTTGTCTCTCCATACAACACCTCCTCAGATGACAACACATGCAGATGGAAACATGGCTCACAAACACTGCAGTCAACGTCAGGTAAGGGAACCTGCATTGGACAGGTACCCACACAATACGTACAATATTGCAACACAACACATAGCGAGATTGACACAACACTTTATTACATACCACCTAGTGCAGGATGGTGGGCCTGCTCCACAGGCCTTACAGCCTGTGCCCACGGCCATGTGATAACCTCCAAAGGTTTTTGCATCCTTGTCCAGGTCATACCACGCATATATATCCACACAGAAGAAGAAGTTTATAAAACCTATTCAGGATCAGAACTCATAAGACACAAGCGAGAACCAATCACCACTCTCACAATCGCTCTTTTGGTAGGACTTGGCCTAACCGGAGCAGGTACAGGAATAGCTTCTTTCGCACATGGATATACCCAATACCACAGCCTTAGAGCAGCCATCGATGAAGACTTAGAAAGAATAGAAACTTCTATCTCTCACTTACAAAACTCTCTAACCTCCCTCTCAGAAGTAGTTTTGCAAAACAGGAGAGGACTTGACTTGCTTTTTTTAAAGGAAGGGGGGTTGTGTGTGGCCTTAAGAGAAGAATGTTGCCTTTATGCAGACCACTCTGGTATAGTACAGGACTCCATGACCAAACTCAGGGAGGGCCTGAATAAACGAAAGAAAGAGCAAGAAGGTCAACAAAATTGGTTCCAATCCTGGTTTAATTTTTCTCCATGGTTGACCACCCTGATAAGTGCCATAGCAGGACCACTGGTATTGTTATTCCTTGCATGTATATTTGCCCCCTGTATTTTATCTCGCTTAAAAAGCTTTGTGCAAACTAAAATAGGTACTTTGGAAAATATGATACTGGAACGTCACCATTACCAACCAGTACCATCTGAAGAAGATGTGGAGAAAGCATCCCTCTGCACACCAGACTCTGACGATAAGTCAGAATTTGTTGATTCTATGCAACTATGTAGGTCAACACCTACCCTGGATGGGAGGGAGTCGGAGGACCACCAACCCACAGGGCAGGAAACCTACCTTTAAAAATTTGAAACAGAGGAGATGTTGGAATTTATGGTTCAGGCTTCTATAGCAAGACTAGGCCAAGGGCCAGCTTGCGTACTAGAAGACTAGGACAAAAATGGGGCACAACCACATCCTCTGAAAGAAAGCGAGCTAGCTAGAAAAGCCACAGCAACGGGGCAAGTAGAAGAACCAAGAAACAATAAGCTTGCACCTGCCTTTGCACAAACAATGATAGTTAACCGCATCCTATGCCAGCAACCACATCCTATAGAAAGCATTAACCAATCATATGTTAGAACGCTATGTAGGACTTATCCTACCCTGCAACAAGATCTAACCAATTGTATGCTAACTTACTTAATCACCTGCACATGTAACCAATCATGTAACAAGCATGTACTTCCTCATATATGTTATCAAATAAAACAATGGGTCAGATCACACCCTGCGCTCATTTCATCCCGAGGAGAAATTGACTCTGTGTCTTATTTCTCACTCCGTCCGGCGCGGGTCTGCCCGGACCCCCTCATGGTGAGCCCGCTGGCAGCGAGAAAAGCCACAGCTGTGCAGCTTTATGAATATATGACTGGCAAAAGCCTCACTTTCTTACATTGTATTTTATTAATTTACAACTTTAGAGAGAAATTTTGAGTGGCAGGGAAGATCAAAGATTCTCGGTAAATTGCCTTCGTTTTAGAATTAAGAAGAGGAAAAATGGTATCATAAAATATTTAATTTTAAAGGGGAAAAAACTTAAGAATGTGATTTAAGAAAATTTTAAACAAATGAAGGAGACTAATTTTAGCAAATAGAAGAATATTTTTTCTGACAAAAGGCTTTTGAAAATATTAAAATTAATTAAAGAAACAGACTGAACCTTCATGGGAATGCTGATTATTTATTATTAAGGAAAGTACATAATTGGTGGGTTTTATAAATTAAGAAGATAAGGGTAATATGAATTAAACTATGTGACTGAAATTACAAATAGCTAATTGAAATTAAGGTATTAACGATAGAAGCAAAACAGAAAAATAAGTTAAAATATACTGTGACCTATATAATACCAAAACTATCATTCCAAAACACTTAATTGAGCAAAACTGTGCATCACCAGACAAAACGTTTCCAACCAAGGTACCTCAAGTAAGCATATTACAGAATGCATCGAAAATGTGGAACTCATGACTCCCACAGAGCTGAAATTTGGCAAATGTTATAAAACATTTCATGACAAAAATATAAACCATTTTATGACATACAAAATATTATAAACATTTCCTCTGGTAACTCCTGAAGTTGGACAGTTCAACATAAGCTACTGTCAAGGCAGATACATTTCTAAATATCTCCCTGAATTTTTAAGAACTTTTCAAGTACATTAGAAGCTCTACTTCAGGGGTGTCAAACTCGCAACGTCACATGATGTGTCGCGATGTATCATGACTTTTTTCCCATTGCTGGCAATGGGGTGGGTGTGGTTTCGCTATGATGCATCTGGCCCGCGGGCCGGCAGTTTGACACCCCTGCTCTACTTGTTCATCTGGCATTAAGGAATCTGATAAGAAAATTTCTCTGAAATGATGGTCACTGCGTTTTGAGCTGAATTTATAACTGCATAAGAATACCAGTAGCCATTTCCTTATGTCTTTATATTTTTTTATCTTGCTCTTTTGAAAAATATTTTCTTCTATTTTCATTTCGTATTGCATTTTTAGCTTTCTATGGTTTTTTTCTTTTTAACCTTTTCTGTTTTAATTTAGTGTTTTTGTAGTTCTTATTAAAAAATTTTAATAAAAATTATTTTTTCAAAAAAGATGTTAACCTCTCCAAGACCTGCAGACGCATTAGCCTATAATGGATGGGTAAAGATTGTATTAATCTATCCACTCTCCACAACTGTTATGATTTTATCTATAAAGTTCTTTGCAGCTTTGGATTGTAATTTCTGAAATAATAAGTCTTCTGATATGTTTTCCTGACATCATCTTTAGAAGGCCTGTTCCAGGAATCTCCCAAACTGCAATGTGGTTAGTTACTACTAAGAAGTGGCCTTTTTAGAAGTGATCCTCCAATTTTGCAATTCTCTCCCACATGAAGTACACCTGAGGCCATCTTTGTTGTCTTTTTGATGTCAGAATGAAATTTTCCCGACCCTCTAATAATATAGTGATACATCCATAATTTTTAATTATCTTTATTGTTACTTTTGCCTGTTATGATTTCAGGTTTTAATGTGTATTTTTCTTAATTGTTTAACTGTAATTTCAATTCTTAATCATAAGTTATTTAAAAAATTATTTCAGTGGGGAGTGGTACCAACATGGTTAAATAAAGAAGGAAAAATAAAGAAATATTAAGAGAAGAACTTCAGTCATTCTCCATGGATATGCAATAACTTTACTTCTGGCACCAGTTTCGTTAAATTATTAAATTTTAAATTTAATTATGACATGTACTTACAAAACTAAAAAACAAGCAAACAAAAGCAGTATTTTATCCCTAATATAAGTGAATAACTTGCATAAAGTTATAAACTAGTTATGCAATCAGAAGAATTTGGGTTTTCAATGTATGTGCATATTGTAATTTTCAAACATTTATTTCTTGCAGAAGTACATATTATGCTCCATTGTTCTGCAAGAAGAGTTGTTAACTGTCTTGGTGCTAGGAATGGGGAAAAGTACAAGTTTCTAAGCCCAGTCCGGCATTAATTTACAATATAGAAGAGTTTTGCTCTTTTTTAGAATTTCCTTTATTATATTACTACAAAACATATCAGGCAGCAAACCTATACCATTACAGACAAATGGCTATCCAGTCTCTTCTTAAAAACTTCCAGTGTTGGAGCATTCACAGCTTCTGGAGGCAGGTTGTTCCACTGATTAATTGTTCTAACTATCAGAAAATTTCTCCTTAGTTCTAGGTTGCTTCTGTCTTTGGTTAGTTTCCATCCATTGCTTCTTGTCCTCCCTTCAGGTGCTTTGGAGAATAGCTTGACTCCCTCCTCTTTGTGGCAGCCCCTGAGATATTGGAACACTGCTGTCATGTTACCCCTCGTCCTTCTCTTCATTAGACTAGACATTCCCAATTCCAGCAATGGTTCCTTATATGTTTTAGCCTCCAGTCCCCTGATCATTTTTGTTGCTCTTCTCTGTACTCTTTCTAGAGTCTCAACATCTTTTTTACATCGTGGTGACCAAAACTGGATGCAGTATTCCAAGTGTGGCCTTACCAAGGCATTGTAAAGTGGTATTAACACTTCACGTGATCTTGATTCTATCCCTCTGTTATGCAGCCTAGCACTGTGTTGGCTTTTTGTGGCACTGCAGCACACTGCTGCTCATATTTAAGTATTGTCCACTAGACTCCGAGATCCCTCTCACAGTTGCTACTATTGAGCAAGGTACCACCTATACTATACCTGTGCATTTGGTTTTTCTTGCCTAAATGTAGAACCTTACTTTTTTCACCATTGAATTTCATTTTATTAGATAGTGCCCAATGTTCAAGTCTGTCAAGATCCTTCTGTATCTTAAGCCTATCTTCTGGAGTGTTGGCTATTCCTGCCAGCTTAGTGTCGTCTGCAAATTTGATGAGTTCCCCATCTATCCCCTCATCCAAATCGTTGTTGAAGATGTTGAAGAGCACTAGGCCCAGAACAGAGCCCTGGGGCACCCCACTACACACTTCCCTCCATGTAGATGCAGTTCCATTGAGAACCACACGCTGAGTATGGCCGGTCAGCCAGCTACGAATCCATCTGTTGGTGATGCTGTCTAACCCACATTTTTCTATCTTATCAAGTAGTAGGTTGTGGTCTACTTTATCAAATGCCTTACTGAAGTCCAAGTAAATTATATCCACAGCATTCCTCTGGTCCATTAATTTTGTCACCTGGTCAAAGAATGCAGTAAGATTTGTCTGGCATGATCTGTTTTTGACAAACTCATGTTGACTTTTGGTAATGACTTTGTTTGCCTCTAGGTGTTCGCTGATTTGTTGCTTGATTATCTTTTCCAAGATCTTCCCAGGTATTGAGGTCAGGCTGATAGGTCTGTGGTTTCCTGGATCCATTTTTTTTCCTTTTTGGAAGATGGGAATCAGCTCTTTTCCAGTTCTCTGGTAGTTCCCCAATGCTCCAGGATCTTTGAAAGATATAGTTCAGTGGTTCTGAGATCACATCTGCCAGTTCCTTCAGAACCTTGGGGTGTAGTCCATCTGGTCCTGGTGATTTGAACTCATCTAGGGTGGACAGGTGCTCACTTACCATTTTCTTGCCTATCTTAACTTGTGTTTCTAATCTGTTTTTTACGGTACTGTTTTTGATAGATTGGACTGTTATTTCCCTTTGTTTAAATGCGGATGCAAAAAACAAGTTGAGTAGTTCTGCTTTCTCCCTGTTGCTTGTCACCTTCTTGCCACTTTCTCTCACTAGTGGACCAATCATTTCCTTATCTTTTTTCTTGTTTTTTACATTTTGATACAGTATTGGCTAAAGATGATTAAAACTCTCATGTTTATATAATCTAAACCTTTAAAGATAGAAAAAGGTAGTATATCATTTTTAACCATGATTAGAAATGTCAATATTTAACATAAGATTGTTTAGATTTTATATCTAGTTGAATATAACATTAATAAACAATTGCGAACAACAGCAAAATATTTGTTGTACAAAACAATAAAGGTTTCTGTTTTAAGTGGAATATTTATTACTGAGGTTCTGACTGTATTGTTACTTATTATTCCTTGAACATTTGCCAATATCAAGGGTTCTACTCTAATGATGTCAACACTTTGCAACTCTTCTGTGTTGGAGATCCAGCACTCTGGACTTCTGCTATGCCTGGTCTGATCTTCACTCAGCTGATGAGGTTAATAAGTTCTGAAACTTATCATTGTCATTGACAAATTTTACCACAGCCACAGTTCTGCTGCTGCTGCAGACCCTCTCCTCTGCCTTTCAATATTCTTAGTATCTTCTTGGGGTGTCTTTCTTCTTTCTTCCCTCAGATCCTCTTTCTCAACTTTTTTCTGTTCCTTTCCCATGTTGCCACCTTCTATGAAGTAATACAGATCCTTTTGAAAGGGCTAGGAATAGAGGGAAGAGCACAGAGGCCACATGTTCCCTATTTACATGTGTTTGTAACCATTGTTGAAAATGGTTGTCCTAGTTTATCAGTATGCTAGTGGCTACAGGCAAGATGAATGGATTCGTTCTCTGGCTTTGCTGTCATGCCCATTCCACCTTCTGTAGCCAGCAGGGAAACATCCAGTAATCAGGGCACTGTAGCAGGAAACATTGGGCCTCACTTTAGGACTTTAGGCTGGTCGATCTACCAACCTGCACCCCATTTGAATAGTTGCTATGTTAAAATAATGTGAAATAAGTGAAAGAGAAGACCTCAACATGGAAATAGCCCAGCAGAGGAGGAGGTT
Source organism: Azemiops feae (assembly GCA_023970755.1). NCBI lineage: Eukaryota > Metazoa > Chordata > Lepidosauria > Squamata > Viperidae > Azemiops > Azemiops feae. The sequence goes on along the minus strand of JALGBA010000071.1, from coordinate 185,271 downwards.
ATAGATGCCAATGACTGTAGTCTGAATAGGTTCTGTACAGTTGGATAACAGAAACTGACCAAGTGCCAGGGAACTTACTGGGATGGGAAATGCTTGAATCAACAAATACTGGCAAAGAAACAGGAAAAGCCCACTTCCTGCTTATGGTACACTTTTTAAAAAGGCATAGAGAAAACAACCATTTCAGAATAAGTAAACCAACAAAATATTGGAGGCAGCCCATAATTCAAATGTTCATACAATGAAATTCTAAAAACAAACATTATCAACTATTTAAACCATTTTACAATCATTGAATCAGTGAAGCCAATTAAACATGTAGCCCCATCCCCTACTAAAATACCAATAAAAGGATTCAATTAAACAAAGAATCCATAAACAACCAAAGATGGAGGCATTATTCTCCAGGCACTGCAATGAATTAAAGCAAGACACATTTCAGACTGTGTACTTTCAGAGATGAAAGTAATCCTGAACTTTATTTGGATATTGGAGCTGGGGATTGACATTCATATGAAAGCTGTTTAGGAAGAAGATATGAGGTTAATGTTCTATGGGCCAAGGACAAAAATAGGTACTGTAGGACAAGAGTCTACCATAGTAAATGGAACTGGAGACACAGTCTTAATATTCCCTGGAAGAATTTTGTTGTGTTCCGATGGCAAAAGAGTAATCAATTGTTTCTTGCAGAAGTACATATTATGCAATGTATAGAGCCCAAAATCTAGAATGGACATCTCAAAAGACCTTTGAAATACTACTTCTCTTCTTTTTAGTTTGAGTAATGAAATTAAACAAAATAACTTTGTGTGTTTGTGTACACATGTATGTTATCCATCTACCATGTTTCCCGAAAATAAGACCGGGTCTTATTTATTTTTTTTGCTTCCAAGAGGCACCAGGTTTTATTTTCAGGGTAGGCCTTACCTCACCTCTGGCACCAACAGCCCCACCCAGCCGGTCCACTTCTTCTGGGGCCAAAGTTCTGCAGCTGCATTCAGGCCTGCATTTTGCAGTCAGACCTTTCCAGAAGACCTAAGCAGCCGAGAACCGAGCTATGGATTCAATCCATAGCTCGGTTCTTGGCTGCACCGGCCTTCCGGAAAGCCCTGTGACTGAGAAATGCAGGCCTGGCTGCAGAAGAGGCCTCAGAAAAAGAAGTGGGCCAGCAAGGACAGGCCTGGCTGCAAGGTAAGTGGGTGCAGGGCGGGTGGGCAGCTCCACACTCCCACCCTTGCTTGATTTTTAGGTGTGTGCCTCGCCCCAAAACTAGGACCTATTTTTGGGATAGGGCTTATATTAGGCCCACCCCCCAAAATCAAGCTAGGGCTTATTGTTGGTGTAGGCCTTACTTTCGGGGAAACACGGGTATCACCCAAATGATAGAGTGAAAATTTAACCAAAGGAACAACATTTCCTTTCCCAATAAAGGGATAACCAGAAAACATATTATGCCTTCTTCATTAGGTGATGAATGTTTTCATTTCTAGTCTACAAGACACTGCACAATGTGGGGGTTTTCCCCCCATGAAGAGGGAACGGGATAGACATTTGAACAATATGGTCAAATTTGAGTGGTGATGATGGTAGCATTCTTTTTATAACATAATTTCCCAGGTTGGCTGGCTGGCTTACTTTATTATTATTGATTTGCAGATCATGGTATGTTGGTAATCATGTCACATATATAATTTTTCCTTCTGTTAATTTGTTTGATATAGTAAAATAAAAAAATAAAAGACAAAAGGAAAAGAGAATAGTAGGAGTAGAAAAGTTGGATGTTAATCATATGAACAAAGAAGGGTAATGTATAAAGGTATTTCGGTTTTTTGCTGATTAAGCAGTATCTCCTGTAGTTCTAGTTTAAACACTTTCATCTAAACTAAATGGTCCAAAATAAATCTCTTTTGTCTGGACATTATAAAAACATAAAACTTTTTTTTGTAGATGAAACTATTCATTTCTCAAGTTCAAGTTAAAATACTGGACTCTCCTTCATTGGAGTTGTTTAAATTAAGGCTCATATGATTATCAGTCAGAGATGCTATATTGATGGACTAGTCGCAGAGGTAGGCAACCTTGGCTCTTTTATGACTCGTGGACTTCAACTCCCAGAATTCCTGAGCCAGCCATGCTGGCTCAGGAATTCTGGGAGTTGAAGTCCACGAGTCATAAAAGAGCCAAGGTTGCCTACCCCTGCACTAGTGGGCATGGGGGTGACTAAATAGATTTATCGGATTTTTAAGACTTTCCAACTCTGCAAAGACTGTCAGTGATTTACAATATTTTAAATACATAATTCAAAAAAACTGTTAAAAATATATCCCATGGACAAAACAACAATGGCATCCATAAACACCCCTAGAGCAGGCTGGGCCAGGTCCAGGTCCTAAGAGACCTCTGGAGAATAGATTGTATACATAATTGCTTCCAATTTCTATCTGCTGTGATTCTAAGCAGGGTTTTAAAGAAATGTATTAAGAACTTGTCCCAAAGATGCTTTTTCAAGAAGCAAGTGGACTTTGTTTTTCTTTGAAGACATTTTGCTTCTCATCCAAGAAACTTCTTCAGCTGTCTGAAGAAGCTTCTTGGATGAGAAGCGAAACGTCTTCAAAGAAAAACAAGAAAGTCCAATTGCCTCATGAAAAAGCACCTTTGGAACAACCATGACCTGGGTGACTGAGAATCTCCATAGACATATTAAGAACTTGGATTTCTTTATAATTAACAGGCATTTCTATTGCATTGTCAATTAGCCACCATGTTTTGTGTGTACATCGGATTATTTCAGGTCAGAAGTAAACAACAGTAAATTCACACATCTTAATTGGTCTAATGCAGAAATTGTGCAAATATGGATTTTTAGTTATGGTAAACAATACATAACCATTTTAAAAATTATTTTTAAATATTTTCAACCTCAGATTTTATAAACAATCACTATTTGAGGATAAATGAAAGAAAATTGGTGTATTATCTCTCTCTCTCTCTCTCTCTCTCTCTCTCTCTCTGCTGAATGTTGGTAGGTGGAGTATGGAATCTCATTCTTCAAATGAAAATGCCAGATAATCAGATAATAATAAATAATCAGATAAACAAAACAAAACCATTGTAACCATTGGCCTCTGCTACTTACAGTGCATTCAGAAAGTATTCAGACCCATTTCATTTTTGTCAATTTTGTTATGCTGCTACCTTAAGTTGTTGAAAATCATTTGAAAAATTGACAAAAGTGAAGAGGGTCTGAATACTTTCTGAATGCACTGTATGTTTCCATATTTAAGATCAGTAGAACATATCTTAGGCAAGACGATGCGTTGATTCCCTGGAATATTTTCTCTTCACTGGCTCAGGGAAAACTCTTGTGATCTTGTGATTTGAAGCTGAAGGGGAATAAAGTTCTTTTGGCTTAACGAGTTTTTGGACGCCTTTCGTTCTTTTTCTACAATTGTTAAACTATTTCCTGGAAGAAAGCCTCATTTTCACGGGACCTGCTGTCTGGAGGAGTAAAGCCTGGATAGAATTGAGCATTTAAATCATAAAGGTCCCCGTAATTTGCGTGTGAAGATTGTTTCGCGCTAAAAGACCAACGGTTCCAGCCCGTAACAATATTCTAAGCTCCGTATTCTGACTGACGCCACCAGCCTGCATGAGCATGACGTCATGGTGCAAGGCCATGATGTCATGGTGCAGAGTGCGGGCCACTTACTCGCATCGTCGCGCCGTTTTCTGACCAGCCTGATCTTGCGAGGGGCTGCCGAGAGTAGAGAGAGGGTCCTCTGCCCGCTCTCTGTTCTCCTTCCACTTCCCTTGGCTGTCAGGGCAAAGACACCTCGGTTTTATTGAGTGGTGGTGCCAGAGGGCACTGAGATCGCAGCAGCAGCAGCAAGCAGCGCTGGGGGAGGAGTTTGTGGTTCAGGGCGGATCCCGCAGAGCCGCTGCTGGTTGCTGACCGGCTTAGGTAGGAGAAAGAGGAAAAAGAAAGAGGCTGGCCGAGCAGCTGGGCGTCCTTGGTGCTGGCACCGCCGCCCGGGCATGAGGATGGCTGTCGGCGCAGCAGCGGCTCCAGGAGACGGAGGCTCGCCGAATCCCGGTCCCGCTGCGGTCTCTTTGGGATTGAGCGTGGCTGTGGTGTCCAGCCTGGTCAATGGCTCCACGTTCGTGCTGCAGAAAAAAGGAATCGTGCGGGCAAGAGGACGAGGTAGGGCCCCCTGGTCCCCGTCCCTTTCTATGCTTTGGGCTGCAGCAGAAACACTCTGATGTCTTTGCAACAGCTAGCATCCTCTGCGTGGTCTCCCACTTCACCGAGCCCACCCCGGCTTTCGTACGCCGCCTTTCCCGGAGCCCCTGCTACCCTACACGGAGGTCATCCTCCGGGAGCGATTAATCAAAATATTTAGCAAATCCAGGCCTCGCGACTGCCTTCCCCGATCAACACAATGCTTCCAGAGGTGTCGGACTACAACTCCCAGAATTCCCAGTCCTGGCGCTAAATTGGGGAAGGCGGCTTTAAAACAGACTGTTTCGTTCCAAGGCATTATCTTTGGTTTTAGGCAGTGTCAGACATAAGTATTTAGCATGACCATTGCGAATACACCTTGCAATCCTCCGGTTTGGGTCACCAACACGACGGCTAACCCTTCAACTCTCCAATCCAGCCACACCCCCTCCTTTATTGTTTTCTTCAAGTTTGTAATGATATCTCTACTTTTTCAAAAGTCAATGCTTTTATGTCTGCATTATGAATGTAGGCACTTGATTTGCAAAAGGATTATAACTGAGCATGAATGCTAAATAAAATCTCTCAGATGTCAGGGCCAGGGGGTCAGGCAGCCTTTTCAAGATTTCGAATGCTATTTGTCCCTTATTCCAGCAGATGCTATAGCATATTATTAGCTCAGTTTAAATTTGTAATTTGCATTTATAATCTAAATTTATGTTTGTTTGTTTTAAATAAATTAACACCAAGGAGTTTCTTATAGAATCACTGAGCTTGGACAAGACCATTTACACCACTGTTTTTCAAGGCAACTTTTAAGATCTGTTGACCAACTCCCAGAATTCCCCAATCAACCATGCTAGCTGGGGAATTCTGGGAGTTGAAGTTCACATATTTTAAAGTTGCCAACTTTGAGAAACATTGATTTAGAATGTCAGATTCTAATCCATTCAGGAATCCAAAAGAAAACATGCTAGGCAAAAGTTACCCAGCTTCTGTGTGAATACATCTAATAAATGGAAACCCATCACTTCTCTAGAATAATTTATTCCATTTTCATATTGCACATACTATGAAGACATTTACCTGGATTGTGCCTTCCTGTAATTTAAACTACGTTTATAATCTAGATTCTTATAAAACACTAAACAAAAAGGATGGTACACCATATCGTAGTACATTATGTAGATTGATCATAGTTTCAGAAATGATTTGCTAAGTGGCACATAGAGGACTTTGTATTAGCAAAATACACAGAATTCATCCATTACTCCCAAAGGACTCTATAGCCATTTGCACTGTTTTTGACCTTTGGTAATGATCATTATGAATCCTCAATATAGCAAACATGCAGGCCCCCAAATCCACATTTAACTGTATTTCTGTTAATGGGCCTTTTTTCTCATTCACTGAGAAAGGACTATATATTCTTGTAGGAATGCCTAAATTCTGCTATATTCTGAAATCAGATATAGACAGAAAGGTGATAGTTGCATTTCTAATATAAACTCTTGCATGCCAAACTGGTCTTTGGGGGACTACTTGCATTTAGTCTGTGCCCAATTCTGTTACAAGGCCATTAAGTTCTGCATTCCAGAGCAGTCCTATTCTACAGTAGACTTTACAGTATTGGATATTTCTGTGATTCCCCTATTGGCTCTACCTAGATCAGTGATGGCGAACCTTTTAGAGACCGAGTGCCCAAAAACTGGCCCCGCCCCTGCTCCACCCCCTGCCCCGTCCCCGCTCCACCCCGCCCTGCCTGCCCGCAGGGCCACTCACTACCTCCAGGGCCCGCCGCAGATCACCCAGGCAGCCCAGCAGTGCCAGGGCGGCCACGCCCTCTGCCCACGCCCCGCAGCATCAACTGTGCGTGTTGGGGCATGAGGGCAGAATTTTGTCTACGCTGCCTGGCTGCCATGTCCTTGGTTGCGCTGCTCCGCGTGGGCCACGCTCAGGGGCGACTCTCCTCCAGGGAGGCTGCTGGTGGGGTCGCTGGCGGAGGCAAGGCTGGGGCAACGGCATGTGTGCCCACAGAGAGGGCTCCGAGTGCCGCCTCTGGCACCCGTGCCATAGGTTCGCCACCACTGACCTAGCTAGACACAGTACCAAAATATTATTCTCTAAAATCCAGCTACAGTATTTGTTTGAGATTAATAAATGAAACATTCAAACAACAAAGTAAATATTAATTTATTTTCACAGGTTTCTCTTCAAATTAGAGAGCAACTTGTATTATATCATTCATATAATTGACCGACAACAAGCATTTCATTCTTAGAATTCTTTCACAAATTATTTAGTTCATGAAGAATGTGAAAGTATCACATACAGTTGAAATATATTTTTGGTCTCAAAACAGCATTACCAGTTTTATTTACAGTAGACTTAGCCGATAATCAGTATGCAATGTGCTTGTTCCATTCTGGAGAAAGTGACTGATATACCATAGAACTATTCCCATGCTTGCAGAAGAAACTGCAAATATAAATTAATTTGCTTGTGAATACAGTGGTTTTTGCATTGAATTATTAAGAAATATAGTTGGAAACCCACTGAAATAATTATTCCTGTTCCAATGTAGCAGGAATGTATATTTAGGTATTTATTGTATTAGTATTTATTGAATCAGGAACTGGAAGATCCAGGTACAATTCTATATTGTAGTAGATTTATGCTGCCTTAAGGGATATTTATGCTCCTGGGAAGAATCATGGAATTGAGAGTAATTAAAGTGAGAAATATTATCTACTTTCTTTGGACAAGAATATGGTGTAATATACTCTACTTAATCTATGCCTATCACATGGACTACATGGTGGCTTGTGTATTCTTGATATCCCACATATACAGGACCTTGATTATGTATTGGCAAGGGAAGTTATAACATTTTACATGCTCAGTAATTTTTAAGTTCTCAAAAATAAATCTTATATACTGACTTGATTAGCATAACATTTGAAGTCATGGTTTGGTTTGATTACTGACTTCTCATAAGCTATAATTAAATTGTGGTCAACGAAGAGTCTTAACCACTAGTTATGTGATCTAAATAACTTCTAACCATATCAAGCATGCAATCTAAACCCAGTTTAGTGCTTATCTTGCAGTTAAGCAATTATATGACTCTTCTGGGAAAATGAGATGGGATAGAAGACCAATGTCAAATTATAACCACATATGCAGCAGCATCTCTGCTGTTACTGCTTCGTTAACTCTTGCTGACGTGTGTGTTATTTCCAAAAAATTAATTAATGGCATTATATATAGATACAATATCAAACACACTGGGCAATATAAAGTTATAACTGATTGATTTTCAGGTATTTTATCCTTGAAAATCTCCCCCTTTCATAATTGAGATATAGGAATAATTCAATTAGCATAGAAATATCAAATAGCAATTTAAAAACAGAAAGCTATTATTGTTTGTAAAAGAAAAATCTATTTGATTGTTTGCTTCAGGAATCCATTTTATTTGATTTGTACAAGTAGCTAATTATTTGGAACTCATGCTGATCAGCTGACAGTATTCTGTACTCATCTAGCACAGGGGTCACCAACCTATGGTCCATGGCCCACTACCAGGCCGTGGTCTCTTGGCCACTGGGCCGCATGAGTGGCTGGCCAGTGCACGTGCATGTGTGCACTTGCACCTCCCACTCGTGCTAGCGTTGTGGTGTCGCGCATGCACTAGCAATGCCATGAACATCGGGCGGGCGCTAGTGTTGCCACGAGTGCATCCCCCACTCGCCCTAGCGTCGTGGCGTTGCACGGGCGCTAGCAATGCCATAAGTATCGGGCGGGCGCTAGCGTTGCCATGAGAGCACCCCCCCCATTCGCGGTAGCGTGGTGTCATGCCGGCACTATCATCTCTGCAAGCGCAACATCCCCACTTGCGCTAGCATTGCAGCATTGCGCAGGCACTAGCATTGCCCGAGCATCGCACGGGCGCTTGTGGCCCTGTTTGCATCACACATGCAATCACGGCACTGTTCGTGCATGCGCGGTCCCATTCGTGTGAGTGCATGCTCACATGCATAAAGGTGCCTCCACCCCCCCGCCCCAGGCTGCCAAACCAGAAAGGTTGGGGACCCCTGATCTAGCATATCTAGTCTGCATTTTCCACAATCACTTGTGATAAATTCATGTTCCACTTTTGCTCTGTGTAAACAATTTGAAACAAAAAAGTAGGATTGGGTTTTTAAAGAGCCTATTTGGTTCACTTATCATTGTTTTTGTTTTCTTTTAAAGATTATGAGAGTAATAATTGCTATGCATCGGTTTTTGACAGCTTTTTTAAAAAGATATATAATTCAGAGACTAGCAATAACATAAGAACCTACTGGATTGAAATTTAATCCAGCATTTTGTTTACCATAGTGGCCAATCAGGTTTGTCTGGACTTTGTAAGCAGAACATGGAAACATCCACTCTCACCCTGTTATTACTTTGCATTTGAAATACGGAGGCAGGATTCCTCAAACCCTTCATACACATTGAATCTTCAAGACTTAAAACAGGGGTCCTCAACCTTTCTGGGTTGGTGGCCTGGGGTGGGGGGGGGTGGAGGCGCCTTTACACGTGCGAGCATGTGCATGCGGAAACGGGGCCGTGCGTGCCCAAACGGGCCTGTGATTGTGTACGTGATGCAAATCGGGCCACGACCGCCTGGGCGAAGCTCGGGCAACACTAGCATCCACGCAATGCCATGATGCTAGCGCAAGTGGGGATGTTGCGCTTACAGCGACGATAGCATGACGCCATGACGCTAGCACAAATGTGGGGTTCTCTCATTCTTCAAAGTAACCATCCAATAACTGAACAAATACATTCTACTTTAACTCTCCAGCCATTGGATGATTTCTTATCCTATTGTCTTGATAGAGGGGGGAAACAGATTAGTCTAACATTAACAATGTCAATTTTACAAAGAAGAGTTAGCCATTCACATTCACATAATCAGAACTGATGAAGCTTCTTGGATGAGAAGCGAAATTTTTTCTTCTTCTTCTTCAGGGGAAAAAAACATAGTCCAGTTGCCTTTGGAAAAAATACCTTTGAGACAACCATGACCTGGATGACTGAGAATCTCCGTAGACATTCAGCTATTCACATTAGTTCATACTCATATTGAGCTTCATGCTTTTCCTTACTGAATACTTACAATCTGCTGTTTTTACTGCTCATATACTGAAATCCTAAACAATGCAAATTTTGGATAAAAGATGGAAGTTGGGTTCTGAATAGGCAGCACTGGCTTGGCAATAATTGTTTGTGCTTTCCGAAATACCTTCCAGTATTTTCTGTACTATGCAGAGACTGAGGCACAAAACAGCAGTTAGGCAGATGTGCTTGTGGAAGCTTCATCTCCATTACCATTTCTCTTCATTTCTGTAGAATAGGGCTCCTCAAACTATGGTCCACGGGCCGCATGCGGCCCGCCTTGACTTTTTATCCAACCCGCCTCAACCTCCCGGGCAAGCCGTCCAATCGCAAGGTGAGGATGGGTGGATGGCGGCGAGAGCCCCAGCCAATGGCGAGTTGGTGGGAGATGTTTTTTTCCCAGTTTCTCCCTTGTGCGCCCAAGTGCGCGCTCGTGCTTCAGCCACACCCCCTTCCTCTCCTCCTCTCACCTCTTCGCGTTTTTACCTCAGGGCCGGACTGAGAGGTTTAGGCCTCACTTGCAGCCTCGGCCTCGTTTAGGGCAGTCAAACCGGCAATGACGACGCCATTGCTGCTGCTTCTTCTGAGGCGGGTCCCTTGCTAGGTGCTATGGAACACGAGCCCCAGCCTCTGCTGCTGCCACCGCCACCATGCCAGCCAAGAGGAAACTGGTGCTGCCGGCCCTCAACATCATCCCACCATCGCCAAGGGACCCAGCCCCACTGGCAGTGGCGAGGGCGTCGGCTCCGAGTGAGTGGGCTTGACCCCCATGAGGGTCGGAGTGGGGCTTCTGGAGTGGGGTGCCGGTTATGGGTCTGAGGGGAGCGGCCGAAGGGCGAGGTATTTGTGAGGGGCTGCCAGGGTGAGCGAGAAAAAAGGAGAATTTGCTCCTGGAAGGTTATTTTGAGGTTGTGAGGGGTTGTGTGGAGCTGAGGCGGTGAAAGGTTGGGGAGCCACTGGGAAGGAGGACGCAGTCGGCCTTTGGAGGAGCATCCTGATCCACGAATGGGGGTGTGTGCCGTGTCCAGGTGAAGCCCCGAGAGGTAGGCAAAGCCAGAGGCGGTGGAACAGTTCGGAGGAACTGGGGGTGCCGGTGCTGGTGGTTGAGAGAAACTTCATTAGCCTTTAGGGCCCAGGAAAGGGTGGAGGAAGGATGGGGGCGTTGGCATGCGCCCCATGGGAAAGAGGAATGAAGTCCTGCCAGGCAGGTTCTTCTGCCCTGAGACGGTCCAAAATGCCAATCAAAGAGAATATTTCTGGCTCAGGGTTAAAATGAAGGGTCCTTGGTGGGGTCTCTGAGGATGGTGGTTTTCTTGCAGACATTTCAGGACCCAAAGTGGGATAATAAGTGAACTGATGATGTTACCTAGTTTGGGTCATGAGACATCTACAAGAAAGCCATGAAGCTCAGAGTGGACCAAGGAACCCACAACCACCCTCCTCCTCTTCTCTTCTCCTCCACTCCACAAACCCTGCTCTCTTCTGGCACTGCTGATGTTACCTAGTTTGGGTCATGAGACGTCTGCAAGAAATGCTGAATGGAAATGGCACCTTGCCTTTCTGACAGATGTAACAGAGCTACTCAACAGTTTCAATGTGCAACTTCAAGGAAAGGGGAAGCTCATCTGTGATATGCATTCATATGTGAAAGCATTTGAAGTAAAATTGGACATACTCATTAAACAAGTGAGGGAGGAAATCTTCCCACAACTCAAAAACTATTTGCGGAAAAACTAGCAGTCGCATTCCCAAACAAAACATGTGTGGATTCACTGGAAATGTATATTTTCTTCATTTAAAAACTCATTCAAATAATTAACCAATTCATTTTTCTTGTTTCATTTTTTCATTTTATACTTGATTTTACATTGTTCTATAATCATTATTTTTTTTCAAATTATAGTCTGGCCCCCCATCAGTCTGAGGGACAATGAACTGGCCCCTTGTTTAAAAAGTTTGAGGACCCCTGCTGTAGAAGATGAGAACAGATTATCTATTGAAAAGACCTACTAAGATTACAAAAAGTATTTCAAATCTTAGAAACTGGTGTAAAAATTATGTTACATTCTATAAGAAACAAAATATCTATGCATTTTTAAACAGTTCAAATTCAACTTTTGCATGAATATTGAAGGCATAGGTAAATATATGTTTATATCCATGTCTCATTTAATGAGCCTCAATAGTGATCCTCAAGAACAATTACAAAAATTATTTTGTGGTTTTGAAAATACTTTAATCCCAATCATGTGATTTAGGGCAAGGATAAACCAAGTGCATATCTATTTTCTTAAGAGTTGGATTACTAATAACCATACCAGGGACATGGCTGATTATCTTCACTAGAAGCAAACAATAAAAAGTAATACTAATTATGGTTATACTCATGGTTATACAACAAATATTTGCATTGGTTCATGCACTTTAGTTAAATAACTCTGTAAGGCGGGGTAGTGGTAAAGTTAACATATTGTTGAAGCTATAGAAAATTGTACCTATAAAATATAATTTAAACTGATGATCCATTTTTTGATTTTTCACCTATCCAGGGACTTCATATTTAACTGATATAGTGTGGTGGTCAGGTACTATTGCTAGTAAGTATATCTTCTATATTTGAACAATTTTACATCTTAAAACCATATTGAAGGACTATAGTTTTCTACCTAGATGTGTTAGACAACAATTCTTATGCATATGATCAGCAGTGATGATCGTAACTCTGATCCAATATATCTATTTAAAGAAAAGCTGCTGACATGTTCAGTCTAGGATACTGTTTCATTGATATTTTTCATGATACTTTTCTTGCTGGCAGCATTCATTTCACACCACAGGATATGGTGGCTTTGGCTAAATTGTATACAGCATTCCTCTCAGGCAATATAATTTAAATATAAAATTGTTTTTATCCAGGAACATCTATGGGGAGAGTAAAAATCTGTTATGATTTGCCATCCAGCCATATTGGGTGATAATTGCTGGAAGTAATTCATATCAAAAATACATCTGGAGGAACCAGACTGAGAAGGTTGAATCAGAATGTACCTGAAATCATCTTGTTAGATACAAAAATGTATGGGCAATGCATAGATATTTTTTTTAACAGTTACAGTTTTGCAATCACATTTTCTGAATTAAAAAAGTTGTTTCTCTGAATTTGTCATAGTTTATTAAGCAGCAATATCAGAATGATTTTCCAATGCTTTTTTTTTTTCTAAAATACCATTTTGACTTCTGGTATAATTAACAGCCTTTGGATTTTGTGGTTTCTCCCATGCAAGTACTAATCAAGACTATTTCTGCTATCTTTTCCAAAATTAGCCAAATTTATCTAAATGCTGTGATCTGGAAATGAACTTGTGAAAAGAACAACAACAGCAACAAAAAACCTAAACATGATGGGTGTAACAATTTAGATTGCTTGTAATTCTTTTTGGTTGGCTGATAATATTATAATCCTATGTAAACATACAGTAGATCAATTTGTTGATCTACAGATATATTGCAATTCCAAATTTTCTAATCAGGGTTGCCTTGTAAGGCTAGGAATGCCCCAAAAATGTAATTCAGACACTCCTGAAAAGCACCAGATTGGAACAGGCTAAATTAGGTCCTAGGAAATGAAACCTTCAGCTACATAAAACGTATTAAGAATATACCAAAATACTTTACACCAATGCAGAATAGGAGTCATTTTAGTTCAATATCCTCTGCACTGCCAGCATTCAGGATTATTTACCAGGAGAAGGCATCACATTTGCATCCATAACTATAAAATATAAAATGGAAATATATATCCAAAATAAATAATTTATTGAGATCTAAGAATAGTCAATGTGATTTTGTGGAAAGATGAAAATAGTACCCATTGGCATCTGTGAAATGGCACATGATGTCAATACATTATGATATAATTGCACAAGTGGCAGGAATTAAATACTGTATGTCATTTGCATCATGATAAGACTGGTGCAAAATACCTAAATCCATGCTATTTGCATACTTGAACTCATAGCCCTGAAAGTGTTCCATCTTGTTCTAGTGATGTCAATCTTAATGTTGCTTGCATGTAAAGCACTGAGAATCATTGCAGCTTCCTAACATTTTCATTTCCCTTTTGTCCCTCTGGTTTATCAGGGTTTCAAAACAAGGGGCCAGAAGCTAAATCAGCAACTCTGTTGCTTCTGAGTTCCAGAGCTATGGATGCTCAACTTTTCCCTTCTCAACACCCAAACTTAAGAGATCATTAGCCAGCTATACTCAGCAATTGTCGAGGTTTTTTTTTTTGAGGGGTGGTGGTAATATAGTGTTGTGATTTAGATATGGAAATACAGTGGTTATGGCTTTAATGACAGTGCCATCATTCTTTATACTTCTTAAGGCTAAAAGAAAAAATACCCTCTTTTCACTATTTACTAGTTTTCCTACCCATGAATATAAAGGACAATCATACTAATTAATTAAAATGCAGCTAGAGAAACACACGGCAGGTTAAAACAGGAAGGAAATCATACAAAATAAAACTGCCAAGCGTGAGATAATAAAGCAGTAAAACGCCAAAACCTTGCAGTCTAAATCAGTTGTTCCAAAAATAATGAAATGTTTTGTTTTGTTTTCTGTTCACATATTTGTGTTTTTTTCCCACAGTGGCACTTGGCCAGATTGGGAATTTCTTAGCTTATACTGCAGTTCCTACTGTTCTGGTGACTCCGCTTGGAGCACTTGGAGTCCCATTCGGGTAAGGATTTTTTCTGTTCTGCCTTGTTTTCCTTTTCTTCGAATCAAACTATCCATCTGAGTACCTATATTCTATGTTCAATTTTCTTGCAATTATTATTTTTACTGGTAATGCCAATAAGTGTTTAATTTTTTTAATCTGTTCTACTTTGCATTAAAAATGACCTAGTTTTTTTTCCTTATCTTCCCTTTTGTTCCTTATTTTAAGGAAAAGACATTAGTTATTTTTTAGATTTCTTTCTGTCCTCTGAAATGTGCAGATGAAGCATTTATTTATTTATTTATTTATTTATTTATTTATTTATTTATTTATTTATTTATTTATTTATTTATTTATTTAGCAAAGAAAGCCATTATCAAAGGTTTACTGTGAACATGGACAGATGTTTATATCCCTAAATACTGAAATGTAAAATGTGCACAAACCTCTCAACTACTCAAATAAAATGTCCTTGGATTCTCAAGAGATCCTGGCTAAATGAGCTGCATCCTTTGAATTTTTCATTTAGTTAAGTGGCTCTCTTGGTGTTACTTCATGTTGTGGAATTGTATCCAGAGCTAAAAACTGATTCAATCCGCAGAAAGTTACATAAAGAAGACAGAGTGATACTTCTAGGACTTTGCCTCAGATAGCTAGCTATCCTTTCTCAAATAAATATTTAAGTTAATGTCCAGATATTATATTCCTTTTGGGCATTTTTGTCACAAATGGCATGGTCCTCTCTCTATCCAAAGAACCATGAAGTGACCCTCAAGGGCAGGTGGGGTTTTTAAAAAAGGTTTTACATCTCTGGTGCTGCACAATCATGTTGAATCTGTTAAGAAAACATATCCTGTATAAGCAGCTGCAAGAAATGTTCTGTTACTTAAAAATAATCCCACATGTAATTTGCAGGAGAGATCAAGTCAGAGTATTTTTCATTGATACAAAATGCATCAGGGAAGCACTCCTTTCCTATCTTGCATTCCCACTTGCCAGGCCAAACTCAAGTATCGAAATATATCCCACATTGCTAGCTGGGGAATTCTGAGAGTTGAAGTCCACACATCTTAAAATTGCTAAAGTTGAGAAGCACTGGTTTAAACCAACGAAAAAAACTACCTTCTGAAACAAACACTGTTGAATAATTTCTTAACCTGCAGCAAGGACTTCCAAAAGAGTGATCAAACTGTGAAGAAAATGGCCACAACTAAATGATCTATCTTTATGTGTATCATGTAAAAAAATGGTTAGGATTTCCATCACATAATTGCTACTTTGATTTTTGGAACTCTCCTTTGTGGATAGTCTGTCTTACAGCAGAGGTCCCCAACCCTTTGGGCACAAGGGACCGGTTCCGTGGAGAGAGGTTTTTTTGCGGACCAGAGGGGGCGTGGTTTTGTGTGCTGCCTGCATCTCGCGGATGGGGCTTTGCTTGTTTGTGCAGACCGGTTGTTGGCATGCCACAGCCTGGTACTGGTCCTTGGAACCGGGGTTGGGGACCCCTGCCTTACAGCACAGAACACCTGATTGAAATTTTCTCTTTGATCCTCTCTTTCTAAGGTCGATTTTAGCTTCCTATCTACTGAAAGAAAAACTGAACATTTTGGGCAAATTGGGCTGCCTCCTGAGTTGCGCAGGTTCTGTTGTTCTCATCATTCATTCTCCAAAGTCTGAAAGTGTCACCACTCAGGCTGAGCTTGAAGAAAAGCTTACAAATCCAGGTATTTAATTCTTTGGGTTAACCATGTTGACAAGTAAATCTGAGTGACAAGACAAAAATGAAAAGAAGCTTAAGTTGCTCCAACGTATAATGTTGGCTTACTTTGTATTTCCTGCTGAACAACTTTTTGTTGCCAAAGGAATGCATCATTTTTTTCCTCCTCTTTCATCTTTAATTATGGAAACTCATTTGTTCCACAGTCCTAAGCATAACTACCTTTTTTTAAATTACCATTGGGAAATAAGTTAGACTTACAAGTTTTCCAATAGCTACTGTATAAGACAAGAATAACATAAAAATAAGAAATAAAATTTAAAGAAAAAATTACTTAAGCTTAAAATAAGCTTGTTTTCCTATTGGGTAATTTTTTTATATAATTCATTAAATAATAAAGAATGAATTAATTGTACTTTGTATAATTTCAGTCAATAGGATTTAAGCAGTTTTATTACTTGGGGTTACAAATAAATACTATAAATGTATACATTCAACCGAGGAAGGCTGGAAATTAAAATAATAAATCATGGTTTTGGATGTAAAATTGTTAGAACTCATAGAATAAAAGATGTACTTTCAATGTACTTTAAACACAAAGCAATCCACTGGTCTATTCCAATTGTGTTTGGGATTACAGCTCCCAAACTATTAGCCAAAGACCATGATAGCTGGAAATTCTGGAAAGTGTACCTCCAAAAGGACCAGATTGGAGAAGATCTAAATTCAACATAGTTGATTCAGTGGTGACTGCTTCCAAGAGTAGGCATGATTAATAAGCTGTTTGTGATTATCATAGGATGATAATGCAAACTTTGGACTGTAGTTTTATCTCTCTGAAGAAATTAAAAAATAAAGTGATGGTCTATGTTTAATTATTTATGGTTTCAGACAATTTCCAGATAAAGGCGGAGTTAAAGATCACAAAATTACATTGCTTAAATATGCCTGATGACTGACTGGCCCATGATAAATAACATGGAATATAATTTAAATGTTCTCTGCAGTATTCAGTTTACATATAAACAAAAATATGCATTTTGAAAGAACATTTTTCTGAATCAAAAGCATAATTTGCCATGATAAATTAAATAACAGTCAAAACCAGGACCACAATTTAGGATTACATACCATGGTTTGATTCAGATGGAAAACAATAACTTAAGAGAAGGAATGAGCATCTGCAGAAACCCTCATAGTACTTCCAGATGTAGTCTTTCCAAACTTAATTCTTTTCAAATATGTTTGTGTATAGTTCCCATTACACTGACATGTCAGCTGAGAGAGAAAGGACATTGCAATCTAAAGACCATTAAGATAGATAGAATTCTTTATTGGAGAAGTGAGATTGGACACATAAGGAATTTGTCTCCGGTGCATAATCTCTCAGTGTACATACAAGCAATAAGTGATAAATCATGATCATAATCATAAAACACAATTATCACAAAAAATACTCAGTGATAGTCATAGGATACTAAATAATCAACATAAATCAAAGCAATCAGCATAAATCATGAGATGCAAACAACAAAGTTATAGCCATAAAAAGCTAAGGAAATTGGTAATAGGAAAGATGAGAAGTATAATAGTAATAGTAATAGTAATATAGCCCGACTAGGTGATTGATGATGACGTTTGTTGCAAAATACAATTTGGAAAATTATCAAGATAAAGCCAGTGTGAGTTAATGTCATATAAACAATGTGCAGTATGGATCATTGTGATTTCTAGCATTGGGGTATATATCATATAATATAGAATTGTTTTCAAGAAATATTATTTGGTTGAGCGTAATTATGCTATTATATTCTTTGTTTTTCAGTATTCGTGGGTTACCTCTGTATTGTGCTTCTCATGCTGCTTCTACTTATCTTTTGGATTGCACCAGCTCATGGACCCACTAACATTATGGTTTACATCAGTATTTGCTCATTGTTAGGAAGTTTCACTGTGCCTAGTACAAAAGGAATTGGACTGGCTGCTCAAGATATCTTTCACAATAATCCATCAAGTCAAAGAGCATTATATCTCTGTTTGGTTTTGTTAGCAGTATTAGGATGTAGTATAATAATTCAGTTTAGGTACATCAATAAGGCATTAGAATGTTTTGACTCCTCAGTGTTTGGTGCCATCTACTATGTAGTATTCACCACTCTTGTTTTGCTGGCCTCAGCTATTTTGTTCAGAGAATGGAGTAATGTCGGTGTTGTTGACTTCTTGGGGATGGCTTGTGGGTTCACCACTGTATCTATTGGAATTGTTCTTATACAAGTCTTCAAAGAATTCAATTTCAATATTGGTGATTTGAATAAGCCTAATATGAAGACCGATTAAATTCTTAATGTTCAAGGGAATTGGATAATCCAGAGAATGATAGTGTCTTCAATTTTTAGGCCATAGAAATGATAGCCTTTAATTTTTAAACTTTGAGAATAATACCTTTCATTTCTTGCTAGAATGTGGGAAATGAATTAGTGTTCTTAATTCAATTTCTCTAAGACTTGTGATTTATAAACCTCATAGCAAGTAGGATAAGAATTGCATCATCACAGAAGCTGATGTATTTCTTTATCCTTAAACATCATCTATGTAGTGTAGGACTGAATTATTTTGGTCTATGAAGAACCAGGAATCTTTTCAAATGGTTACTCAGAATCTTCTGGTTGTGTGAATCAACTGTCAACATTTGTGTTTACAACTGAGCAGGTGCCATGAGTGATCAATAGCCCTTTTTAAAAATGTAGATATACTTCAAATACTAGAAAGGGTTTTCTTTTTATTTACCTTCCCAGTTATGATTCAGATTTTAGTATTCTTCCAGGTGTATTTGAAGATACCATAACGGTTGCTACAGACTGTGTATTGATATGGTTTGTTCTTTCTCTACCTTTGTAAATTGGACCATGACATGGAATTCATAATTATGTCCAAAACTAGGTGTTTATATCTCAACATGTGTTCTCTCTCATACCAGCTGAAAGTTGCTCACAAATCTAAGTAAATATAGCACTTAGTTGACAGCTATGCCTTTTGTTCACATGAATCACTTAATGTATGTCAATGCATTATATTAATTCAGGAGCTTATATTTAATATAAAACAATGTAAGGAATGTGTTAGATCATAACCACTTTCTACCTTTTTTGGTAGATTATTTGTAAACAGCTGGAAACTACTTCAGTGCCTTTTCTAATGAGATCACTTCATGGGGCGGTTCATATTCTCTAATATTTGGGTGTCCTCATGCTTATCAATTTAACCAAGCAGAGAGACACTAATATGATATTTGCATTATTATGGGGTAACTTCTATGCACTTCCAGCTAGTGTTTGTTTAGAACAAAAGTATTCTATTATAGTAATATTCAGTTATGTTCCCTAGACAGTTTTCCCTAACAAATTCCAGTAAACTATTGTGTAGCATCTTTTGTCAGGTTTTGAACTGGCACTTTTAGAATTAAACTAGGCATAATGAAAGGAATTTGTAAGAGGAAAGAAAAATGTTCTTCGGTTGAGGGAAAAATACCTAGATTTACTAAGTGATTCTTCAGCAGGGCCTAGAAATTGTTGTCACTCACTTGGAAGAACAGAGAAAAACAATGGGGCTTCTGTTTCCACGATACCAGTGTTTCTCAACCTTGGTAACCTTAAAAAGTGTGAACTTCAACTCCCAGAATTCTGGAAGTTGAAGTCCACACTTTTTAAAGTTGTACTAAGTACAAAAACCTCAGTATAAAAAACTGCTAAGTTAAAAGAACAGAAATGAAGAGTTGACTTTTTCCTAGATAATTAGATTTGATTCAATAGCTATGAGTCTGTTTGCAGGTTCCTCATTATGACTTCAATTAACAATAGTGGTCTGACATAGAAATAGCAGTTTTGTGTCAGTGTCAAAGAAATACTGTATAAATAGATACATGAATACTTTGCCAGATCAGGTTTTATTTATTATTCTGTATGCCCTTTTGTTGAACTTGTAAGCATGCATTACTTTTTAAAATCACTGCATTTGAAATTTCTGAATTCAGGAGGCACGTGACCAAGAAATGTTTGCGAAGGGAACAAGAAATAAACCATGTGCCTAGTACAAATTCTCCCCTTATATACATTGGGATGTCATGATGCAAGTACAAAATATTGACATTTGTGTCATTATGTCGTGAGACATTTTATTGTTTTGGCATCATCAGCGTTAGGAACAGACTCCAACTAATGTCATAGGTGTCAATCTGCACCTTCAAGCATTTTTAAGCATACAGTACTTTATCTTCACAAGTAGTTTCTGACAATAACATTATTTGCAGTGCAGCCACAAGGTTGTACAGAATGGTTGTTTTCTCAATCAATATACACAAACAGTATAGAAATCTTATGATTCCTTTTAAATTCTGAAAATTGCAAATTGGAGATGATTTTTCTAAAATAAAACAGCCTTTCGCATGTTAGGGATTAAAACTGTTTGACTGTATGTATGTACGGTATGTATTTTTAAAAGATTAAAACCCATACTAATAGCTATTTGAACACTTGGAACATTAAATATATGAGAGTACGTTATGGGGCAGCCTGAATGGGGCTTCTTATTCCCTATAATGGACACCATGGGAAGGAAAATATACATCAGAATGTAGCCAGTCATAAAACATCTATTTTACAAAGAGCAACTGGGAACGCATTCCTTCTACAACACTGTGTTGTTCCTACTACTCAAGCTGACTTTTATGGTTTTTATAGATGGGTAGATATGCTTCAGAACAAAGCATTGGCCTACAGTCACAGACCCGTTTTTATTTTCTGAGATTACCTGTGAGGCTATGTAATGGACTCAGAGAGATTTCTTTGAAAATAAATTATTTTGAAGTCTGGCTTTCTTTTAAAATAAAACACACATTCAGTCAGATGGGGCAAAGAGCCTGCTAAATGCCAAGGTAGGAGTCCATAAACGGATTGGCTTCTTCCCCCCCCCCCCCATCAGAATGATTTAGATATCAGGTTGTGTTTGAACTGGACACACCCCTTTCATCCTGTACATATATGGGTAGAGGAAATGCATGCTATAAATTCAACATAATGGCAGTCCAAAAATAACTTGTGAAGTAACTTTTAATCAATTTTAATCTGCAAACACTGGTTTGGCTTGCTTATTTATATTTATTTAAGAAATATCTATTTTATCTTCTCCCAAATGGTTTTAGGTAGCTTACAAGGCAGTCATTATTTCTAAAGGTCATTAAAATCTTCCTGCAATGTGTGGCATGTACAGAGAGGTTAGAAGAAAGGTGTTAATATGGAGGAGAGAAAAATGTTTGAGTCTCTCTCATTACTTGAAGAGAGTTCTGCTTGAGCTGCGATCCATTCACTAGGTATCATGCATATCAGAGAAAATTCTGAATGCTTATAGCATTTTGCTCCAATGAGTTGGTATGGGCTTTTAGCTCCTGCCCTTAATTAGTATTCATATTCATAATCAGTATTATTACTTAAAACTATTTTCCAACCTTACTTTTTAAACAAAATATGCTTGACAGTCACACTTTATTCTAGCTTTTCAGTTTCAGTGATTTCAATTTTGTTTTCTTTACATATTTAGGAACATGGTTTGACTTTTCTAGAAATTATCACAAATTACAGCTTATTATTTATGTCACTTTTCCCTCTGTGAAGAAATACCTAGCCTAGCATGCGTATTAATGCACATTTAAAATTGTATACACATTTAAAATCTTCCAGCTATTCTTTATTGATTGAGGCATTTACTGGGACATCTTGGCTGGGATAACTAATATTTGTTTAGAATGTTAAGAAGGAAGTTACTATCCTCCACATAAAGCTTCAGGGCAAAACTGTATTTGTAAGCAGTGATACAATTTAGAGGTCGTTTTGGTTTATATGTATGTAACATTAAAGAGTAGAATCTTGTTTTTACAAGTTAAAATGTTTTAGAAAAACTAAGCTATTACATACAAGCTATTACAAAATCTTGATCTAAAACGATTAAACTATTAGATGACACCTACCAGCCAGCCAGCCCTAGCTATGGAAGCAGTTAATTGAGAATCAATTGACACCGTAACACATTGCACTAAACCACATATAAAGTAGTTAGTCTGGCTTTGGCTTCATTTGTATGAACTAGTCATCATAGCTTATACAATAAACTTTGAAGCAAACTGTGGGTATGTGCCCTGTGCCATTCAAATTTCTTTGTGCTGCTATTACTCTTCAGTAAAGCATCATAGAGAAAACTTTTTGATAAGGATGACATATTATTTTGTTGTTTATAATCTTGGTTTTGAGTTTGTTGCCTTTTAAGTTGAGACAGCCTTATAGCTAGATTCCGGAAAGTTGTAATGTATATATTGGCATTCCATATAATTTATATCTGTAGCTTCTAACTTTTTAGATTATACATATAGAAATACTTATTTTTGCTACTTAATTTAACAAATAGTATTCTTTTTCTCCCTTTTGATTTTCTCTCTAGAATTGTCATCAATAACGATGATGTTAGCACTGGACCTTACTCCCATTTCCTGATTTTTTTTAATGTCTTTTTTTGGTTAATATTTTGCTATTTTTTTAAAAATGCAGTGATTAAATTATTATAATTTTAGGTATGGTATTCCATACTGGGCAATAAATATGCTGGTAATTCTTGAACTTGGTCTTCCTTAAACCTCAACATACCCTTATTAGGATATTACCTGATTCATATACATTGGCTACATTGATCACACTCATCAGGAGTAAACCATGCTTACCTTGTTATGAGAAATATGAGCCTGGCTTATACATAATACTACACAAATCAGATTGTTAAGGCAGAAAGAACTAAAGAACTAAAAAAGCACATTTCCTGCAGTTAAAGACTTCTGCATTATCATAATTTGTAGGCGGGTTGATGATAGAATCAAAACTTAAAGGAATTCTAACTCATGTTTATTAACAAGTTTTAAATGATCTGTGTGGGAAGCAGTATACTACAATCATGTACAATCTTAAAGCATTTCATTATAAAGTATAATAATGTACCAAAGACTCTTAATTCTCTTGAGTAGCATGTTCCAGAGTTTAAGTATATAACACCTGATAACAGTTCTATACAAACACTTAGGCTCCCATAGTCAAATTGTATATTTCATTGAATTCTGAAGTGACCAGAAACTAACAGAACCTGTACATGACGTAAACAGTTTTTCTGCCAATTTGAATATATTGATTATTCAAATCAATGTTCACTCTTATATTAAAACATGCATAAAGATGCCATGTTTAACTTTTACTATATAGAGCCTGGGTTTACTTGTAAACAATTTTACAAGGTTAAAATTGTTTATTTAGGAATCCATTGAATGCTGGTGGTGGTGGTAAATTTTTGCAGAATTCATAAGAAGCTTTATAAAGACTAGAAATTCATGCTAATTCCCTTTCAGGATAAGAAACAGAATGCAAACTGTATAAAGGAAGTAAGAAATGGTAAACCAAAGAAATTAAAGGCATGAGAAAAGAAAAAGAAAAACACACAGAGCTATATAAACTTTATACCAGCACCATCCATTATATTTGTCAGTACCTTTCAACCCTTACTGAAAATGTTACTTTTATCATGTTTATACATTGTTTCATACATTAACTCTTGCTCTTTGAATTTCCCTTTTCTCTCTCTTTTTGAGGATCTCATCAGCTCAACTAAAACTTCTCGATCTTTTTCTTCCTTTCAACCCATTCGCTCTTCCTTTATGTTTTTTCTGAAATTCAGTCCTTTTTCATTCTATCTACACAAGCAAACCATCTCAGAATAGTTCTTTTGTGTTTCATCCATCTTGATTAAACACCCATCCTTTCTTGACCACTGTTTTCTTTTTTTAATACATCCTTCTTAGGTACTCCATTTCTACTGTACTTACATATTTCCTAATATATCAAACTTTCACTTCAGTATTACAAAGTGGACAGAAACAAACTTATATACTACCATATTTATCTCTTTCAACAAATATTCCTCATAAAAGAAAATGTTGTCTACTACTGTTCTACCAGCATTTGCAATCTAAAAATGTTTCCATTTCTCACATTTTCTACCAATGTATCCAAATTCATCACTCAGTTTTTCACCATTTATGTATAAATGTTCACCTCCTTTTTGCTGTCAAACTTCCTTGATTACTATTTGTTATATTAATTTTTATATCTATATTTGTCATTGTTTCACACAATCTAAAATTCATTGCAACTCTTTCGAGTTCTCAGCCAACAGCATTGGACTATCTGCATACAAAAGTACATTTATATTAAATACCATTGATGTGCTTTAGCTTCACTACAAACCATTCTTCCACAAAAATATTAAACAAACAAGCGTTGTAGCTTCTATTTCATTCCTTAGTAATTAAACACTTGGAAAACATTCGATTTATTATGCATGGTTGTCTTTCATCATCTACAGTATTCCGTCACATTCAGCAATTAACTTTGAAATTATTTTTTTCAAATATGAACTAAGGAATTTATACTTTCATTAACATCCACAATAATCTTTGTGAGACAAATTCATATTTTCTGATATATATTTTGATTTAACTTTCACCTCTCTGTATGCATTGTTTAAGAATTACCATGGATGAGACATTACTCCAACCAAATAAAACAGTATATAAACCCAGAACAGGCATATTCCAGGCTCCAAGTAGAGCAACAAACGACCCATTAATGTGAAAGGGCAGGGTGAAATGCTTAATAATTAATCATTGGCTTGATTCTTTTGTTATGCATTATTTATATGCTGCTTCCATCCAGAGGGACTCTAAGAATCTTACATCCTTTTCTTTTAATAAGATGAAAATTACATAATATCACAAAAGGCCAACTCTTAATAAAATTACAAAGAAAATGTTGGCCACTAAGGAATGACAAAACACAATCTAGAGTGATGGCCTCCGCCTCATACCAGCTGCCCTCCCAAGTTTTTACAACTTTCTTAAAAAATCACTTAGATAGAGGCTAGCCTGATCTCAGGAAGTAATCCTTTCCAAATGAGGAGCTGCAACTGAGAAATCAATTCTTTGAATCCTGTAGATGATAGTCCTTAAGAGAAGAAACCTTCTTCTATTTTACTTGAACTTATTGGATGAGCAGAAGCTATTGGAAGTAGGTGGTCCTGAAGATATCTTAAGTCCTGAGCCATTAAGTATCTTAAATTGCAGTCAGCATTTTAAATTGTACCTTGAAACCAGCTGGCAGCCAATGCAGCTAAATAAACTAGGAGCATAATTTGGAAGAACTTTGGCACTCTCATAACTACCCAAGTAATTGTATTCTGAACTAGCTTAAGCTCCTGAATAGTCTTCTGGGACAGCTCCATTGCAATAATCCAAATAGGTTGTGTAAAAAGCATGAGTCTCAATAAACAGAACCTCCCACTACAAGAATAGTTATAGTTGGCATATTATGATTGACTAGTCTGCAATAAAGCAATTAATTTATCAGAATCAAGTCCTTGCAGATTTTGCTATTATCTTGTCTATAATGTGTGGCTAAGTTGCTATAACAATTGATGACATAAGCATCAGCTTTACTCCATAAAGACAGGCTATCTTCATTCCGATCTATTAGTCCTCCTTTCTCCTTAGTTTCATAGGTATTCAACAAACCTTTTTTCCCTTTCATTTGTTAACTCATGGTCTTTATCATTTACTGCTTTTATATACCAAGTTTCTACATATGGTACCAGGTTTATATTCCATTGGAAATGGTTCAAGAAATGGCATTAGTAATTACTGCTCTATCTATATAGAGCTACTATAGAATTATTTATTTTGCAAGATTTCTATACCATCCCCACTGACAGACTCTTAAACAAGATATAGGCTGCAATGCAAAATACATTAGAATTATCTTCACTTGTTAATTCTGTGATGAGAATTAAAATTAATACTGGTACATGCACGATTGTTCTGAAAATGCCTCTTAGGCTCTCATTACCCCATATATCATTTCCAAAAACTGTTTTGGTTGCTGATTGGGTGTGAAAGAGAAAATAGCTTGATTTCGTATACAGTGAACCAAAATTTTAATTAATTAATTGGGAATAGGTGCTAATTATTCAAGAATTTCTACTGAGTCAGAATTGAGCACTGCAATATTTGCATAAATAATGCAAACTAATGAAAAGTATGTTGCTTGTGTGATGTTATTAAACAAAATATATTGAAGAAACTTGTTAAGCTGTACATGTACTCTAATGTTCAGGTAAAAGTTTGGTAAAATGGGATTTCACTGGATATGACATTGCTTGGTAATAGTAATAGCCTGGATTAATCCTGAATATAATTCTATTGAAAATGAAATAAAGATGAAAGATGGAAACACTAGATTAAAATAGAAAAGAATGGACTACTTTAATATTTTTAAAGCAGACTTTAAATATGACAGAAATGTTTGAAGAGTCAAATTTACATATGCTGTTGATCTGTATCTCTCACTACGGTTGTGAGTGCTTAGATTCCTGCTTGAGGACAGCATTTTAATCCTTTGGAGTACAAATTAAATACTGTATAAATTATAAGGGGAAAATAATTTTAATAATCTTATGGATATTTTTCAGAAACACTAATTAGGAAATTTAACTCAATGACATGCCAACCCCAAGTGTATTGGCCTAAACGTTAGCTTAACGCTATTTTAGCAGCATTTATTAAAATTTTACCAATGTTTTCCACACAATTTGTAACAGAAAACTATGGCCAATCTTGGCTTTGGGTACATGCAGTTGTATAGTGTGTGAATTTGCAAACAAGTATTTGTATATCCATTTACATGTAAATTACTCGTACACATCTTCTAAAATAGGCATGTTCAAACTGCCAGCCGGCGGGCCGGATGCATCACACTGAAATCGCGCCCACCCCATTGCCGGCAATGGGGAAAAAGTCCCGATACGTCGCGCGACATCATGTAATGTCGCGAGTTTGACATGCCTGTTCTAAAAGGTTTATAAAACTAAGGGTGTTAGCAGAAGTTAATTTATTTTTAAAAGATGTATTTGCTTTTGGGAAAACAGTTTTTATATGGAGCCCAGTAACTTGAAGACTAATTTGATCCTTCTTTTACACGTTGTGTAATCAGGGTGGATTTGATTTAAATCAAGTCAATTTAAATCAACTCGATTTAAATCATAATTTTTAAAGAGCAACTGTCATCTCTGTCCCACAGCGGCTCCTCCTCTGACCCGCTGTTGACTCACCAACAGTCCCATTCAATGGGACAGCTGGTGATGCGGCAGTGACACAAGGTGAGGGACGTGGTGGGCAGCAGGTGAGTGGATGCCCACTAACAGGCGCGGCCATGATGGATCTGAAATGATAGGTGCTCTTTAAATGTAAGGACTCATTCTTGCTGGTAGTTAAAATCTTTAATATTATTATTTGCAAACAAAATGAAGGTTTCTTATTTAGAATAGGCTGTCAGGTTAGTAAAACAGCAATATCAGAACTGATTTTAGGTTAATAGGTTAATCAAACATACTGTGTTTCCCTGAAAATTAGACCTACCTCAAAAATAAGAGCTATCCTGATTTTTGGGTTGGGCCTAATATAAGCCCTACCCCAAAAATAATCCCTAGTTAGGACCCTGTCCACTCTGTCCCACCTCGCTGCCGCAATGGGGCAGGAGAGTGCGTGTTGCACCGCTGCCGCGAGGCAAGGCAAATGGGGGAGGGGGTGGAGCTGCCCCATGTGCCCGACACCCACTTACTTCAGGGCCCCCCAGCCAGGCCATTCCTTCCTCGGCGACCTTCCCTTTCACTCCCCTCCCAAGCTGGACTACCATGCTACGGAGAATGGGCAGGATAGGCCTGGTCCCCCTCCGCTGTTTCGGAGCCAGGCGGGAGTGATGGCGAAAGGCTCCGCTGCCGCTGTTCACCGCTGGAGGGGCTTTCTTTGCGCTTTGCCCCACAGATCACTGCCCAGCGGCAGCCACCTTTTACTCCACCAACTCTCCCGTGGCTTGCACTGTGACCGGGCAACACAAGCCTCTCCTGCCGCCTCCTTCCACCAGCCCTCCGCCGCTGCCACTGGGGAGAACAGTGAGGGCAGCGGCTCTGTGCAGCGATGCAAAGAAGAGCATTTGCTTGCCCTACATCGCCCCGCATCTCCCTTCTCCATTCTGGAAATGGCAGCCCTGTTTCCTGCCGCTTCTCCTCCCGGCGCTGCTGTAGAGTTTGGTGTACTACCGCCCAGCTCCTCTCTCTTTCTGAAAGCATTTCTTCACTAACCTGCTTTCCAGCTCTGGCGCGTTTCTCTTCTGCTGCAGGGAAACAGAGTTTGTGGGATTAAAAAAACTTCAGTCAGACCTTCCAACTTCTCACGGAAAAAAAAAAAAACCTCGCGAGAAGTTGGAAGGTCTGACTCAACTTTTTTTAGGGAGAGTTGGTGGAGGAGGCAGCTGTCACCAGGCAGATGATCTGTGGGGCAAAGCGCGAAGAAAGCTCCTCCAGCGGCACACAGCAGCAGCGGAGCCTTTTGCCATCACTCCCCCCTGGCTCCAAACTGGTAGAGGGGGACCAGGCCTACCCCGCCCATCCTCCGTAGCATGGCAGTCTGGCTCGGGAGTGAAAGGGAAGGTCGCCGAGCAAGGAATGGCCTGGCTGTGGGGCCCTGAAGTAAGCAGGTGTGGGGCGGTGGCGCAATGTGCCATGTGGCCTCCTGCTGTGAGCGGCCACAGCAGAAGTGGGCCGGCAGCCACGCGGGCACCTGCTGGACGGGGCTGCCAACGTGAGGCGAGGCAGATGTCCAAAAAATATAAGACATCCCCCCAAAATAAGACCTAATGCCTCTTTTGGAGGCAAAAAATAATATAAGAATGGGTCTTACTTTCGGGGAAACGTGATAGTTGGAGAACTACTCAAGTTCTTTTATTTAATTAAAACACTTAGAGCCTGGTACAGATGCATTTTTCTTCAAACAATCAGTTTGTAGCATACCTAGATTAGCAAAACAATGGGATAAAAGAATATTCCTTGATTTTGTTTTATGATTTATCTCATTGTTCCTGTGAAATTGTGCGAATGCATCAATGCAGTGCATGTTATCTCAGCTTGCAAAGTTTGGATTCATTGAATGAGTTTACCAAAAATGTAAACATTGCAGAATATACAGCTTCATGCTACATAACTAAGCTCCAGTTCATGCTGAATAAACTAAATTATTGATGTATCTTAAATAGAAAACTATATTTAGATAAGATTTTTATTCCAAAAGCATTTTATTAAAATAAATTTGATAAAAATAAAAAAAATCTGATTAAATAAAATCCGATTTAAATTTTTAAAAAATCCATTTTTTCATTTTTTTTAAAAATGGATTATTATCCACCCTGTGTGTAATGTTAAGGATGAGGTAGTGATGAAATAACATGCTTTAAATTAACATGCGGACATAACAGTGGAATAGATGGGAACATGTGGATGTTATAGGCTTACTGCTTAAATGCCATTGTGTTGCAATATAATTAGAAGAAATAAATTTAAAAAGGACTATTTTATTAGCTTCCAAAATAATATACATATAAATTTGTTAAATGCTCAGTAACTTTAGCTTTGCTTTAAAAAAATAGATATAGGGATGTTGTATTTGCCCTTTCAACTAGCAAATTAGCAAAGGCTATTAAGGTTTCTGACAATCCTATTTATTAATCTGTAAAGTTTTAAAATAAAAAAGACATTTCTAACTTGACTACTATTTTGACTTTTTAAAAAAAATTGGCCTATTTGGCTGATGAGAAATCCTATGTAGAGGAACTAACAAACATTCCTTTATTTCCTTCATAGAACTTAACATTGTAATAGAACAACACATGTCATATTATGATTATTTGTTTTATCATAGAGAATAAAATACAAAACAGTAAAACAAACAAAATGAAACAAAACAAGAAGAAAAAGTCAACAGGTTGAACTAAACATTACATGTCATATTAATTCAGAGACTGAAGGCGTTATTAGAAAACAACGTTGTAATTCCGAGTTCAGGCATAGGACTTCCAGCAGGAAAGGCTCTAATCCCGAGTGCTTTTTCGGCGCACAAACCTTTTTGTATATGGCAAGGTTAGTTTTCAAGCACTAACTCCAGACTTGCGTTATAAAGCAAATTTTTACAGAGGGTCAGCCTACCACGCAAAGGTAAGCCTTCCTCAAAACAAAGCCAGATGATGCCTCGTATTATCACTTTCACCGCTTTGAGGCAGAGCAGCCACACCGGCTGCGGGAAAAGGGGGTTGCAGACAAGGCACACCGTGCGATGCCAAAACAGCCCTCCTTTGGGAGGGAGAGGGCGGAGCAAACGGCACCGTGACTCTACCCGCGAGCAAGCAGCTTCCGCCAAACCGGTTGTTTTTCTCGCTCCGCCTTTTCCGGCCGCGGTCGGTGTGAGCAGAGGAAGACCGGCGCGGGTTACTGGCAGCGCCCACAGAGGGCGATGCGCAAACCCAGTAGTACCTGAAGGAGAATCTCCATGGCGACGGTGGGAGTTTGGGAAGGTTCCTCGGCTTTCCCGTCTCGCGGTGGCGGTGGAGACGATCGCCGTCCTCCTGCGGCTGCAGCGGCCGCAGCCCCTCTCGGAGCTCACGAGATGTGAGGGCGAGCGCTGTCGCGGAAGGGAACTTCGCCCCGAGCAGGTGATTCCTTCTTCCTCAGTTTCCTGCGGAAAAGAGAAGTAGCACCTCGGGAGGATGGTGCTGCGGGGAGTCGGCCGTCCGGCCTGCTTCCCCTCGCAGCTTAAGCTCTTAGTGGTCTCGGTGCAGTTCGGTCCTGGATCCCTGCTAATTGCTGAGTCTTCAGAAATGCGCGCGTAGGAGACGCAGGGCACAAGTTAGAAGAGGCGCGCGGAGGGGGCTGGGGAACTCAGACGGTGGCAGGTTTTTTTTTAAAGGGAGACTGCTACCTTTATTCGATCTGGGCTTCCAAGTGCGATTTTCATACGTCAAGCTGCCCTATTTTGGAATATTAGGAGGGTAATGGTCTGGGGGAGGTGGTTTCAGTCCCTTGATATATTAAAGCGGACTACAGCTATCTGGGCTTGAATTTTCTAGGTCCGCTGGAATTGAATTGCAGGTTTCAGTTGCAGCTTCATGAATTGAAAGTTGGCTTTTTTTTTTTTTTTTGCTTCCTCTTTGGTGTATCACACGGTTCTTTTTGCTGTTTTGTAAATATACCGCGGTTGCAATATCCGGAACTAAACGCCCTTGAACTGAATTTGGTTTACAACATACAATAGGCACCATATAAATTTCATACATAGAATAGCCCAAAACACACAATCTGCTAGAGAGAAGTTCCCTGAAGATGGGCTCCAACATGAAAGCTCGGATGACTAAACCTCTGGTCCCAGTGACCGACCCAGATTGGATCCTGAATTTGGTACACTTTTCAAGGACCATGCATGAGATTGTGCAGTATCATGATAATCCCTTTGGGATTTAGCCGTTTAAACTGTATAAAATTGTAAAGATCAAAGAAGGACAAGAGAGCAGAAAAGTTGATCTGCGAGGTTCAAAATTGTGTTAGATTTTTTTTCTTCTAGCTGATTTTGTTTTCATCAGAAGATTTGAAATAATGTGGGTCGGTGGTACCATGTGTTCCAAGATAGGGCATGATTTCATTTTTTATCCGTTTCCTTTTTTTTTACTGCTGGCAAGATGCACGGACTGTGAGATTCTTATCTAATTTATATACCAGAGTTAGGGGGAAGGATACCAGGTAAAGGCTTACCTTGGAAGATAGTTGAAAATGCCAAGCAGCCACATCAAGACAGGAAGCCAGGACCAGGCTGTACATTGCTAGAGAGAGCTTCTAGGAGAGGACATGGACATCCGATCCATTGGTTGTGATAGGAATTAACCAACTGGGCAAATCGCTTGATCAAACTAGCTCTCTAGACATGAGAAACTTCTAGGGCATAAAAATTAGAGCCCTAGAATTTTCAGCCAGTTATGCTGAAGGACAATGCTATTTTTGATTTAATTGATGGTCATTAGCAGGCTCATTTTACCTGTTGATTTCCCAGTAGTGTTGATACTCTTATATCCATATTGTATGAAACCATTGGGATAAATCATCTAGAACTTTAGGATATGTTTGCTTGCTCCACCTTTTTGTCCAAACAAGCATTCATGGTAAATTGTATGTTCGTATACTGAGCACACTCGATATTCTATTACAGAGGTCCCCAACCTTTTGGGCACCAGGGACCGGTTCAGGGACCGGTTCCGTGGAGAGAGGTGTTTCCACGGATCGGAGGGTGCGTGGTTTTGTGTGCTGCCAGCATCTTGTGGATAGGGCTTTTCTTGTTTGTGCGGACTGGTTGCTGGCATGCCGCGGCCCAGTACTGATCCATGGACCGGAGGTTGAGGACCCTGTTCTATTAATCATTTGGGAACAGTTGCCCTGGACTTGACTGAGTGTATGGAAGCTTTGAGCATCTGAGGTTACACAAATTGAAATTAAATCCAGGTTAGTTTTAGAGATGGCTGATTTGCAATCCTCAAACTTTAAAAACCAAATGCATAAATAGATTTTGCAGAATTATTGGGGAGACCAGATGAGTCTGAATAAAATAATACTGGACTGGGTCAAAAAGTAGATTAGGATGCATTGATAAATTACTGTATCTGCAGTACATTGAGAAGTTTCAAAAATAAAATTGCCTCAGAATAACAGATTGTCTTTACACATACCACAGTGCAATATTTGGAAATCAATATTATGGGATGTCTACAGATGTCCACTGTAGAAGGAATGATGGACAAACAAACTTCATTCCGGATACTGAGTTTGGGAATCTGGGTGAGTCACAAGGCATACCAACTTGATTACTGTTATAGATACACAAGCAAGAAAAGCATAGATACTTTTGCCAGTTCTCAAATAATCAGTTCAGTTACCTAACAGAAATGTATTTCTCAAAGATATTTGATGAACTAAGACTTTTTACTTCAAGCTTTCCTTGTAAATCTGTACAAGTATTTTCCATATACTACCTTACTGATACTGTATTATTAATAATTCTATAGATAGATTTTATAAATGGCATAAAATCAACTATAAAATCAATCATACACATGTGACAAACATTTCATATGAACAGTAATCTTGTTATAGTGTAAATATCTGTTATTATAAAAATGATATATCACTAGAAAGAGCAATTCATTATACAGCCTGTTACATCTGTAATAGTTCCACAGTCCTTTAGTGATAATAGAACATATAAATAATATCACGTGCCACTCATGAATTGCTTTCTGTAACTTTCTAACATACCCAGACAAAAGTTGCTTTGTTAAGATAAAGTTGAAAGTTGTAAGCACAATTGTTTTATAAAAATGCTGAGTTATTTTAGTATTCTTCATAGAGATACCAGGGCAACATTTCTATATATTTTCATTTTGCCAATGGCTTAAACTTTGCGTCTGGATAAAAATTATCTTAATAGAACACATTGATATAAACAACAGTGTTTGCTTTAAAATTGCTACATAATATGTTTTTTAACAGTTCTTTCAATAATCTGTTTCAAGTAAAGTATATTCCTCAATAATGATAATTGGGACTGGAATTTCTGTTGCTAAGCAATGTGTTTGTAAAATGCAACATCACATGACCACACTGCTTAGTGATAGCACTTCTGGTGTCCGTA
Source organism: Azemiops feae (assembly GCA_023970755.1). NCBI lineage: Eukaryota > Metazoa > Chordata > Lepidosauria > Squamata > Viperidae > Azemiops > Azemiops feae. The sequence goes on along the minus strand of JALGBA010000071.1, from coordinate 151,757 downwards.
GTTGCCATCTTTAAGTGAGGACAGTGCAGGTGTCAAGCAAGGACCTCACACAATTGTGACTTCTGATTTCCACTGGCTTTCCTGTTGACTTTGCATGTGAGAAATCTGTAAGGAAAGTGACTATCAGAAACCCAGGCCAGTTGTTGTATGCCTAAGTCATGAACATGGGATCATGTGGGCACTACAATGGCCAGAACTTCAAAAATCAGTTGTAACTACCAATTGTTCAGTGCCATCACAATCTTGAACAAGTGGTCTTTAAACTAACACCACCTATAGAGGTTTATGGGAGTCAGTTTGGTGCAGTGATTAAAAGTGCCAGGTTAGAACCCAGAAGACTATGAATTCTAGTCCTGTCTTAGGCAAAAAAAAAACAGCTGGGTGACCTTGGGCCAGTCACTCTCTCTCAGCCCTAAGAAGAAGGCAATGACCATCTACTTCTGAAATCTTGTCAACAAAACTGCAAGGACTTGTTCAGACAATCGTGAGGGATCAAGAGTGACTTGATTGTACACATAAAGAAGAGGAATTACAAATGATACAAAAGCTTTGAGTTGTGAAGAATCTGAACTGGAATAAATGCTATCCATCTTGATTTATGTGATGGCCCCATCAGAAGCTGGTTCAGAGGAGCAGGAGGAGCTAGAACCGAGACCATCCGACGAGGATGGAATGTCTCCCCAGGAACATCCGGAGAGCCCGGGGCTGAAGACAATGCAATCCCAGGCCCATCCAGCATTGGGGAAAGTGGTCGACCTTCCCTGCACTAATGAAAGCAGGGAAGGATCAGCTGCCAACAGTTAGCGCCAATGAAAGGCAACATCCCCTCCAAAAAGGAACAGCTGCCTCCCCTGCCCGATCTGCAGGCACGGAGAGCGGAGTGAAGGGAAGTACAGAGGAGCTCTGCAATGCTGCTCACAAAGAAGCACCCCGCCCCTCACAAGGAACATCTGGCTTGGGATGATTTGGCCAGATGCAGGGGGAAGGTGCATTTGTCAGGAACAACCGTTTACTTCGGCGCACACTTCCCTGGCCCTCATAAACCCTGCTTTGTGGACTTTGGATAGGTTATGTAAGCAGGGGGGAAAGTATCCTAGATTTTGGACTTACACCCATCAGTCTATCCAGCATGATAGCAGTTAATGGTATCTGAATTTTCCAATAGTTAAAGTAATATTTGGAGCAGGGAACCATAATTTTATGAGCTTCTAAGCACATTAAAAATCCTGATAGATACTTATAAAATGGCTGAATACAGATAGTCCTTGACTTAACAACTGGCTGCTTAGTGACCAACGTTCCACGGATCTAGCAAGGGTACTTACGAACCAGATGTGAAGTTCCAACAGTCACCCCCACCATTACATAACCACATTTCAGGCGCTTGGCAACTGGGCTGCATTTATGACTGCAGCATCCTGTGATCACATGTCCCCACATTTACTAAGATTTTGCTAAAAACCAACATTTACTTTTGGAGTGATTTTTCTTTTTTTGGCAAAACTGCATCCATAGCAAACCATTGGTTCATGTAATGACCGCAGCATTTGCTTAACAATTGCTTCAAAAAGTCATAAAATCAGGTTGATCACATGACCAATCTGCTTTACGACTGTCACAAGTTCCGACCATGATGGGGTCTAAAAAGAGAGCCTTCTTTGCCATTTCACCCATCCTGTGGAATATTTTCCCCCTGGGTGTGAGGCAGACCCTCACCCTCCTGACCTTCTGAAAAGGAGTTAAAACATGGCTCTGTGCCCTCACTTGGGGAGCCCAAAAGAGCATGCAGCTATGGGGCTGGTTGGTGCCCTGAGAACCCTCCCTTTACCTTTTCAATGGATTTTTAACAGGGCTTAATTATTTTTTCCTCCTCCTTAAAAAAAAGTTTTAATTTTGAAATTTTAGTTCTAAAAAGTAAAATATATATATACTGTTTTTATATTCTGACATTTTATTGTACATCATTCAGAGTCCCTCTTTGAGATGGGTAGTTTAGAAATGTGAAAAATAAATAAAAAGTAAATGATGGTCAGACTCCATTACAAGACTATTTGTTATGGATATTAAAAAACTTATTTCTATGAAGCAAGTAGGTGAGACTGGATGAAAAGTATTTTGCTCAAAACAATTTAAAATGCAGAAATGAGTCTGATTTCCAAAATGCAAAACTACTGTTTTTGAGCTCAGGTTTCTGTACCACTTAATAGGATCAAGAAAAGAAATTAGTAAAGAAATGGGCCCTGGGATGGGCTTGATTTTACAAATGATAAATTTGTCCCAATACAGTACATACAATTTCAAAAAGGCACACTTAGAGAAACATGCATGAACACTAACAAACCCCAGACAATACCTCTTTCCTGTCCCCATACAGCAAGGCAAAATATTAGCACACATGTCCCAGATCTCCAGGACATTTGCAACCATCAACATTCTACTTTGTTTATTGTTCTGGTTTTTTTTTTTTAATCATATGATATGGGGCTTAAAGTGAAGTTCTGAAATAAAACGCTATTGGAGACTGTCATGAATGAGGATCATCAGGAGCTTGGCCAGCACCAAATAAAACCTCTATGGACAAAATTTTGCAGACCTCACACTTAAGATGAATCCATGTAGTGAAAAATATTTTGTACTATCTTAACCCATGAAGCAGCCCTGTTCTCTCAGAGGAGAACTCTACAATAATCCTGAGATTTACTTCAGGCTAAGCAAACATGAATAGAATGGAATGGAATAAGGAATAGGAATAAGAACAGAACCTTGGAGGTCTTCTAGTCCAGCCCCCTGCTCAAGCAGGAGAACCTATACCATTTCAGACAAGTGACTGTCTAGCCTCTTTTTAAAAATCTCCAGTGGTGGATGGAGTGTCCATGATTTCTGGGGGCAAGCTATTCCACTGGTTAATTGTCCTCACTGTCAGGAAGTTTCTCCTTAATTCCAGGTTGCTTCTCTCTTTGATCAGTTTCCAACCATTGCTTCTTGTTCTGCCCTCTGGTGCTTTGGTGAATAATTTGACCCCCTCTTCTTTGTGGCAGCCCCTCAAATACTGCTATCATGTCTCCCCTATTTCTTCTTTTCTTTAGACTAGCCAAACCCAAGTCCTGCAGCCGTTCTTCGTATGTTTTAGTCTCCAGGCCTTTGATCATCTTAGTTGCTGTTCTCTGAATTTTTTCCAAACTCTTGTGGGAAGAATCCAGAGAAAGAAATATTTTGGGAAATATTAAACAGGCAGAATATATTTCCCCAAAGGCAGAATATATTTCCCCAAATGATCTTAAAGGCAGAAACCAACCCCCCCCCCAAGTCTCTCTGCCCCAAACAGAAACCAGGTCTGCAGAAATGCAGATGTGATAATCTTGTCAGAAAGATTGGAGTCAGGAAGATGGGATTATAGAAAGAAAGATTCCTAGAATCAACAATCCCTCACACCAAAAAATCCAACAGTCATCAGCCACAGCCCCAGGGAAGCAGGATATGACCTTTGGGACATAATAGGATTAACCCACCACCATCAGAGTACCAGAAAGGCGCACTCAGACTCAGGTAAAGTTCATGCCACAGGAACAACTCCAAACAAAAGCCCAAGAAGGTATAAAGACCCACTCCCTACTACATGTGGTCAGTTTTTTTCCAGAGCCATCTTTCTGTCTGGCTCTCCTCTTCAATAAACTACAACCTTCTTTCTAAAGCCGTCACCATGTTGTTTATTCACAGCTTGGACTGGACCCTGATGAAGATTTTTTTTCCTTCAACAATTTGGCAACCCAGATGGGACTCCAAGCTAACCTCTCCAATGGACAGACTGGTAAGCCCCATCTTGCCGGCAGCAGACCCCTTGTGTCTGTGGATGGGTTTCCCAAGCCCTGCCCATGTGGAGCAAGGATAGTAAAGGGAGTTTTCAGTTTGAGCTCAAGGGCTGCTTTGGAAAGAAGGTGGGTACCTCTACATTTTAACTTTGAAAGCCCAGGGGAGCAAAGGAAATGTGTGTATATCTGTGTGTGTGAGTGAGAAGACCCTTTTCCTAATCACAGTTGGATTTTGCTCCCTCTGGCCTTTCCTACGCAGAAAGGATCTGTTCAAGTGAGACCCTGGAAAGCATGGGGGTTGGGCCAGAGCACAGGATCTTTTGTTAGGGAAAAGGGAGAGGCTGTGTGAAAATGGAATGGAATGAGTGAGTGAAAGAGTCAAACCTGGGCAAATGGCTGAAACCACTGGTCAAAGTTCCACTCTTCTAGGAGGGACCCTCATACTCTGTGAAGAGGAAGTCAGAGTCCTCCCAGATCCCTTTGTGATCTGAAACTGAGACAAGGGGCTAGGGCAGCTTCAAAACTCGCCTTGCCAAGGGGCTAGGATGGCTTCAAAAGTCACCTTGCCAAGGGGCTAGAGTGGCTTCAAAAGTCACCTTGCCAGGGAGCTAGGGCAGCTTCAAAAGTCGCCTTGCCAAGGGGCAAGGGCTGAAAGATTGCCTTGCCAGAACAGGGGACTCCAGGAAAGAGTCACTCTGGGGATGCAGGAGAGTAGAGAAAAAGACTCACTGCGGGTAAACGGGTCAGAGTCTTGCCTGAAAATATGGGCTCTCCTCTTCAATAAACTACAACCTTCTTTCTAAAGCAGTTGCCATGTTGTTTATTCCCATCTTGGACTGGACCCTGATGAAGATTTTTCCTTCAACACTCTCAACATCTTTTTTGTGATATGGTGACCAAAATTGGCTGCAGTATTCCAGGTGTGGTTTTACTAGGGTTTTATAAAGCGGTACTAATACCTCACGTGATCTTGATTCTATGCCTCTGTTTATACAACCCAGGATTGTATTAGCTTTTTGGGCTGCTGCTGCACACTGCTGGCTCATGGTTAAGTGATTGTCCACTAGAACTCCAAGGTTCCTCTCACAATTACTGTTTTTAAGCCAGGTCTTGCCCAATCTGTACTTGTACCTTTGATTTTTCTGGCTTAAATGTAAAACTTTGCTCTTCTCCACATTGAAACTCATTTTGTTGGATAGGGCCCATTGTTCAAGTTTGTCAAGATCTTTTTGGATCCTTAGTTGGTCTTCTGGGGTGTTGGCTACTCCTGCCAGTTTGGTGTCATCTGCAAATTTGATGAGTTCCCCTTCAATTCCCTCATCTAAGTCATTGATGAAGATATTGAAGAGTACTGGGCCTAGGACGGAACCTTGTGGTGCCCCACTGCTTACTTCTCTCCATGTGGTTGTAGTGCCATTGAGGACTACTCGTTGAGTTCAGTTTGCCAGCCAGCTACAGATCCATCTGGTGGTGATGTTGTCTATTCCACCTTTTTCTAGCTTACGAAGGAGTAGGTTGTGGTCTACTTTATCAAATGCCTTACTGAAGTCTAAGTATACTACGTCCACAGTATTTCGCTGGTCTATTAGTTCAGACACTTTGTCGAAGAATGAAATAAGATGGGCTTGGCATGATTTGTTTTTAACAAACCCATGCTGGCTACTAGTTATAACTTTGTTTGCTTCTAGTTGTTCGTAGATCTGTTTTTTGATTATCTTTTCTAGGATCTTCCCAGGTATTGATGTTAAACTGATTGGTGTGTAGTTTCCTGGGTCCATTTTTTTTTCCTTTCTTGAAGATGGGAACCACATCAGCCCTTTTCCAATCCTCAGGTACTTCCCCTGTGCTCCAGAATTTTTGAAAGATGTGGTGCAGTGGTTCTGAGATAACATCTGCCAGCTCCTTCAGAACTCTGGGATGTAATCTGTCAGGCCCCGGTGACTTATATTCATCAAGATCGGATAGGTGTTCTCTTACTATTTTCTTGCTTATTTTAATTTTTGTTTCTAATTTGTCTTTTGCAGTGGTTTTTTTGGTATGTTGGACTATGGTTTCTTTTTGTGTGAAGACTGATGTAAAGTATGAGTTAAGCAGCTCTGCTTTCTCCCTGTTGCCTGTTATTTCCTTGCCATCTTCTCTCTTTAGTGGATCTACAGTTTCTTGACGTTTTTCTTGTTGTTAATATGTTGGAAGAAACTTTTTTTATTATCCATGATTTCTGTTGCAAGTCTTTGTTCATTCTAGCCTTGGCTTCCCTGACTTCATCTTTACATGTTCTGGCTGTCTGCTGATAATTGGTCTTAGTTATGTGCCCTCTTTCCATTTTTTGTATTTGTCCTTTTTGTCTTTCAGTTTGTCAGAGAGATTTTTGTGCAGCCATGCTGGTTTTTTCTTGAATTTCTTGTTTTTCAGTGGTATTGTGCTGGTCTGGGCTTTTATGATTGCATTTTTCAGAGTTTCCCACGCTTCTTGGGTTGTTTTCCGCTTTAGGATTTTCATCCATGGGATCTTTCCTGGGTTCTCTCTGAGTTTGTTAAAGTCAGCTCTTTTGAAGTTCAAGACACTGGTTGGATTGTTTTCTGTTGCTAGTGTTTGTGTTATATTAAATTCCAGTATGACACGGTCACTTTCACCTAAGGTTCCGGCAACTTCAACTCTTATCACTTCTTCTCTATTAGTGTCAGGTCCCCAAATCCTTATTGTTTTCCCTGCATATGTGCTCTTGTTTGGGGCCTGCTATTCTGCTGGGAGTGGGGGGAATTTACTTTCGCTTGGGATAACTTTCACTTTCTGCTTTTCCTCTCCCGCCCCTATCCACTTGAGAAAAGACTGGGTCTCCCTCATGAGGGAGACAGCTACGGAGAAACGAAACTGGAGAAGACCTTGAGATGTGCGCCAACTGTGCCAGTTACCCAAACATTGTACCACCTGTGGAATGGCTGGATTTCAAATGGACACTATGACTTTGGTGGGAGGAGGAAGATTGCTAGTTTAACTATACCATTTAGGCGGGCTTTTCCCCAGATCTTGCCTTGACTTCCCTACTGTCACTAACCCCTAATAAAAGTTTCTTTTGAGACAATGCCTGTTTCAAGGGTTCTGTTTTCTTGGGTGGTTAGCTGAGGTGGGTCCTTACAATTAGAATTGAATTCAGTATGGCTTTACGTCTAGTTCCCTCCTTCACTTCCTTCCATTACTTGGAAGGCAGGAAATAAAACAGGGCTGGAAGGAGACAATATTGACGAATTAATACTTTGTGAAGTCAAATGGTTGGACTCTAACCTTAGACAAAATGCTTTTTGTAACAACCGTCATTGATGGCTGTTGAACTTTAGTCATAGATGACTGAAGTCCAAAGGGAAAGAAAGTATCGTAAATGTAGAATGTTAAAATGTTAATATTCTACCTTTATGATGTAGGCTGAATAAGAATGTTTAGGAAGATAATATTCCTCATAGGGCTTTTAAACAGTAATGCTGATTACTAGTTTGTGTATTGGGAGTACTTCAGTACAGCACATCATGAATGATGCAGTAGATTGCAATTAATATCATGGCACATTCAGACTCAAAGACCGAGACAATTTTGGAAGCCTGGTTTGAAAAACCTTTCTTGTTTGGAAATTGTTATATATGGAGTCATATTTAATATTTGTTTTTTTAACAAATAAGGGTTAATATGTGTCATCTTTATTGCATTGCATATTGATGAAGTGCCATCAAGTAAAGCATATTGTGATTGGCCTATGGGACCTGACTTGGTACATCTAGTGTTTATTTATATCTGTCTGTCTGTCTGTCTATATTTATATACTTGGATATAGAATATTGAATGACAGTAATAGTTTTATCTTGAATTCAGAAATACACATCTGAATTCAATTGAATAGTAAAGACTAAATGGTAATTCCATGTCGAAATATCTTAATGGCCCTTCATGTAGACTTTTTAATGCCGTAATCAATAACAATGCTGGCACATAACCAAACATCCATGTCTTTTGTATGGACCTATATGTGTTCAGATGAGGTCTGTATAGTCCCATTTACACAGCTTGAAGAAAAACTCTTTCATGTTTTGTATAATTAATTTAAAATTTACACTGAATTAGGGAGTGTGGTTTGCTCTGTATTGCTTACATGTCAACATTTGCAACATGAAACGTACTTCACACTGTCTATAGTCAAAGTTCAGCCATAAAAAACTCTTTAAGAGTTTTTACTGTACTTTCCCATGTTCTATATTAAAAGTCTGTTAATAATTTGCATCCCACTCTGTTCAAAAGTAATCTTGAAAAATAATAGATTCCAGTTTGGTATAGTGTGTCCCAATTTGCTAAATATTACTTGGGAAAACTAGAGCTCTTACATACTTTTATCTAGCATGGGAAAAAGTTTCTAAATAGGAAGAAATGTGTACAAAATTTAAAATATTATAATATTATAAGGACCCATGCCCAGATTTCATAGAAATTCATGCACAGGCTTGTAAATTGCAAAGCTTTAGTACCTTTTTTGTTTTAATGCTTGTGCTTTTGTTTGAGGACAATGTATTAAAATTAGAAGCAAATATTAATTATTTAGTTAAAAATATTGTAGGAAATATGTTTTATTCAAAGAGAAAAAAGGGCAGCAAGAAATGAGGATGCCTCTTCCTGAATGTAGTTGAGCTAATTGTTTGATACAATGAATAAGAAGAAAGTAAAAGATTAGTTCTTCTTTTCCATAAAAGAAAATACATTTGTTGAGCCAATCATAGTTAATCATAAATATACATTCTGCTTTGAATGGGTTCAAAGCTTCACAGTAATTGCCTCATTACTGTGAGTACTCTTACTAATTAAGAAACAAGTAGCAATATCCCATAATCCAAACTTAAACTTTGTTTTAAATCCAATGTATTAAGGTTGGCCTTATGTTTTCTCACAGAAATCTTATTTACAAGAGATTAGAGTGAGAATAGAACTCTTCTATTAATAAGAGAAGAATGATCAACAGAATAATGATTTGTTTGATCATGGAATCATAGATTTGGAAGGGACCCAAAAGGTATTGAAGTCCAACCCTCTTTACTGCACACCATTCTTGATAGATGATTATCCAACTATATGCAAATCTCCAATGAAGGATATGAAACTATTCCATGCGGTAATCTATTACAACTGATTGATAGCTATTGCTGTCAAAAAATTCTTCCTAATATCTTAGCTGTTTGTATATTCTTGAAGTTTTGTCCTGTTAGTTTTAGTCTTAACCTCAGAAGCAGGTGAAAATACATCCATATCCTTTCTAATTTGACAGCCCTTGAATATTTGAAGACTGCTATCTCAGCCTTCTCTTCTGCAAGCTAGACATACCTAAGTCTTTCAACTGTTTCTCACAAGACTGGGTTTACAGTCCTTTCACTTTCTTGGTAGCCCTTCCCTGGACTTGATCTAGCTGATCAATGGTTTAAAAAAAAAAAGTGATTTGCAATGGGGTAAATAAAAATGGAAGAATTAGGACTGCCAATCATCCTTTTATATATGTGATTGCTAAGAGTTAACACTGACTTAATGACACCTAATCAATTAACCAGTACAGTATCATGAATTAGTTTTCTTAGAATAATTTATATCAAACTCCTAAGACTCATAAACAAAAATAGATCTAAAGTTTGTCTTTGAGGTTCCATTCATCTCAAGTCTAAGGAATATTTATTTTATCAAATGCAGATAGCAATAGTGGACCTTTTAGATATTTAGCTGGAATATTCACCAAGGGTGCAGGTGAATATGTGCATCATTAACTTTGCAAATTATATTAATTAACAAAGTCAGATAAATTAACTTCTGCCTTTTAATTCATGTAATCATACTTAACAATGAGTAAATGCTATAAAGAGTCTTTATGTTAATATGAACAGGAGCTTATATCAATTTATACAAATTGAAACTTTGAAAGATATCAGCCTTGCATGTAATTAGGGTACATTAATTTCTAAACACAACAAAGGAATCAGAATAAATTTTATTAGAATATAATTTATCCCATAGAAAATGTATTTCTTTCTTACTGAATAGAAAACTTGAAACTTGGTTGTCACACTTTACTGCCCAAACACTGTCTCTATAAAGAGTGTGATTAGCTAATCTGAATTATGCACATTTCCAAATTATAACTTCCAAGATGTATATAAACCTAATATAATCCATAGTGACTTGTGCTAACCCATTTGTTAAGTTGATACCCTGATTTAAAGGCTTCAGTAGTGAAATTTATTTAACTTGCTAAATGATATACTACACACATTATGACCTAATACATTTCGTGAAATGAGCCTGGATTGCTAAACTTTGTTTTTAATTAGAATATTGAACCCTTGAATAAGAAGAACTTAGTTTTCAGTTTCAAAGTTACCAAAATTCTCTATTACAGATTAACACTTTAGTTGGTTCAGATTCTAAATATATATTTTAAAATAACTGGATCAAAGAAGCTTACTTTAATTGGTTTATTAACTAAAATTTCAACTATAATCTTATAATCTGGAATTCCAGTTAGTTTTAGCTTCCTGTGCAGCCAAGCCATTGTACAGGTAGTCCTTAACTTACAATCAAAATTGGAGGCAAAATTTCCATTCAGTAAGTCAGTAAGATGTCATGTGACCCCCACCAATTTACAATGGCAGTCTGGCACTCTTCATTGTGGTCATTAACCAAGAATTACAGGTCTTTAACAGAATATCCATCCCAATTCAAGCCCTTCTGGGCTTGGTCCTTTCCAGCCCCAAGGTGCAGTAAGGTAAGGGACTGCCTCCAATTCCCCCCACTCACCTATTTCCCCCTATCTCTGCCCTTTGGCTGCTCAGCATCCTGCCTTGGGAGGCAGCAAGCAGTGCCCAAGCCATGCAGCGCAGCTCACCCAATTGCCTTCTCTCCTAATTCCCTGCACCAGCTTTTTGCACCCAGCTGCCATGATCGAGGCAGAAGCACCTCACTGCCTTTGCTATCTGCTTTTCAGACTCTTTTCATTACTTCCTCTTCAGACCTAGCTTCTTCCATGTCCGTTTGCTACATGTAGTCAAAAGCAGGAGAAGCTGGGTCTGAAAAAGAGGTAGCAAAGACAGCAAAAAGGTGCCTGTTCTGGGGCTGTTTACTACTTCACAAGGCAGCATGTAAGGGTGGTCAAAAGGGCATAAATGGGAGGAGATAGATAAGTGGGGGGAGTTGAAGGGCTCCTGTGGTCAAGTGCCTGAATTTTGATCACATGGCCATAGGGATGCTGCAACAGCTGTAACTGGGCACAAGTCATAAGTGCATTTTTTCAACAACATAAATTTGAAAGGTTGCTAAACAAATGGTCATAAATTGAGGATGACCTGTACAATGTTATGACTGAATTTCATGACACAAGTAGCAATATATGCATTTCAGGGACTTCATTATTTGGGGGGAAAACCGAGGAGAATGTACCGTTCTTATCTCTGTAAATAGCTTACAGAAGAGGATACTATATATAACTTCTGCTCATATACAGTCTTAAAAAATAGGGAAACCTATATACAACATAACTTGTGCCAAAATTCAGTTTCGCATTTTTTCTTTTTTAGCATCACTTCTTTGATTAATAATACGAAAGACAAATGGGTTGAAAAATGTAATCAAGGTAAGGTACTGCTCTTTATAAGAATATTGGTTTAATTAAAATGTTCAGGTGATGTAGAAATCTGTCTTCTTCGGAACAGAATTATGTACCATTGTGTCTAATAAAATGCTAAAAGTTGGGAAACTAGGAAAAAAGTAGATGCTTATAAAATTAGAAAATTCTTTCAGTTTCAAGAAATTGTTTCATTTTCTCTTAAATGATAATATTAATAGTAACTACTGTACTGTTGAAACAGCTAAAGTAGCCCCATCAAACATACTAAAATGAAAAATCAAGTGTCAATTTTCCATTTTGAAAGGTATTGTAATGAGATGAGTTAAGATAGTACTTATTTCCAAAGCAATATCATGTAATATTACTATGAAATATCAGATAAATGCATGCAGTCTGTTCGTCTCTTGTTTTTTTGCAGGATAACCGTAGTGCTTTCCTGATTGGGTATGAATGGGTTGTTTTTTTTAATGTGTAGATAAGATGATGTTGCAATTTGCAAGAATGTTCTTGTTGACTTATGACTGATCAGTTAACATGTAGCCAAAATGATCAAGAAGTTCAATTTTCACTTCCTTTCAGTGGATCTTTATAATCACACCCTGCTCTGTTTCTCTGTTGAAGAATAACTGTGCTCGCAGTTGGGGTTTCGGGTTGGTATTCTCTTTAGGGATGTTTTATTATTATATTGCCTTTAAAAGGTCACTGAAAGTTTGGATTTTTATCATCTTTCTTTTTTAGACCATTACTCCTGTCTGAGTACTTTTGATCACTTATTTTGAGAATCCCAAAACCTTTTCAGAACTTTTGATCAGACGTTATGTAAGAATTTTGGACTTTCCAGTGAAATGTACCTAAAAATTAAGATTTAATCTCTTTTTAATAATAATAATAATAATAATAATAATAATAAGAAGAAGAAGAAGAAGAAGAAGAAGAAGAAGAAGAAGAAGAAGAAGAAGAAGAAGAAGAAGAAGAAGAAGAAGAAGAAGAAGAAGAAGAAGTTGGAAGGGACCTTGGAGGTCATCTAGTCCAACCCCCTATACCATTTCAGACAAATGGCTGTCCAATCTCTTCTTAAAGACTTCCAGTGTTGGAGCATTCACAGCTTCTGGAGGCAGGTTGTTCCACTGATTAATTGTTCTAACTGTCAGGAAGTTTCTCCTTAGTTCTAGGTTGCTTCTCTCTTTGGTTAGTTTCCATCCATTGCTTCTTGTCCTGCCTTCAGGCGCTTTGGAGAATAGCTTAACTCCCTCTTCTTTGTGGCAACCCCTGAGATATTGGAACACTGCTATCATGTCCTCCCTCGTCCTTCTCTTCATTAAACTAGACATACCCAATTCCAGCAACCGTTCCTTGTCTGTTTTAGCCTCCAGTCCCCTAATCATCTTTGTTGCTCTTTTCTGTACTCTTTCTAGAGCAGACATGTCAAACTCGCGACGTCACATGACATTGCATAACGTCTTGAAACTTTTTCCCCATTGACGGCAATGGGGTGGGTGCGGTTTCGTCATGACACGTCCGGCCCACGGGCCGGCAGTTTGACACCCCTGTTCTAAAGTCTCAACATCTTTTTTACATCGTGGTGACCAAAACTCGATGCAGTATTCCAAGTGTGGCCTTACCAAGGCATTGTAAAGTGGTATTAACATTTCGCGTGATCTTGATTCTATCCCTCTGTTAATGCAGCCTAGCACTGTGTTGGCTTTTTGGGCAGCTGCAGCACACTGCTGACTCATATTTAAGTGATTGTCCACTAGGACTCCGAGATCCCTCTCACAGTTACTACTATTGAGCAAGGTACCTCCTAAACCAGGGGTCGGCAACCTTAAACACTCAAAGAGCCACTTGGACCCGTTTCCCACAGAAAACACAGAGCCGCAAAACTCACGCGTATGCACACGCGCGCGCAGGGGGGGCTTGATTGAAGAGTTTAATTAAAAAGAAATAGAGGCTGCTGTGCATGAGTTCTCTCTCTCTCCCTCGCCCTCCCTCCCTCTCTCTCTCCGATCTTCTGCTCACCTGGCAAGCTGGCTTCACCCTGTCCTCCAACAAGCTGACACACATTCTTATTGGGCTGGCTCTCTCCTGCCCTTGGTCTGCCAGTCCTCTTCCCCCACTAAGTAAATAAAAGTGTGTGTGTGTGAGAGAGAGCGAGAGAGCGCTGCTGCTTTCTGCTGCTTCCTGCGGAGACGCAGCAAAGGCAGGAGCTCTGCCCAATAAGCTTGTCAGCTTGTCGGAGAACAGCGTGAGGCAGAAGATCGGAGAGAGAGGAGAGAGAGAAGGGAAGCACACGTATCTGTCTCTGTCTCTCTCTCTCTCTCTGCAAATGGTGGAGGAGGACTGGAGCCGCAGGAGAAGGCTGAAAGAGCCGCATGCGGCTCCGGAGCCGCGAGTTGCCGACCCGTGTCCTAAACTATACCTGTGCATTTGGTTTTTCTTGCCTAAATGTAGAACCTTACTTTTCTCACATTCTGTCATGTATGTGTTTCACTTCGAGAGCGGGCAACTAAATTTCATTTTTGATGTGTGTCGTTGTGCCCACAGTAAAAAAATGACAATAAAGGTTATCTTATCTTATCTTATGATCAATACCTTTGATTAATTGAATATTATCTCATTTATTAAAATGTTCATTTCATTTATTGTATTTTTATTTGGTATAGTATATGCTTTTATTGTATAAAATACCACTATTTTTCTTTCACTTTTCATTGTATTGTGTCATACCAATCAATTTTAAATTGATTATCTTCTTAGTGTATTTCTGGTTTAGATGATCCAACTTGCTTGATAAATTGCAATATTTTTGAAAATCTTCCAGAATGGAACTCAGTGTTAATTGAATGCAAGAAACACAACTCTGAGCCCACAATCAAAATTTTCTGTAGCGGTGTACTCACTGACAGAATTTAGTAATTGACACACACAAGAGGGACCTCTCAAACAATTAGGATGTAGACATGATCCTATAGGTGAGGACATAATGTGGATAACAAAAGTGTCTAATTTTTCTGAACAAAATTTTAAGAGAGATCTGAAATTTCTTGAACTGTAAAATTCAGATATTCTGTGTTGAGAGATTTTTTATGTGCTCTTTCTGTGTTGGCAGTTTTGAACAAGTGGGACTAACTCTACTATTGGTTGGGAAAATTAATTCCTTTACGGAATAAATGTATACTGTGCAACAGTTTGAGAACAGAGGATTATCAGGACCACATGAAGCAAATTAATGCTTTTACAGGAAAATTCATTGTTAATTGAAATGGATTGCCTGTGAGCCTATTTTTATCTGGAACTATGCCGCTTAAATTAATGGAGAAATCTTTCTTTTAAAAAAAGGCTTGAGTTATGTACCACACTACATAATTGATCTCTATGATATGCTGGCTTATACTTCTTTTAGGTTCCAGTTTGGCATCATCTTGCTTCCAATATCAGCAGCAGCTTTGTTCCTTGATCAATGTGACAGTTTGGAAAACTTTAGCAGCTGACGAAATGATTGAGAGTTGGGGAAAATATGATTTCTATATTGGGCTTGTATTGGCAATGAGTTCCAGTCTTTTCATTGGAGGGAGTTTCATCCTGAAGAAAAAGGGTCTCCTTCGATTGGCAAGAAAAGGCTCCATGAGAGCAGGTAAAATTTTGAGGTGTTTTTTTTGTAAAATAAGTTTTTGATTAAATTTGCATAAGCTATGTAAGATTTTTTTTTCAGTTTAAAAACATCAGTTTTTAAATAGGTATTCTTTGATTTCATGCAGAATCTGGTGTATAGGACAAAACTCCAAGTGCTTATTTCAATATTTTAAAGCTAGTTTTCAGTTGTATTTTCAGCTTCTAAAATCTCAAAATGCGATTTTGGTTTACATGATGCAAGAAAAGTTCCTGGTTTTTTTCATACTTGCTTTAATTATTGTGAGCATCATTTTTAATGTTGTGTAAATGATTGAAGGCTAAAGTGAATAGGATAATAATACAAAGTTGGGGCCAAATTTTTCAGCTTTTTAAAAAGTTTTTGAGGAGAATTTAAGATTCCCCCCCTATAAATTATGTTATGTTTCAGAGTATGTATTGTATATTTACTGTGTTTCCTACCTCAAAATTACAGGAAGCTACACAATAGATATTGGGCAAATAAGATTACAGCTGGTTTCTGGGGATGCACAAAGACCTGAAACCTTAGATTGCCAGCTTTGTGTCAACATCCAGCTTGAGTATCCAAATAAAAATCCAGGATCATTTCTTTTCCTAAAAGTTTACTGTTTGTTGAATACATAGCATAATTATGGCGAGTTAAAACTAACTCTAAAATCCCAAGGCATCAGACCATAGCATATAAAAATGACTTTTGCAGCTAAACCCCCAGATGTCCATGTAGCTCATGTAAACCAGTTCTCTTTGTTATGGGAAATGTCTGCTATCTTCTTCACATCTGCTAGAATGACCTTGAATGTTTTCCAGACTGCTGACTCTTAGCAAGCTTCTGTAGAACTGGAAAGGTTTCATTTTTCTGACTAACCCATTCAAAAGCAACACGTCCCCTCCTCCCTTATTCTAATGGCAAGATGAAACAGGCACTTAGCTGCCAAATTTTCACTGTTGACACTGTGGTCATAAATTGTGAATGAAAGGACTCACTACATCCTTGCTGACATGGTGGTTATTTTCACTTTAAAATGCATAGAGACTTGTTTTTTCTAACATGCACACAAGCCATTGGACTTTAAATCATGCCTTATCAATTGGACTTGATAGAGACAGCTGCTTCTTTGTAACATCTTTAATGACCATCAATAATACTGACTGGCTATTAACTTGGCCAGGAATTTTTAACAAGTAGCTTGGCATTTTTACAAGAATTTGAACACTGTAATTTTAAAGTATAGTAATCTGTAATGGATCATAATAACATCCTTTTCTTTTAAAAAAAAAAAATAGGACAAGGTGGCCATGCATACCTTAAAGAGTGGCTATGGTGGGCTGGACTCTTGTCAAGTAAGTACCTGGAAAAACTAAAAACTGACTGTTAGCATAACCACTAATTCATACATTGTACTAGGTCTGGTGTAGTGGCTAAGGTACTGGCACAGAAACCAGAAGACTGTAAGTTTTAAGCCTAAAGAAAGACTGGTGGGTAATTTGGGACCAATTATTGTCTCTCAGCCCAACCCACCTCAAAGGCTTATTGTTGTGGGGAAAATAAGAGGCAGAAATATTTCTTACACGTTTGCTGCCTTGAGATGACAGACAGAAAGACAGACACACACACATACACACGTGTATGTATGCATGTATGTGGCATGATAAAAAGATAATAATACTAATAATACAATTTCTGAAATCAGCTAAAAAGTGATTTTAGTAGGAGTAGGCAGTAACAATGGACCAAAAATCTTTAACTTTCTGATCGAAAGGCTCGATGTTTCTAGTAGAATTAAAAACTTACTAAGATTTTTTGATTAAATATTAATATACAGTACATAAAAATAGATCAAAAATTATAGTCTGGCATTCTTTTCAGTGAAATCCAAATATTTAATACTAGATATGGAATGATCATATCCAAAATGGGCAAGATTTGGGCTGTTGATGGCTCCTTAACTCAAATATTACCGGTTGTGATGACCCAGGGCACGGCACAGAGGCAACTCAGTCAGCTGGCAATTCAAACTGCCCTTCAATTGCTCCAAACTTTCCCCAAATGCTCCCACGTTTCTGGCAAGTCCCAGAACAAAGTAAGACACACACACCTTCAGCAGCCTCTGGCTGCAAGTAGTTTCACATACAGTTAGAAGAGTAATTTACTCAAGGCCACGTAGATAACAAGGAATGAAACGTACATCCAAAATCTAAGGAGTCTGTGGAAATACAAACTTGCCTGAGCAGTTTCAGAAGAGAAGGTCTTTGAACACTATCAAGTTTGTCAGCCAGTCCAATGATCAGAGTTTCAGGGCTTCCAAGCAGAAATCACAACACAGAACAAGAGATCAGAGAGTTGTTTCCAAGATCAGCAACAGCACACAAAACTCCCAAGAAATCAGTGTTTGTTCCTGACAAATGCCCCTCCCCACAGCGTCTCCTTAAGTCTCAGTCTCCAGGTGTGCCTTGTGGAGAGGGGCAGGGCGCTCTCCTGCTGAGTAGTTGAGCCTGCCTGCGTTGTTCCCTCCTTCTCTCCATTCTCCGTGCTCTAGGATCAGGAGGGGGTGGCCCTTGCTCATCGCCTGAGCTTTGTCTCTCATGTTCATCCTGTCCCAATCCTGAAAGGCCCTGCCTCGGCCTGCTCTTCCCCACATCCCTCTGAAGCCACAGACACCTCTCCCTCGACCTCCATAGGCTCCAGTTCCATCTCATTTTCCTCAGCAGATTCAGGCTCCGACAGAGGCATGACACCGGTACTACCATGCAGCCCTAAGAAAAGCACAGCTGCTTTAAGGAGTAGGCAGCAGATACAACAAGGGTGCCTATACTGGATCTGTAGCAGTGTTGTTAGCTTTGCATGTTTCTTTTTAATAGGAGAAATGTGGGAGGTATATGACATTATTCAATTCTAGCATCTCCTTGCAAAATCTCCTTGTATTTTCTATGGCTAGAAAGTAGAATATCTCAAGAACTGTGGTGGCACAGTGGTTAGAATGCAGTATTGCAGGCTGCCCACAACTTGGGAGTTCGATCCTGACGGGCTCAAGATTGACTCAGCCTTCCATCCTTTGGAGGTTGGTAAAATGACCACCCAGATTGTTGGGGGCAATATGCTAATATTGTAAACTGCCCAGAGAGGGCTGTAAAGGACTATGGGGCAGTATATAAGTGCTATTGCTATTGCTAATTGTAAAAATAGGTTGTTAATCATTTACCACAGACTATTCAGGTGCTGCTCTGTATTTGCCTTCTTCTCTCCTTTACTTTCTAATTTACTTTTATCTTTTCCAAGGATGAATTTACCTAAAATAGTAGGTATAGCTGTGAAAATTGTTCTTCACCTCTTCCCTTCCCATGTCTTTTCCTCAGTGGGAGCTGGCGAAGTTGCTAACTTCGCTGCATATGCATTTGCACCAGCTACATTAGTGACCCCATTGGGAGCTCTCAGTGTTCTTGTAAGGTAAGAAGGCAGTTTTGTGTATCTCTGTAAATATCGAGACCTAGTTAAGCACTTGCTTTTAGTGCTGGCAGAGAACTGGGTTTCTGAGTCTAACTCAGTTGCTTTAAGTTTTACTTTTTTGAATGTTTTAATATAATTTTCTATCTTGATGTCTTTACTACTGTCTGCCCTTCCTCCCACCCATTGCTTATAAAAAAGTCACAACATAGATGATTTTAGAGATAAATCTTGGTACAACATAATAAAAATTTATCAGCAATTCAGTTTAATGTTCTGTGCATAAGAGTATGCTTACATGATTGTAGATTAATATTTTGAATTGAAATTAGATACAGGTACTCCTAACTTACGACCAGACATGTAGCAACCAAAGTTACAATAGACACCCCCAAAAGATACTTATGACCCAGTCCTGAAGTTATGTGTGCTACAACACCCCTGTGGTTGATTGCCCTTGCCACTGACCACAGAGATGCTGCAATATGCGTACCCCGCCAGTTTTCCCCTCCCCCCATGCTGTCCCAAAGGGTCCTCACAGGCATGAAGACTGTAACTCACACTGGGGTTTTCTTTCCTCACTAGATGCTAGCCTTAGTTCCCCCAGCCTGGGAGCATTTCTTCTCATTAGCGCTAGTCTTATCTCCCCATCAGAATTCCTTCTCCTTGCTAGTGCTAGCCTTAGTTCCCTCAGCATGAGCTGTGTTAGTATAACGCTAGCGCAGCTCATGCTGAGGGAACTGCACTATGGGCAGAGTTATTAGACAAGTTGTAATTTGGAGGATTAATTTTCTTATTAAACAACTACAGTGCTCCCAGTCAATCCAAAATGTTAATAAACCCCAAACATGAATATTTAAGAAAGTAAAAGTGAGGTTTTGATTTTCTTAGGGGAATATCTATGTGTGCACAATTACTGGGCAACTATTAGTATGCAGAATTATTATACAACTAAATGAAAAATGAAAATTTGCCCATCTCACTCGCTCATCTGTTAAAGAGAATAATAAACAAACAACTCAAAACATATAAACATTTCTGACATTTCAACAAAAGAAATCAGTGACCCATATAGCCACCCTTCTTTTCAATCACAGTCATAAGCCTTCCATTCATGGAGTCTGTCAGTTTCCTCGATCTGTTGATGATCAACGTTTTATGCAGCAGCAACCACAGCCTCCTAGACACTGTTCAGAGGTGTCCTTCACCCTAAATCTCCCGTTTAAGAAGGGCCCACAAGTTCTCAATAGCGTTTAGGTCAGGTGAGCAAGGAGGCTATGTCATTATTCGTTCATCTTTGAGGCTTTTACTGGCTAGCCACGCAGTGGAGTACTTTTGATGCATGCAATGGAGCATTGTCCTGCATAAAAATCTTGTTCTTGAAAGATGCTGACTTTTTCCTGTACCACTGCTTGAAGAAAATGTCTTCTAAAAACTGGCAGTAGGTTTGGGAGTTGATTTTAAGTCCATCTTCAACCCTAAGAGCTCCAACTAACTCATCTTTAATAATACCAGCCCATACCAGTACCCCACCTCCACCTTGCTGGCATCTGAGTCGAAGTGGAGCTTTGTGCCCGTTACTGATCCAACCATGGGACCATCCACCTGGTCCGTCAAGAGTCACTCTCATCTCATCAGTCCATAAAATCTCTGAAAAATCTGTCTTCAGATTTTTCTTGGGCCAGTCTTGCTATTTCAACTTACGTATCTTGTTCAGTGATGGTCGGGTTTCAGCCTTCCTTACTTTGGCCATGTCTCTGAGCACTGAACACCTTGTACTTCTGGGCACTCCAGGCAGGTTGCAGTTCTGAAATATGGCAGCACTGGATGGATAATGGGTTCCTGATAGATTCACGTTTGATTCTTCTCAAATCTTTGGCAGTTAATGTGTGTCTTTTTTTCTCAACACGTTTCTTGCGACCCTGTTGACTATTTGCAACAAAACGTTTGATGGTTCTGTGATCATGCCCCAATATCTTAGCAATTTCAGGAGTGTTGCATTCCTCTGAAAAACTTTTTACAATTTTTGACTTTTCAGTGTCAGTTAAATCTCTTTTTTTGGCCCATTTTGCCTGAGGAAAAGAAGCTGTCTAATAATTATGCACACCTTGATACAGGGTTTGATCTCCTTAGGCCACACCCTCCCTCATTACACAAATATACATCACCTGATATACTTATATCCACTAAGCATTCGGGTTTCTACAGCTTGGAGGTGGAAAATATGCATGAAAATGATATGGTCAAAATACTCACTTGCCTAATAATTGTGCACACGGTGTAAGACTAGTATCTAGTGAGGAAAGGAAAACGGAAAACTTTGCCAGTGTTATTTTTCACTCAGAAAAAAATAAGACACTTGGGGATTGTTCCACGTGGAACAGCAATGGAGCGGCCTGTCCTCCTTCTCTACCCCACCTTGAGCTCCAGAGATCTTTGATCGTGACAGGGGAGGGGATATGACCCAAAGGGCTGTGCAAAGGATTGCAAACAGAGCATGGGGTATCTTGGGGCGGGGGGAGGCCTTGGGAGACCCGAGTCAGGTGGGCTTATGCCTGCACTGGGCCCCCTGGATCTCCCCTACCCATGAGGCACCCTATATTCCACTTAACAACATGCATTTTTTTAAACAAATGCATTGGGGAGACCAGGAATGGGGGTTAAGACAAGTGGTTCACTTAACAATTGTAATGGGCAGACTTCATTTATAGTCATTACTTGAAGACTATCTGCATAGAATTTTCTCCTGATCATGATCGTTTTTATTTAAAAATATCTAAAAGAATGAATTTATCATTAAAGTGTCACAACCAGAAAGCCCTTGCTCACTTTCTCTTAAACACTGTGAGTGCCCTCAAAATCTCTTGAGGATTTAGAGACATTCTGAAGTTGGATTTTAAAATGTAAGATAGCCTTTTCCTCTGTCCAAAGACTATGCATTTCAGTTTATTTTAAATAAGGCTAC
Organism: Azemiops feae; assembly: GCA_023970755.1. Classification (NCBI taxonomy): domain Eukaryota; kingdom Metazoa; phylum Chordata; class Lepidosauria; order Squamata; family Viperidae; genus Azemiops; species Azemiops feae. Next base: position 130,251 of record JALGBA010000071.1, on the reverse strand, counting down.
TTCATAATCATTTATTTGGAATATATGCATTTTACCTTCTAAACCTGACAGGCCTTCAAATAGCTTTCAATATTTTAAAAATATGCAATCCCCCCAAACAGAAATTCTACTCCATAACAACACAAACGCATAATTGTTACATTGATATTTAAGAACAGTGCTTGATATCTAATTTATATTTGTGTGTTTTAGTGCCATTCTTTCATCATACTTCTTAAACGAAAAGCTTAACTTACATGGAAAAATTGGGTGTTTGTTAAGCATACTTGGTTCCACTGTGATGGTCATTCATGCACCTCAAGAAGAGGAAGTTGAAACGTTGAGTGAAATCTCCCACAAGTTAGGTGATCCAGGTGAGAGAAAGATCGATTACAAAGAATTCAAGGAGATAATACTTTTCTATTCAGTTGAGGAATATAAATGGTGGGGCAGGATCTAACCCTGCTGCAAATGTCCCTTCACATTCCACTAGAGTTCTGCATGGGATTTGTAACTGTATTTAGTTGCATGTATCTAGCTGCCCCACAACTGGACCTAGTAAGACAGGATTACCAATGAGGTTTTCGAATGCTTTTAGCTGAATGTGCTTACAGAGCTCATGTGCACTTTGCTCAATACACAAGAATCTGAAGAGACATTTGTGAATGTTGAGAATGAGGTTGGAGTACATCTTTAATGCCATAGCTCATTTTTAACGCTGGCCTATGTTCTCTGAATGCTTATGGAAGACTATTAAATGGTTTAGTGTTGCAAAGTTGTAGCAATAAATAGCTTAGACAGATAGTAACTATGACACACTTTATTGTAAGATTTCCTTTTTTCCTGGAGCCTCTGAGCTATCAGAATGGCAGCAGAGAAGCATTCCTCCAATTTTCACTGGGAGTCAACATAGGTTTAGTTGACAGCTAGAATTAAGAAGGTTTTAGGTACCCTCATGAAATAATATATGTATTCTGAATGATGCAAAAATTAAAACTGCATTATTAGTAAAGGTCAGATAGGGCATGGGTATTTTTTGATGCATTCCTATCTTTAACTCAGGGATGGGCTACCTGAATGTTGTACATAACTCTCCCCCCACCCTCATTATTTCATCAAATTTGGCAAAATGCATAAATTTGGAGATGTTACAACCTATAGTGAGGGAAAAAATTATTTGATCCCCTATTGATTTTGTACGTTTGCCCACTGACAAAGAAGTGATCAGTCTATAATTTTAATGGTAGATTTATTTTAACAGTAAGAGACAGAATAACAACAAAACCCCCCCAAAAAAAACGCATTTCAAAAAAGTATACAAATTGATTTGCATTTTAATGAGTGAAATAAGTATTTGTTCCCCTGTCAATCAGCAAGATTTCTGGCTCCCAGGTGTCTTTTATACAGGTAATGAGCTGAGATTATGAGCACTCTCTTAAAGGGAGTGCTCCTAATCTCAGCTTGTTACCTGTATAAAAGACACCTGTCCACAGAAGCAATCAATCAATCAGATTCTAAACTCTCCACCATGGCCAAGACCAACGAGCTGTCCAAGGATGTCAGGGACAAGATTGTAGACCTACACAAGGATGGAATGGGCTACAAGACTATCGCCAAGCAGCTTGGTGAGAAGGTGACACCAGTTGGTGCGATTATTCGCAAATGGAAGAAACACAAAATAACTGTCAATCTCCCTCGGTCTGGGGCTCATGAGAACGGTGGGGAATCAGCCCAGAACTACATGGGAGGATCTTGTCAGTGATTTCAAGGCAGCTGGGACCATAGCCACCAAGAAAACAATTGGTAACACACTACGCCGTAAAGGACTGAAATCCTGCAGTGCCTGCAAGGTCCCCCTGCTCAAGAAAGCACGTGTACAGGCCCGTCTAAAGTTTGCCAATGAACATCTGAATGATTCAGAGGAGAACTGGGTGAAAGTGTTATGGTCAGATGGTACCAAAACCGAGCTCTTTGGCATCAACTCAACTCACCATGTTTGGAGGAGGAGAAATGCTGCCTATGACCCCAAGAACACCATCCCCACCGTCAAACATGGGGGTGCAAACATGCTTTGGGGGTGTTTTTCTGCTAAGGGGACAGGACAACTTCACCGCATCGAAGGGACGATGGACCAGGCCATGTACCGTCAAATTTTGGGTGAGAACCTCCTTCCCTCAGCCAGGGCATTGAAAATGGGTCGTGGATGGGTATTCCAGCATGGCAATGACCCAAAACACAACAGCCAAGGCAACAAAGGAGTAGCTTAAGAAGAAGCATATTAAGGTCCTGGGGTGGCCTAGTCAGTCTCCAAACCTTAATCCCATAGAAAATCTGGAGGGAGCTGAAGGTTTGAGCTGCCAAACGTCAGCCTTGAAACCTTAATGACTTGGAGAGGATCTGCAAAGGGGAGCGAGACAAAATCCCTCCTGAGATGTGTGCAAACCTAGTGGCCAACTACAAGAAACGTCTGACCTCTGTGATTGCCAACAAGGGTTTTGCCACCAAGTACTAAGTCATGTTTTGCGAAGAGGTCAAATACTTATTTCACTCATTAAAATGCAAATCAATTTATAACTTTTTTGAAATGCATTTTTCTGGATTTTTTTGTTGTTATTCTGTGTCTCACTGTTAAAATAAACTTACCATTAAAATTATAGACTGATCATTTCTTTGTCAGTGGGCAAACATATAAAATCAGCAGGGGATCAAATATTTTTCCCCCTCACTGAATATACTGAAAATATACATATTCAACCTATACACATCTACTGCCCTCAACTTCCTTCCCTACCCCATCCACAACAAAAGAATATATCACCACTCTACAAAATATAACTTTTGGTCATATTGATTTCCTGTCTTTCTTTAGCTTTTAGCTAATCATACAACCTTTTACAGACTCCAGATGTTTGTATGTGTTACTACTTAGTATGTGCAATTGCAGCATGCCATGTTTGTTTTTTAATATTTCAGGTTTTGTGGTCTTTGCAACACTCATTGTCATTGTATCCTTGATCATGATCTTTGTAGTGGGACCCCGACATGGGCAGACCAACATTCTCGTGTACATAACAATTTGCTCAGTCATTGGAGCTTTATCCGTATCCTGTGTAAAAGGTTTGGGCATTGCTATAAAGGAACTTTTTGCAGGAAAAGCTGTGCTGAAACATCCATTGGCCTGGATTCTGCTGCTAAGTCTTATTGCTTGTGTAAGCACACAGATTAATTATTTAAATCGGGCCCTGGACATATTCAACACTTCTATAGTGACACCAATCTATTATGTGTTTTTCACAACATCTGTTTTAACCTGTTCTGCGATCCTCTTCAAGGAATGGCAACACATGGCAGCTGATGACATTATTGGCACATTTAGTGGCTTTATCACTATAATCGTGGGGATATTTTTATTACATGCCTTTAAGGATGTCAATTTTTCCCTATCAAATTTGCCTGTGACATTGCATAAAGATAACAAAGGAATAAATGGCTGTGTGCCAAGCACATATGAACTATTTAATCATGATGAAGAAAGTGCAACTCGCATAAGTGACCTACACTCCCCTGATGGAATATCTTCCAGGAGAAATGGAAATCTGTCAGCCTCCTAAAGAAAACAATTCTGTAACTTTTGTTTCGTTGTGAAAAGCCAGTTTCATAGCATTTTTCAAACATATATATTTAAATAGTACTGTAGACAATCATTTTTTTAGGTTTGACTAGCTTGGACCAAGAGCAGTGGTGGATTTTTATTTGCCTTACTCTTAATTTAAAAATACTAAAGAACCTCACTCTGTTATTTGCTTAACTTAGTATGAACATGTAAATATTCTGTTTTTGTTTAAGACTAATTACAGTTTTAACAAATAAAATGCTTTATTTCTGATGAGGAAGTGATCTATTGGTCATGCACACCTACAAATCTTTTGTGATAATTTGGTGAATTATGCAGTGACTTGTTCTTATTATGAGACAGTGCTACTCATCCATGTTTGGAGAATTTATGGTCAGCTGCACCCAATTGTGCTAGATTCTAGGAGATTTGCAGTTGCAGCCAATGTGTTTATATTTAATCAATGAACCAGACATTCCTGAGGAACAAGACAAGTGATATCAGCTCACAAAGGTCATTACATAGAAAAATGCTATTTTAAGAAAGTACCTAGGTGTAAACCATGTTTGTATATATTAGCACATACCTGAAACACACACAAATACTTAGCGGTTTCAAGTATTTAAAATGTTTCATGTTGAGATTACTATTGGATAATGCATAACAATTGGCAAATTTATTCATTCCGTTATTGAAAGTGGGAGGAAAGAATAAAATAAACTGTTGTCTTTTTTTCCCTTTCCAGTCTTTCTACTGTAACAACTATTACCTACATGGTTTGACTCTGTTCTTCTGAAACACCAAATGCAATAAAAAATTCATATACCTTTCTACTCCTTCTAAAGCAGAGACAAATCAGCAGGCAGAAGCCAGACTTTGGGGTGTTTGCAAAATGGAGGAATGCCTGTAGATTATGTTTCAGTCTCTATATGGAAGAGAAAAAAATTGACAAGCTGACCTTCAAAATTGGGAAGGTGGAAACTAACTGACCGAGCTGGGAAAAGGTTAGATGAGAATGAATTAAGTAACATCCTGATAAAATGCAATAGAAAGAGAGCATCAAATGCCAATTGTTTAATCTACTTTCATCAGTTTAGCATTTGATTGCATTCAGAGTTAGAAAAAAAGTCTCAAAATGTTTGAAAGAACAAAAATGCTATGAAATTAAATGCCTCAGTTAATGACTGAAGGCATCTGTTGTGGGAAATAATGTGGATTATTGTAGCAGTTTTTAGGTGTTCTGCAATACAGGTAATTATATACCAATCAAGAACTCTGTTGGTAAGTGACAAAAGTAATTAGATGTGATGTCATGTGGCTGGCAGCTTATGATAGTTGTGGCAGTTCCAGTTGTCGTCATTATGCAAGTCCCACCCAATCGTAGTGTCTCATAGTCACATGATAGCCATTTGCAGGGCTCACCTCCAGCTGGCTTCCCCACTGACTTTGCTTGTTATAAGTAAACAGTGAAGGCTTCAAACAGTGATCGTGTGACTGCAGGATGCTGTAAAGGCCACAATCATGAGACCTGGTATTAGGTATTCCTTGTTTAACACCATAATGAGGAAAGGTTGCCAAACAAGTAAACATTAAATCAGGACTAGCCATATAATCTTTTTAAGCAGGGATAGGCAATCTTTTAACTGGAAGCGCTGCAGTGAGCAGAGGTATATAATGAAAATGAATAGGATAATGACTTCCCATTATTCTTTATTTCTGGGGGGTATCCCAAGTTAGCCTATTTTAACATTTAGAAAATAAATTTATGGTAGAGTTCCATAACATTACAGTGGGACTGAATAGTTCAAAATTTATCACATTGTGTTAACCAGGCTAAATATTTTGTGAACTTAGGTATTTGTTTCCTGCTTCAAATTAGAACGAAACTTTTATGGCTATGAGTTGATTATCTCTGCTCTTAGGTATGATAATTTATAGTCTTAGAATAGTTTGATTGTATTAAAATTTTAATATTATTGCCTACATTATAAATACAATTAGGCTACTTAGAAAATTGGATAGAGATCATCTCTCTTACAAACATGTCATGACTTGATACATAATTGAAACAGTGATTCTTAGATCAGGAAAGCCAAACAATACTTTAAAATTACAGTAACATTTAATTCAAAATTTTGAGAGAACTAACAAAGAAAACCCTTAGAAAACTGTTAACTATTGAATTGTGACTCATCAAAGTATAATTCTTGAACAGTTAAGAGTCTGAAGACAATTTTTCTAAAAGTAAACAATCCTTAAAACTGGTATAATTCTAAGCAGGTAAGTGTAAGTAAGTAAGTTGTGTTCCCTACATACCATTCCACAATAATTCCACCTTCAACTTTATTTGCTTCTACTGAGATATAAAAACAGGATTCAGATTCACCAATTATATTAGAAACTAAAAAAACCAGAACTCCTTTATTCTAAGGGTATTTACCGATTCCCTAAATCTGAATAAACACAAAGCATTAATGATTTCTATCTTACAATCATACTTTTAAAATCTCATTAAAATCTTTTATTTCCAAAGCTGATTACATTATGGGGCAAAATAGTTTTCTAAAGAGAACATTCTATTGATTAAAAAATAGCCAATGGAGTGTCTTTAAAAGGTAAGCTGAGCAGCTTAATACTTTTCTTATACAAAAACTTTTCAAGCACACTCCTATAATAAAACTCACTTTAGTTAGCAAAAGTAAATAAAGATCCCTTATATTAATCCTTTAAAACAATTATAAAAACTGGAGAAACGCAAAGATTTACGCCTAAAATAGTTGCACTGCAAAGTTTTATAAAAAGTATTTAAAAAGTAGTCTAAAAACTGAAATTCATGTACAGTCATTGAGTTTGAAAACAACCATTCAAACGTTTTAGTTGATCCTGGAAAGCAATGAAGATCAGGCAGTCTCCCTTAGGCAACAAATCTAGTTTCAAAATGTGTTGCAACTAACCATTGTTTCCAAAAGATAACAGATCTTTTCTAGTTGCTAGCCAAAGACTGGTGAATGGGAGGTTGGAAACAGCGGACATGTTCCACCGGTGTGCTTTCTCCATCACCAGATTTCAAATACTTGTCCAGTGTGGCAATAATTTCATCATTCAGGATCTGGAACTTGCGAATTCTCTCAACCATTTTTTTTAAAGGCTACAAAACCAAAATTATAATCAGAAAAAGGCAATGACACCAAAATGAAATACAAAGTGAGAAATAAACCTCGGTCAAACCTACCACATTCTTGATGACTTCATCTTTGCCATCATGCTTCTGTACTTTCAGTAAGTGATAACAGAAATCAAGCACATCAAATCGACGCTGCTGTCCTAAGAGCACAATAATCATACAGCCAGCCCAATGCAGCCCATCTCCAAAACACTGCCTGCAAAGTAAAAGTGTAGAGAAAGTACTACATGATATTCAGTAGGGTAAATCAAGATTCTGGATTTATTCCCAATCCCAAGTTTGTCACTAACTTGCCCAGAATTAATAACGCTGACTGAATGTTTTGCTGAGTTTTACAATATGTTTTTATTATATGGCACTGCTATTAAGTAGGCAGTCAAAGACTAAACTTCAGAAATGGGTAGGGCAGAGTCCATTTAGGGTGAGATTTCAGATTTAGGGGTGAAATGGATGCCTTAAACATCTGTCCCTATAACCTAATTAAAAATGCGAAGAAAGAGCCAAATATTGGATTTTAGTTTGTGTTGGCTTTTTTGGATTCTGTCTATTTCGTGTTGGCTTTTTGGGGATCAAAAAAATGTAGCCATTTCTGCATCCCTGCCTAATATTACTGTATGCTATCTTTGCCTCAGTATACCATCTTTATCTTCATACAGTTCTAAAGAAAGAATTATAGACAACAGAACGTCATGTGAGGTATCGTGACTTTTTGCCTTTGCTGAGCCCAGGTGGGCATGGCCTGCGCATGACGCATCCGGCCCGCGGGCTGCCAGTTTGACACCCCTGGTCTAACATAACTATTAAAATTATTAAAGTCTTAAGACTGATCATCCAAATGCATTTGAGTAACTCAGCTGTATCAACATTAATATACGGTTTACTGATATTTGCAAAGGAATTAAGAATTTACTGATACAGTAAATTCTTAATTCCTTTGTTATATCATAGCCACATCTAACTTCTGAAATAAAAATAAAGCACTATTAAATAGCAAAGCCTTTGCCAGCATTTGAATACATACTCCACAGTAAATTCATGGGTTCCCACTGGAATACAGTATACAAACTGCATTGCACTCCACAGGCGGTGAAATTCTACACACTCATCTACGTGCATCACACCATTGCTAGGGAGAGGGCCACGCCATATGGTATCATCCAAGAACATTCGAATCCTTGTTAAGATGACTTCAAACATAGAAAGTCCACAGCAGAGACGCTCCTTGGTTAGCAAATCTCCTTCTCTTGCAATGGCAATTTGCTATAATTGCAACCAACAATACAGTTTCAGTCTATAAGAACTTATTAACATGGAAATGAGCTACTGAGTTTCAAATAGGATTGAAAATAATACTCTGTCATCCTAGTTTAAATTGTTTTTACTACTGAGATTTAGATGAAAGTCATACAAAATAATGTATAATAAAAATGAACTAAAACTTGAAAAATAAAATCTATACAATATTAACATATAACTCACTCTTTTACCAAATTAAATCTACATGATAAAGAAATACAGGTAATCCCCAAGTTACAAGCATTCACTTAACATTCGTTTGAAGTTACGTGACCAGCACCCCCTAGTATTTACAAGAAAATCCCAAAAATTATGAATATTGCTGCACCATGGCAGTTGTTCGACCTTATGAGCAACCGCAGAGGCTCTGCAGCATTCATGCTATTCCTCCCCTCCCCACAACTGCTTCCCCCTCCCTTCCTGCCGCACTGGACTCACTTACCTTGCAAAATCTGTCTCCTCTCTGCTGCAGTCTCTTTCCCTTTGAGGGAGAAGAGAGTCGGCTTGGAAATGCTTTTCGCGCCGACAATGGAACCAAATGTTTATCCATCAGTTGCAACAGGAATTGATCAAGCGGCTTGTTGCCTAGCCCAGAAGTGGGCAATTAATTTTCCCAATGAGACATAGAAGAAACTGGGACTGATGCGGACGGTCATCACCCTTTCTCCCCATCACCAATACCCTGCCCACCACCCAGCTCTGTGCCAATACTGCCTCCCCCCCTGCTGATGCCCTGCCCCCCACTGACACTCCCTCCACTGACACTGATGCAGGCTGGACAGGGACAGCCCAGACCAAATATGGCTGGCAAGCTGTAAAATGCCCAGGTCTGTCTGAGCCTGATGTTGTGGGTTGAGAGTGACTGGCCCAAAGTTACCCAGCTGGCTTTCAAGCATAAGGCAGGACTAGAACTCATGGCCTACTGGTTTTGAGCATGGTGCCTTAACCACTAGACTAAATTTGCTCTCAACATTCCAAATATATCTGTGTATCTCAAAGAAAGCGGCACAAAATATTGACAAAATATTCCTTAAGCCATCTTAAGCAAGTCTTTTTTCTCATGAATGGAATTGATAAATAAGAATGTTATTTTCTTTTGGAACATATGAAAATTGAATATGCTCATTCTAGGGTTTTTCTCCCAATAAGAGGAAAATAATGTTTTTGTAAACCTTAAATATATGTAAGTAAAAAAATAGAAAATCATCTTTGATTCTCACTAACTCATATAGGCATATTTGTGCAGTTTCTTGATATAGTATGAAAACAATTTGCACTGCCTTTTGTTTCAGTTTCCCAGTTTACTTTGTAGCCCTGCTCTGCCAAATAGTTTCTCCATCCAAATATTAACTGTGGCCAACCCTATTTAGTGTTCTAAATCACATAATCTGCCTAGCTGGTGTTGTATGGCACATAGCTCTCTAAAATCTGAATCATGAATCCACTGGGATAAAATCTCATTCTTTAGAAATTACATTACTAATTCAACCAACATAGGATGTCAAAAAGTTCTATCCTACATAGTGGTAAGCAGGTAGATGTATCATTATTTGCACAAAATGGCAGTTCTGAAAAAAGCGTAAAGACTACCTGAGGTGTTCCCAGTCTTTCAATCAATGGAACAAGGTGGAGTGGGGCATATTTTGATTCTAGTCTCTTCATTTTAGCATCAAGTCTTTCCCCCTCTAGAAATAGATAGAGAATAATGTGACTTATTTTTCATTTATTCGTTGTAGTGTTTGTTCTTTTATCCTGACTTTCTGCATTCGATGTCTTAAGAAGGCTAATAAGAGTAAGACTCACTCACCTTGCAAAAATCCTCTCTGCTGCGGTTTCTTTCCCTTTGAGGGAGAGGAGAATCGGCTTGGAAATGTTTTTTGCACCGAGAATGGAAGTTTCTGGAGTCCGTGATCTCACACGAAACTTTCATTCTCTATGCGAAAGGTGCCTGTCTCCTGCTCCTGCCCCCAACTCCTTTCTGCCTGACAGCAAGCCTGAAGCCTTCAACTGAGGGAGAAGGCCAGGCCCCTCGCACCCACGTCCAGCCCGCCGGAGCTCACCACGCTGGGGGAGAAAGTGATCCCGTTGTCCCCAGAGCCTCAGAGCCCTCCTCCAAGCGGCTCAGAACGGAGGCCAGGAGAGGCTTCTGCATGCCTCCGGAAGTTGGATCCAGCCATCGGAGGACTGCTCCAAGCTGCTGCCGCCTGGAACAGAACTTCCAAGGGCCTGATCCAAGCCTCGGAGGCGTTTTCCTAGCCGTTTGCGCCAAGACCAGAGGTTGGGAGGGGCTTCTGCATGCTTCTGGAACATGCAGAAGCCCCTCCCCACCTCCATTCCTGGCGTAAACAGCTAAGAAAATACCTCTGAGGCTTGGATCAGGCCCCTGGAAGCTTCCGCACCCTGCCGTGGCCCGATCCAGGCTCCTGAAGTGCTTTCCAGGCCACTGCCGCCCGCATCTAAGGCAGGGGAACGCTTCCACACACCCCATGGCCCGATCTGGGCTCCAGAGGCCTTTTCAAGGCTGCTGCCCGGATTTGAGGCCAATCACACTAAGTTACTCCAATCATTTAATTTGCTTTATCTATTCTCTTCACAATAGATATGCATCACTTATAACAAAGGAATTACTTAATACTAATACAAATGTGTGCTGTGCTTCATTAGCTACTTGTCTTGACAGCATAATTCAACATGAGTATTCCAGTTGGAAAGCCATAGGAAAAAGCATACCCTTGACATGAATTCTTGGCAAAATATTCTGGAATGGCGCTGCATGCAATAGATCACACACTTCCTCCAATGACTGCAACAAAGAGAATAACGTTATAACATTAGAGAGCTGTGATTGAGAATCTCTGACATACTGTATGCTCTTTTGGCTTCATTGTACTGAAGTCTGTTGTTGACACTGCTTTTCCACACCTACCAGGCTTTGCTCAATAAGGAGACAGAAGAGAATAGCATTTCCCACTTCTCTCAGATTTTGGAAACACACTGTTTTCAATTCAGCATACTCAACAATATCCTTGAGCTGATGATGAAAGAATTCCAGAATTCCTGAAGAATGTGGTAATAGGAGAGAGAGAGAGAGAGAGAGAGAGAGAGAGAGAGAATAAAAAGTCACATAAATCAACACAGAAAATTAGAATTTTCCCCTATATTTATTACAGATAGTCCTCGACTTAAAATGATTCATTTAGTGACCGTTCAAAGTTACAATGGCACTGAAAAAAAATCTTATGACCGTTTTTCACACAACCACTGCAGCATCCCCATGGTCACGTGATCAAAATTTGGATGCTTGTCAACTGACTCATAGTTATGATGGTTGCAGTGTCCCAGGGTTATGTGACCACTTTTTGCTATCTTCTGACAAATGAAGTCAACAGGGAAGCCAGATTAATTTAACAAGTGTAGTGATTCACTTAACAACTATGGCAAGAAAGATCATAAAATTGGCCAAAACCCATTTTACAACAGTTGCTTAGCAACGTAAATTTTGGGCTCAGTTATGATCATAAGTCAAGGACTACCTGTATCTAGATAAGGAAGCCATAGTTGTGATATTATATCCCATATAACATTATATGCCTAAATTCTATTAAGACAATCTCTTTTCACTTAGAATACTCTGGGATACCAGGATTTATCCCTTCTTGAATTGTTTTTTTCCCCTCATACATATAGGTAAAATATTATGGCTGGCTGGGGAATTCTTAAAATTGCCATCGTTGGACACTTCTTCTCTAAGTCTTGGGATTATTGTAGTATCAGTAATCAACAAACGTCCATTATAGAACCCCTGGTGCCTACAAAATATATTGGAGGAAACCTGAAAATATATTGCCCCAATCTATCATAAACTGAAAACTAAAATATAGCAATATTAGTATTTTTAAACACTATCTAAATTGTTTATTAAATAACCCAATAAAAAGAAGAAACAAACATTCATTATTAACATAATTAAAATTGAACTTACCTGGGGAGCCATACTCATGTCTAGGCAACCTACAGATTTTGGGCATTACTTCCATTAAGGTCTTTACATACTGAAGAATTGTGCCTTGTAACTGAGAAAGCAAATATAAATAATATTGCTAAATAAGCATAAATTGAACTGGGATTCATAAAACATAAACAATGTTTTAATTCTACTATCATCTTAAGCAGGGTTCATTTGTGTAAAAATGTGAACATTACCATGTGAACACTGCTTCAAAGTGTACACATTTATGATAAGACATACAAGTGCAATAGTTGTACAAGACTGCATTTCATCTCTATATAGGTAAATTTGTGTATTTAAAAAAGAGTAACAATTGAGTGAAAACATGAATTGTATTCTTTACTGCTAATAGAAGATGTAAATTTAGGCAAATTAGCCAGATATGACTAAGCATACTTTGATGATATCAACTGGAAAAACAATGGGACAAGCTGAATTCCAAAAATGAAATGGTAGAAAGATCAAATATTTTTAAATAATAAACTGAAACTTCCTGTGATTTTCTTTCATCAATATTATAGTATGAAATTTCATATTTCAAAGGGAAACACAGTCCTAGAATAATGTTTATGCTTAATTAGGAATGATTTTCACACAACATTATAATTCCTATTTTCATACCATCTCAGTCACTTATATTCACTGGTATTCCCAGACATACTCCTTCAATGACTGGAGCAATATGACTTGTGATCCAAAACATGTGAAGAACATAAAATGCAAAACCTGAGTGATTAAATGAACTTGAATAAAGGGTACCTTTTTCTATTGTACTGAAATAAAAATCATCCACATACCAGACTCTTGACAACTTTCAGTAATTCTTCCATCACCACAGCAATTCCTTGATATCCCAGTAGTCTGCAGATCACTTTGAAATGAGGAGGGCCTACAAAGTTCCTATAGTTGCTATAAATGCTAGAGTATGCCAGATTCAAAGCCTAGAGAGGAGAACAACACAAGCCATTAAAATCAAATTAGAAGACATTTCTCCTTTCATTACAAGATATATGAAAGAATCCTTTCAGGGAATCAAGTTACACTTAATTTAAAAAGTAAAATGATGTTTGAAATATATGATACTTTCAATTAAACTAAAGGAAGAAACAGAATGAATGTTGTAATTAATTAAATGCAATTACTCCTGCAGATAATCTGGATCTATGCCATTCAGGGTTTAAAGGTGGTAACTAGATCCTGAATTGCACTCAGAAAGAAACTGGAAGCCAATGCAGCTTACACCAAAAGCAGTGTGATATGGGCAAACTCCAGAGTACTCTGAACTATGTGTCCCACGCTATTCTGGACCCATTGTAACTTTCATGTGGTCTTCAAGAGCAACCCCAAGTAGAGCATATTGCAGTAATCCACTACCTAGAGTAGTGGATAAAGTAGATCACAACCTACTACTTGATAAGATAGAAAAATGTGGGTTAGACAGCATCACCACCAGATGGATTCGTAGCTGGCTGACCGGCCGTACTCAGCGTGTGGTCCTCAATGGAACCGCATCTACATGGAGGGAAGTGTGCAGTGGGGTGCCCCAGGGCTCTGTTCTGGGGCCAGTGCTCTTCAACATCTTCATCAACGATTTGGACGAGGGGATAGATGGGGAACTCATCAAATTTGCGGATGACACCAAGCTGGCAGGAATAGCCAACACTCCAGAAGACAGGCTTAAGATACAGGAGGACCTGGACAGACTTGAACATTGGGCGCTATCCAACAAAATGAAATTCAATGGTGAAAAAAGTAAGGTTCTACATTTAGGCAAGAAAAACCAAATGTACAGGTATAGTATAGGGGGTACCTTGCTCAATAGTAGTAACTGTGAGAGGGATCTTGGAGTCCTAGTGGACAATCACTTAAATATGAGCCAGCAGTGTGCTGCAGCTGCCAAAAAAGCCAACACAGTGCTGGGCTGCATTAACAGAGGGATAGAATCAAGATCACGTGAAGTATTAATACCACTTTACAATGCCTTGGTAAGGCCACACTTGGAATACTGCATCCAGTTTTGGTCACCACGATGTAAAAAGATGTTGAGACTCTAGAAAGAGTGCAGAGAAGGGCAACAAAGATGATTAGGGGACTGGAGGCTAAAGCATATCAAGAACGTTTGCTGGAATTGGGTATGTCTAGTTTAATGAAAAGAAGGACTAGGGTGACATGATAGCAGTATTCCAATATCTCAGGGGTTGCCACAAAGAAGAGGGAGTCAAGCTATTCTCCAAGGCACCTGAGGGCAGGACAAGAAGTAATGGATGGAAACTAGTCAAGGAAAGAAGCACCTGGAACTGAGGAGAAACTTCCTGACAGTTAGAACAATTAACCAGTGGAACAACCTGCCTCCGAAGCGGTGAATGCTCCAACACTGGAAGTTTTTAAGAAGAGACTGGACAGCCATTTGTCTGAAATGGTATAGGGTTTCCTGCCTGAGCAGGGGGTTGGACTCGATGACCTCCAAGGTCCCTTCCAACTTTATTATTATTATTATTATTATTATTACCTTTCTGGTTGTTGTTGTTTTTTTAAAAAAATCTTGCAAGTATTACACTGAATTGGCAGGACCCACATTTAAAAACAAATTGTTATATGGTCCCCTTTTTCTACAGGTAGATTCAAAATATAGAAAGAAATAACAAATAGCTCTGAAATTACTAAGAGTTGTATAGATGAGAGGAAATAAAACCTGGGTCTCCCGTCTTAACCTGACACTCTGCCCATTACATCATTCTGACAAAAACTTGGCACATGAATTCTACCGCTTTATATTATAAGATTTTAGGGATAAAACAAGGTAGAATATGAATTTGCCATTTAATGAATCTAAGACACTGTAATGTATATGAAAATCTTTTACATGTTAATATCAGCCTAATGTTACAAAGACTGTTTTGCCACAAGAATATAACAAGATACAGATAATTAACAGCAATATGAAACAAACTTAAGGACAATAAAGCCCAAATGCTGTTTCTAATGTGCCATTTCCTCCCCCCCCCCCAGTGCAATGGTTTAGTAGTGATGTCACTAAAGAATTGAGAATTATTCATTTGAATCACCTACGAAGCAAGCAGAGTCTGGCAAGAGTGCTTCAGGATGCCTTTGCATTAGCAAGTAAAAAGAAAGGAAGTGAAAGTTTCCTTAGGAAACAGAACACTTAAGATAGGCTATTCCTGAACGGATGTAAGTAGAAGATAAGATAACCCTCATCACAAGAAAAGGTCAAAGAATAAGAAACTTATTGTGTAAAAATCATGTAGCAACACCTAGGAATCATGAAGAAATGTACTTCCTCACTTGTACTCATATCATTTTTATTTAAATATTTTATGATAATCTCAGGATTTTTACTCTGAAGAAACTAATGTGAGTATGGGATTCTAAATTTTTATCTATCTTTATTTATATGGCATTTCCTCTGCATTTTAGTACAATAATCTTTTAACACAGTGGTTCTCAAGCTGTGGTCTGCGGACCCCTGGGGATTGCAATGTCGTCACAGGGAGTCCACAAAGGCTTTAAGAAATGTTATGATTTAAATCTTGAGTTAAATCTTGGGGGTCCGTGGCCATGATCCATGGCCACAAAAGATATTTAAAAGGGATCCGTGGTGAAGAAAAGGTTAAGAACCACTGCTTTAACATATACATGTAAAGCAAGTCTAGTTGAAATAAGATATTCATCTTGAAGCTTCAAAATAATCAATACTTGCATTTAATATTTCCTATAATGCAACTGGGAAATGCATATTCACAGCATTAGATCAATGGTGTAACTGGAAAGATAACATTCAACAATTTCTCTGTATTAGATATTATGATAATGTATCCCTTCATCTGATGTATTAAATATAGTTCCATGTAAGTTTTGGCTAATATTGATAAATTATGGAGAAAATTCTGTGAAAAATTCCTTCATATATTTGTATATCTGCT
The DNA here is from genome assembly GCA_023970755.1 of Azemiops feae. Classification (NCBI taxonomy): domain Eukaryota; kingdom Metazoa; phylum Chordata; class Lepidosauria; order Squamata; family Viperidae; genus Azemiops; species Azemiops feae. The sequence continues at coordinate 114,229 of JALGBA010000071.1, read as the reverse complement.
TTACTTTCTTGAATACTCAAATTAAATAGGCTATTTAATTTACCGTATATAGTAAAGGATTCTGATTTTGTTGCATTTTAATTTGGAGCAAAGCAAAAAAACTGTATTAAAGACAAAGAAATTATAAACTGCAGAGAATTTTAAGAAATCAAATTCCATAAATTATGCACCTTGTAGTATACCAAACCTTCATTCTGCTGTTTTGTCACTAAAGCATTAAGTCCCACTTACTTGTAAATTATAAACGTAATATATCTGCAATATCATTCAACGATCAGTACTTTTAATTCAGTCAAGGATCAGTACATAATAAACTCAATACTATAAAACAGAGTGCACATACACATAATATAAAGAACAAACTGTAAAATTAACTGGGCAAATCAATCAGTCAGCTGCAAATTCTGCATATGATATAGCAGAATTTAGCAACTTTTAGAGTAACAGTGTCATGAATATCCAAGTATAAAAATTATAAAGTTGGTCAGAATAACCAAGATATTTGCTTAAATGTGAGGGTTCTCAATTCTGAGAATGTACCAACATAAAATAGGTGAATAAAATGTGTTTAGCAGTTTGGATAGTCTCTTTGCTAACCTTAGACCAAATGAGATACCTTCTAAGAGGGCAACCTCTATTATGATCTCATTTTCTAGAACCAAGGATGAACTTTGCTTTGGAACATAGCATTCTCAAGCTGCTTTCTTTATCTATATGTAGAAACATATATGTTAGGACAAAAGTGGATCATTTTATCTGCGAATGGAGTGGTTTGACAATTAACTTTGAATGGTTGCTAAACAAATGGTTGACAACTACCTGTACATCTGTCTTTCAGAAACAAATAAACAATTACACTGCACAATTTATATAGTGCAACTATTCTTAAAGTGGACCCAGTGAAAAAAGTACAGACTGTAAAATTAAATATAATACATAGCACCACAGAATGAAATTTTTCAAATGCCTGCTACGTGAAAAACAAATAAGGAAAAATATTAACCTTTGATCCATGTAGATATTGAGGCTGTGCATTGGGCTGCTTATCTCTCTGGAATTCCTGAGAAAATGGTAGTACTGTTCGAACAAACCTATGTAAATAAAAAAAGGCAATTGTCAGGCTCCAAGAACCGAGACAGACATGTGATTCTTCCAAGTAGATTTCTTTATTTTTCCTCACTAATAGACAGAATCTTGCCAAACTAAAACATGCTACCACCATCATAGAGATATACTCTGCGAACTATTAGGGAGGGGCTCTCTTCATCCTTTTTCTTTCACATAAACTATCTGAACTGATTTGGGTTGGTCATCAGGACAAGAGGTTTTGTCTTCCGAGCTTTCAGACTCATGCTGGAGCTGTTGATTGGGTTGTGTTGAGGCTGGCTTTTAAATAGTTAGCTGTCGTTTGCCTGTGTTGCCCAGGCCTCGCCTTCTAAGTACTTGATAGGCTGCTGGTAAATCAGCACTTCTGTTGATTGATGAGGGGCCTGTTTCCCAGGCTTCAATCACTTCCCTGGCTGTTTTTGTGCCTGCTCATCCAACAATCTTAGTAACTGCAAAATTAAATGTGTGTTCTTGTTCATTGCAGTGTGAGGCTACCAATGAGTTTGGGTCTCCACCAGAGAAGTAATTGAAGCCTGAGAAACAGGCCCCATGTCAATCAACAGGAGTGCTGATTTACCACCAGCCTATAAAGTACTTAGAAGGCGAGGCCTGGGCAACAAGGTCGGAAGAGAAAACCTCTGGTCCAAGTGACTGACCCAGATTGGATCCTGCAATATGTACGTATATTTGCCTTCCTTCGTATCTGAAGTGAGTTGTCTCTTGATCATCTGAAATGCCCTCCCTTCCTGTTGGCAATCCAGACTATGTTCCATCACAGCAACATAATTTATAATTGTGTAAGTCCCACCTTAGTCATGAAAGCCATTTGTTAGATTTATATCCTGCCTTTATTTTAAATTGGGAGCTCAAGATGTCACTCTTAACACTCTTCTATTTTTCCACACAATAATTTAGTGAGTTATGTTGAATTGAGAGAGAAGCAGAGACTAGCCCTGTGAGCTTTTGTGGCTGGGAATGGACTGACATGTGGATCTCCTTGTGGCAGTCCAACCCCTTAAACACTATACCAGACCTTGTGCCAGTCCAACACTTTCACCACTACACCATACCAAATCCTATTTCTTTTTAAAAAAACATCAGTTGTGTATTATTAATATGTGAGTTATGAGAAATGTGACTGGGATTAACGTATTATGCAATAGAAAAGCATCACTACAAAAAATTAAACACTAAGGTAAGTGGAGGGTACGTGACTTCACACTAACTAGAAAAACATTATTTGCTTATAGCTGGGATGCTTTTCAGGATAAAAATCTTTGATGGTGATATATTTATACTATTAATTTTTGGTTTTGTTTTGTTTTCTGAGACTATCCAGTATATACATCATACATCAAAATCTCACTCATATATTCATCAAAGTTGGATTAGTATGCTTTATAGATGGCTAAATCAGAATTTAGATTCTAAAGTCCTCTTTTCTGACATATTTGCTTAGTAAAATTCAAGAGCTGGAACCTTAAGTTCTCTTTAGTTTTGTGAAATTGAAGTAGTTCTTAAGAAGCTAAATATTCAGCCTGTTTTGTCACATTCAGACCCTCACTGCTTCAGACAGTGAGTCAGGATATTGACAACTTGTCCTGTACAGTCTGAAGTAGTTACATACACATGAATATCACCAACATAAAAGCGGTACATGCCAAAACTGAATACAATCCAACCAGGTCCTTCCATTTGTGCAAGACCTTATTCTACTGAACACAAAAATGAAAATGTAACCCTTACATGTATAAAATATTATCACTGTACGTTACATGCAAGTACTGGCAGAATTGCTGCCCTTTATTTCATTTTTACCCTTAATTCTTTGAATCTACCCAATTGTTCTAAAGCCTTTCTTTTACATAGTTTGTTCTAGTTAAATGAGATCAAAAGCTCCATTCATATTTGCTCCCTTTGCATTCATGAATAGTGAGGCTATTGTATAAAACCTATAGGCTAGAATTGAATACCATGCTCCACATAGCACAAACAATTTTAGCAGCACAAGTACATATATAAAAATGCACACAAGAAAACACATAGAAATATTGTAACTACTGGGTAAGAAGCTGTAAAAAAAACTAGGAAGCTGTTGGTATTTTATAGGTCATTCTCCAATATTGATGCCTCAAGCCAACTGCTGAACCTCTTTCTTGAAAAGGATTATTTCAAATATTAAAAAATAGAAATCCCTGTCCACAGAAAGCTCTGATAACAAAAATCATGTGCTTAAAATCTGAGTTAAGTTGGTTATTGCTTAACAATAACATCGACATGTAGCTATTAGAGCAAACTTTATTATTACCAGGGTCATGACATTAAATACAGTACTTAAAAACAAATATTTAAAAACTGCACCTGTTGGTGGACCCATTGTAGCAGTAATTAGGAAGGAAATCATAGTTCAGTTCCCAGAACACATGAAGAGTGATTCTTCCATAGGGAGCAGATACATTATGATTGGCTTCTCTGAACATAGCATCAAAGCTGTCCAAAGTCATATATCTGCTCAGGAGCTTGTGTGTCATCTTGTTTATTTCTACTAATCCATCCAACTCCTGATAATTTTTCATGGATAAATAAAAGTCATAAGGAGAGAAAGAAATAAAAAAATCAGAATCTTCTCAATAAGTAAAATATTAGATCTTTTTTAGTGACCAAGCACAATAGAAAAATGTTTATCTATGTTGGAATTATTTCTTGCCTACTTATTTTAAACATATATAATGGACAAAGAACCAGAGTCTCAAATCATCTTTGTGATAACAGTTTTAAATATATGATAGATTGGTTTCCTATCTAACAGGAAGTTTCTAAATACTGAATAGTCTATAGAGTGACATTTCAATGCCTTTCCCTCAGCTATACTGGAACATATTGGAAAATACTTTTCATGAACTATTTAGGTCCTTGAAGTGATGGTCAGATTGAAACTATTGTTCATGTTCTTCTCTACTGCACATATTATTACAAAGTTTGCAGCACATATATTCACCCTTTACAGCTAGTCCTCGACTTACAACAGTTCATTTAGTGACTATTCCAAGTTACAACGGCACTGAAAAAAGTGACTTATAACCATTTTTCACACTTATGACCATTGCAGCATCCCCATGGTCACATGACCAAAATTCAGATGCTTGGCAATTAACTCATATTTATGATGGATGCAGTGTCCCTGGGTCATGTGATCACCTTTTGTGATCCTCTGACAAACAAAGTCAATGGGGAAGCCAGATTCATTTAACAACCTTGTTACTAACAACTGCAGTGATTCACTTAACAACTGTGGCAAGAAAGGTTGTAAAATGGGGCAAAACTCACTTAACAAATGTCTCACTTATCAACAGAAATTGTTCCTGAATATTCACATTGATAAATGCTTGAAAGAAAAATATAATGGCATGAGATAGTGTCAGTTACTACCTTTGGATGATATTCTTCTTCTTTTTGATGGCTTGTCTTAATGGTTCTCTAAGTGTGATTTGGGCAAAGTCTTGGAGAGCAGCATAGATTGTATGACGAATGGCATGATTGAAGACGCTTTCCATCCTCCCCATCAATACCTGTAATCCTTTAATCATTGCAATAACCTGCATTGGGGGGGATGTTAGTTTTGTCTAATGAGGCAAATTTATAGGAGGACAAGCTAGAGACTTTGCAGAACTCATCTGCACTCTCTTACCTCTACAAGAGCAAATTTTTCTTCGCTTGTATAATTATAGCGAGTTGCTCTTTCATACTCCTCAGCATTGTCAGGGCAACGTGATCATGTGACCATGGGGATGCTGCAACGGTCATATGAAAAATTGTCGTATGTCACTTATTCAATGTCATTGTAACCTTGGTCACTGAATGAATGATTGTAAGTCAAGGTGTACCTGTATTTCTTTGCACAGCTCACATTGCTCTCCTTCATTAACTTTGTTATTAATAACAACTGGCTGAAGGAACTTTGTCAAATTTGACATTTTCTGTTAATTCCAGACCCAGTGGGAAAGTAAATCCTAATGCGTTTCAGTACTTACTACAATGGAGGTCAAATCTTCACTTTCAAAACGCCCAATTGCCAGTTCCATTGATTTGTACATAGCTGCTGAAATTCTCTGAGTGATCAAACGATTCAGATCAATTGACCGACCAAGAAGCTGAAGGAAACAGATAAAAAAATTAAATGAAGTTTTTATGTAATTATTCCATATCTGTAAGAACAAATGTCCTGAGCCCCACATATGTGAAGGTAAGTTTGCTTTTCAGAAATGTTATGCAACAAGCCTAGATATTTTTTTCCAGACCACAGTGCATTCCTGAAAATGTCACTTAAAAAAATTAATTCTATATGCTCAACTACGTTAATACTTTTTTACTTGTACCAGCAACCACATGTTAAAAATAGACACCTCCCCAAGTTATCTTTGATGGGTGGAATGTAGCAAATCAACTGGCAAGTATGACATACCCAAGTTATGTTAATTATTCACATGATATACTAAATTATAGAAATATTAATTATTCACATTATAAACTAGTGACATGTATAGGCCTACAATGATGTCCAAATTTGGTTCACTTTCATACTATGGCCAGGTTTACTTTCCTTAACCATAAATTAGCTGAGCCTGAACTGGAAGGGGGTTTAGCCAAAGGTTAACTTCACCTAATCATCTTTGGACAAAGGGACGCAAATAGGACTGCTGTTCTCAAACATGCTTTCAATCTCTATAAAATACAAGAGCCCATCCCCATCACATACACAGGATTAGCTGCTAAATATTTTTTCAAATGTAATTCTTCTTAAAATAAAACAAAAAAGGAAATTTCAGACAAGCATTACTGAGGTTGCTTAGGCATGATAGGAGTGTAATCAAAAGATGCAATGAAAGAATAGTATAGGGTCCATTTACCAACCTGGACATGTCTCTGTTTTAGCAATGTTTCATATCGATTAGATGTTAACAATGGAATTGTTGCACCCTGATTCTTGCATTCTGATCTTAATCGTTTATCCAGAAGTAAGCTGCACAAAAGTGAGAATATTAAATAACACCCTATAATAGGGGTTATCTTTTAATATCATTATGTCAATATTTCAAAATATCAGAGTAACAGAATAACAGAGTTGGAAGGGACCATGGTGGTCTTTTAGTTCAATCCGCTGCTCAAGATCTTACACCATTTCAGACAAATGGTTGTCTAATCTCTTCTTAAAAATCTCCAATGATGGAGTATCCACAATTTCTGAAGGCAAGCCGTTCCTCTGATTAATTGTCCTAACTGTCAGGAAACTTCTCTTTATTTCTAGGTTGTTCTCCCTTTCATAAGTTTCCATCCATTTGCTTCTTGTTCTGTCTTCAGATGCTTTGGAGAATAGGCTGACCCCCTCTTCTTTGTGGCAGCCCTTTAGATATTGGAAAGCTGCTATCATGTCACCCCAGTCCTTCTTTTCATTAAATTAGACATACCCAATTGTTGCGATTGTTCTTCCTGTATTTTAGCCTCCGGTCCCCTAATCATCTTTGTTGCTCTTCTCTGTACTCTTTCTAGAGTTTCAACATTTTTTTTAGATCATGGCAACCAAAACTGGATGCAATATTCCAACTGTGGTCTTACCAAGGCATTATAAAGTGGTGCTAACATTTCACGTGATCTTGATTCTATTCTTCTGCTAATGCAGCCTAGGAGTGCATTGGCTTTTTTGGCAACTGCATCACACTGCTGGCTCATATTTAAATGATTGTCTACTAGGGAATCATTCAATATATGGCATATGTCCAATGTATGGCAATGTAAATAAATTTGCCCCACAGGATATTGTTGAACTACAACGTCCAACATCTTTTACCATTAGTCATGCTGATTCAGACCCTGGGAAGGCAACCTTTAATGGAGTCACATACCTTCCTGCCATAACCTTGTAATATGCAAATATCTGATCTGCCAACTTGTAGACAAACTGATCAAAGCATAAGTTGACCTAAAGAAAATATGAAAGATTAGACACAGATTCTTTACTCAATTGCATTTTCTTTTATTTTAAAATGGAGGATGAAAAGGCACCTTCCCCAGCATTCAATCTGTACAATCTATCCTTGATTGGCATCCAACTGTAGGAAATTTTGTTCCATTTACATAATTAAGAAAATATCTATGACATTCAATTTGTTTTCTTCATGTGACATTAAACTATAAATATATGCACCTGGATATTCAAAATTCAGTACTAATCCATTTGTTCATATTTTTTTCACCTTCATTTCATTGTACTTCTTAAAATATTTTTCAGACAAGATGACATAGTCAACTAACTTACATCTCTGTTCTAACTGGGTTATTTTTCCTACTAATCTCTACATTTTGAACAACTTTTATTTTCCCTCTGCCAATGTGTTAACCACTGATCAGGCCTTAGTGGCCGAGTTTACATACTATGTTAGGCTGCAAAGTGATTGCCTGGTTTTGCCTTATCATGTTTTGAGAACATACTATACCTAATTGTGGCTTATTCAACATATCATAATTAAACAAAACATGCCCTATCAAAATGTGCAAGACTCTGTATGATTGTGTACCTACAGTACTGATTATCTTTGGAAATTATTTATTACTTCAGTCCATTATTCCTCAATAAAAATGAAATATTTCTCTGGGCTGTTTCTCTACTAATTTGAGCTACAGATTGGAAGATCCTATCCTTGCAAATACTATACTTTTCAACATCATTCATACAATTTCTTTTAACTTAACCTGTTTAAGTATTTATCCTCTATGTTAATTATTTGTTGTTTGATGACTTACCTCTGCCTCAATTTCATCATAGAGAAATTGTTTCTTGAATTTGGTGAGTGCATAATGAGCACTGTCATTATACAGGTCCAAAGAATACAGAACATATCTAAACAAGAGATGAAAATACAGAGTCAGTGATCTGTAAAATATTCCTACTGCTTGTCTTAATATACCAAGCCACTGTTCAAGAACAAACCTGTTAAAACTTCAATGAGAAAAGTACAGCATTTACCTGCCCATTACTTTCTATGCAAGCAGTCATAAAAAGCTGATGATACGTCATTTTGTACAAATTTCCCTGCATTTAAATAGTTTTATTTATTTTATTTATTAGATTTATCTGCTGCCTATTTTGTCTTAGAGAGCTCACTATGCTACTGAGAAACATATTTTACAAAACCTTTCTCTGGATCAAAAGTTTGACTGTATATACCTAAGAATGTGTTTACATTCTTTCGTCCAACTGGAGTCCTTATAGATTCTTGGCACAAACTTAGGCTATGGGTGGGAAGTGGAAAGGAGAAGACCAAGGATGAAAATTAGGCAGCAACATTGACCTTATTCCTATTATCCATCCAGCAATAAAATGGTTGATTTCAGCAAAGGAATGAAAAGCATGAAAGGAAGAATCCAGGCAGATTTCACCAATTCAAAACAGGTTGCAAATGGAAAAGTGAAGCAAACTCAAAGGGCCCAACCCTCTTTCCTCTCTTCCTTATCTTAAAAGGGGGGCTCTATTCCACAATTCAAATAATTTTAAGTATTCTCATCTCATTTCCACTAACATTTAGTGATTCCAAGTCAATTACAAAACTAGAAGAGAAAGAACTTTATTAGCCTTACTCCATCATTGATGCTTCCTTGGTCTCCAAAATGTGGTCAGTCAGAATCCAAGGCATAGACATCTCAATGGGGAACTGGATTCTTCTGCCCATTGTGAGCTCCAGAAAGAATTCCCTGAACCACAGCTGGGACAAATCACAGCACTGCTGGAGGGTTTCTTATTGAAAAGGAAATTATACTGAATTAAATTTTATTGGAAACCAGGGAGAACAGTTACTTTAATAGTGCAATGTTATAGAAGCACAACTGCGAAAGAGACACCACAACAGCAAGTGAAGAAACTGAAACCACCATTTGGATGGAGTGCCTAAAGAGTTACTGTAAGCTGCTGCTAAGACAAATAGACACCAAAAATACAAATGGGTTTCTTACTGAAAACATTGGCAGAGGAAGTATCATCAGTTTAGTAGTACAGATGTTCTAAATTATTCTTCCGATTTGTGCTAAATATTGGGAATGTCACATTTTCAGCCCTTGCAAAAAAAAATATGGGAATTTCTTGCAACCATCATTAGTTTATTTTATCTGATTAGATTATTTATGTTACCACATTTATTTTTCTGCTACAATATGCACTGATCATATGGATATTTAATGAACAATATTTGTGTATAGGTGTGGGTAGAAGGAATAGTTAAGAACAAATAAATTGTTTTCAAAACACAATCAGAGATGCCAAAGATTCCTTCTAGACTGCCATAATAGAAGAATTTTCAGTAAGTTAGAATACTGATTCTCAAACTTTTTAATAAGAGACTCTCAAGAGTATTTCCTGGTCTCTAATATAAATGGTATACAGTAGAATGTTAAAGTACATAATAAGGTAACCTAAAAAAAGGTAACAGGGGTAAGAAACAAAAAAAGGTAACGAATAATGCTAATGGCAGACTCACTCCAAAAACTCCAGAGAATCTCAATTTAATGCTTGGGAATCAGTGAACTATCAACCAGCACTGTTTCTGAAGGGCACTGAAATATAAACTCTCCCCCATTCAAAGCCAATATATTCAACCATATCATGGATTGAAAAGACAATGCTGTATGATACGACTTGACTAGACACATGTCAGTAGGTAAATCCATTTGAACAACATGCTTCCGATTAAAGCCAATAATCTTGAAAACGGTGGCCAAACAAGGCAAGATACTTCTCTCCTTAGAAAAAGAAGGGAAAACAAACAAACTAGGCAAACATTTTTGCTATTTTCACAGGATCTATATTAAGGTCTCTTATTTGGCAACTATTTATGAACAACAAAATCATTCAAACTGGAAAAATCTATCAAGTATATCGGTTTAAGCCTAGGATTGTATGTAATACAGCTAGTCCTCGACTTACAACAATTCGTTTGGTGACCATTTAAAGTTACAACGGCACTGAAAAATATGATTTATGGCTGTTTTTCAGAGTTACGACCTTTGCAGCATCCCCATGATCATATGATCAAAATTCAGATGTTGGGCAACTGGTTCATATTTATGATCATTGCTGTGTCCCAAGGTCATGTGATCACCTTTTTGCGACCTTCTGGCAAGCAAAATCAATGGGGAAGTCAGATTCACTTAACAACTGGGTTACTAACTTAACAAGTGCAGTGATTCACTTAACAACTGTGGCAAGAAAGGTAAAATGGGACAAAACTCACTTAATAAATATCTCACTTAGTAACAGAAATTTGGGGCTCAATTGTGGTTGTAAGTCGCAGATGACCTGTATCCTCAAATGTGAAAGACTTAACAAAAGTCCTATTGGACCAGACATAGGGTCCACATAATATTAGGTTATGTTTGCCACCTTGAGTTATTTCTAAAAATAATAAAGGCAGGATTTAAAATAAATAAATAATCCAGCATCCTGTTTTTTCTCAACAGCAAGAAAAAAGATGAGAAGCAGCTTTATTTAATAGTTTAAATAAGAGTAAGTTTAAATAAATCGGAAACATTTTCCCACATTGTGTTAGAAGTATTAGGACATGCTAAAGCTGAACACTGATCATCTATGTATCTTACCACTGAAATTTATCAAGTGAGTGTAGAAGAAAGACTCTCGATGGAATTTTTCAATGTCCAATATGGTGGGCCCCTCAAGGCTACTTCTCAAGGTTTTCTTGGAACCACTTTTGTCAGCAATGAGAGACTCTAACATGGTTCTCACCATGTAAAGCTGCATTATTAAAACAGAACATTCATGATGGAGGAAAAACATACATGGCACATTAATTGAGCTTTACTTAATCTGCCAAAAGGAAGATTACTTCAATTTGCAACCTGATAAGGAAAGTAAAAAATAATTAACCTGAAGGTAACTGAAAGGGGGGAAAGCGCTACAATTTGCAGTGGAACAGTTCATGGCATGACATTATTTAAAAATAATAAGTAATGCCTTACCACCAAAGTTTAAAAGAGTGGGATAGATGTAGGACTGTCTCAGAAACTTGTTTATCACATGCAATAACTTTTCCATTCCCAGAGATCTGAGCTGCTTCAACAGCTCTGCATAGTTTAAGGACTCTGTCATAGAACGAACCAGGAAGAGCTAACAGAAAAGGAAAAGGCAAAAGAGGAGAAGAGAGACTCGGTTAATAAATACACAAGGGTAACTACAGAAAAGGAGAAAGCACAAAATCAGACGAACGTACAATATATTAGTTTGTTAAAACATGGATAGCAAGACAATGAAGAATACAGAACCCTTTGACCAACAAGAAGGTAAGAAGTTTTATTTATTCAGCTTATTCATTTTGTTATAGCACATAAAAAGTTCTTAATTCTGTTAAAGAAGCTTGTGCCAATCAAATTCAAAGATAATTTATTTTCCTATTACAAAGATTTCTAGTTCCAACACAGCAATGTATTAATGGGAAAGAACTGAAGATGCTGCAACTAACACAAAAACTACAAGCACAATTATTTTACAACTGATTGATTGGAATCATTTTTATTTTTCTAAATAAATAGGTAGTTAGATAGAGAACTGTGAAAGAAAAGTAAAAGACAGTAAAAAAAAGTTCAAGAAAAGAAAACTGATGACAGGTAACCTGTCCTGGTAAATTCTATTGAGGGTGCCACAAACATCAGTGGAACTGGACATGTAGCATACTCAAGAGGAAGTTCCCAAGCAAGAAAATTTTTAGTCTATACACAATGGCTATGGAATTCAGCATCTGTTCATTTATGGTTAGCACCAAGTCTTGTACGAGTTTGACATGAGCTTAATACATAATAATTAGAAGACTATAATTAATTGGTACTTTTTATTTTTCTGTTTTAGCCAGGTAAGCCAGAGCTTTAAAGGTTTAACTTTACAGGATATATTCAGAGTTCTAAGTGGGGAAAAACATATTCCTCTCCTTCACCTCAATATAGCAACCGATTGAAAAACCTATCAAAAAGTTAAAATTTAAGTGGAAAATAGGCAATGATGTCTTTCAGGAGAAAAATCTTGAGCATACCAAAAATCTAAAACCCCACATTTGTATTTAAACAAAGAATTACTTGCACTGAATAAAAAAGCAGCAGAAAAAAAACATAATCAGCATAAAAAAATACAAAATAGGATCCTTGCATGAAATTGCCTAATCCGGATGACATTTTAAATAGGTTTATTTCACAGTAATTTCGGTTGTTGGTCAGTGATACCCAGGCAAGAATTAGTAGAGGGAATTACCTGAGTACTGGAGGGACCTACAGCACGCCTTGGAACTTTAACATCGAAGCCACTTTTGGGATCTTTCTCTCCCCTTAGTGCAGGGTCATTAAATGGTTCGTGCCCACCTTCCCAGTCACACACAGTCTTTCTGATAGCCTGTAGGACACTAAGCATAATTCAAGAGGGTGTGTGAGTATCAGCTAGTCCTTAAGAACAATAAGCAACTTGATATATGTTTCCTAAAGTTATTATATACTAATAGTTGTGATATTAAAATACATCACCAACTGATAATGCTATCATTTTATAAATCATAGTCTGGAAGTATGCAAATTTTAAACCATGAGAAAAAAACCTTTCTTGACACAGTAAACACAAACACAACTAAAGCCTCCCTCACATGTAACATATGTGATGTTGGTAGGTGAGGACCAATCCCCGACATCTACAGCTAGGAAAACCAATTCATTTAGATCTTCAAATTATGTGATTAAACATAGGATGAAAGCATATAAGATTTCTAGCTGAAGTCTATTTATATATATTTGGGCTGAGCAAAACATATGAACATGTAATAGGCAGTTCTGGGATCTAGGCATAGACCAACCATTGTTTGGTTGTGGACCTATTGCTACTCTCAAGAAACCTAAAAGATTAGAGGCAAGTGGGTAAAATTAATTTTCAGTGTTCTTTCCAAGGATGTATTTTACCAAAGGCTAGTGTTATAAAAACATAACTTCCAATTTCTTTTTCAATTTTTGATAAATACCAGGCCTATCTTGGATTACGGGTAGTCCTCGATTTACAACAGTTCATTTAGTGACAATTCAAAGTTACAATGGCATTGAAAAATGTGACTTATGACCGTTTTTCAGAGTTATAACCTTTGCAGCATCCCCATGATCATGTGATCAAAATTCAGGTGCTTGGCAACTGGTTCATATTTATGACCATTGCTGTGGCCCAGGATCATATCGTTTTTGCAACCTTCTGAAAAGCAAAGTCAATGGGGAAGCCAGATTCATTTAACAACTGTGTTACTAAATTAACAACTGCAGGGATTCACTTAACAACTGTGGCAAGAAAGGTTGTAAAATGGGGCAAAACTCACTTAACAAATGTCTCACTTATCAACAGAAATTGTTCCTGAATATTCATTGATAAATGCTTGAAAGAAAAATATAATGGCATGAGATAGTGTCAGTTACTACCTTTGGATGACATTCTTCTTCTTTTTGATGGCTTGTCTTAATGGTTCTCTAAGTGTGATTTGGGCAAAGTCTTGGAGAGCAGCATAGATTGTATGACGAATGGCATGATTGAAGACGCTTTCCATCCTCCCCATCAACACCTGTAATCCTTTAATCATTGCAATAACCTGCATTGGGGGGGGGATGTTAGTTTTGTCTAATGAGGCAAATTTATAGGAGGACAAGCTAGAGACTTTGCAGAACTCATCTGCACTCTCTTACCTCTACAAGAGCAAATTTTTCTTCGCTTGTATAATTATAGCGAGTTGCTCTTTCATACTCCTCAGCATTGTCAGGGCAATCTTTGTTAGAATATTTGTCTGTTGGATGTACTAACTTCCACGAATACTGAAATCAACAAAGAAAATGAGAATGACACAGAACTGAGCAAAAGTAACTGAAATAAAACTTCCTATTCACTATTGAATCACAATAAATACAGACTTGTACCTCTAATCTAGCAGTTGAAGTGGGACTGCATTCAACCTATTCTACTTAAAAGAATAACCCTGTAAACTGCCCCCACAAAATAAGCCAAGCAGGAAAGGAACTCCTATATATGCACTGCTACGTTTATCTAGGGTCTACTGAATTGGCTTGATATAACTTTCAATCTAGATGAAGTATCCATCTCAATCTAGGCCAGGGCTTTTCAACCGGTGGTACACGTACTACCGGTGGTACTTTAGCACCTGGCAGGTGGTATGTGACCCCTAGCCAAGTGTAGCAGGGGAGGGAATGAGCTAAAGCAGTGCCGCACAGGCCTGGAGGAGATCAGCTGGAGCTGCAGGGCTCGGCAGAAGCCCCAGGATCTGTGCACGCAGCTACATGCTGATTGGAGCTTCCGGTGCACCCAGAAGAGAAAAGGAGGAGGACGGCGGAGAGAGGAGAAGCTATCAAAGGAGCAGGTTTTGGAAGCACAGGGAGAGAAAAAAAAACACACGGAGAAAGAGAAAGAAGAGGCTTTTGTTAGCAAAGTGGTGAGTGAGTGAGTGAAAAAGTGAGCGAGAGGCTTTTGCGAGCAAGGTGTGAGTTGAGTGAGAGCGAGCAAGAGGCTTTTGTGAGCAAAGTGTGAGGAGGGAGCGAGCAAGGGGCTTTTGCGAGCAAAGGGCGAGTGAGTGAGAGGGGGGCTTTTGTGAGCAAAGTGTGACTAAGAGAGCGAGCGAGGGGCTTCTGCGAGCAAAGTGAGAGTGACTGAGTGAAACAGCGAGCAAGAGGGTTTTGCGAGCAGTGTGAGTGAGTGAAAGAGCAAGAGAAGGGCTTTTGCGAGCAAAGGGTAAGAGAAAAAGGGAAAAGTGAGGGGGAAAGGGAAAAAGAAAAGGCACTGACTTCTGACTTCCTGTGTTGCAGTAGAAGGAAGCATTAATATTGAACCTCAACTTTTTACTTTTCCATAATATTATAAACTAGCCATTTCTATAACAACAAATGAATCTAACCAGTAAAGCCCAAAATCCCCCACCCTTTTTTTAGTCATCAAGTTTTTGACACTCAAATATTGTCATGTCCTAAAAGTGGTACAATCTGTGAAAAGGTTGAAAAGCCCTGATCTAGGCAACTAATTGCAGCATAAAACTAGTTGCAAATATTTAAATCCAAACTGATATTTTAAAATGTAACAGCATTATACAGCATACCAGAATTAAATATAATTCACCAAAATAATATTCATATTTCTATCACGGTACATTTCAAAAGGCAGTTATTAATTTGCTTATATTTTAAGTACCAATGCTATAAGATCACTCAAACTAATTCCTATTGTTAAGAAAAAAATTCCTATAATTTGTTGTGAACTAAAAATGAAGTTATACTGATGGATGTTACAGAATTTATACCCTTTCTCAGGGTTAAAACATGAAGTTCTATATAAACTTCTTTTGTCATTACCTCTTATTCTGTTCCAGAAATCTCAACTTTACAAGACTATCAAAGTAACTTCTGCTAACAGGTATGTTATAAGCAATATTTATTCCATGGATGCTCTCCAGAAATTTATGAAAATATTCTGTTATGAATAACAGGCTATATATTAAATGAAGTACTCATATCACATACAAGGTGGACAACTTTTTGAGATAGGTACTATAGTTTCAGTTTTTAAATTTGGGGGAGGGGGCTCCAAGGGCTAAAAGGGCATGGCTGGTGTCGAAGTAAGTCCCTGACATAAGCAGTCACAAATTTGTATCTAAATTATTATGTATGGGAGAGAGGAGTTATTTTACACAGAATAGTCACTGGAAACCTAACACATTTATTTTAAATTGTACAAGAAATTAAACATTGAAAAAGCAGTTACCCTACAAAGAAAGCCACCATTTTGCCACTGAATTAGCAGAGCTTGATCTTGGGCTGCCAAAGTAGACTGGGTTTTTTGTTTTAGTATCCTGCAGGTGTCCTATGCTGACACAGAAGGCGTGACTCTAAAATACTGCTTCCTTCTAGCAAAGGGCACATATAATAACTTTGCAGATTTCCAGACCAGACCCACATATTTGTCACCAGTTGTGTTGTGGATGGGCACAACACAACTACTATTTGTGTCAACGCTGCTAACATTGGATGTTTTGAATTGACAACAGATGAAAATGTAGCCATCTTTTTCCCTTTCGCTTTTAGAGTTAGATGATGCTGGGAGGGGGGGGGATGTGAATGAGAGTCTAGCTAGACATAACAACACTAAACGAAGCGTGAGAATCAAGGTTATTGAGCCCAGAGCTGATAAAGAATTGGCGGGCTGGAGAGCTGGAGAGGAAGCCCGAGCTTCAAGCTAATTGGGGAATGTGATTTATGACTGTTAATTGGAGGAGGGAATTGTGCTTTGATACTATGTGCTCAGGGGGAGGGGAATTCAGTTTTTGGCTTCGATTATGCAGTGCCGATATTATGCTACTCGAATAAAAGATCCTTTAAGGTAAACAATGCCTCAAAGTTCTTTTGAAGAGTTTCATCTGTCGGAACCATGACAATTTGTGCTATATTCTCATGTGACTGTGATGAAGAGAAACTTGGGTCTCCCAAACCATGTTGAGTTGACTGGTGAACAAATTGCTTCACAATTCACCAATGTAATATTTGGCCATAATAGCTACGATAACTTTAGATCTGCTGAAGATATGACTATCCATCATATGATTCTTAATTCAGTTATATTGTTCTGGAAATAACCATTTAGATTTTATTACTAAAATGCAATCTAAGATTACAATTATATAATGTTTTTCCTTAATTTCTCCTTTAAAACTTCCTACTATCTATTTTTCCACACACCACTTCCATAACATGTGCACTCCACTGTGATAGAAGTTGGAGACCCTGAAGAGAAAGATCAAAAAGTTTCCGATACTCAGCGTCTGTTTTCTGAACTTCTTGACGTCCTGATCCAGTCACCACCTACAATGGAAGCATGACTGTTAAATGATTTTATATAAAATGAAAGCCAGGTTTAAATGCACAGAACCAATGTATACAAAAAGAATCTTTTTATTAAGTGAGAATTTGTGATGGGCCAATATTATCTTTATTCATTTGATACCCTCAAAATATGTTGCTTTACAAAAGTAATGTCCAACATATAAAAGATCTGGTCTAGTTGGATAAGCCATTTGGAAATTAAGTGATTCTGTTCCATAGCAGTCTATATTCTTCCAAGGTTTCTTCATGTAAAGAGCATGCATGTCAACATGGTACATGACAATATATTAATTTATAACTAGGATGCATTTATATCATTATTTCTTCCTACAAGGTTATTTTGATCTAGAATCCTTATGACTTAGTGAGGTAGAATATATAGTATAGTTAGAAAACCAGATTCAAAAATGTTTTGCTGGTGGTTTCAGTTACATTTCAGAACCCAAAGGAAACACCAAAAGCACATTTGGGAACTGAATCCAACAATCCTCAAAAATCTCATCAATGGACATCATGTTGTTGTTTATGCCAGGGGTCCCCAACCTATGGGCTGCGGCCCACTACCAGGCTGTGGCCTCTTGGCCAATGGGCTGAGGAAATGGCTGGCCGGTGCGCGCACGTGTGCGTGCGCACTCCTCCCACTCACGCTAGCACCCGTGGCCTCGTTTGTGCATGCGTGCAGGCGCAAACAGGCCACTAGTGCAGGGCAGGTGTGTGCGGTCCATTTGCACATGCGCAAATGGGGTGCTACTGCCATGCCGGTGTGCACGGCCCCGTTTGCATGCGCGCATGCACCAATTTGGAAGCTACTCTCCTTCCCTCCGGGCAGCAAGCCCGGAAAGGTTGGAGACCTCTGTTTTATGTAATTAACAAATCTCTGTCTAGATTTTAAGAAAAACCCATCTTCAAAAAGAAGCATTTGTTATAAAACAGGAATTCAGAAAACTGAATTCATAAACAGAACTGTACATCATTCCCAGAGTAAACTTTTTATTAACATAGAATAGGAATAAGTTTAAATGGTCTCTATAAGGAACAGTTATATACTAAATCTCTAGTGTCTCTTGATTGAAGTATGCAAAATAATTGATCATAATATAAAATTATCTGTGTAAAATGTGCTCTCCACTAATCATCATACCTCACTATTGCTGTAACGAGCCAGTTCTGAAATAAAACGCATGTGATCATCTCTTATCTGAATCATTTGCTCACAGATGTTGTATTGGGGACTACTGCCAGTAGAAGTACATGTCCATCTGCAAGAGAAAAACAAAATGTGAAATGATCACATTAATGAGAAGGAAGAAACTTCCAATTAATAATTATTTCAAAACATTTTGAAACTACTTTTGCAGGAACTAAATTATGTACAACTATCCCCCATTTAAAAATAATATAATTTAAAACATAAAGTAATATAGCAATCCTAACAACTAATACAATTTTAAAGGCTATATTAAGGAGATGCAACTTAATCAGACTCAATGTTTTAGGAATGTACAGGAAAAGCAATATGAAACAGATCGCTCCTGAAGATCTTCATGTTCAAGCACATCTACTCCCTCAAGACACATTTAAATCTTTAAAGATTAAAACCAAAACTCCAAAATGAGATCAGAAAACAGTGGCAACTATTATTGTCCTTACAGGAATTGGTGCTATATTTTGCACCAATCAAAGCTCTTTAAGGACAGCCTCACATGGTGCTAAGCTAACTATTGCTGGGATGATACAAATAAGGACCCTGAAGAAAACAATGTTTTTAATAAGGCCAGCACAGTTGGAGAGGTTGTATATAACAAGCCATCTGGCTTCTTTTCCTCAGATTTGTTCCACTAAATTCTTGCTGAACTGGAATCTTTGACAACTGCTACAGTATGCAAATATACACCATCATAAAAGGAAAATGTAGATGTAAACCACAATATAAATTTCTCAATTATTACAAATTATAATAGAATTAAGCATAAATATAGAAAATGGGCATTTCACATATAATTTCATTTACTAGATAAGAGAGATAATGTGATCCATATCATCTTCAATTTGGCCCTAACATATATTAGCATAGAAAGAATAAATTGGCATAGCGAATGTTATACTTTACAAAGTCTGCTTAATATTTAGGAGAAATTAAATACAATATTTTTATAATATACTGCAAAATGGCAGCAGGAGAAAATAATATTACCGGAGGTCTACTTGTGCAATATTAGGCTTATCCATTGTTAGTACTATGTGATTATGCATACTTCTGCTATCTTTCAGCCCTAATCAGAAAAGGAATAATACACCATTTTATTCTATAGCAACAATAGAATTTCCTAGCGCTGGATGGTTACAAATATTAATGAAAAGAATGATGCATTTTCCCCATTAAACACACGCTACAAATACACTTATCCTTGCAGACTTAGTACTATCCAAACTTAGTAACTATCCAAACTTCAAAATATAAAGTCTATATTTAAGCCAGCTTTCAACTTGACAACTAAGCCTCTATCAAATATGCTAGTACCATTAATGATTAAAAAAATAAAAGTCCTAGCACATTTCTTGTTAAAGTTTTTGTGTATCCCTCAGAATAGGAACCTATGGTCCTCCAAACCGCAATTTCCATCCTTCCTTAACATAGCAGCACTGATGGGATGCTTAGGATGAAAATCTTACATCTTTAGTTATTGCTATCAAGATAACATACATTACCCCATATCATGGTTTTAAGTGAGATATAATAATGCTGATAATAATGATATAAAGCAATTCTACAGCATGCTCAAAAAAGATAGCTGGATATTTTTCACTCTTACCTAGATTTATTCTCCTCGTAATGAGCGCTAGTCTTAATGTATCTTGCCAATTCGATCTGCATGTCACCAAACAATGGAACTACTTGCAGCTGCTATATAAGAAAAAATATTCAAATCTTACACATATTTCATTCTTCCATATATTTTTTAATAAGCTGCTTATACACCATTAAAATATATAAAATTAAAACAATCATAAAATCATGGATCCAAGTAAAGAGTTTAAAACAATATGCACAAAATTAAATACAATACAATGTAATTTTGATATAATAAGCTTTTCCAAAATCTGATAAAATACAGTAATGCCAGTAAATGATACCCAGTATATCAACACCACCCAACTATTCTAATTAGAAAGCAGGGCAAAAACATCCACAGGGCAAAATGCCTCCTGAACAGGTTCTAAGCCTGAATTATTATATCTTTCAAGCATAACAGGTGGGTATATAATCAGAGCTTGGAAAGATGTCAATGTGTAACCACTCAAGTATTAAAAGTATTGTGCTAATTACTCAAAAAACTTAGCATTTTCTTTCTATACAGTACAAAACTTACCCTTATAAGCCTGTTATTTTGTTCCCAAAGATTCAGTCAGTTGCATAAGAAACTAAGCTGTTCATAAAAATACATTACTACTAATGTTAACAATTCTTCACGAACCTTAAAAAACTTGTCAATTTTTGTGAGATTTATCCTCTTTTTGGCATCTAATTTATAGATGTTACTGACACTGCCATCCATCAGGTATAAACCAAAACCCATCACCTATAAAAAGAACATAGGAACATTGCTTGAAGATCAAGAATGCTTCTATTTATCTGAAGCATTTTACCTAGCTGTTTAGCCCAAAGAAGCTCTAAGACAGGGGTCTTCAAACTTGGCCCTTTTATGACTTGTGGACTTTAACTCCCAGAATTCCTCAGCCCCTGCTCTAAGAAGAGTTTACAAGAATCAGTAACAAGACAATTGTTACACAGGAATTTACAATCCAAGAGATATGGCATAAAAAAGATCAGAAGAAACAGAAAAAAATGATTACACCAGAAATAATAAAAGTAGGCAGGTGGATTTCTTTCATATTTAACAAAAATGCTAAAAATCAGAAATATTGTTCTCTGGTAAAAGGGCACTGGGATCAGCTGGTATTTTCAAAAACTATTATGTTCACTTTGCTAAAAGTCAATGCAATTAATACATGCTGAATTATTTTGTTCCACTAACCACTAAATCCAAAACATTTACTTCTGCAACACTTTTACTAGTTATGACCAAATTGCATGGATATATTCATTCCATTCTGGTCTTTTCATCTGAGAAAAGAAAAGAAAAGAAAAGAAAAGAAAAGAAAAGAAAAGAAAAGAAAAGAAAAGAAAAGAAAAAAGAAAAAGAAAGAGAAAAAGAAAAAAAGGAAAAGAAAAAAATTGTCCTTTTTATGGAAGAGAGGATAAAAAAGGTATAAATATTTAAGCAGAATAATTATTCTGATGTATTAGCATTTCAAGTGAACTCTTTGCCAGCACCTCCCCCACATCATCTCACCCTGTTTTTATACAGTTTTCAGCAATATAACTTACTTTTAGAAGCATATGCTTCTCATTAGGTGTTAGGTACATTTTGTTTTCATAATAATCGACACATAGATTCACAATATCAGCTAGTAGCTCCTCGTAACCAGGAATTACTTCCAGTTGCTGCTGTAAAGACTAGAATAAAGCAAAACATGTGATTTAACATTCTTAAATCATACTAAAACAATGAAAAAGAATCAATGAATAGCATTCACTATTATTAAAATAATACCAAGTATATTTAGAAGTACTGAAACTATACTTTTATTAATTACACAGCAAAAAATGTAATTTTATAAATGTAATGTAAACTTGAATAGTGTAAATTCACGGAATAGATTAATGGTTAATTTATATAATGTTAGTGTTTAAATGTAAAACATACTTGCGTAATCTTGTTGTGATTGGCAAGAAACATGGAAAGATTCTGGGATTCTTGGATAGATTGAGGATCAGCCATTTTACGCAAAAATTGGGCCGCCCTTTCAAGGAAAAAAGGAAAAATCAGTTAAATCTACAAAAATAATTCTAATTATACCATTTTATGATTTCCCGGACTCTTCAGCAAATTGTTTACATTTATAAGTTAATGTTATTTCACAATCAGTTATGTAAATTACGATATAGAGGTTATATCTTTAATAATCAGTAAAAAGGAAAAATTCATAGTACCTGTAACTATGTATTCTCTTATCTTTCTAGCCTACAATCCTTGGATTTTTTAGGATTTCCATATAAATTCTGTGTCCTGCCATATACAACACTTTTTAAACAAGCCAAGGTTAGCATCTGCTCAGGTTCAGTAAATCAGTAAAAAGCAGAAAAGCTAATCACAATGTAAAAGTAAAACCATGGTATTACAATAGTTTTATTATATTATAAAATATTATAGTTTTAAATCCCAGTAAAAAGGATTAAAGGCATTTTAATTAAAACAAGTATTCAATTCAGCAACCAAACCTGTTTACTTTGCTTTTCACTGAAAAGGTGAAACTTCTTCCTTGGTAGTTGCTAATGCTCAGAAGTAGACACTGAAAATACCTCATCTAAGAGAGTCATTAGAATTAGTAAATTAATCCTTAAAAATTACTGCTGTATTTTTTTTAAAGAAAATGTTCTAATTTTGGGTCTCTCTTGTGCTGACTAGCTAAACAAAGAACAGCCCCATTGCCTGAAATCAATAGTCTTCCTTTCTCTGCTGCTTCTTCTTCATATAAGTCCCTATTTAGATATTTCTTGTTATTAACCCATCTTTGGTAAGAATAAAAGTGGATTTAAAAACATGTAACCAAAATAGACTGAAATGCAAGATATTACACTTAAATTCTGAGAACTATAATCCTCCACTTACAACAGTTCATTTAGTGACCATTTGAAGTTACAACATCACTGAAAAAAAGTGACTTATGACCGTTTTTCACACTTACAACCATTGCAACATCTCCATGGTCACAGGATCAAAATGTAGATGCTTGGCAACTGATTCATATTTATAACGGTTGCAGTGTCCCGGAATCATCTGATTACCTTTTGTGACCATTTGATAAGCAGAGCCAATGGGGAAGCCAGATTCACTTAACAACTGTGTTATTAAATTAACAACTGCAGCAAGTCATTTAACATCTGTGGCAACAAAGGTCGTAAAATGGGGCAAAATTTATTTAACAACTGTCTCACTTAACAACAAATTTTGGGCTCAGTTGTAATAGTAAGTCGAGGACTACCTATATACTGAACTTGTACCAGTATAGAAGAAAAGGAGTAGTAAAATAGTACTTTCAACAACAGATTAAAAAGTCCTATGGGATAAGCCTGATATACTTAAGGCTTCAAAGACACTACCATTACGCTTAAAGGAATGGAAATCCAAACTCCCATCTTTTAAGAACATATTAGATAATGAAGTGAAAACAGAAGTTTGTCATTTTCAGTTGTCAGCTGAGAGCTGATTAAAAAAAAAAAGCTTCAGGTAGTCTTCATTTCCCAACCCACAAAGGCAACAGCAGATTGTGAATGCCAGAGTAAACAGATACTACGGGACATTAGGATTCCTACAAGAAAATCCTGTATGTAATGTATTTGTCAAAGAATGAATGAATGAATACCAGGTTAATGAGCCCATTAATTATAACTAATATCATAATCAACCAGCTGGCTCATTTCTGCAGGCAAATTTTGACAAGTGTAATCTCAGAAGAGATGGTTTCCTGCAGCTTGTAAAAACTCAGAAACAAGTCCTAATGTATTCAATAAATATCTGTGCATTTCACTATAGTAAAAGATGCAGACCTTGTACATATCATACATGCCCTTCTTGTGTAGGCAGAAAAAATTATCTTCAGTGAACTGAAAACATGATGAATTGAGTGGTTGGTTTTGCTGAAGGGTATATAGTATTGTTGGAAAAACCTTCCCACAAATCATAAGTGACAGCCTTCTGTCATCATGACAGATTTATTGTATTCAGGGTTTAGTGTAAGAAAAGGAATAGATGGAAAGCCAAACATTTATCTACATGATCCAGAGATAACAATTCATTAGAACTGTTACAGCCATGTACAGGAAATAATGGACATGGAAAAGATAATTTATACTTTAAGATCACAAAATAAGTCTGAGGACAAGAAAAAAAGATTTGACCAAATGGATTACAGAGCTACCAGGAGAACTACGAGATCTTAAGAGATAAAAAATGATTAAGAGAAATTAAGAGAGAAAGAAAGGAAAAAATTTTCAATGAATATGAAGAGGCGAAACCTTCCTATAAAAACATCCCACCTGATTTGTCTTTTGTACCTACAACAACATCCACAAGACTATGGGAAGACTGTGATTTAGAGAAATATATTGATCAGGAAAGATGTCTGGCAAAATAAAAAGGCTAAAGTGAAAATCAAGAAATTAGAGGATGGGATTTATCAGAGGGAATATTTGAAAATTAAACATCTGTTTGAATATGGTTAAAGAAATAGAAAGATTTTGGATATAAATGAATTTTAGTTTAAGAGGGATGAGCCCCTCAAGTAATATAGTATTTTTCCTTTCTTTTTTCCTTTGTGTTTTATTTTTTGACATGAGAAATATAAAAATGTTGGAATGGTTTATATAAAGGAAATGTTTTAGATACTTAAGTGAAATTGATTTTGGAAAAACTTTGAATGGATAAAAATGCTTTGATTAGATCTAAAAGATTAGATAATTGGATTTATTTAAATGGAACACTTAAAGATTAAACATATGCTTGAATATGATTAAAAAGAGAAAAATTCTGGATATAAATGTACATTAGTCTAAGAGGGATATGTATTTTAAGTAGTATACTATCTTCTTATTTCTTTTTTTTAAGATATGAGAAATGTAAAAGTGTTGGGATGGCCTGTATGAGGAAAAAGACTTAAATACTTAAGTGTAATGAAAATCTTAACCAATAAGAATGTTTTGAATATTGTGGGCTAAACAAATTTAAATAAGAATTTTAAACAGGATCTATGATAAGGCAATCAAGATGATCAGTTAGAAAAGAAGTTTTATATCAATGTGGTTATTATTTGCAGAAATATTAGAAAAATTTCTATATTTAATTGTTATTTATCCAAATAATAAGAATTGTCTTAATTCAAGAATGGCAAAAGAGAACATCAAGCAAAGCCATTATGTGGACTATAGAATTATAGAAATTAATTGTTATTGTTTTTTAAATAAAAACCCAGACAACATGATGTTTACCAAATATTAAGGTAATTATGTAAAAAAATAAAATAAAACATATTTAAAAAAAAGAACTGTTTGAGCCATGTCTTTAACAAAGGTTCAGCTTCATTAATATTTCAGCTTGAACCTAACTATGAAGTTCTTTTGCACAGATGAGATATATAAAATGAAACAATTGTACCAAAATTCTATGTATATCTTTTCAACAGGAACAATGGCATATGACTAAAATAAACTATTGCCACCTTGTGGTTCAACTGTCCAGTGTACTTTTATTCTAGTGTTTTGGGAAATTCCCCTAAAGGGAGAATCCCGCAGAGTGAGTCCATTTTAAATATGTACTGTGGTTCACTGGTATCTGGCTCCATTTAAATAAAACAAAATATACTGCAATGATTTGTATTATTGTTAGAGATAGCAAGCAGCTGAAGCAGATTTTCATCATATGTTCTGGTCAAATATACTATTCATTCATTCATTCATTTAAATGTTTATGCCACCCATCTCCCCTACAAGATGATTCTGGTGGCATATCCATTATCCTGGATTGATGCTTATGGAATATTTAGTAAAAGACCTGCTACCAGTTACTGGGAAATTCTAGTTATTGATGTGCTATTTAGAAAACATATTTAGATTTCCAACATATATTCATTCTACCAATATTAGCAAAGTAAACATTGTAAAACACAGAAGAGCACAGAATTTATGAAAACATAAGAAAACATGACAATCAGACTCACCCTGACTTTGCTGGTGTTTTGCAAAGCTTTAAAGGCCTGTTTTGCTATTGAACCTGGAGCCCTGATTGTATGGATGAGCCTGTCTGGTTGTATTAATTGAGATGATCATTAAGTTATTGTAAGTTGTTTGCTGAGCTGCTATTTATGTTTTTCATAAATTTATAAGTTCTTTTTCTGTTTTTGTTAGCTTGCCAGAGTCAGGTATTTGAGATGGGCCATATACATTTAATAATGTACAATTGCTTGCAAAAATTAACTTATTTTATTAGAAGTCAGCAGGACCCAACGCTAAGCTTAGAAAAAAATGACTGTTTATAAAGTTTGTAAGTGGTTAATACTAGGATGAAACCAATTTTCTTATTTTTTTAGCATTATATTCATTACTGTACTTGTTATTTTTTTAAAAACCTCTCACCGCTTGTAGGCTGAATGGTCATTCTTCACACTGCATTTCATATTTTTCAGCTCATCTAAAACAGCAAACATGTTGATAAATTTTCCAAGAGTGATCAAATAAGCTTCAGATACAAAGTCCTTCCTCCTTTCTGCATGACACAAACGTTTCACCTCTCCACAGAATCTTTCAATGGCATTTCTCTGTGCATAAAAATAAATCCATATTTAAAAAACAAAACAAAGGGCAAGCTATTCCCCTCTTAATTGCAAGTACAATAGGATGCCAATAGAACCAGACTATATACACAAATTGCACTGATCAGATTTTTCCAGACACATTCAAACACCTAAAGTATTCTTTGTAAGACTTCTTTACTAAGAACAATATAAAGCATCATCTTCTTCAACAGATAATGGCAGGGACAATACCAGAACTGGAGCATCAAAAAGGGCGGGGGAGGGGGTGGGTGGAAAGAGAGAAGATCATCTATTCTAGTAATTAGTAACTATTTACCTGAAAATACATAAAATTCATCAGCTTGGTAACCTCTGGTTCAAGTACTTCCACAGTTTTTTCATAAATTTCCACTCTGTTGGGCTGCTCGTTACATTTTACCTGAATAGGAAAAAAAAGTTAAAAGAATTTTTTTTCCAACTTTAAATCATGTTTTACCATATGACTTCTTCATTTTTTAAAAGGCACCTTTTATATTCTTTTTATTAATAATACGTTTTCACAAATATTTGATTTCATAATTATTTTACCCGAGTGCTGGTTTTTAAAACTGATGGATTATACAAATAAAAACATACTAGGCATAATTGGAGTATATATCTTCCAGTCCCAAGGATCTTATAGAAATCTTAGGAACTAATTACTTTGTTGGAAATAAGAGAAAGCAGTATTGATCTCAATGAATTTATTCCTTTTCTCAAGAATACTACTTTTCTGTAACTCTTGCAACTGTCAGCAAAGTAGTACAGATTTCATCAAATGCAACAATGTGCAAGTTATGTTTTATTTTTTAATGGAAGTTGAAGAGTTTTTCAAAAAATGTTTTAGTCACTCCTACACAATGTAGGAGCAATGTAGGAGCAGTTGGTCTTTTATGATTCTTATAACAAACAAAAAATACCATTGTCAACATGCTAGGCCAATGGTCGTGAACCTATGGCACGCGTGCCACAGGCGGCATGCAGAGCTGTCCCTGTGGGCACGTGCGCCATTGCCAGGCTCCTCCCTTCCCCCTCTCCACACATGCAGAGTCCGAGAAGAGCTGCGAGAGCTGGGAGGGGCGAGGGAACCTATAAAAGAAGCAGTCTTGGCGGGAGATTGAGTGAGCGGCCTTTGGAACTGACCAGTGGTGGGTTTCAAATCATTTTAACAACTGGTTCTCTGCCTCGCCTTCCCTCCGTCTTGGTCAGGCTGGGCTGCTCGGGGGGTCGGCTGGGTTGGGGGCAGGAGGGTGGGGGTCATAAGGTCCCAGCTGGGGGAAGGCGAGGGGGTCTGGCTATGGGGGGTGGGAGGGCCGGGATACCTCCGTGGAGGAAAGCTGCCACCCCCGCCGGCCGAGCCTCTCATCCACACTGCGGTCACGTAGGATTGCATAGAAGGGACACCGGGCAGGAGGCTGAGGGGGTGGCCGGCAGGGGGGAATCAGAGCCGCCATCTCCCTTCCGCAGTGCAGCCCCATCGGTGTGGGCGGAGATGGCCCCGGGACAGCCAGAAAGGAGCCCTCACCTGGTACGGGCCCTGTCTACACGGTGGCTCTGACGGGGCGGCGGCTGCGGCTCCTCCTGCTGCTCCGAGCCCCTTGACTGGCCAACCATACAGGGAAGCAGGAGGCGGCGGCGGTGATCGCCAAGCCCGGCCGGCCGCAGATCTGGAAGTGAAGGTGTGCCAACCATCCTCGCGCTGGTGGGGGCAGCAGCGGGGGAAGGTGAGCTGTGGCACACGCCCTCCCCTCCCTGCTGCTACCCCACATCGTCCCGCACGCACGGCCAAGAGGCGCACGCAGGACCATGTGGGGCAGCAGCGGCAAAGGGTGGCCGCATGCCAGTTCCTGCCTTCCCCCACCGCCGGCGCCCCCATCATTTTAACAACCAGTCGGCAGGATGGTAGGTAGAGCTTCGCTTCCGGAGCTGCTGCCTGACACTATCAGCCCCCGCACAGAGGCCAGCGAGCGCATGGGGGCCGACGTTGTCCGTCAGCAGCCACAGCATGCTGGCTGTCCTGCATAATGGTGGACTGGCCACAGAGCCCCATCGGCGCGGGCAGAAACGGCTCCGGGAAAACCGGAAGAAAGCCCTTGCCCAGCCTGGGCACATCTACTCGACGGATCTGACAGGGGTGGCTTCTACTACTGCTCCGACCGGTCAACCATGCAGGGAAGCAGAAGGGGCAGCTGGTGTGCGAATCCGCTGCCTCGTGGGGCTACTAGCGAGCAGCCGAGGCGGCTCCAGACTCCCGGCTGCCCCTCCACCTCGTCCTGCTTCCCTGCATGGTTGACCAGTCGAAGCAGCAGCAGAAGCCACCCCCGTCAAATCCGTCAAGTGGATGGGCCCAGGCCGGGCAAGGGCTTTCTTCTGTCCCTGAGCCGTTTCTGCCCGTGCTGATGGATCTGATGGGGGTGGCTTCTCCTGCTGCTCCAACCGGTCAACCATGCAGGGAAGCAGGAGGAGGTGGAGGGGCAGCCGGGGGTCTGGAGCCGCCTCGGCTGCTCGCTAGCAGCCCGACGAGGCAGCGGACCCGCGCACCAGCTGCCCCTCCTGCTTCCCTGCATGGTTGACTGGTCAGAGCAGTAGCAGCAGAGCCCGTTGGGGCTCTGTGGCCAGTCCGCCATTATGCAGGATAGCCAGCATGCTGTGGCTGCTGACAGACACCGTCGACCCCCATGCGCTCGCTCGCCTCTGTGCAGAGTTCGACAGTTTCAGGCAGCAGCTCCGGAAACGAAGCTCTGCCAACCATCCTTGCGCTGGGGCCTCACCTTGCCTTGCCCCACGGCAATTGGCACACCCGCCCTGCCTTGCCTCACCCCACAGGACGAGCCTCCGGCCCACCGCCCTACCCGCCAGAGACCCCTTGGATCACCCCCAATCCTGCCCAGCCCCCACAGGCGTCCCTCCCCACGAGCATCATCGAGGTGGCCACACCCACCGTGGCCAAGCCCACCCAGTCGGCCATGCCCACCTGGCACCCAGCGATAAATAAATGGGTTTGGGGTTGCAGTTTAGGCACACAGTCTCTAAAGGTTCGCCACCACTGTGCTAGGCTGTATCGTTTTTCCTCTCATTATTAGGTTATAATAATATAAAACTGGTTGGAGGAAAAGAGAAATTCACAAATGTGACCATTTCCAATAATAAAAAGAATCAGTCATTCTGATTCAAGTAAAGAGCCTCAAATGAACTTGTCTTGGACTACAGCAGGACTACAGGTGTTTTGCAATATCTCCTATGCCAGGATATGCAGAATTTAAAAGAAAAGTTATCCCCAAATGATGAAGAAACAAATATATTTGCTATTCTTTGCAGGGCTGCAAATAGACCTAAGTGTTTAGTCTATTGGATTAGCAAACTGAAGGGAATAAATTGTCTTCTGCTCACTGGGGCTGAAAAGGTAAGATCCAACAATCTATAATGTATGCTCAGAAGTACAGCTTCCTAAACCATTTCTTCCCCCATATCAAAGAATCTCCTAAACTGTGAAAAAGAATTGTCAACTGAAGATTTAAAAATAGGGTAAAACACTAAATTTTAAAAGAAGCTTGTGTATACAGCTGCTACTCCAGTGTTAATTCTGTTTCTTGGCTAAAAGCCTTTGGATAGAAACAATGTATAGATGAGTAAGAAGAACTCCACCAAATGTCAGCATCTATCTGATCTTGGCTGACTTTGAAGACGTAAACAGGAAAGGACTGAATTACTACTGATTACTATTTGGATAGAAGGCAGGTAGGCAATTCCAGGGTTGTAGGCTAAACTGTAGGCTAAACTGTAATCTAATGTGAAAACATTAGATTAATTACCCATTGTCCAACCCCACCCCATTGCCCCAGTCCATC
The DNA here is from genome assembly GCA_023970755.1 of Azemiops feae. Lineage (NCBI taxonomy): Eukaryota > Metazoa > Chordata > Lepidosauria > Squamata > Viperidae > Azemiops > Azemiops feae. Next base: position 83,879 of record JALGBA010000071.1, on the reverse strand, counting down.
TGGAGCCAATCCACTGGCATGAAGTTGTTGTGAGAACTCCGAGCCGAAAAGGTGATAACAAGTTGTTCTCTGGCACTGTGACCTTGGTAACAGGCAGGAGTTAGCCAGAAAGGAGTCAAACCAGATGGCCCTGAGGGTTCATTCCCCCTTCCCCAATTCCCATGCGGATACATCAAAGCAAAAGCAGAAACAAGATAAAAACATCTTCAATCCCCAAGCATCACTTCCCCCTCCCCTCAGAATGGCATGCTGCCCCCCTAAAAGAGGGGAAGATCCATCTGAAGAAGAGAAAATAAAAAAGAGAATAAGAAAATAGAGATTACACATTTAATTAGGTTTATCTGGGTAGCGGTCATGGAAGAGTTTAAGTAGTTTAGAGGCTTTAACATGTTTCTTTTGCACCCATTCATTCTGAGCCCCAGGGAGATTTTTCCATGGCACTAAGTATTGAGTGACTCCTCTATGCTTGCGTGAGTTAAGGATTTCTTTGATTTCAAAGTGTTGTTCCCCTTCCACCATGAGGGTTCGGGTACTAGAAGGGGTGCTGGCCTTAGGGGTGAAACCACCTCCGGTTTTAGTAGACTGCAGTGAAAAACAGAGTGGATTTTTCGCAGTGACTTTGGCAAATTTAGTTCTACCATGACTGGGTTAATAATTTGTTTTATGGGGAAAGGCCCTACATATTTTGGCCCTAACTTTTTTGAGGGTTGTAAGAATTATAGGAATCGTGTGGATAAGTATATGTGATCCTCAATGTGGAACAGTTTAAGCTCTACTCTCTTTTTGTTGGTCTGGGCTTTGTAAGCTGCCCTAGCCTCTGCAAGGGCCTTACCTACAATGGGCCAGGTATTTATTAATTGATCTATCCATTCTTTTAAACTGGGGATTGTTGGGTCTTTGGTTGGTAGCTCAGGCATTGGATTAAATTCTTGTCCCATTGCCACTTGGAAAGGCGTGAAGCCCATGCTGGTGTGTACAGCATTGTTGTAAGCTACTTCAGCAAACGGCAGGAGGTCGGTCCAATCATCCTGTTGGTAGTTAATGAAGCAGCATAAGTACTGCTCCAAAACTGAGTTCGTTCATTGTGTCCCACCATTCGTTTGCGGATGGTAACTAGAACTAAGTCCTTGGTCAGTTCCTAAGAGGTTCAAAAAAGCTCTCCAGAACTTTGACGTGAATTGGACTCCTCTATCTGAAATGATACGTTACGGCGCTCCATGCAGCTGGTAAACGTGATGCAGGAACATATTTGCCAACCCCTTGGCCGTTGGAAACTTTTAACAGGGAATGAAATGTACCTGTTTTGAAAACAGGTCCATCATGACCCCAATTACCATGCTCTTGGGAAGTCCCATAAAATCCATGGAGATCTCTCTCCAGGGTGCTGATGGCTCAGCTACAGTTTGAAGCTGCCCTGGCATTTTCCCTTGCCTTCATTTTGCAGTTGCGCATATAGGGCAGCTAGAAACGTATCTTTCAATGTCTTTTTTGAGCAAAGGCCATCAGAACTGTCTCTTGAGTAGATGTAGGGTTTTCACAAATCCAAAGTGCCCCGCTAACTTTGAATCATGGCAGATTTGCATTGTTTTGAGCTTTGGCTGGCAGGCACATATAACTTTCCATCTACCCAGGCCAGTCCGTTTTGCATAAAGCAGAGGTTTATGTGACTGCTAAACCACTCATCCCTTTCCAGGGCTTTTTTGAAAGCTGCTGCAACTGCATTGTCCACAAGTGGCTTTCCTTTCTGCTGTGCCCTTGTGGTTATTTGGATGGCTAGCTGATGTGAAGGGAGGATAGGCTTGAATACCTCCGCTTTGGTGCTATTGTATTGCAGCATCCTTGACAGGGCATCTGTCAGGAAGTTCCCCCCCCCCCTAGTAAATAGCGTAAGATAAAATTGAACCGTTGGAAGTACTGGGCCATTGTGCTTGTTTAGGGGATAACTTTCAAGGGGGTTTTAAAGCCTCCAGATTTTTGTGATCAGTCCAGACCTGGAATGGGATCTTACTCCCCTCTAGAAAATGTCTCCAGGAGAGGAGGGCCCACCTGACTGCATTAGCCTCCTACTCCCAGAGCACCCAGCATTATTGAGTTTCAGTTAGCTTCTCTGACATGTAAGCACATGGTTGTAATTGCCCCTGCTCGTTCTTTTGCAGTAGCACGGCCCCGACCGTGACGTCGCTGGCATCGGCTTGGATGACAAAAGGTTTTTTTGGGTTTCAGTGCTTTAACACCCGTTCGGCAAAAAGTCTTTTTGAGTTTTTTGAATGCCGTCTGGCATTCCATAGGCTACTTCAAAGATTGGCTGGGTTTTGGGGCGTTTCCAGTGACGTTGCTGCAACATGGGCACTGGGGAATGAAGCTCTGTTCCCCAAGCCCGATTTCTACCAGCTGGGGGGTCTAATACGACCAAAGGTCGCTCTGTAAAGGCGACTGGCAAAAGGGTGAAACTTCGTAGATCGCAGGCCAGCAGTAGCTGACCCGCTTGATCCAAAGTAGCCCTTGGGACTGGCAGAAAGAAAGGCTGACCTCACCCATGCGATTAGTCAGAAGCAGCTGATCGTCGGAAACAAATATTAACAAGCGGAAAGCAAAACAGCTGATCCGGGTGAGACAACTTTCCTTATCTCTCTACAAGCGAAAAATACCAGTTCTGGGAAAAAGCACTCAAAAGCAAGAAATCCCCAAGCTTTAGGGAAGGGGGATTTTTTTTTCTTCACCCCTCCCTCCTGAATTATAAGCAGCGGTTTAAGCTTTGGGGAAATTAAAACTGACTTATAACAATATTGTGAAGATAATTGAGGGATAAAAGAAGGATGATTTGGGAAACTTTTGCATTTATAAATCTTTTTTATTCCTTGTTTGGAAGCCATCAGATTTTAACTTTTTAACTTCTTAATGACATACTAATGACATCTAGTAGCAAAACTGAGAACTAAATTTAACCTTGCTTTTTTTTTTAATCTTACTAAATTGGTTTGACTGGAGCTCTAAAACTTGGCCAGATGCCTAGACACAGCTTATAGTTTAAACTTTTTGGTGTCCTTGGAATTTACAGTCCTAAAGACTGTGGCTGGAAAAGAGAACACTCTTTTTGGATTGTCCTTTTCTACAGGATGGATTACAATTATAAATAAAAATTGTTTTTGAAGTCATCTGACTTCCCTGGATTACAAATACAGCTTGACCTGGAATTTTTACAAGCCGTTTTGATAGAGTGATTAACAAGAAATTTCTTCTAACAGAACACTTTGGATTACAAATTTGGGTATATATTATTTTTTTATTGTTCTCTTTTTTCCCTTTTGTTCTATTTACCTCTCCTATTTGTTAGGAGCCTATTGGATTACAAATTCTGATTTACTTGGTGGATTATAAAGTATGATTATAAGATAACGATGAGTGTCCCTAATCTATCTAAAGTTGGAAAAAAAGGAACTTCCGCTCCCTCTTCTGCTTCTGCAAGTCCAGTTTATCAGAGATACAATTGATACAATGCTCCAACAAGAAAAGGCTAATAACTTCCCAAAGGAAACTCAAGCGACGTTACAAGCAATTCAAGAGGCAATCGCTACCCACATGGCGGCTACAACGAGAAACCACGAGATGAAAAGTGATCTTGATAAAACGAATCAAAAAATTAATAACATGGGACTCTCAATTTGAAAATTTTAAACAGATGGTTACAGATAACCAACAAAGAATGTAAAAAATAGAAGATAAATCAACTGAGATCGATCAGAAATTTGAAATCTTAAAAGATGAAAACCAGAACTTGATGCAAATAAATGGAGAACTAGAAGACTCGATAGCTGTTACAGAGATGGAAAAAGCCTCATATTTTTTAAGATTTCAAAATATAATGGAAGATAAAGAAGAGGATCTTTTAGACGTGATAACGGAATTATTGGCAGATGCATTAGGAATTGGGAAACAGGAAATGGAAGGAGAATTAGACCAGATCTATCGAGTCAATTCAAACTATGCCAGAAGAAATGAAGTCCCCAGGGAAGTACATGTTAGATTTCTCAAAAGATCTATAAGAGACGAGATTCTGAGAAGAGTAAGAGATGAAATACAAAGAAAAAGAAATTGTAGTCCTCAAACAAATCCCTAGGAGAATAAGAGAATCCCGAAGAGAAGGGGCGTTGTCTTACCTGAACGCCTTTTCTCAGCATGACGATGGAGACTCCACAAATGGGTTAACGTCATCCTCCTGCCCAATGAGACTAAGTCAAACGATTGCCACGCCTCCTGCTGGGCTGGATTCTAACCCAGTTACGACGAGGCAAAGCACAGAAGACATAGTTGGACGCGTTGGCTCCTCCTGCCCCCTACACAGGACCAGACAGCCCTTTGAGGGGATGGGGGTGGAGTCTCCATCGTCATGCTGAGAAAAGGCGTTCAGGTAAGACAATGCCCCTTCTCCAGCATGAGGATGGAGACTCCACAAATGGGACATACCAAAGCCAACTGTCCCTAAGGGAGGGAAGCAGTCTGGGCCTGTGTCCCGGTGGATGTCACCACCTGTTGCAAAACCCTCCGGCCAAAGGAGGCGTCTGCGGAGGCATATTTGTCCATCTTGTAATGCCTTATAAAGGGAGAAGGCGAGGATCAGGTCGCCGCCTTGCAGATTTCGGTGATGGAAGCTTGCGTGGCCCAAGCTGCCAATGTTGCGGCGCTGCGCGTGGAATGAGCCGTGATGCGGCCAGGTGCGGGCAATGAGTGTGCCTGATAAGCCCGCGCGATGCAAGCTTTGATCCATCTGCCAATTGTTGAGGCAGACACTTACTGTCCCATGGAAGAGGGTTGGAAAGAAATAAAAAGCGCTTCCGACTTTCGAACAGCGGCTGTGCGCTTGATGTAATGTTTCAGCGCTCTGCGTACATCCAGAGTATGCCACTTACGTTCCAAATCGTGGGACGGATTGGGGCAAAAGTTAGGGAGGACCACCTCCTGTGCTCTGTGGAACAAGGTGTTAACCTTGGGGACAAATGATGGGTCTAGTCGAAGGATCACCCTATTGGTATGAAAGGTACACAGATCTTCCCTTACCGAGAGAGCCGCCAGTTCCGATATGCGCCTGGCCGAAGTTACGGCTACCAGGAAGGCGACTTTCATAGACAAGAGGCGGAGAGTGCATGCTCCTATGGGTTCAAACGGCCCCGATGTGAGGGCCTGTAGAACCTTTGGCAGATCCCAAGAGGGATAACGGTGTACCACCGGTGGCCTGGTATTGGTCGCCCCTTTGAGAAAGTAGCGCACCGTAGGGTGCTGGGATAGAGAGGTTGAGTCGTCGCATTGCAAAACTGTTGACAAAGCTGCAACTTGTCGACGGATGGTGCTGGGCGATAGGCCCTTGTCCAACCCTTCCAACAGGTACTCTAAGACCTTTGGAATGGTGAATGAGGAAAAATCTAATTGGCTCTTAGCACACTAGAGGCTAATTTTTTTCCAGGTGGAGTCATATATCCTATTCGTGGAGGGGCGCCTGCAGGCTTGAATCATCTTTATGACCCTTATTGAATAGGATCCCCTTGTTAGCAGTTGCCCCTCAAGTGCCAGGCGGCTAACTGAAGCCATTGAGGTTCTGGGTGCTGCAAGGCTCCGACTCAGGGCAATGCGGTTGGGGGGAATTCTCCACGGGGGAGAGATGGAGAGATCCACGAGATCTGCCAACCAAGGACGTCTGGGCCAGTATGGGGCAATCAGTATTACTTCCGCCCGTTCCACCAACACCTTGCGGATGACTGCCGGGATCAGAGGAAGGGGAGGGGAGACGTATAACCGTTCCCTGGGCCAAGGGCTGCGGAGCGCATCCACCCTCTCCGCCCCCCGGGAAGGGAACCAAGAGAAGAATCTCGGGAGCTGAGCGTTCAGCGGCGAGGCGAACAGGTCTATCACTGGTTGTCCGAATTGGTTCGAGACCTCCTTGAAAATGGAGGGATCCAGACGCCACTCTGAGTGGTCTACCGTCGATCTGCTCAAGGAGTCCGCCTGCCGGTTCGCTACCCCCGAGATGTGTTCCGCCCTGAGGGAGGAGAGGTTGGACTCTGCCCAAGAAGCTAGCAGCTGGGCCTCTGTCATGAGGTCTCTGGACCGGGTACCCCCCTGGCGATTCACGTGGGCCTTGGCTGCGACATTGTCCGTAAGGACCAGTACATTTTGCCCTGCTACTCTGCTCCTGAAGTGTCGAAGGGCAAGATGTATGGCCCTGAGCTCCAACCAGTTTATGTTGTGCTGCAGGTCCGGTTGAGACCACCGGCCCTGAGCCAACTGAGACTGGAGGTGAGCTCCCCAACCAAAGAGACTGGCGTCTGTGGTTAGGGTGATACGAGGTAGTTCCTTGAATAAGGACCCCTTTGCCAATGCCGGAGATATCCACCATTGAAGGGAGTGCAAGGTCTGAAGAAGGACCCTGACCTTCTGAATGGAGGAGCTCGTGCCCAGCCTCTGAAATGGTAGAAGGAGCCATTGCAGGTGTCTGGAGTGCAATTTGGACCATGGAACGATTGACATGCACGAGACCATCTTCCCTAGGAGCTTGGAGAGTGTGGCCAGTGAAACTACTCGATCTTTCTGTATCTGGAGCACCAGAGACCAAATGCTGTCTTGGCACTCCTGAGACAGGTAGACCACGCACTGCGTCGTGCCTATGATCGCCCCCAGGTGCAACAGACGGGTGGATGGAACAGTGTGGCTCTTCGGGAAATTTATAGAAAACCCGTGGGCCTGTAGTACCCCAATGGTGTGGTTGAGATCCCATTGGGCTGCCTGGACGGACGATGACTGAATTAGGATGTCGTCCAGGTAGCACTGGATCCGCACAGGTATTAGCCTCAGGTGGGCTGTTAATGCTGCCAAGATTTTCGTGAACACTCTTGGGGCGGAGGAAAGGCCGAATGGTAGGGCTCGGTATTGGAAGTGGTGCCCGGCAAAACAAAACCTGAGGAACCTGCGATGGCTGGGAATAATGGGGATATGCAAGTAGGCCTCCGTGAGGTCTATAGATGTCAAGAGGTCGCCCCGTCTGATGCTGGCCAGAATGGACTGGAGTGTCTGCATTTTGAACCTCTCGTATTTGACATGGGAATTCAGACCTTTGAGGTCCAGAATTGCTCTCCATCCTCCTGAGGTCTTGGGCACCACAAAGAGGATGGAGTAGAATCCCTGCCCTCTCTGGCCAGTGGGAACCGGCTCTATGGCCCTGATGTCCAGAAGATGACGAATGGCCTGTTGCATAAGTCTCTTCTTGTCCAACCGCCGAGGCCTCGGGCAAGCTACGAAGCGACCCGGGGGTGCGGAGAGAAAGGTTAGGGACAGACCCTCCTTGATCGTTCGGAGCACCCAAGAGTCTGTTGTGGTGCTCTCCCAGTGGTCTGCGAATAGGGAGAATCTGCCTCCTATGGGGACCATGTCCCTAGAGTCATTTAGCCCGTCTGAATGGACGGCCTCCGCCCCCTCGAAAGCACCGCTTGCTTTGTGCCTGTTGTTTGGGTGTGGGGCCAGGGCGCTCCCATGGTCGGTCGGGTCTGGGAGGAAAGGGCCGAGCGTGCGGAGCCCACTCTGGGCTCGTGTATGCACGAAAGGGCGCTCTTCGATAGTCCGAAGTAGGGCGTCTGTCCCCGCGTTTGTTAAGGTGAGACATCACCTTGCGTTTATCGCGGTTCTCCACCAGGTATGGAGAGAGTGACTCACCAAACAACTGGCCGCCGGTGGAAGGGGCGATAGCCAGACGCCACTTTGCCTTTTGGTCCGCTCTCCACTGCTTTAACCACAACAGTCTGCGAACGGCCACATTGTAGCCCATGGTCCGCGAAGAAAATCTGGCTGCGTGTAGAGAGGCGTCAGCCATGAATTCGGATGCAGCCAGTAGCTTACCCAAGGTTTGGTGGACGCGTACTTGGTCCTGGGGTATCGTGGCTTGGAGCTCACGCAGCCACATTATGGAGGTCCTGGTGAAAAAGGAGGTAGCCGTCGATGCCTTCACCGACCATGCCAAGGCTTGGTGGGACCTGCGAAGGGAAAACTCGGACCTCCTGTCCTCTGGTCTTAGAGCCTCAGCCATGTCACCGCATACGGTGGATGGAGAGACTAGAGGAGTAATGGCCTGATCTACCACTGGGACTTCAAGCAAATCAGACAGAGAAGAGGCCACATTAAAGAATCTCTTGTCTGAGGTGGTCAGTGAGGGCAGTGAACCCAGAGCTGACCATTGCTTCTTGATGGTGTTAAGGAACAAGGGAGGGCAAGGAATTCTCTTCTGAGAGACAGAAGGTTCTGTGAATAATGGTTTTGAGACCTGATCAGTGGAGGGAGGGGGATCCTCTTGTTCCGGCTCAATGTTAGCCAAGGCTATTGCCTTATTTAACAGGGCTTTGAATAAAGATGGGTCAAACAGCCCAACAAAGGGAATAGGATCAGGTGTTGTCTCTTCATCCTCAGAGGTGAATCTCACCCGGCTCATATTCCTCTGGATAGATATCAATACCCTGGGAGGAATGGTCAGAGATGATGGACTGAGCATAATCTGCCGGCTCTGGCTGATAGTAGGGTGGTACAATAGGGGCGGCCGATTCGGTTCTGGGTTTGTGGAGAGCAGAAGCCAAGCCCTGGGAGACGGCCTGGGCTATTAAGGCCTGGAATTGCTCAGATGAGAATTCCTGAGGGACCACAGAGCGGAGCCCCGCTGCAGTCGGTGTAAACGTGGCCTCAGGTGCAGGCCGTGCGGCATGTGGCTGAGCTGGCCATTGAGGGCATGCTGAGTGGCTCAGCATTTCTTGCCCCTGAGCGGTCTCAGCTTCGGGAGACCATGCCCTCTGGAATGGGGGGACGGAAGGAGCACTGTGAGGCTCAAACAGAGTCCCCGCAGTCGAGGCAGCAACGTCTGGGCCTAGCTGTTGTTGCTGAGCCCTTGAAAACTGCCTCTCCAATGCCAGATGCCGCCTGTTGGCCTCCTTCTCAGCCGCTTTGGAAGGGGCCTTTTTTGAAATGGCCTTGGCCTTGGCCTTCAGCTTACCTGCTGCTTCCAGCTTTGAGGACTTGCGCCTCTTTTTTGCTGGGGATAATAGACCACCGTGGGTGGTCGTAGGAGCGGAGTTGTCTGACATCCTTGGTGGATCCTCTCAGCAGAAGCCGAGAATGCAGACGATGGCAGATAGAGCTCTGGGATGTCCTTGCTCAGGAACCGGCTAGGCTGGTTATGGCTCCAATTAGTGTTGGCGACTGGACCAGACACTGGCCCTTGCGCACTGGGGAGCTACCAGCGAGGCTGGTCACTGCTCCAACAATTGTTGCCACTCCAATGCCGCTGGGGCTAATAGCCTTGTCCGCCTGAAGCAGAAATGGCGGCAGTTGCAAAGACGAGGCCAGTCAAGATGGCGGCCGGCCAATTGGAGCCTTGCGAGGTAGGCCCGTTTGCCAATAAATTGACCCCTCTGGTCTTGCCAGAGTCAGTGCTCCTGAAGCTGTAGGTCAAACCTACAGTTGCTTCGCTAGCCGCTTGGAGCGTCAAAGGGGAAATTCTCCCTGCAGTATCTTGCAAACGGCTGACAGAGCCGTTACTGTGGCCAAAATGGCGGCCGCGATAAGCCCGCCAAATCCTCTGCGCACCTAAGGCCCGGTCACTTCAAATACCTCAGCAGAGGTAGGGAAAGGAGCAGCCTCTAAAAGCTTCGGAGCTCTGTGGGAGCTCGCAGCGGCACGCTCCAGCCAATGAGGAAAAATTCTTGCCGGTTAAAGCTTTGGCCGCACTGAGACGAGCGACGGCCCCTTGCAGAGCCCGCGGCTCAGCTGATCGTCGGGAGATGATCGCGCCGCCGATCTGACAGTTTCGTTCAGGGCTCGCAATGGTCTTGCGCAATGGTTTTAAGCTTGCAAAGAAGAAATCTTGCAGTTTAAATAGTTAATTAGCTTAGGCCGCGCTGTAGGCAAGCGGCGGCCCCCTGCAGAGCCCGCTGCCCAGCTGATCGTTGGGAGACGATCGTGGCTCTCCCGGCTGTCTGTCGGATGTTTTTGACAGCAGACTTTGCCAGTCAAGCTAATTTTGCTGTAAATACAGCGAGGATAGAAATTCCAGAAATGGGTATACAGCCTATCGAATGCTCCGCCCCACCCTGCCTACCCGCAGGGCCACTCACCACCTCCAGGGCCCGCCACAGATTGCCCAGGCAGCCCAGCAGCACCATGGCGGCCACGCCCTCTGCCCGTGCCCCGCAGCATCAACTGTGCGCAATGGGGCGTGAGGGCAGAGTCTTGTCCACGCTGCCTGGCTGCCATGTCCTTGGCTGTGCTGCTCCGCGTGGGCCACGCTCGGGGGGCGACTCCTCCAGGGGAGCTGCTGGTGAGGGGGTCACGGGGGGAGGCAAGACTGGGGCAACGGCACGTGTGCCCACAGAGAGGGCTCCGAGTGCCGCCTCTGGCACCCGTGCCACAGGTTCGCCACCACTGCTCTATACATTAAAGAAACGATGAACCCTAAACAAATTTATGCGGATGAAGAGGGGAGAATATTAATGGTGGAAATAATGACGGATCAAAAACAGATACTGATGGTAGCAATATATGCACCAAATGATAAACAAGAACAATTTTACTAAAAATTATATAAAAAAATATTAGAATTGAACTATCAAAATTTCTGTATAATGGGAAACTTTAATGCAATAACAGATGGAACTTTGGACTATAAAAGCGCTAAACAAGGGAGGAAATATATTACCTAAAGCATTTTTTAAAATGACAGAAGAACTCTGTATCCAAGATATATAGAGAGAAAAAAATCCAAAGAAATTACAATACACATTTTACTCAAATAGATATAAATCATGGTCTAAAATTGATATGATATGGACATCTTTGGAACTTAATAAGATGATACAAGAAATTGAGACAGAAACTAATGTTTGGGCAGATCATAACCCAATAAAGATGACTTGGAGAGGAACCAAGAAAACATTAAGATGGTCCTTGAACAAATCTATTTTAAAAGAAAAAGAATTTATACAACTAGCGACAAAGGAAATGGATTTTTTCTTTAAAATAAACAAGAAAGAAGAAACATCACTTCAAAATGTGTGGGATACAGCTAAAGCATATTTCAGAAGGTTGGCTATAACGTATACCGCTAAAAAGAATAAAGAAAAGAAACAACAACAGTTTAAGTTGAAGAAAGAATTCAGAAAGTTAGAATCAGAATTACAAATAGACCCACAAAAGAAAATACTTAAGAAACAAATGGAGATAATAAAACACAAATTAAAACTAGCTGAGACGGAAATAATGGCTCAACAGATCAAAAGAGCTAAGCAGAACTTTTTTGAAAATGCCAACAAACCGGGGAGATGGTTAGCACATAGACTGAAAAAAAAAAAGAGAAAAAAACTGATAAATAAGCTGCAAGATTCAAAAGGCGAATTACAGTTTCAAAATGATACAGTTAAAAAAATTATCAAAGACTATTACAAGATACTTTACAATGCAGAGGAAATTCCAAAATAAAAAATACAGCAGTATTTAAAAAAAAGTAGATTTACCAAAAATTCCAGAGAATATTCAAAATATATTAAATGGAAAAATATCAATGATGGAGATTATAGAGGCTATAAAAAGGCAAAAAAATGATAAGACTCCGGGTCCAGATGGTTTATCTGCAGAGCTTTATAAATCATTACAAGACATACTAAGTCCTATTTTGAAAGAACTGTGTAATGAAATACTTTTGGAGGCTAAAATACCAAATTCATGGATTGAAGCCAATATTACCTTAATACCCAAAGAAGACTCTGAACTAATGCAAATAAAAAACTATAGACCAATATCGCTATTAAATGCAGACTATAAAATCTTCGCCTCAATAATAGCAGAAAGACTAAAGAAATTTTTGACCGAATGTATACATACAGACCAAAATGGTTTTTTATCTAAAAGACAGATAAAAAATAATTTAAGAATGATTCTTGATGTGTTAGAGTACTATGAAATTCATCCAGGGAAACAGATGGCCTTAATATTTCTTGATGCACAGAAAGTGTTTGACAATGTAAACTGGCAATGTTTCAGCAACTAGTGGAAATGGATTTTGGAGAAAATTTTATAAATACAATTAAAACAATTTATTGTAAACAAACAGCCAAAATAATTGTAAATGGAGATTTTACAGAAAACTTTAACATTAAAAAAGGCACAAGACAGGGATGCCCACTATCTCCATTATTATTTATACTAACACTGGAAGTATTGAATAGAAACATTAGACAAGATATAGAAATTAAAGGACTGGAAATAAAAGATGAAAAATACAAACTACAAACATTTGCAGATGACTTGGTTTTTATATTGGAACATCCACTTGAAACAAGCACTAAACTTATGGAGAAAATAGAAAAATTTGGAGAAGTGGCAGGGTTGAAAATAAACAGAGAAAAAACGAAAGTGCTAACAAAAAATCTAACAGAAAAACAAAAAAACCAACTAGCAAAAAAACCCCAAATCTTCAAATAGTTAAAAAAGTTAAATACTTGGGAATTTATCTAACAGCAAGATGCGTAACAATAAAAGAAGATAATTACTTAAGATTACTAAAACAAATAAAATTGGATCTGAAAAAGTGGAAAAACTTACAACTTTCAATGTTGGGGAGAATAGCAACAGTGAAAATGAATATTTTACCAAAAATACTCTTCCTATTTCAAACGATTCCTGTAAGACTGGGAAAAGCCTTTTTTGATGAACTGAATACAACAATACTGAAATTTATCTGGCAAGGAAAAAAAGCTAGAATTAGACTGAAAATGCTACAAGAAGCGAAAGAAAGTGGAGGATCTGAACTGCCGGACTGGATGCTATACTACCAAGCAACTATTTTAACATGGATTAAAGAATGGATAATGCTTAGAGACAAAAGACTATTATACCTAGAGGGACATGACCTACAAATTGGTTGGCATGCCTTTCTGTGGTATGGGAAGAATAAAATACATAGATAATTTCAAAACCACTTTATAAGAAATGCACTTTTTTTAGAATGGAAAAAAATAAAAGCGAAAATCTACATCAAGATGGCTTTCAACAATGGAAGTTTTTGCGTACCCAAAATTAATCTTGGACAATGAAAGAAAATTGAAAGACAGAAAAGAATTACAAGAAAAAGGTATTGATCTATCATGGTGGCCATATTTGCAAATCCAAACGAGATATGAAAAAGATGTTAAAACAATGGGATTTTATAAAGAACAGACAGGATTTGACCAGATACTGTTAAAAACAGATGCAAAGTTGATTAAGAAACTCTATAAATATCTGTTAAGCTTAAAAATGGAGGAAGAACAAGTAAAAGAAACAATGATAATATGGGCAAAGAACTTTGGATATAATATAGAATTAGAAAACTGGCAAACGTTATGGGAAAGAAATGTTAAATTAACTAAAGCAGTGGTATATAAAGAAAACTTATATAAAATGTTTTACAGATGGCATATGACACCCCAGTGAGATTAGCAAAAATGTTTAAAAATACTTCAAACAATGGTTGGAAATGTAAGCAAAGACCAGGTACCTATTACCATATCTGGTGGACATGCCCTAAAGCAAAAAGATTTTGGCTTAAAATACATTTATGGTTGGAGAAAATGACTAAAAAACAAATAGACTTTAAGCCAGAATTATTCTTGTGAGGAATAATAGGAGCAAATTATGAGAAAGAATGTATATATTTAATTCTACACGTACTAACTGCAGCAAGAATTATATTTGCCCAATATTGGAAAAATGAAAATTTACCAACTGAAGAAGAATTAAGAAAATTTTAGAGTGCAGAAATGGATAGATTGACTTTAAAGATAAAAGAGAAAGAAGACTCAGTGTATTTTAGAACATGGGATAATTTTTATCAATGGCTAGAAAAACGAGTTAGAGAGAAAGGAATGTGATATTTAACTTTGAATATATATTAGCAAGAATACCATTGAGCGATTAATTAACATATTGTTTATTATATTACTGTTTTTTTTATTCTTTAAACACATGAACCCAGACATTATGCTGTTTGCTAAATATTGAAAATGTTATTTGTAAAAACCCTAACCCCAACCCCAATCCCTACCCCACCCTATTCCTACTCCTATAAAAACTTATACATATATATACATACACATATACACATAGACACACACACACACACACACACATATATATATACTGTATATATATAAAATAGTCTTGAAGATGTGAGCCTCAGGTATATTCATATTCAAAAAAGAAAAAACACAGATCACCGAGACTAAAGAATTTATTTAAAACTTAGCTTTCGTCAGACGCTGACAAAGCTAAGTTTTAAATAAATTCTTTAGTCTCGGTGATCTGTTTTTTGTTTTTTGAAAATATATATACAATGGGGCAAAAAAGTATTTAGTCAGCCACCAATTGTGCAAGTTCTCCCACTTAAAAAGATGAGAGAGGCCTGTAATTGTCATCATAGGTAGACCTCAACTATGAGAAACAAAATGAGAAAACAAATCCAATCACATTGTCTGATTTGGAAAGAATTTATTTGCAAATTATGGTGGAAAATAAGTATTTGGTCAATATCAAACATTCATCTCAATATTTTGTTATATATCCTTTGTTGGCAATGACAGAGGTCAAACGTTTTCTGTAAGTCTTCACAAGGTTGGCACACACTGTTGCTGTTATGTTGGCCCATTCCTCCATGCACATCTCCTCTAGAGCAGTGATGTTTTGGGGCTGTCGCTGGGCAACACGGACTTTCAACTCCCTCCAAAGGTTTTCTATGGGGTTGAGATCTGGAGACTGGCTAGGCCACTCCAGGACCTTGAAATGCTTCTTACGAAGCCACTCCTTCGTTGCCCGGGCGGTGTGTTTGGGATCATTGTCATGCTGAAAGACCCAGCCACGTTTCATCTTCAATGCCCTTGCTGATGGAAGGAGGTTTGCACTCAAAATCTCACGATACATGGCCCCATTCATTCTTTCCTGTACACGGATCAGTCGTCCTGGTCCCTTTGCAGAGAAACAGCCCCAAAGCATGATGTTGCCACCCCCATGCTTCACAGTAGGTATGGTGTTCTTTGGATGCAACTCAGCATTCTCTCGCCTCCAAACACGACGAGTTGTGTTTCTACCAAACAGTTCTACTTTGGTTTCATCTGACCATATGACATTCTCCCAATCCTCTTCTGGATCATCCAAATGCTCTCTAGCAAACTTCAGACGGGCCCGGACATGTACTGGCTTAAGCAGGGGGACACGTCTGGCACTGCAGGATCTGAGTCCCTGGCGGCGTAGTGTGTTACTGATGGTAGCCTTTGTTACGTTGGTCCCAGCTCTCTGCAGGTCATTCACTAGGTCCCCCCGTGTGGTTCTGGGATTTTTGCTCACCGTTCTTGTGATCATTTTGACCCCACGGGGTGAGATCTTGCGTGGAGCCCCAGATCGAGGGAGATTATCAGTGGTCTTGTATGTCTTCCATTTTCTAATTATTGCTCCCACAGTTGATTTCTTCACACCAAGCTGCTTGCCTATTGCAGATTCAGTCTTCCCAGCCTGGTGCAGGTCTACAATTTTGTTTCTGGTGTCCTTCGACAGCTCTTTGGTCTTCACCATAGTGGAGTTTGGAGTGTGACTGTTTGAGGTTGTGGACAGGTGTCTTTTATACTGATAACAAGTTCAAACAGGTGCCATTAATACAGGTAATGAGTGGAGGACAGAGGAGCCTCTTAAAGAAGAAGTTACAGGTCTGTGAGAGCCAGAAATCTTGCTTGTTTGTAGGTGACCAAATACTTATTTTCCACCATAATTTGCAAATAACTTCTTTCCAAATCAGACAATGTGATTGTCTGGATTTGTTTTCTCATTTTGTCTCTCATAGTTGAGGTCTACCTATGACAATTACAGGCCTCTCTCATCTTTTTAAGTGGGAGAACTTGCACAATTGGTGGCTGACTAAATACTTTTTTGCCCCACTGTATATATATGTGTGTGTGTATACACACATATACATGTCATAAAGCAAATAAATAAAAACGATCACCGGGATAAAAATCTTAAAACAAAGATTGTTTAGTTTACAAAGCTGAGCTTTCGTCGGCCACACTGCTGACATCATCAGAGCATATAACGTAGAATTTGGGAGTCCGTTCTTATATGACTGGCTGTTTCTGCGCCATATTTATTTGCTTTATGACGTGTTTACCTGGGATTCGGATTTTTAGCATAATTAAGAATAACACATATACATATACATACATATACACATACACACATATATGTATACATATATACATACACACACACACACACACACATATAAGGTTGGCTGGGTTTTGGCTTCTCCCCCTTTTTTGTCTTTATCAAGTTGGTGATGGGGAGGGCTACCTGAGCAAAAAAGGGGATGAATTGTCAGTAAAAGTTGGCAAATCCTAGGAAGCTTTGCAACTGTTTCCTGGTGTGTGGAAGCATCCATTCTAACACTGTCCACAATTTTTCTGGGTCCACATCAACCCCCTCATGGGAAATGTGGTAGCCCATGTAATTAATCTTTTCTTTGTGGAATTCACACTTAATTTGGCATATAGTCTGGCCAGGCAAAGCTTCTTTAAAACGGCCCTGACTAGTCTCACATGCTAGTTTCTGTGTAAATTAAAATGTCATCAAGTTACACTAGAGCCCCTTTGTATAAATGTTCATAGAGCACCTCATTTATCAGCTGCATGGACACTGCGGGTGCTCCTTGCAAGCCAAAGGGGAGCACTTTAAATTGGAAGCAGCCTAGCGGGCAGTTAAAAGCAGTTTTCCATTCATCCCCTTCCCTGATCCTGACATGGTAATAAGCCTCCCGCAAGTCTAGTTTGGAGAAAATCCTCCCCTTGGCCAGGTGAGCCAACATGTCCTTCATGAGGAGGGTACACATTCTCCATGCACACCACGTTCAATCCTCTATAGTCCACTCAGAGAAGAAGAGAGCTGTCCTTCTCTTGGAATAGGACGGGGGCAGCCACCCTAAGTCAAGCAGGTTGAATAAACCTTGAGCTAGATTTTTGACGATAAAAGCCCGTAATTCGTCTAGCTCCCTAGGGGTCATCGAGTAAAGCTTTGGCTTCAGTAACTTAACCCCTGGAACAATTTCAATGGCGCAGTCTGTGGGTCAGTGAGGGGGGAGCTCATCCTACCCTCGTTCACTGAATACATCTTTTAGGTCGTGTTATTTTTTCGGTATGCCTGGCACTGGCTCCCCTCTTGTGGTTGCCCCGATCTCTCGCCGGGGTTCCCTGGGAGGTTGGCGTTCAGTACTATGTGGGATTTTCCCTCTCGCCAGGAATTTTAAAAGCCCTTTCCTCAAATCCAGGGGTCCCCAACCTTGGCAACTTTAAGACCTGTGGACTTCAACTCCCAGAATTCTGGCTGGCTGGGGAATTCTGGGAGTTGAAGTCCACAGGTCTTAAAGTTGCCAAGGTTGGGGACCCCTGCTCCAATCCACCTGTGGGTTCCACTTCTTTAACCAAGCCAATCCCAGGATGAGGGGCCTCTCCATCCCAGGTGCCACTATGAAGCTCAGAGTCTCTGAATGGGATCCCACTGTCATACCTAGGGGTACAATGGCAAAACTGACAGGGATACCTCCTGCGACTGACCCATCCAGTTGCCAGAAGGCAATTGGGATCTTTAACCTTCTCAGGCAGATTCCCAATTTCTCCACTAGGGCTGGGCTCACCAAACACCTGATGCATTCCAAATATAGCAGAGCTGTTAGGGAAGTGTCCTGCCCAGTGCCAGAGAGGTGCAGGTCTATGCGCAGAGTCACTGGTACGATGGGCCCACTTACTAAGGGTCATCATCGTAGTCGGTGTCCTAAAACCCTTGGTCTTCCTCTGTTGGGGTCAGAGTTCTCTTCTTCCGTTTGGGTGAGGGGTTGAACTCCATGACCTCCGTGCTCTTCAGGGCCATTTCCTTCATGCGAGCTTGCAACTTGGCAGGTTTCCCGCTTGGTGCATGCTCCTCTTCCTTGGCTTCCTTGTCTTTGCCCTCCATTCAGCTGCTCGATGACCTTCCTTCCCGCATTTGAAGCAGGCAGTGGAATGTTCTGGCTGGGGTTGGGGTCGTCTCCCTCTTCCTCTCTGGGGGTGACCTTTTCCAAGCTTTACTGGAGTGGTACTTATTTTGGGCTTGGTCGATCTCGGCTTCCTTGGCTAGCACGCACCAGTCATGGAGGTGTGTGGGAAGGCCCCCTCGCAATGCAAGTATTGTATATAGATCGTCGTTCAGGCCATCTTTGAAGCAGCTCACAAGGATGTCTTCCAGCCAGTTGAGACAGCAAGCCAGGTCCCGGAACTCTTCGTTGTATTGAGCAACTGGACGGCGCCCCTGCCGCACCATCTTTATGTGGTCTTGGGCTTTGCGATCGGCCAGCGGGGTCTTCAAATCGTCATCTCAGAGCATTTGTGTTGTGAAGAGTCACCATCTACCTAGCTGTGGCCTCTTCCAATGCCAGGATAATGACCCTGACTCTGGGCCCCTTGGTGGGGATGTCGTAGCTGTACTCCTGCATATAAGTGAGGATGTGGGCTAGGAAAAACCTGAGCTGCTGAGGGTCTCCATTGAACTTCACTCCAAGGGGGGGGGCGATTTTCACTCCCGCTGGCGAGCCTTACCATCACCGACCCTAGGAGTGTTTGCTCCTCCAAAATCCCTTAAGGAGGCCCTGACGCAACAGTTGCTACCCTTTCCCAGGCTTTGGCCGTGCCCGCTGCAGCACTCCGGGGCAATGTTTTCCCTCCTCCTTTTGCTGCTCATTTGTGTTGGCCATCATTTGGGCTACGGCTTCTTGTGCCTTCAGGTTCTGGAAGGCTTCCATCATGAAGTGCATTGCTTGCTTCATGAGGTCAGGTTTGTCTTCATGCCCCTTATCATCGTCTAGTGCCTCCAACTCCTCTCTCCATCCATGCCAGGGCTCAGCACGGGCTTCCCCCCAGCACTCGACTTCTGGTCGCTGCCTTGATTAGACATCATTTGCACGTTCCCCACGGTAGGGTAGATGCCTCTCCAGGTTGACCACTTTGCAGATTTCGCCTAATGCAAGGTCCTGCCTCAGCTATCTCATCAGGAAAGCATGAGCATTATTTCAAAGGATCTTTTACTGAAAGAAAGTGATTGCACAGAGGTCACAGGAATCTGAGGTTCCTGTGTGAAAACGTTAATTTCCCATTGTCCAACTCTAGCCCATTGCCCCAGTCCATCTGGAGTCAATCCGTTGGCGTGAAGTGGTTGTGAGAACTCCGAGCTGAACAAGTTGTTCTCTGGCGCCACAACCTTGGTAACAGAAGGAGTTAGCTGGAAAGGAGTCAAACCAGATGACCCTGAGGGCTCATTCCTCCCTCTCCAATTCCCATGCAGATACATCAAAGCAAAAGCAGAAACAAGATAGAAACATCTTCAATCCCCAAGCAGCACTTCTCCCTCCCCTCAGAATGGCAGCATTCCGGTAGGGACCTGATATAAACTTTAAAAAAAAATCCCTAAAAGCGGCAATGGCAAACTACTTCCATATTGTTGTGGCCATGTGACCATGAAGTCATGAGGACACTTCATGAGGAGACTGAAAATGGAGAAATCTGAGGAGGGAATTCCACTTCACATTATTAGAATTCTTCAAATTTAAAACAGTGAGCATATGAATGTGAAAAGAAGCAAAAGAAGAGATAATAAAACATGATTTTTCTCTCTCATAATGGATTTACAAACAGTCAAAGAGGAATTAAATTGGGTTCCAATTTCAAACTTCAGCAAGGATGTTATTATGTGGATTTTGCATTCCAGAAGATTGCAAGACAGTTTTTACTTATCCCCTGAATCCAAGATTATTCCATATGGTCTGGGACTAGAGAAACCTATTAGAAAGGGTCAGGCATGTTATCTCTTAGAAACATGTATGATATATTTCTGGCCCCAAAGGCAGTAAAGGGCACTTCGGATCTGCTTCGTAAACAAAGAGATGTCTAGTTAGCTGATATTCCCAACATCTGTGCTACTGAGAAGGGGAGGAGTATAGGGAATCTTCTTTTATGTTTGTTCAATGCATTTCTAGTTCAGTTCTTCCATCTAAACTTAGTGGTCTTAGCAATTATGTCTAAAAAGCCTGAAATGATTAATAGGGCACTGAAAGCATTTATGTGTGGTAAATGTTTTATTAAGCTATACAACAATACAGCCTATAAACAAAAAGCTCAGCGATTGACCTATTTATAGAAGATTTCTTATGCAACTGCAAGATACTATTTGTGTATAAGTCTCTATGGGACATTATAATAATAATCCTAAGGTATTCTACCTGTGGAATAGCTCTTGAACAGCTTCTCCATGTGTATAACATAACAGCATATTCTTGACCTTCTTCCAACATTTCATTCTGTAATAAAACCAAAGCTAATATGTAAGGTATAAAATACATAGAAATGATCAAAGCTAACAAACATGAAAAAATGAAATTATTTTCCATTATTTCTCTAAATTTTAAGCACATTAACAAGGAAATGTACTTGTTAATTAGGTCAGAAGCCCTAATTCTTCCACAAATCTTATTTAAAATCAGACCTATTAAGATAATTATTACTCTTGCAAACAATATTGAGCATCTTGTCAAAAAATGAAAAGGGGAAGTTTGTTAGGATGCCAAACTGATATGTGCCTAAGGCAAATTGTTACTTTGGAGCAAACTCACAGACTTGTCTAGATCCTACATTAAGAAGCTACTTTCCAGAAGATTATTTGTCCATCTGTATTCCTATTCTAACCAAACAGATTGCAAAAGTCTTTCATATCACTTGCTACCTGACATTCTTTTAAATTGGAAGTGCCAAGGAGAGAACCTAGGGCTTCTGCACAAAACATGTATCATTGTCAGAACTACCTCTGCCACTTTGGACAGAGCTTTTTTTCAGATTTTAGTTAAGGACCATTTTATATCCTAAACAAGAATCATACCAATACTGCACTGTCAGAGTTCTCATAAGTAACTCAATCTAAGAAGTGAGAGGAAAACAAGAGGCAACAAGACTGTATTACCTTATACAGTATATTCCTGAAACTTCTACACTGCTTCAATGATAAGAGTTGGTCTTGTAAGCCAGAGGCTCTAATCCAATTTCCTCAGGCTCTAATCCAATTTCCTCAAGCCTACAAGAACAGTAATGCTAGGTATGTCCTATAGGGTCTCCTGATTTAGCAGGGGGTTGGACTAGAAGACTTCCAAGGTTCCTTCCAACTGTGTTATATTGTTACTGTATACAAAGACGAAGTACAGAAGTGAGAGACTATACAAAACAGCTCTCAGAGATTAATGATCAACTCTTGTTGTCAAGTGGGCCTGCCTTCTGATTGAATGTGTTCCTGTAATCCTGCACATTGTCCTGGACACTTCGATTGACTTCTTGGACTCTGACTTAGTTTATTCTCTGCCTTTGTCTTTTCTTCTCTCTTTTAACCTGGCTGCATTTCCACCAACCCTTTTTTTTTTCTTCTATTCAAGCATGTCTGGTTGTAAGAGACTGCCTGCAAAAGTAATTGACTAGCAGAAGCTTTAGATTTGCTTCCACTTTGCTACAGCTATGGGCTGAGTAATGACACTAGTAAAACCAATGATAGCCTTAGGATTACCTACAATAACTACAATAACTACCAACAATTCACTGGGTATTACATTCCTATTTAAATAGCTAAAACGCTTAAACTGGCACTTCATGCCATTTCCTTTAAAGAACTCTGGAGTTGTTTCCCACAATGCTAAAAAATGTATTACAGATTACATAAAAATACATAAAAATTCCTAGAACAGATGATAATTGTGTATCATTGCTAAGAACAAGATATTTATGAAATAAATATTATCATCATATAGTTACAAATAATTTCTAAATACATGAAATATTTCTAGATGAAGCAAATGCACAAACCTAATTCCTTATTTGTTTCTACTATAATCAAGCTCCTTCAGAAGGAAATTCATTACGCTATAAAACATGTCAATTGTTGTTGCTGTAAAGACATTAAAATCTAATAGAAAATATATTTACCATACTAGAATGAACAGTTGCTTGTTCAATATATCTTGCAATGCCTGTGACAAATGCATTCCTGTCTTCGAAATTGGTGTTGAAATTTGGCTGTATGGAATGAAAAATAATCCAAAACAATGAATAATCATGAAAAAAAATGATTCCACTATGTTAATCTAGAATACTTTTAAGTATTACATTTTCCAGCAAATATTTATTTTAACAAAAATCATACCTGATAAAGCAACGATGATGGTGGGGGCTCAATGCATGGTTGTTGATCCGGCAGTGGCAATTCTTCCAAGAGATCTACATTGGATAAAGCATCCTCCAGAGTAACTTGGGCAGTCATTCTGATTTTATAAAAAAGAAGGCAGGTATTTTCAAAATCATAACAGATTTATTGTGATGAATATGAAACTGGCACAGTCTAGGACTTGGAATGCAAATGAATAAAAATAGATTAATGAGTGTCCCTTTTAACAGAGAAAACTCAACCTGCCTTCAAACTCACTATTTAAAAATAGTTTCATCATATGTAGGAAGTATTTAATACAAGTATTCACTAATTAAAGATGACAATCAACAGTTATATATCATGACTATTCCAGTGAGGAAGAAATATCATAATGCATGCTGTCTGGCTTAAGGTGACTTAATATAGATTTCTAAAGCTGTAATAAGTAAATGTACCATGTCTCATATAAATACACTGTGGTTAACTGTTACAAATTCAGTAAGCAAAAAGCAACCAAACCACATTATACTGTATATTAACAGTATAATAGTATAATAATTTGTGAACTACATCATACAACTGCATAGGATAAGTACAAATTTAAGCAATTGAATGATTACAGCGTTTTCTCAACTAACAGGTCAGTAAACTATCTAATCCTTAGGCTATTTCTATAATTCAAACCTAGAAAAATGCAATAGTTACCTAACAAATCAATAAGATAAGATTCTATTTTTTTTTTGCTCAATTTTTTATTCTATTCAAAAGATTAAAATACAAAAGAAAAAAGAAAAAACTTAACAGAAACAAGACAAAAATATTAAAAAGTGAATAAAAAAAAAGACAAAAGCGCATATTATTCTCCCTAGTTGAATATGACAAATCTATTGCAACAATAATAGCTTCTCCCCTTGCAAAGCAGGTCCAAAATTTGCAACCCAATTGACCTGCCATACATTATCTATATTTTTCAAACCAAATACTTTCTTCTTACATCTGACAGCAACAAATCAGGTTCTAATTCATCAATTTGCAAATCAAGTCCAACTACTATTTCCTGCTTTTTTTTAATCTTGAGTTTGCACAACTATAATTGACCTATCACATTTTTGCTTACATTTTCAAATAAAACCTGTAAATTGGAGATCATTCTTTTTTCAATTGACTCCCCCCAAAATTTATCTCCTTTTAGAGGCATGAGAAACATTCTGTTCTTTCTTCAATGACAAGAGAAGCAGATAAGTCATAACCCAGCATCCACAGGGAAAGTTCTCCCCCTCCCACCACCACCCCAGGGTTAAAGAAAGGGGAATTTTTCCATCAAAAATTAAGAGATAAATATCGAGGCTCTTTTTAAAAAAACTAGAAAGAGAAAAATTTGTATTGTAATCCTGTGTAAATGTAGGTCTAATTGGATGACTTTCACTGCCCCAAAAACATTTTTCACTGCAAACCTCCTTAAGGCTAAAGAGTATTTGGGAATTTAACATTAAACAGTGAAAGATCAGGAAAAAAAGTTGCAATTAAAACCCAGGCATGCTTAAGAAAAAAAATAAGCAGCTGCTGAAGAGAAAAGGTGGCAAGAGACCAGCATTCCAACTGAGAATTACGGCCATCAAGTCCCCCTCTTGTCCATCGGTGCACAATCGTCTGAAGGTGTCTTGAATTTGTCATGGTTCCAGTAGATGAGATCAATTAAAAGAACTTCAAGGCAAGGAATTCTTCCTCAAAGAACATTTTTACTTGGCTACAAAATAACGGCACATACAAAGGTGAACCCAAGACTAAATTCCCCTCCCCTTGGTTACAAAGTTACAAGTTGCAATTCCCACCCCAATTAGATGTCATAAATCGCATTCCCCCATTAGTAGAAAATGGGACACTCCTCCCAGCTCTCCAGCCCACCAAAATGCTATCAGTAATGACCTTGGTTCCCATACATGAAATTGTTTTGGCTAACTCAGAACTACACACCCTCCCTCCTTCTTTCTAAATATGTGGCAACCAAAAATGAAGTGAAAATGCCTTCAGTTCAGGTCGTTGCAGTGTTGACAGAATTCTTCCTACTTGCCTCTTCAAAAAATTGGAAGCAGAGCCACCAAATAACCAGTTTTGGTGCCAAAATCAGCTGTTCATCAGCAGGAGAAAAAGAATCAACTTGGGAAGGATCAATAAGATTCTATTTAATTGGGAAAACAACCTGATGCTTTTAGTTGCTTTGACATTCCTTGCACCATTTAGAAAAAACATTGCAAATGTGTTCAAAATACAATTGTCCTTGAACTTTTTACACAGGTAAAATTGTATAAATAATAAATGTGATTAGAGATTTTAATTGGGACCAGCAACCTGGTCATTAAGTAAAGCAACTAAGTAAAACTGCAACTGTGCTTATGAGCTTACTTCAACTTTTCTTTGCTTTACAGACCTGCAAAGGTCACGAATGTTAGGATTGCCTGTACAGTATGTTATTTTTTCATCACTGTTGTAACTGCAAACCAGTTGCTAAACAAGATCTACCTGTATTTCCTGTAATTTGAAAAGTGGGAAAATGCAAACTACAATTAATATATTCCCTTGAGAACTGAGAAATCAAAATCAATATGAATATTTATAAATACCTTCAGAATAAATGGTATTTTCAAATTATAACACCAGTTCAAACCTCTTGCTATTCTTCAAGAGATAAAAGAAACTATAACAGTGTATTCTATCAATGACTACTAACATAAGCAACATTCAGAAAACATGTTAACCTCAATATATGTAGAGCTAATTTCTGATTCAACCTAAACCTTGACTCAACTGTGATTAAAGTGAATCATTTAACTTGATTTTACCCAAGGTTTACTGTAGATTTATTTACTAAAACCTTGGCACATTAAATGGTCTCAAATCTACAAAATAGAGCTACTTTAACAAACTATTATTTCTCCTGATTTTTTTTAATACCCTGCTCCCTTCTTAGGATTGAGTACAAACCCCAGTCAAAAGGTTTTTCAAGCGAATTATTGTACAAGTTTTGTTAAAGACAAAGACAAATGAATAAACAAAAAGCAAAAGCACTAATTGACAGCCAACACAAGTAGTTCCCTACAAATTGAACACTTGTTTCCTGGATTCTCCAATATTGAATCTAAAGATATGCAAAACTCTTCATTCTGAAACATTTAAAGTGAAAAATATTATAAACTAGTGTTTTAAATGTAAAACTGGACATAGTGCACATTTTGGAAGATTTGACATTTTGTTTCAGAGCTATTGTGAGTAGGTATGTGGGCTGTGGAGGCAAATGCCTCCAAAATGCTGCAAAGAGTGCACGTCAAACGCAAAATAGAAGTTTCATACTTTTCAACTGGATGTTTCATAAAATAAAAATCCAAAATGCAATATGTAAAATAAAAAGTTACACACAGTGCTATGCTAGCTTAAGCTTAGCATAATCTTTAGCCACATGAATTTTATATAAAAAGGAGCATACGTTTGAGTTTTCTTTAAGAGATCAACATTTGCTGTTAAGTTCCCTATTTTTGGTATAAGGAAGCAAGAACAACCAGTATCTGACAAAAAAAAAATCAAGCTAAAATACACAAATGCTTTAATTAAAAATAAGGTAGCATATTAACACATAGCTCAGTGTTGTTTATTTTAAATTGTTTGAAATGAGTGGCCTTTTTATTATTATAAATTACACTGGCATCAGATAACAAAAACTGTTCCCTTAAAGATGAGACCTACATCAATTCAAAGCTTGTTCACAGATGTACAAACAGTTGGGGAGGCAGAGGAAGTATGCAGGCTGAAGCTGGAGGAAGCTCACATGAAGTCTCAAGGGAGTTCCTTCTTAATTCAGACCAAGACTGTCCTCTGCCTCACTTGTCAGCCAAGCAATTTTGGAGACAGACTTATTGGTCTGCCAGGAGGACCATATTCAAAAACAGTTCAAGTGACAGGTCAACAGATTCAGTGGATGAGCTGCAAGAAACTTTGAAGCATTCATTTCTGATTCACTGGTTGCATTTAGAAGTAGTCACTCACACTACAAGACAAAACTGGTAGGATATTTGTCAATTTCACGCCAGCTCCCAAGTAACTCATACATGATAGTCAGATCTCAAAAGGTTTACAAGCAAGCAGCTTGATAGCAGACTACCAAAACCATTCCTTCTTTCCAAAAATAATATAGTTTCTAATCCAGTCATCACATTGATGCAAACATGTGTACCCCGATTTCATTATATGTAAATCTTGCATCAGATACACATCAGTTGCTGAAATTATTCTACAATGCGTTCTTTCACTTTTCTATATTTAAACCTAGTGCCTGTTTATTTACTGCTAGATCAGCTTGACACTAAATCACTAAGTACAGCAATAAAATGCAGTGCTGACAAATGGCCATAGCCGCCACCAGCACTCACAAGTATGCTATGGCAGCGGCCCCCAAACTTTTGGGCACCAGGGTCTGGCTCTGTGGAGAAAGGCTTTTTCCCCGGACCGGAGGGGGTGTGGTTTCGAGTGCTGCCTGCATCCCATGGATGGGGCTTCACTTGTTTGCGTGGCTCAGTTTCTGATATGCCGTGGATCAGTGCCAGTCCACGGACCGAGGGTTGGGGACCCCTGTGCTATGGAATATACAAAGCAACCCCACAACTCCCACCTCAATAGTAGTAACCATGGCCACATGACACCCTTATCAGCAGGAAGAACTGAAAACCTGTAATGTAGTCATTTGGAATAGAACCAGCAAAACATTTCTGGCAAAATTCGGCTCTTTCCCAGTTTAAACCAATTATCTGTGAAGAATCCCAAAGGTGCTTTTTCATGAAGCTTCTTGGATGAGAAGCGAAACATCTTCAAAGAAAAACAAGAAAGTCCAGTTACCCCGTGAAAAAGCACCTTTGGGATAACTATGACCTGGATGACTGAGAATCTTCAAAGACATCTGTGAAGAAAGGGTTAGTTATATATATATATTTTTAAATACAGGTCTACTGCTTCTTCAAAAGAAGAAAACATGTATTTAAAAACAGGTCTAACACTTTCCAAAAGAACGCTAGACCTAGGTATACAAAAAACAATGCATTGTGAAATGCCTCAGTAGGCACCTCTGTGGAAGTTAGGAACCTAACTTCTCCTGCAGCCTAAATCAAAATATCCATGGAAAGTAACCAGGAACAAAGAAAAGGGAGTGTTCCAGCAACAACTAAAAGTGTCCAGTAGGAGTTCAGTAGATCCCAACCAGACATCATCATGAGACATTCATTGTAGAATGTTCATATAGCAAGACTGGTTAGGAAAATACGAACAACACAAATTGTAATTTGAAACAGCTAAAGAAAAATGTGAGCCAGGGATGAGATGAAAGCTGCAGTATGAGGACATAGGACATGTCCTCCCAAACCAGTTAACAACTGTCTGCTGAAGAGCTATGATCAATCAATCAGAATAGAACTGGAAGGGACCTTGGAGGTCTTCTAGTCCAATCCCCTGCTTAAGCAGGATACCCTCTACTATTTCAGACAAGTGACTGTCCAGTATCTTCTAAAAACCTCCAGGGATGAACCACTCACAACTTCTGACAGCAAACTGTTCCACTCGTTAATTGTCCTTATGTTAGGAAGTTTCTCCTTAATTCCAGATTCCTTCTCTCCTTGATTAGTTTCCATCCATTTTTCCTTGTCCTGCCCTCTGGTGCTTTGGAAAATATTTTGACCCCTTCCTCTTTGTGGCAACCTCTACCCTTCAGTTGCAGAAGAATTAGGAGGCAAAGTAATGGGAGACTTTACAAATGTAGAAATGTAATCACTTTATATAAATGTGCCCAGTTTTTAGAAACCAAAACCATTCTTCCTTGGGTGAATACAAGTGGGGGGGAGGGGAAAACAGCAAAAACAAGACAATGATTAAAATGTTTCCCTGTGTAATGCTGATTTTCTACTTCTATTCAGACTTTTTTTCACTTTTTTTACCTCATTCGCTAAACAGAGGAGCACAAAAAAAATAAGGTTACTTATCTACTATCCACTATTACATGCCACTGTATTGTTATATGTAAACCACATCTCAACTGTGCTGGTACAATGTAGTTTATAAAGAAATATTTATGAAAGAGATAACTTCAAAATATAATTTACAGAGCAAAATTGAACTTCTAATATTCCATCTATTCTGTTATATAGTATATATATTACTAAAACTCTCCTGTTTGTCTGCTTATAATCTTCAATTGGGCAAAATGGGGCATCACAGGGCAACCTCAAATGGGCTAACTTAAAGAATGTGTCCAAAATCCAGGATCCATTATTCCCATTGGATTGAAATTTTGAAGATCTTCACACCATTTATATTGGCAAAGTTGTGGTCACTGCAGCGCTGCTATAGTCAGCCATGGTCGCAGATCATAATTTCCACTGTTTCCTGCTTTCCAATCAATGGGAAAGTCAGTAGGAAGTCGAAAATTGCTCCCACTGCCACTGCTTTTTTGCTAGACAACCTAGTTTGCCTAGTTTGATGCCAAGTTAGTGTACTTTAGTTCCTAATTCGGTTTGCAACTAATATTTTAAGAAACACCTATACCATGTCTCTGCTGCATCTGGAACATAATGTAAATTGAGTTATAGCTTTTTCATTTGACATCTAGGTTTTAAATTAGCACTCTTTTAAATAAGCCCACAACATTTCATGCAGTTCAAAACAAAATGTACAAAATTTCACACTGTTCAAAACAAGATATACAGTATTTTAGTTAGAGTATTTTAGCAGGCCAAGATGAAGCATTGGGCAGATCAAGATAAATGCTAGACTTTTTTTAGTTAACCTGATTAAACATGACTGCTTCCAACATTAATTTACACTTTATCACACCATAAGACAACTGTTAAATATAATTATACCAGAACCGAAGCTGTTATTCAAGCACTTCAAAAGGATGAAAGAGAGCTTGTCATCCAATCTGAAAGCAGAAAGAATGGATACTAGTTACAAATGACAAGTCCAAAGGAAGCCAATTCTACCATCTGGAAGCAATCCAGAAAACCCTTTCCATCTATCAGGAGTCTACAGTTGGGAAAATTTTCAAGGAGGGCAGGAGAAAAAGAACGTTTTAGAGCTCATTCCAACAGGCTGCTCCTTTCCTGTTACCAGCAACTGCCTTATGAGATGAGGAAAAGCAACCTCAAAAGGCTGCTCCAACCACGCAATTCACATCTCTCTCCCACACAGCTATTTACCATGCTATGTTCTGGGGGAAGGTTTTTGATCATTTGTAAATATACAGGCACTTTTTTTCTGCCTAATCTTCTGTAATATTTCTTCTGTATAAATATGCTTTAATTTTTTTCTTTAATCAGGTAAAACTTTCTTCTGCCAAAATATAATAAATCCATATTAAGTGGATGAGTGACTTTGGAGCAGTCCTTCTCTCTCAGCCCAACAAACATTACAAAGCTATTGTGTGTGTGGGGGGGGGGGGGAATGGAGAAGTACACTTTGTACAATGCCTTGAGTGTCTAGCAGAAAATGAAATATAAATGTAATAAACTTTAGAAACAAAAAATGAGGAAAATAAAACACTTATTGCAAATAAATATTCACAGTAAATAAAAACATTTACTGCAAAATAAAGACCATAAGAGGTTCAATCAATTGCTTCTTCCATAGTTTTCCTATCAAAATCTGATAGGAACCATCAGAACTGAAACCAACTGTGAAAGAAAACATACATAGCTATTAACAATGTATATTTATTGCAGGGACACGGTGGTTAAAGGTACTCTAAAAAATTGGTTTCTATATTAGTTTAAGGGCTGAAAGTAACTATTCAGTTAACCAAATTTACCACAAATCTTGTTATCTTATTACAAGGACATGAGAATTTATAGTAGCTTATTATATCTATATTTATTGATTTTAACCGTGCATTGCTGACTAAATAGAAATAGGCTAGCAAAGCAAAATAGAAAGCATTTGTAAATTAAATAATTTTGTAATTTAAAACTTAACAGTCTTGTTAACTATGCATATCCGTAGTTATGCATAATGAAAAGCATACAAATCTAAACTGCAAGAAACTGATTACTGCAAAGACAATTCTAAAAAAGAAGGAATTGTATTTCTTTAGATGCCAATTACTTACCTCTTTTTCCCAAGCCAAGCTACTTAAAACTTTTTAACTGTTTCCGATACAATCACAAGTATAGAAAACATGTTGTAATTGAAATGTAAAAGCCCATGATAAAAGCAGTTGCTTTAAGTCAACTTACTGAACACAAATAATATGCAGTCTTTTGAACTTTCCAAAATTGTCAGATAAAATAAAAAGGAGGAAAGCCAGCGAATGTTGAAAGTATATAATCTGCATTTCATCATATGTTGTGTTCCCAATCTACTATATATTATCCTAGAAGCTAGTCAACCAAACTACAAATCACAATATCCTTTAGTGCAAATCGAAACATGTTAGCTTTAGGTTTAATATATTATAGAAATACAGAAAATTGATCAAGCAATTAACTAATAAGACATGATTTGCAAACATAATCCTGAAATATATTTGCAATTTTTAAATACCTACTGGATTACAGCCCTGATCTACTTCCTCCCACACTGTAAACATTAGCAGACTATTTCCCACTCCCTCAATGAATTCTAATTAGAAGTATAAATTATGTGCACGATGCCATTATTATAATAGGAAAGTTAATTCCCAGCTTTTAATGAACACTTATTCTCAGTCTTCAAAATTAATAAAATATATGGATGGGTTGGCTAAGAATTCTGAATTTATTCAGAAGTGTGAAGTGTGAGATTGGCGAAATTGGCTGAGATTTTTTTCAAATTTAGGAAAGAAACGGGATTACTCAGTTATTTTTTCACTGCAATTTCTGTTACGGCAAACTTGAAGAAAAGGCACTGACGTCTGAATTGTTTCAAATGGTTCGCAACTTCAATAAGATAGCGAGCTAACAAGAACCCTTTTGCATATCAGTTGTTCCCTCTCCACAACAGTTCCTAGTGTGTAATCTTCTTTCTCCCTCCTTTCTTATCTCCCCAAAGATTGTTTCCGACACCGGGGCTTATCCCATTTAAACGACGATGCTTCCAAGGCCACACCTCTGCACCGAGCCTGGACTCTCGGTATTCCTCCGCGCAGCTCGTAGCACAAACTTATTAGGCGCCGCGGAAGAAATTGGCATTTTATGTCCCGGAAGCTTGAACTTTCACGGAATTTGGAATTTGAGGGAGACCCGCCCAAATCCACCAGAAGTAGGCCGCCCCGGTTAGGCCGCGCAGTGAAAATAATGTATTTCAAATGTGCGTGGCCACCTGCATGCGAGCCGCTCTGCAGGCACGGGCACCGCTACATAAATGAAAAGAAGAGCCGCCTGGCGCGGGGTCCTCGGAAGGAAAAAAAATCGATTGAAGTTTTTCTCACCCAGCTTCGTGCCGAGGCCTGTGGTTTTCTCCTCACGCCTAGAAATACAAGCCGTTCCGAGGGCTGGCCTCGCTCCCCTTAGGCTTTGTCCCCAGTGCTGCCTTCAGCTCTTGCCCCTCGGGATTACCCCCGCACTCCCTTCCAGGGCCGCCGGACGCTCGAAGTTTCCTGCCTGAGTCAAACCGGGAAACAGTGCAAGGAAACACCCTTCCTACCTCTCCAGCTCCTCCCCCGTCCCGACCGAAACCCTTAACCATTCCTTTCGGAAGCAGTCAGTCCGCCCAACAAACTATCTGCGGCTCCTCCTTCGAGCGAGGGAATCCCTTCTGATCTTCAAGCCGGCTTGTAGTAGGAGTCAACAGAGCTCCCAAGGCTTCTTCTCTCGGAGAAAAAAAAAAGTTACTTTCTAAATACCGAACCGTGCAAATACTGTCACCTGTGATGTCATGAGGTGAATTGCCACTCTGGAGTCTTTATTGAGAGAAAACAGAAGCTAAATAGGCCAAGTTGGTGTGTCCTGTTTAACTGAAGGGTTCTGGAACAAAGGGAAATTGTTTAGTCCAGGGGTCTACAACCTTAAACACTCAAAGAGCCACTTGGACCCGTTTCCCAGAGAAAAGAAAACACTGGGAGCCACAAAACATGCACGCGAGGGGGGAGAACTTGATTGAAGAGTTTAATTAAAAAGAAATAGAGGCTGCTGTGCATGAGTTCTCTCTCTCTCTCTCTCTCTCTCTCTCTCTCTCTCTTCTCCCTCTCTCTCTCTCCTCTCCCTCTTTCTCTCTCCTCTCTCTCTCTCTTTCCTCTCTCTTTCCTCTCCCTCTCTCTCTCTCTTTCTTACCTTCAGTCCATCCCCTCAGCTCCACCCCCCAGCCAGCTAGCCAGCATATGACGGGTATCTTGAAAAGCAGCAACGCAGGCCCCTTGCTCTCCTTTCCGGTCTGCTATTCAGTCCTTGCTGCCGGGTATCTTTCCTGTGCCGAACAGCTGTTTGTCAGCGGCGCAGCCGCTCAGCTGTTCGGCGGCTTCGTAGGGGAGATAGGACCGTCCCCGGCGTCTCCCCAGGCGTCTCCCTGCTTCCAGCCTCCGCCGGGGTTTCCTGTGCCGAACAGCTGTCTGGCGGCTGCCTGAGCGGTCTCCCAAACGTTCGGCGTTCAGCGTTACTGTCCGCTGTTCGGCGGCGTCGCTGGCTTCCTGGTTTCCCCGGGTATTGTTGCCTCCCTCCCCCCTCCCATTCATGTCGAGCCCGCAGGGCTGGACAGTTTATCTCTTCCGGGCGTTGGGAGAGGAGCGGGCCGATCGCCTTCCCGGCAGCTGGGACTCCAGCGTGCCTTCCCGGCCAGCGGGGCCAACAGTAGCGCCAGCTGGGCATCGCAGGGGCTGCTCTCCCTCGGGGTCGCAGCTTGCGGGAGGGCTGATCCACTCAGCGGAGGCTCCGGCGGGCCGCTCCCAGGGGGGATCCCGGGGCTGCCCCGCACGGCTCCCTGGCTACGTGCGCCTCGGACGGGGCCAGCCCGGGAAAGGGACTTCCTGGCTGTGCTTCTCCAAGGGCAGAGCTAGGCAACCTTGGCTCTTTTATGACTCGTGGACTTCAACTCCCAGAATTCCTGAGCCAGCCATGCTGAGGGGAAAGGGAGAGGTTTCCAAGCTGAGCCATGCTGGCTCAGGAATTCTGGGAGTTGAAGTCCACCAGTCATAAAAGAGCCAAGGTTGCCTATCCCTATCCCAGGGGGTGGGGCGCCTGGGCACAGGGTCAATCAGGAGCCCTGCGAGAGAGCGAGAGAGGGGGGGGAAAGCGAAGCGCAAGTGCCTCTCTCTTTGTCTCTCTCTCTCTCTCTCTCTGCAAATGGCGGAGGAGGACTGGAGCCGCAGAAGAAGGCTGAAAGAGCCGCATGCGGCTCCAGAGCTGCGGGTTGCCGACCCATGGTTTAGTCTAACTCTTGCTTTCTTGCTTTTTGTAATCAGCTTTTGCACCACAGAAATTTCATGCAAGCTTGAGAAACATGTAAATGGATACAATATACGGAAGGAGGGGATAAGGGAGTGTACAGGAATGATTGATGTCTTTCTTATGATGTAATGGCTCTGTTGTCTGATTTTCATTGGCTAACAAAGTTTATAAAGCAAGCTACCAACTTTCTAATGCGTGGCACTTCTGGACGTAACTCTGCCAGCGTTCCAGATTGTTGGCCATCCAGCTGCTTAATTTGATCAAATAAAGTGCTGTTTGATCAGAAGTCTCTGCTTGGGTTATCTGATTAGGTTGATATGGTATCTCAAGTTCAAGTAAAGGACTGGGACCTTACATTTCTGGCGAACCGAATAGGGACTTGAAAGTTGTTGTTTTTTCAAGGTTGTTTTTCATTAAAATTCCCTGTGAATGAGTTCTGTTGTAACACACAACCTTCAGGCATGACATCCAGGAAAACTGGTGTGGCCAAAAGATGAGGTCAAGAGCGCTCCCAGACCCTTTGTGTCTGGTGACTTTTAAATTGGCCAGCCCAGCATACCTGAGTTTGTCTGAACCCTGAATGTTTAAGGAGACTTCCATCTCGTCCCAGTGAAGGTAGGAGGAGACAAGAACACAGGAGAAATTTGGTAAGTAGAAACAAACATTCTGGAATTAGGGGGAGGTGGGGAGTGCTGTTTGCATGA
Source organism: Azemiops feae (assembly GCA_023970755.1). Lineage (NCBI taxonomy): Eukaryota > Metazoa > Chordata > Lepidosauria > Squamata > Viperidae > Azemiops > Azemiops feae. The sequence continues at coordinate 49,486 of JALGBA010000071.1, read as the reverse complement.
ATAAAAGAATGAGACGGAGAAATTCCTGTTAGAGGTCTGCTCCAGAGCGACAGGGAGAATGATTGTTGAGTTTCAAGCTGTTATCAGGCAGGGTCTGTCCAAGAAAAAGGGGGGCCTAGCTAGCCTCGATCTTGATAAAAAGACCGAGAAACCCTTTAGAGCAAGACAGGAGAAAAACAGGTTAAACAATGGGGAAATAGGCAAGGAAAAGGAAAAGGAGAAGCCGTGTTTCCAGTGGGCTGTGTGTAGCCCATTGGAAAGCACTGAAATTGTGGCAATAAAAATAATCTTCAAGAAAGCAACGTTGCAAAAATTTTGGCTAGCTTATTTTTTTAAAACAAATCTATCCACAGAAGAAAAGAAAGAAAAGAAAAATTCAAAGAAGAATAAGGTCCCCCCCCCCCTAATCTGGCTCTTTGAACGGACAATTTTTTTTCTGTTAGACAATGGGCGCCATCTACTGTCCTTAGAAACGTGAAGAGAGGAGGCTGCTCTCTGGGGGGAAAATTGGAAACAACCATAAATGTTCCCCTCCCTTTTTGGAAAAAGATTAAAAGGGAGGCTGCTCTGGCCTCAAAATCCAAATTGATGAGTTTTAAATATTTGGCCATCCAGAAAATTAGATTTGGGCTTGGAATGGTGAGAAAAATAAGAGATGGTTCAGGGCCCAACGTCACATTTTGACTGGAATCACATCTTGATTTTTCTCACTTCTTGGAGGACAAGCAACAGGCCTGGAAATGTTGTCTTAATGGTATCTGTGTATATATGTGTGTCTGTGTTGTTTTGTGTTATTTCTAAGACTTGGAAAAGGGTCAAAAAGGTATTATTTGAAAATAAATGGTTTGCCTGGAAAAAGTGTGAAAATGTAATATCTGCATGTGAAATTGTTTATGCAAGTAGTTTGAATGGAAGTGAATGTGTGAATATGCTGATGTGCAAATGTGTCTGTGTGTATGTGTGTGTGTGATACCTGAAAGGCAGGAATTTAGTTGCCTGCAATGTGAGATTGCTGGAAGAAACTTGGAATCATGAAAACCTGGAAAAAGTGTGAAAATGTAATATCTGCATGTGAAATTGTTTATGCAAGTAGTTTGAATGGAAGTGAATGTGTGAATATGCTGATGTGCAAATGTGTCTGTGTGTATGTGTGTGTGTGATACCTGAAAGGCAGGAATTTAGTTGCCTGCAATGTGAGATTGCTGGAAGAAACTTGGAATCATGAAAACTGTGTGACTGTTAAGGAAACCCCCCCTGGAGGTTGGGGGAGTGAGTGAGTGTGTGTGTGTGTATGTGAGTTCCCCACCCCACCCCAGGCTGTGGAAGAAACAGTAAATTGCAGATTTTGTTGTTGTTGTGGACTAAGTAAGTAAAAAGGTCCCTGCATGAGAATCTGAAGAGAAAATTATTTTGTTGAAAGAATGCTGCGAGAGAAATTCAAAAGGGGCCGAGGTCCCTGTGCAATTTTTTTAAAAAATTTGTTCAGCCTTCTTCATTACTGGCTTGCTACATTTTTTTTTCTTTGCTTTGGAAGAGAGAAACGGAAAAAGGGGAAAGGAGGAGGCTTGGGGTTGATCATTTTAAAACTTTTTTCTCTCTCTAACTCTGGCCTGGAAGGCGGAGGGAAAGAGGAAGGCAGGTGAAGTCTGAGATTGTAGGGTTTTTTTGGCTTCTATTCTAACTTTGCTCAGGGACAAAGAACAAAGATAACTTCTTTAGCATGGCTTCTCCTTGTCGCAAATGTATCATTTGGTTTGCCTGCTGCAGTTTGTGTTCAAAAGCTTAGAAATGCAGAATCTGTAACATCCCGTTCCCCCAACTCCCCTTTCTTTGCTGAAGCTTTAGTTCTGTTCAAAGTTTTTGGGCTGGTTGCCAACAATTGTGTGTGTGCAAAACTAAAGCCATGTAACTGACCTAACCTGATAACGTAACCAATGACAACAGAGCTCTCCTTTCTGTTAAAGCTAAATGTATTATAAAAGGAAGAACCTTAGGAAAATGATTCTGAATCATTTTGCTTAGATTTGTAAATATTTTCAAAAAGTTTGATGCTCTAATTTCAGTCTTTGCATACACACACACACACACACACACACACACACATATATATATTCAGTACATTAACTCAGAATACCTCATTAAGTTTTTTTCTTTTGTGAAGCTGCACTGAAAAATAAGGTTTTTTTATCTCGTTATGAATGTTGATTCTGGATAGAATTGCAGATAAAGGTTCAGCCTAATTGTTTATGGATAGACGGTTATAGCAAAGTTGATAAGAAAGAGACGTAGATGTTGGATGGGGAGAAGAGAATGTTAGTGGAGGCAGGGGGGAGGGCTTTCCCTCCCTGTAGTTCTGGGTTCTGAGCCAGGCTGAGAAGAGACTTATGGATAGTTTTGGAAGTTGGAAAGAAAGATTAATAGTAAAAGGGAAAAAGTTACTCACGTAAAGTTGAGAGAAGAGAACGCACATGGGAGGCTGAAATGGGGAAGGCAGGTACACGAAGGAAATGAATGTTGAGAGGGGGAGGAGTTATGTGTTTTGTTTTTGGCTGATGTTGTGGATGGTACACAATGGCTGGACAGGTTGTGACATCTAGTGGTGAAGACATTTCAATACAGGCCTCAACTCTGGAAAATTTGCCTTGTCCTGTTTGAAATGATGGATGGGAGAGTTGCACGAAGGTTCAAGAACGTCAATGAAGAAGAGAAGAATGTTACTCAGTATTTGCATAATCTGGTGCAGGTTTTGTCTTCTATTCCAGTACAGGCCCAGGCTGCCCTACCACCTGTTTTTGACCATTGTTCCTGGAGAGTGGGTTCAGGTGAAAGAACTGTCACCTATAAGTACCAGTCTTGAGTGGTCCCAAACATGCCAAGTCTTCTTGACCTCAACTGCAGTGAGAGTTAAGGAATGAAAGCATGAGTCCATGGAAAGTCTCATCATTCCCTCTCCAGTGACAAGCTCCGCAGCTGGACGGCCTGAAAGTGAAATTTTGACCTGCTTCGCCTGTTGAACTGTTTCCATCTAACTAGGAGAAAAGCTTCAATGGACAGGACTACCCCGGAACCTGGGTTCGTAATATCTAGACTGTGTATTGCTACATTTTTGTTGCTGCTGTTTCCCTCACACCTTTCTTCAGACCATGGGTCCAATACTTAAAGGAACAAAAGGGAGTTGTGTTCATAACAAGACTACATATTCTACTTGCAAAGTGGGGGATAGGGTCATTTGTTATGTTCCTGTCAATACAGTAAAACCCTACCAACAACTTCAAATCTAGACATATGGAAGGATGCACAGACTATACCTCTTTTGAAAGAATAACACGAGACTTATGGACAATTGCCAGAATCTCTTTTGATACATGTACAGCTATTGACTATAATCGAGCTAAATGGACTAAGTATGGAGACAGGCTTACTCATTTAACGCAAACTACATCCTACTCAACCTGGCACAATCAAAGGAAAATTCAATATGATTAAAGGAGTCAGCACTTCTCAGTGCAATGCTGATTCCTGCAACCCGGTGTGCTTTGAGATAACGAGACCAGCAGACTTCTCAGCATCATTTGGACCAGCTATCGATTAAACCAGACACAAATATGGGTTCAATTTGACACTATTATACCACCGATCCAAAAACATTTTTGAGTTTTTCATTCTTTTTACGATGAACTGGAAACCACAATTGAAAATTAAAGGGTATGATTTTCCTTTTTACATGTTGCTGCCTGTGTGTGTGGAGGAAATACACCCAGTTTCTTCAGAAACCTGGACAGCTGCCAAGGACACAGCTGGTTTGGAGAGATCTTTGGTGATTGCCAAGGGGAAAATTTTCTGGTTAGGTTAGCATTTAGAGGTCTTTTGGTTTTGCCATCTTTGATTCCTGTTATCCAAAGAACAGTTACATCTACCATCTCAGGGATGAAGGTCATAGCATCCTCTGTAAGTAGTGATAAACCCCGTAAGCCAGCCAAGGTCCTGATTATCAGCGCAATAACAAAGGAATATACGTCATTGGTCACCAAGTAACAGAAAGCATTCTGTTACAAAAATAAAGGGGAGAATGAAGAGTTCTGGAACAAAGGGAAATTGTTTAGTCTTTCTTGCTTTTTGTAATCAGCTTTTGCACCAGAAAAATTTCATGCAAGCTTGGGAAACGTACATGGATGCGATATACTGAAGGAGGGAATAAGGGAGTGTACAGGAATGATTGATGTCTTTCTTATGATGTAATGGCTCTGTTGTCTGATTTTCATTGGCTAACAAAGTTTATAAAGCAAGCTACCAACTTTCTAATGCGTGGCACTTCTGGATGTAACTCTGCCAGCGTTGCAGATTGTTGGCCATCCAGCTGCTTAATTTGATCAAATAAAGTGCTGCTTGATCAAGAAGTCTGCTTGGGTTATCTGATTAGACTGATAAGGTATCTCAAGTTCAAGTAAGGGACTGGGACCTTACATGTTTAACTATAAACTGAATTTGCAAAATTTGACTAATATGAGGTAGTCCTCAACTTAACAACCATTTGTTTAGTGACTGTTCGAAGTTACAATGGCACCGAAAAAAGTGACATGTTATGAATGTTTTTCACACTACCATTGCAGCATCCCCTTGGTCACGTGATCCAAATTTGGACGCTTGGCAACTAGCATGTATTCATGATGGTTGCAGTGTCCTGGGCTAACAAGCAAAGTTGATGGGGAAATCAGATTCACTTAACAACCATGTTATTAACTTAACTGAAGAGATTCACTTAACAACTGTAGCAAGAAAGGTTGTAAAATGGGCCAAAACCCGCTTAAAAACTTTCTTGTCAACATAATTTTTTGGCTCAGTTGTGGTTGTAAGTCAAGCATTGCCTATAGATTGTGAATCCAGAAGGAATCTCTTTGTGAGGTGTATCCAGGCTACAAAACTGCAATATAATGTTTGTTGTTTTATTGATGGACAACATCATTAACTATGAACTTTGATTTACAGGTGAGGCAAGTTTGCATACCATCCTAAGCAAAAACAAATCACATTTTGTCTTAATAGTGGCAATCATACAACAGACCGTATCATTCATGAGCTCTATGAGCCTTAAACCTTTATATTTAGGATTAATTTGTATTTAGGACTAATTTGTATCTAGGAGGGCCAATTTAGTGGTTAAGGCATCAGGCTAGAACAAGGGTGTCAAACTGCCGGCCCATAGGCTGTTTGTGTCATGCAGAGGCTGCGCCCACCCCAGCTCTGGCAATGCAAAAAAAATTGCGATGTCGTGACATGTCACGTGACGCTACGGGTTTGACACCCGTGGGCTAGAAACTAGAAGATTGTGAGTTGTAGTCTCACCTTAGCCACAAAGCCAACTTCATGACTGTGGGCCAGTCATTTTTCCTCAGCCCTAGGAGGCAATGAGAAACCATTTGTGAAAAACCTTACCAAGAAAACTACAGGGGCTCGTCCAGGCAGTGTCTAATATATATACATACAATTTAGCATACGAAAAGATGTTGCAGTAGCGACTGCTGCCTGTGGATGGCCCTAGATTGGGCTGATACAGGCGAAAGATTTCTTCTTCCCATATTTGGGCTGACAGGTGTATCAAAAAAACACTCAAGACATATCTCCTCCCCTGTCTCTTCCCTCCCTGATACAGCTGACAAAGTGAGAAAGAGCCTGTGGCCTAAGGGTCAACACAGCCGCCTAACGTGCAAGCAGCCCAGGTTCGAATCTCAGAAGGGTATGGCTGGCTGATGAGAGCTAATTAGCTCAAAATAGCTATCCCAGTCCCCCTTAATTCTTTGTTGCAATCCAAAAACTTTAGCATACAAAAAGATGTCGCAGTAGCGACTGCTGCCTGTGGATGGCCCTAGATTGGGCTGATACAGGCAAAAGATTTCTTCTTCCCATATTTGGGCTGACAGGTGTATCAAAAAAACACTCAAGACATTATATATATGTCTTGAGCGCTGAGTGGCTGCTGAGCGGCTGCCGAGCGCCGGGCGCACCGAGCGGCTGCCGAGTGCCGGGCGCGCCGAGCGGCTGCCGAGTGCCGGGCGCGCCGGGCGGCCTCCGAGCGCCGGGCGCGCCGAGCAGCTGCTGAGTGGTTGCCAAGCGCCGGGCACGCTGAGCGGCTGCCGAGCGCCAGGCGCTCCGAGCGCCGGGTGCGCTGAGTGGCCGCCGAGCGCCGGATGCATGCGCTCTCCTCTGCCTCTGCGCATGCACAGGCAGGGCCGTGATGTCGCCGGTTCACCTCACCGGCCACTCCGTGTGGTGAGAATGCACCGCTGCCTGCCAAAACCAGGCCGGGATCTGGACGGTGTAGCGCAGGACAATGGAAGAGAGGGAGGGAAGAAAGGAAGGGGGAAGGAAGGAAGGAAGGAAGGAAGGAAGGAAGGAAGGAAGGAAGGAAGGAAAGGACAATGAAAGGGAGGGAGGGAAGGAAGGAAGGAAGGAAGGAAGGAAAGGACAATGAGAGGGAGGGAGGGAAGGAAGGGACAAAGAAGGGGAAGGAAGGAAGGAAGGAAAGGACAATGAAAGGGAGGGAAGGAAGGGGCAAAGAAGGAAGGAAGGAGGGGAAGGACAATGAGAGGGAGGGAGGGAGGGAAGGAAGGAAGGGACAAAAGGAAGGAAGGAGGGGAAGGACAGTGAGAGGGAGGGAGGGAAGGAAGGGACAAAGAGGGAAGGAAGGAAGGAAGGAAGGAAGGAAGGAAGGAAGGAAGGGACAATGAGAGGGAGGGAGGGAAGGAGGAAGGGACAAAGAGGGAGGGAAGGAAGGGACAATGGGAGAGAAGGGAGGGAAGGAAGCCAGGTACCCACCCCAGTCCCATCCCCCTCCACCAGAGACCCACGGATTCCCCCCCACAGGCACCCTGCAACCTGGGTGATCAGATGGCCACGCCCCCCGGGCATTGATCACATGACCCTGGGACTGTGAACGTCGTAAGTATGAATCAGTTGCCAAGCATCCGAATGTAAATCACATGACCCTGGGGATGCTGCAACAGTCATAAGTGTGAAAAATGGTCATAATTCGCTTTTTTCAGTGCTGTTGTAACTTCAAACAGTCACTAAGCGAATTGTTGTAAGTCGAGGACTACCTGTACTTTCTCATTTTTTCCCTTTTGGGGGGGGGTCAAGTTTTTGATACCTTGCTGGGCGAGTGGTGGTACTCGGATATTGCCTTATCCGAAAAGTGGTACAATGGGTGAAAAGGTTGAAAAGCCCTGATCTATCTATCTATCTATCTATCTATCTATCTATCTATCTATCTATCTATCTATCTATCTATCTATCTATCTATCTATCTATCTATCTATCTATCTATCTATCTATCTATCTATCTATCTATATCGCAGCTGTTTCTTCCTTTTAACTGCCAGTGGGGGTATGAACTGATTGGGTGGGAGCTTGGCTGTGTTCTGATTGGGTGGAGGTGTGTTCTGATTGGTTAGAGGCTTGGCTGTGCTCTGATTGGATGGAGGGTTGGCTGTGCTCTGATTGGATGGGGGTGTGTTCTGTTTGGGTGGGGGCTTTGTTGTGCTCGGATTAGTCTGAGTTGCAGGGGGATTTGAGATGGAGAGCTGCGTTGCTGTTGTTTGGCTTCGTGTTCGTGGTCATGCCATATCATCAAGGTGGGTGTCAGTTTGCTTCATGTATGGATTGGAGGGGTTTGAAATGGCTAATGATGCAGCTGTGGTCTGGTTTCTGGTTTGTGGTCGTGCCTCATCATCGGTGTGGGTTTGGGTTTGCTTTTTACGTGGATGTGTGGTGGTGAAATCCTGTGTGGTTTTTGTGAGTGTGGGTCTAGTGTCATTCTTTGTGTTAGGGACTCGTTTGTCAATAAGGGTGGGTTTCCAAATGGCTGGTAGGCGGGAGGTATCATCTCGTTTATTCATGCTGTGTGGGCGTTTTTCTATCTCGATGGCTTCTCTGATTATTCTGTTGTTAAAGTGTTCAGTTTTGGCGATAGTTCTGGTATTTTTAAAGTCAATTTTATGTCCTGTGGCTTTAAGGTGTTGGACCAGGGAAGACGTTGGTTCCTCTTTTCTGACTGAGTTCTTGTGTTCTTCAATGCGTGCACTTATTCTTCTGTTGGTTTGTCCGATGTATGTGGTGGGGCAGGCGGTGCATGGGATTTCATATATTCCTTGATTTTCTAACTCAATTTTGTCTTTGGGGTTTCTTAGGATGGTGGATATTTTTCGGTTTGTGCAGAATGCTGTCTTGATGTTGTGTTTGTGGAGGATCTTGCTGATTCTGTCTGTGGTGCTTTTTATGTATGGGAGGAGGGCTTTGCCGTTTTCTTGTTCTCTGTCTTGGATTTTAGTGGGGGTTTCTTTTTGGATTAGGTTGGTAATCTTATTTCTTTGGAATCCGTTGGATGTTAGTACGTTAGTGAGAGTGTGTAGTTCGGTTTTTAGGTGTTGTTCGTCAGCTAAGCATTTTGTTCTCGAGATGAGTGTCTTGGCTACGGAGTTGATCTGTGCTGGGTGGTGGTGTGAGAGTGCGTGCAGATAGCGGTTTGTGTGTGTTTTTTTCTGGTAGATGGTGTGTCCTAGGGAGCCATTGGATTTCTTGTAGACTAAGACATCCAGGAAGGGAAGTTGGTTCTGTTTCCATGGTGAACTGTATTTTGGGGTATAGGCTGTTGAGGTGTGTGAGGAAGTTGTCTAGTTTTTCTTTCCCATGTGGCCAGATTATGAAGGTGTCGTCTACGTATCTGAGCCAGAGTTTGGGTTTGTGATCAGATTTTTCTAGAGCTTGGGTTTCAAAGTGTTCCATGTAGAGGTTTGCAATGACAGGTGAGAGGGGTGATCCCATGGGTGCTCCTTCTATTTGTTTGTATTTTTGTCCATTGTAGATGAAGGATAGGCAATGGTTGGTCAGATCTAGGATGTGCTTGGGGGGGTTATATTTGTTTTGGATAACTGTCAAGGCTTCTTTGATTGGCACTTGGGTGAAGAGGGAAATGACATCAAAGCTCACGAGTAGGTCGCTGGGCTGTAAGTTTTGTTTCTTTATGATCTCTATGAATTGGAATGAGTTTTTTACGTGTGAGGTGATGGATTCTGCATAGGGCTGTAGTTGTTTGGCGAGAATTTTGGCTAGGTTTTGTAGAGGTGAGCCTATGGAGCTGACTATGGGTCTAAGTGGGGTTCCATCTTTGTGTATCTTGGGGAGACCATAGAGCTTAGGGCATCTGGATGATTTTTCTCTGGGAATGATTCTTTGCTGGATCTCTTCGCTGATGGGGGAGGCTGATATATATATATCATAAAGCAAACTCTATTCAAACGAGTTGGCTCCCATTGCAACACTAACAAGACCAAAACGGAAGAGAGGAGGCACCTCCACCGAGTGTGCAGACGCAATGGTTACCCAGTGGATTTCGTTAGGCGTCACAGCAGACCATACAGACCTCGCACGAGCGCACAAGCCAACGGGGCACCAACCCAACCGGCACGGACAACCTTGCCATATATCAATGGC